>JBAMAW010002193.1:0-1200000 GCA_037043295.1 Amiota minor
TTCATACACAGAAGCTCCCAGTAGATCTAATTTTTGGATAAGAAACTAGTTTTTTTTTTTTTTTTGGATGCGACAAGGAGGTATAAATCTTTTAAAGATCCTAGCAGACCGACCTTCTAAAATGCACGATTCACTGAACAAGCATCCATCCCCGGAATACACTGGTTCATTTTTCAACCCTGGCGGGACAAACAATCGAGGTGTTACTACGCCATGGAGAGCAGATTAGACCACACTGCTGTTTAATTCCTCATCTTTACGGACTTGCTGCATTATTGCAACGATTATCCCGCACGATGTATACCAGGAGTAGTTAATCACACCACTTGGTGTACGGTTTCCTCCCAACTCTGCCGTGATTAACTCTCTGAGCTGAGCCGGGTGCATTTCATGATAACATGTCGAACATTTTCTCGCTTGTTTGTGCAGAACAGGCAGTACGGGTCATCTTTATGCTTGAACTTATGCAGATACTTCCGAAAATATTCTTCTCCTGTGAGGAACTGAGTGATATGGTAGTTCAGCGGGCTATGTTTCTTGGAATTAGCTTGGACGCTCAATGGTCAGCTGTATTATCGCTGCTGCCAGGAGTCAGTTGGTTTGGTTTATTGGCCTTGTGTGGCAGACTCCACTAGACTCGTTGCAGATATAATCGTCAGGTCACTGACGTCATAGCTCATTCCTGCTGCTGATTAGAACCTCATCATGCCCATCTGCCGTAATCGGAGGAATGGTTGTTAAAAGTTCAACATAATCGCTGGACTGATCGGTGCCAGGCCAGGGACTGCTCCCAGGGGCCGTTTAACAATTTTGTATGCTCCTCCCCAAAGGTTATTGTTGAGGTCTTCGCATAGGTGCTGGAAGATTTACGCAACTCATCTCGTTTCGTTTTTTTTTTCGGTCTGCACATCATTCGATAATGTGATATACTCAGACTGTGCATACAAATTTAACAATAATAATGATTTTATTTAAAAAAAATAAATTTATATATTTTATAATTGTTATTACAATTGCATTTATGGAACTTGTCGTCCTTTTTGTAGAGTCTCAGTCTGTATCGGGCCTATATTACTGTGTCAGAGCGGGGCCTGTGATTATTCTATACATTATGATTGCATAATAAAGTAACGTTTATGGGAAAATACTGAGGGGTTTCTTAACTCCTCCCTACGAAATTCCAATCGTCCCCGATTGGTTTAAAACATGGTACATCGTTAATACTTTTATGTTTAGCGATTTTTGTTTTATTTTCTGGTTCTTTTGGATGTTCAGGATAATGGACATTTTGTATGGTAATTTCGAACATTACTGTAGGTGTTCTCTTTTTGATGATTACAATTACAATAATTATGATTATAATAGTTGGGAAACCGGAGTTTGAAATCATGCTTGATTTAACCAAAGAGTTTCTTATTCAATATTTTATGCTAAGTTTATTCATGGATTGCAAGGATAGCACTTCTTCAAATTCTCAACGAGAATTGCTGTGCTGAATTAATGCGGGCAGCTGAAGCTGAGTGTTTTAAAATTTTGAAAATTTGATGTCGTTTAATTATATTGACTCGTTGAAAAAATTTATTAAAACGATCTATTCAAGTAGAAATTATTTAAAACTAGTCCATTTGTTAGATCCTCAAGGTTTTTAACATGTTCATTATTTGCAGCATTACAATTATGTGGCTTATTTTCTAACAAATTTTTGAACAATTCCATGCTTTAGTTTTTTTTTCTTTGTCTTGCTTAAAAATATTTATTGAAGTGAAACTTCTTTAGCGAAGGGGAGTAAATCCAAAATATATGAAAATGAAATGTGACAAAAATCAAAATGTATTGATGCTTCAGAGACGTAGTGAGGAGACGCAGAAAACAATGTGCATTGCATAGAGAATGAATGTTTATGCATGAGTAAGAGATAGATAAAAAATGCTTTACTGATGTGTGTTTTTACAAAGAGCGTGGAAGTCAATGAATGTATATTTGGTTTCGGTGGTCTAAATAAAAAATCTGCTACCACATTTGTGTTACCTGGCTTATAAATAAGTCCATGGTTATATTCCTCCAATTGTGCCTTTCACCTTTTCATTTTGGTGTTTGTATTTTTATTGCTGAGTGCAAATGGTTGGTAATCAGTGAAGATTTTTACTTTTTTTGATCCGTGGAGGAAACCTATAAGGGATTGTAAATCCAAAATTATTGAGCATCTCTTTTTCATTAGCTGCAAAGGTTTCTTCTTTCTAAGGTTCTAGAAAGGAAACATATTGGTCTACCGTCTTGAGGGAATACGGCACCTAAAGCATAATCAGAAGCATCGTTAGTAACTCGAAAGATTTTCGAAATCATGATAATACTCAACAATTTTTCAATTGATTGAATGCTTCTTTTTGTTGCGCAGACATATTTATTGCTGTATTTTTAGACTAATTTTTGGGAATCTTCCCAAGCTCTCCTCTAAAAATTTCAGTGAGAGGTTTAACAACTTGTGCGTATGCTTTTATGAACCTGCGATAATACCCAGTCATTTCTAAAAAGGAACGGTTTTACTGCGTGAAAAGTTAGTTATGGCTTTTACCTTATTTTGGGTAGCGCGAATATCCTGTTGACCGACTGTGATACCAAGGAAATCAATTTCTTCCTTGATAAAGTCACATTTATCTGTTTACACCTTTAAATTGGCTCTTTCAAGTGTGTTGAAAATAATATTTAGATTTTCAAAATGTTCCTTCTTTGTCTTGCTGAATATAGTTATATCGACGATATAAATAAATATAGCAGCGATGTGTTCCCTTAACACATCATCAAGGGTGCGTTACAAAATAGATGGGGCGTTTCTTAGCCATATTTGCCATTTGCAATGGAAAACGCAGTTTTTTCGATATCATTTTCATTCATAACAATTTGGTAAAAGCCGACCTTCAGGTCGATTGTGGAAAAGTATTTATTCGAACCCAAGTTGGCTAAAATGGTGGCGATGTCAGGAATCGGGTATTTATCTGGTATGGTGTCTTCGTTTAGTTTACGATAATCAATTACGGAATTACTTTTCTCCTGAAGCATCTTGTTTTTTAAGCACTATTTCGATGGACGAATAATACCATCTTTTTGTAATTCCTCAACTTGTTTGTCTATTTCATATTTTTTTTGGATAGGTTTTGGAGTAAATTGGTCTATGAATTTTTATTCAAATTTCGGCTTTTATGTTAGTAAAATAGGTCAGTTTTTTAACTGGTTAGGCAAAAAGTATAGAGCAAGTATTAAAGAGTTATTTCAATAGTTCTGAATCTACGTGGTTTAGATGGGCTAATCTTAACATAGAATGTACAATAGAATTAATAGGCAATAGGTCTCATTACCTATGATAGCATTGAATGTCGTCAAATTAGGTAACATATGAAACTTAAGTTTGCCTATATTGTTAAAAATTTCGATACTGGCGTGGTGTGTTATTTGTGTTACCTGTCCGCCGATTGAATTTGAATAAAAACGCTTATTGGATATTGAATATCTTATGTATTTGGATATAGTTTTAATAATAGAATCGAACTAAAAATATAAAACATACATACATTGTATTACAATGAAAATATATAACTAAAATATTGCAGCGTACAAAATAGCTAATTACTCTATTGTAATGCCTTATAGTGTACAATATCTTTAGTTTTTCCATCCGGAAAAAAACAAATAGCGGCGATGGAATAAGCATATCCTCGCCTCTGAACTTTCCTATGATTACAGTAGCTTCAATCAAATTTTGCATAATTTTTTTTAACAGCGAGACTTGTTTCGTTACACAATTTTGGCTGATTTAGATTTCGCAGCATGATTATCACCGAGCCCACCTTGAGTTGTAAAATGTTTGGCGGCAATCCCGGCAAATCCAATGAATTTAGCAATTTAGTTGGATAATTCACAATTTAATTTGGATCGGTAATTGAATCGATCGACTTAAATGAATGCATTTTTCCATCAATTTGACTCATCTATGTATATCCTTATTTTTTGCTGCTATAATGGCTTGTTCGCTAAACCAATCGTGTTTTTTGTAATTAGCGCCAATATTTGGGAACACTGTGTCGGAGAGGGGTCTGTGTTACAGACTCAGAGCGAGGCCCGTGCTGTTGTATTGGAATGGGGCCTGCGTTGTTGTATCGGATCGGGGCCTGTGATAATTCTATACAATATGATTGCATAAAGTAAAGTTTATGGGAACATACTATAGGGGTTCTTAACTTACATACATATGTCAATGTTTTATTTTAAGTTTGGGATCAGATGATATGAACTGTTCAACGAAAAAGACTAGTGGACATATCGATCTAAAATTGATACAGTGAGGTCTATGAAGAGTATAAACTGTAATATGTCAAAATAGACATGATTGGACACGTCACTCCCACCCCAAAAAAGAAAAAAATACAAAATAATAAGGATGCCGGGATGAAATATATCTAATGATGTCTCTAGAGTGAGGAAAAGGTGTGTAAAAATGGCTGTGGTTTAACACCTACACGCCCATTAACACCCACAAAAAATTATTTTAGAATTTTCTTTAGTTTATTGGTACGTAATAAATATAAAACGTATAAGAAAGATGACCGTAAATATTGGTGTTTTGTTAAATTTGTTTCCATCAAAAGCGTTAAAATTTCCTAATATTTCCTTCAGAAAATAAAGTATATGATTGGAAAGCGTAAGCACGGAAAATTAAGGGATCAGACACGGCATATTTTGCAAGCTCGGCTAATCGTCGACGTTTCGTCCTTTTTAAAGACTCAGCAAAATCTATTCTTGGACGTTCACGATTCGAATTGGAGATTGTTGGCTGAAAGCCACATTTTAAGGAAATGAGTTCTTTGTTATCGAGCTAATCAGAAAGGTTTTTCAAAACTCTTGCAGTTTTACTAAAACAAAGCAAATTTTTATAAACGTAATTAAATTATTTTTGAAAACTATCCGAATTTGGATCATAACCTTAATTTCCATGATCTTTGACTATGACATGCAGCGCATTCTGTACTTTTTGGGAATGTGTACCGCTTTCTTCACGGTAAATCTCAAAACCATGCAATCGAGAAAATTCACGTTGATAAGTTGAAACGGAATAAATTAAAACAAGTAAGAAGTTTAACTTTGACTATGCCAAAGTTTATATACTCTTCACGCACCCCCTAGAAAACACATATAGCATTTCAACACTAAGACCCAATCATTTTTAGGGGAGCTTTACAATTCTGGAAATTGACGTATTTCATGGACATTAACTTATGTAAATTTTAGTTCAATAGTTTTCTAATAAGAACATGAATATAAATGGATGATTTGTATGGGAGGTACCCCCTTTGTGATCCGATTCGGGTGGTTCCGACAAATGTACTGCGTATGGTAAAAAGAAAGGTTTGTGCAAAATTTCAGCTCTCTAGGTCAAAAACTGAGGGACTAGTTTGCATACATATAGACGGACATGGCTTAATCAATTCGTCTAATCAAGCTGATCAAGAATATATATACTTTATGTGGTCTCTGTTGTCTCTGCCTGTTACAAACTTCATGACAAACTTATAATACTATTCACTTTGTGAAGAGTATGAGCAGTGTCCTACAAGGGGCTAAGTGCTAAAATTTTTAACTTTATTTTATGTTTAATATTTGGAGCCCCAATAGAATTACACATTCTGTGAAAATTTTTACTTTCTACCAAATAGGGTTCGTAGCATAGAACCCGAGTACTGAGGGGCAACGTAGCCTTAGCAATAGGATTCTGTTTGGTAACCTTTGGGTCCGGAACCCTAAAACTGAAACTAATGGTGTAATCATCACTTCTGATGCTATTTTTATGCATTGTGAAATTTGCACAAACAGTTGTTTACAAACGCAGTTATGTATATTGTGTTTTGTTTGAAAACTTTGATATTAATATTTAGATTTTTGGCCTATGGCAGCAACCACTGTGCATTGATGACAAATTGGATGGAGTGTGTGAAGACATACTTAGCTTTAATTCTTAGCTGTTGCCGAGGACTCAAATGGGAAGTTCCCAAATAAACACATTGGTGTAATAAGGTATTAGGCGCCTTTGACAATGAACGTTTCCGACAACTGCTTAGAGTTAGAATTGGCGATTTTGGTACTTTGTCCAAAATAATAACAAATATAAACAAATAGAATATTTGGCGTATATTTGGTGATTAAGATGTATATTTTGGTAATGCAAGTATTTTTTTTTTAAGAAGTGGATTGAACAAATGTTTAGTTTAAGCCCCATATTTGTGTTTCATATGCATATGAGATACAACATCATCAAGCAGTTTGATCTTCCCTGCCCATGAATCCGCTTTACATATGTAGGTGCAACGAACAAACCAACATAAATCAGCAACAGTTGATGTTAATCAACAACAGAAAGAAATGAAAGTGACACCAAACGCATTGTTTTCACTTATAATATATATTCCTATTACATAAAATAAATAATATTGAACTTTTATAATCGAATGCAATAAAGTTGGCTATTTTTTCTAAATGATAAAAGTAGGTTTTATTGGATAAGAGAATTATTAACTTACAAAGTATCCATTCAAATTTCTTTCTAGTTTGGAAACTAAGTATGAAATATGAATATTAGAAATGTCATAATTATATACCATAATAGGTCTACATTGTCCTAATAATTGTTCGAAGTATAGTAAAGGTATTTAACACGAAATTTAGAAAGGTGAACCAACAGTCAAAGTAACATTTTGAAAACATTTTAGTATAATAGTAATTTGGTTTTGCTTCAATTCGTATATAGCCAACTCAATGTTCTATTAACCCGTCGTCATGGGTGTAGAATTTTGTTACACGGATGCGGGGGATGGGTCTTTATGACCCTTTTATTCAACTCTGGAATTTCGTTATATTTATGAACAATAATAGAAAATTTTGCTTACACTTCCAGTTATATTGGACTTTATTAAGGTTTGAGTACAATAAAATTGACAAGTTTACAATTTGGTACTGTTTCTTCAAGAAATCTGACAAATAAAATGTTTGTGTAAATATTGAAGGTTTGAGTGAAGTTTTAGTATTAGGCATTTTTATTTTGTTTTTGCTTATTCGCACAATTTGGTTATAATATAATTCACAATTCGAATTTATTGAAATTGTTTTTGCAGATAAATCAAATCATAATTGTTCTGATCTATCGACAACACCAACAGTATCTAGTTTGATTAGCAGCTCAAGTACGAACAATGAAAATAATCATTTACAACAGCAGCAGCAACATCATCATCATCGAAGTAGTGGAGGAGGAACAAGTAAAGGCAGCAACAATAACATTTGTAAGTAAACATTATGAGACTAACTCGAGACAAATATTGTTTATTTTTGTTCACACTTTAATACATAATACATACATGTCTTTTTATACTCTTCACGGAAGTGAATAGTATTATAAGTTTGTCATGAAGCTTGTAAAACAGGCAATGAAGTACCATTGTTTAACGTGCTCGCCTTCTAGGAGGACTTAATAACACGGTGCCAAGCACATGGATTGATAAACGTCAATCAAAGTCCCCTTGGATATACATATATCCGCAAGTACCAAATTCGAGTCATTTCATTTTGGCTCCTTGGTTGGGAGCGAGGCACATCTTAAATCTCTGCTGCTCTGTGGGTCACAGCACCCGGTTATACAACGTAACTCCACATCGAATTAAAAACTCTACCCGCATTTGGGTATTAAACCTCAGCCACCACGATACTCCCACAACAGGGCCGTACCCGCTGGCAAGTACGGAAACAAGCTCCGTGGGCTCCTGACCACCCGTGGTACCAGAAAGAGCCTTTGGTCAGACTTCCACCCGTAGGCACTACCAAATTCGAACTCCCTTATCACTTCACTTATGTAGTTCCCAAGAAATACAATTTATAGAGGATAACGTGGGTCACAAATTATAAGTGAAAAACAATGTTCCCTCTAGGAATATGAGTTCTGGGCATTAAGACTTATACCACACTAGGGGATACCTCCCATAAAAACCACCCATTTGAATTTATGTTCTTATTACAAAAATTTTTTTGTGTTTTGTCCTATCGAGCTGAAACTTGGACACTATCAGTTTCCAATATAGACGCAGCACATTTGTTGGAACCAGCCGAATCGGACCACTAAGCAGGATACCTTCCATACAAATCCCGTGAAGAGTATTTTATCTTCGGCATAGTCTAAGATAACTTTCTTTTTTCTAGTTTCATATTCCTTTTCATTCAATCACTTTACAAAAATCAAAAAAAGTGAAAAACAATGAATCATGCGAAAGAAGATACACAAAAACATCATCAGTGAAGTGTATAATTGTAGCTGGTACATGAAAATAAGCCAACCCAGTAAGTCGCGTGGTTCACTTATCGAAAAAAAAGTGTCTTTAAATATAAAAATCTCATAATGTAAATGTGGACTATTCATTATAAAATGCACTTAATATTTTGTTTTGTTTCGTCATGATTGCTTAAAGGTAAATCAAAGTACAAAAATATCAACGAGCTTTAAGAGCTTTGTGTGTGCTTTCAAATAGAAAAAGTTTTATTCTAGACAAACACCCTTTATTTGTCCATGCTGTCCAATAGAGTGTGCTATTATGGTTTTGTAAGGGTTGCTTGGGGAATTTCATAAATAAGTCAATACTTTTGTAATGTCGTTTATCTAACTTCTAATATTATAAAGAAGAAATGTTTGTTTTTTTATTTGTATTGAATAGTCTCAAAAATTACTTAACCTATTTTAAAAATTCTTTCACCTGTAGAAAGCTACATTTGAGGTGAGTGCCATAGGCTCTGTTTTTTTTTAAGAATATTAGGGATCCCTACGAAAATTACAATAATAATGAAAAATCTATACTATTACAAAATATTCAATAAAATGAAGTTTTCTTTGTTAGATTCTATTTGTTACTATGGACCATATTTTTTATTTTGTTTTAACACAATAAAGTGTTATTAAAATATTAAACAATTTTCGTATCCGATAAACGCTCATTATATGAGTAGTTCAAAGTTGTTCCTCTACTTGAAGACTGTAAAAAATATTTTTAAAAATAATTTAATAACAATTTAAATTTTCATTTTCACTAACATATTCAATAGCACAGACACAATGTCTAACCATTCATACTGGTGACTGTTCATCTATATCTATATACATATTATAAAACAAAGTCGATTTTTTCCTACATTCGCTTAAATCTTTAAAACTACGCAACGTATTTTGTTGCGGTTTTTTTTAATAGATAGTAGTGTGTGAACATTGATTGGCATTGAAATTCAAGGACGAATCGAAAGGCATGTGTTGCCTACAAGGAAAAGTCAAATTAGAAGAAATTCTCCCTCCACCTGAACCACTTCACTATCTTCTTACGAGTGATCATCTATATATAGAAAAATGCACTCAAAAAATAGTATGACCCCGCAAAACTCGAGAACGGCTGGACCAATTTTGATGATTTTGTTTTTTTTTTGTTGTACTCATAGAGTTACAGTCAGGTTCTTTGCTACATTTGGATCCGGCAGGTAGCGCTGTTGTCCAGATTTAGATAGTTTTATGCCATTTTTAAATTTTGTTTTTTTCTTGCAAAATTTACCTTGCTTCAAATATCTAAAAAGAATTTTTTTCCAATTTCAAAAATATAAGATATTTAACAAAAAAAAAAAACAACAACGTATAAGAAAATTAAGACAAAAATTTATAAAAGGAGACTAGTTAAGTTTAGCAAGCCCACAACTGTCATCAAAAGTTATTAAAAGAAATATATAATAATAAATAAATAAACGAAATACATAAAAATGCTTATAAAATGAACAAATAAAAGTGATGAAGCGACATCCGCAAATATTTAATTTATAATGCGCAAAATTACAAATCCTGCAACGGTATAAGAAACACCCAATTAACGCATAGGTGGTGTAGCAACGCACGTCGGTTAACTCTAGTTAAACATAATAGAGATGGAATTTGGTACAATGACTTAATTGGTTCCGATGAAGATGAAGTTTGTTTTTCTTTTTGACTCAAAATTATATCTATCTATGGAACTCTACTTTAAGAATTTGTAGCAGACAGTTCATAGTTTTGTTAGATTTGTTTTGTTTATTTGTATTCTTTATTGGCTAACATCATAAGTTCTGTCTCAGAGATGTATAAATACATACTTGACTTAAGCATCTTAGCTTGACTAATATCTACAACAATTGTATCCCTTGTGACACACAGCGGGACATAATAGTGGGAAAGTTTGTAAACAATTGTTAAGTCGAGATTTTTATTATGACTACTGTAAACATACTTCCATTCATCTACTGATTCCGAATGCGCTCTTAAGTGCTCTCCAGCGGTAATCCTATTAAAGCGTGTTACTCGCACGCGTTCACTCATTCGTTGATAAAGTCATCCATTTGAGAGTCCATCAACATATACACACTATTGTCTTCTCAGTGTCTCGGACATCGCAAAGAATCACCCTTCTTTATATATAATATTTTTTTTTGTCCTGGTAAAACTGCGCATCATCCACCAGTCATTGTTCATTCATAATCATTGGATTGTACGCTTTTCACAAAACAATGTAGTTAATCGACAGATCATAAAATGATCAAAATGTTTATGTGAAAGTCGTGGGTATGCGTGAGAAAAATCTATTGAAAATACCAAAGTTGGGAGGAGAGACAATAACAGATACAATCGCATTGAGCAATTAATAAATTATATTGTGATAACGCACTTGAGTGTGAGTGGTAAAATTACTAACATTTTTATGATTTCCATATATATTCAGTGTATGTGTGTGTGTTCGGGCCACATCCCTTACTACTCTGTTGTAAGCTATTTCTTTAATTTATGAGATATCAAACTAAAAATTTTGAACAAAGATTTGAATATTAAAAAAAAAAAAAAAAAATTACAATCGGATGTTTATTTTCAATTGTAAGAAAGTGTAGTTCAAGTAGGTGAAGTCTCTTCATTATTTCAGGATTATTGGTAGAGGACAGATTTATGAATCATAAGTTCTTATCTTATCACCGCGATTTAATGAAAGTATTTTGCAGAAATTATACCTTTTATGATTGATTCTTCCAATATGTAGATTGTATTGTGTATCTATTAGTTGGGCCCACATAGAGAGTTGGTGTGTAGTTGTTATAACAAATTGTTATACCTATAAAACTACAAATACTAAGTTCTGCAACTATACAAATTTATTCACCTGCAAAATGAAATTTATTTTATGTTTTTTTACCCCTTTCCAATTTAGAAACATACTCATCTTTCTACCTAAAATAAAATATTGTACAAACCTATAAAATTAAATTGAAATGTAATTAAAAAAGTGACAACGCAGCAACAAGTTGTTTCCGTTTATGATAGACTTTGTAAGTCCAACGATGAATGAATGGGGCAGTCCAAAAGAGACAGAGTAGAATAGGTAATAGTAAGAGTAGGGTAAGGTAAGGGAAATAAACTTTGGCGAGCAGTAAAATTGGAAATGACCCTTTTCCGATATTAAAAATCATGCTTAGACAATCTTGAAAACTTTTTCGAAGCATAAAATACGCGCATTCAACAAAAAATAAAATAAGTTACTATAAACTCTCGAGGTGCTGCTAACACCGTAGTAAAACATTGTGGTACGAGTATTACGGAAACTGAACACAGCCGGAGGTAACAGCATTGAATGGTCTCCGGCTGCTGCTATGCTTGTGGCATCGTGCAACCGAAATGGGTAACTGAACAACAAGTGAATATGACGCAAGATTTGCAGATTTTTCATTTAGTCTAGTCTTTATTTTTGTTGTTTCGCTCAAATCGCAATTTAGTTGTCAATTAGATTTATGGGTCTGAGAAATTTATTACGTAGATGCCAAACATTGAAATTGACGCAATGATAGTTTCCCATTTGAGGGTAGGATGTTTTCAGCAGTCATTCATACCACCGACCGATGATTTTCTCTATCTCAAGAGACACAATTCATAAAAAATGGTCAAAGCATATTGTGACTGTCATGCTGCACGTGGTTACTACCGGTACCGTCACCATCACCATCACCGGCTACCGGTCGGTTACCGGTAAACGGCCGTGGGAACCGGCCAAGCTCAAGCACAAACTTCAACCTCAGACTCAACATACATATGCGAGAAGTCAATCTGAGCAGTTGACATAGTACTAGTAGCTCAGTGGGCTTCGCAACCGCAATAATTTATACTCGTAGCTATCGTGATACACGTGAGCTCAACTAGTTCACACATTGAGTATATTGTTTGACTCATAGATGGTTGAAACAGTAGCAGTGCTACGCTCTGGTTGATGCCACCCCTCTTACCGGCCGTGCATGAAGCGAGTAGAAGTAGTGAAAATGTTAATTGTTTGTTTGTGTTTGTTGTCATTGTCACTTAAGTACTGGGGTGGGTTTGACTTCGACTTTGATAAGGTAATCGTCGTTCGATTGCCTTGGGTGTGTGAAACCAAGTATCTTTCTATTAAAAGTCAAATGCTGATGATGATGATGACGATGACGATGACGATGACGATGATGATGTCGATTTGCGTGTTGCGCATTCTTCACACACGTTGAGATCATAGCCTGATAATCGCACTAACTCAATTTAGTCGGTCAGGACGTTATCTTTCGAGTGTCGTATATCACCAGCGCACACTACATCAAAACACCCTTTGCTTGCTAGATCCTGTTTGGGTCGTGGTTCAATTGCACAATTAGAGTCTACATTGTTTGAATAGAGGTTTTTATGAGTTCTGAAAGGGTAAGCGGCATAAGAAGGGCGGGCGGGCTGGCGTATGGTCGGCACGGTTTAGTTAGCTCGACGTATTCAATATGTTAAAGGTCCTTTTTACTTGTTTTATTGTTTGTAATTTGTTTTGATAACAATTTTCACTTTTGGTACATTGTCAATATGCCAGTGGCTCTGTTTGTTTGATATTTTTATTATATGTTTCTTTTTTTGTTTTTTTTTTTTTTTTGGAAATGGTAACTTATTATTCGTGTGAACTTTTTTTGTACTATTTCATTATAAATATGAAACTAACTTTGGTAAATTCACTTTTTTACAATTCAAGGAAAAGAAAAAAAAGAAAATGTATGAGGTGCCATTTAAGTGTTCAGACTCAAATGAACATTTGAATGGGAAGCACGAAATCTTGAAAGTAGATTTGTAGATCGTCCTTCACAAACTTCATTTAACAATAGAATTTCACTTTCCATTAAGTAAAAAGACTAATAACATCTTGTTATTAAACTGCCATTACATTAGAATTATGTCAATGAAAATAAAAATGTTTGCTAATTTCAATAATTAAAGACTGTCACTTGAGGATCTATAGGATCAGTTTGAATAGAAACACAACCATTTCTTAATCGACTGCCCTCATACTCGTAATGCTCGTTATACTCTTCACGCAGTGACTTATATAATAAGTTTGCCATGAAGTTTATGATAGACATAAAGAATCGTCTGTGGCCCCATAAAGTATATCTATTCTTGATCTGCTTGACAAGCCCAGGCATTTAAGCCATGTCTTAAGCCCCTCAGTTTTTAAGCAAGCGAGCTGAAATTTGAAAGATTTAGAATCAGACGAATTGGTTTACTAGGGGGGTTATTTCCATACAAATCGCATTAAAATTCAGGTTATTTTTAAAGAAACCTATTTTGGTTTTTGTACTATGAAACTTAAATTTGGACACTATAAGTTTCTCCACCAATCCATGTCAATTTCATGACCCTAGGTCATATAGCTTCCATACAAACCAAAATTTCGGTCTCAGTGTTCAAACGCCGTATAAATATTGATTCTATCCCAAACATAAGTCAAATCAATTATCAAATATTTCTTAATGCTCAGTCGCAGGAGCGTAGGTAAGAATGTTTTCTAAGGGTGCGGGAAGAGTATATCAAAATCGGCATAACCGAATTTAGCCCCCCTTTTTACTTCTTTAGTTAAAAATTTACAAAAAAAAAAAAAAAAAAAAAAACGCCTACTACTTTGACAATGTCACGAAAATCTGTCTTTTACATTGACTTTATGAAACACTATCTACTATAGCAATTTATAAAGCACCTACTTCTTTCACAATTTTATGAAAAGCTGCAAATTTTTAATTTTGTTTTTGTATGTATGTGTGTAGTATGTAGAAGAAAAATATACAAACAAGACAATATTTCCTTATTCAATTGGTTTTGCAAGTTTCCTTTGAAAGAAACGAACTATCGAATCTCCATTTCAAGGAAAACTTTATGCATTAGAAACGCTTGGTAATTCACAAATAGAGAAATGATTTACGATTTGGCGTAGGACGCCGCCCATTTGATTAACAAATATTTAGCTATATACATATTTATGTATTATTCCAATAAGGATTGTTCATTTTTTCCTTTATTATATCATACAAGTATATGGGGTGGAGTGTGGGGTGTTAAAAAAACTAGCTTTAGGCAATTGAGTCGAAGCGAGGCACATTATATGAAGTACGAGCTTAACGAATGGTTGCCATTCATGGTACTCAAAACAAAATTCGCATTATTGCCAATAAAAGACAATAATACACAAGTCGACCGACCGAACGACCAAGAAAGGAGCAATCACAAAGAACTTCGAACAGTGGGTGAACCGATCTGAATGATGCCCCGAAGAAATGAATATGGTATGCCAAGCATAACAGGCGGGTATAGAGGGAACAGCACACGTGTCGTGTCGCGTGTTACATCATTCATACGTCATTAATGGGCACGTGTTAGAAGGACATGCATGCACTGAGCCCGAGTCCACCCCATTGTTGTATTCTACATACACAAGTATATGACAGAGAGATAGAGAGAAAGTTAGGCGTTGAATATTAACAATACCAACAATAACAACGACAAGGATAACGCAAGCTTCTATCTTAAGAAAACAAATCGGGCACTGATTGCGTTTCTTATTATCAACAACATGACACAGAAGGCCGAGGGATGTGTGGAAGGCAGGGTAGAAGAAGGACTGCCCATAGACCCACTGTCAATTCCAAAAGCGTAAAGCATTCGCCTGACAATATGCTCGTGTCATGTTTGTCTTGACGCTCCGTTGACTTTTGGCTGCACACAAACAAATGTTGCCAGGACATTAATACGAGGACATGAGGCTAAATCGAAACGCTTTCGTTCGCTTGGACTTTGTAAAGCAGGGACAATTCTGGAGGCTATATAGAGATGTGGGGAGAGTGCGCTTATTGTCGCCTGGGTGTCTCTGTTGGGCGTAGTTATGACGCATTTATTGTAAACATGCGTTCACTTTAACTTTGTTGGCCACTAAACCGTTTGAACCGGCGACACCTACGCACACACCACACTGCCATACATATGCTACTCTGATATTTAAAAGGACAAACTCACACTCTGTCAGCAGGGTTTTTATATGATTTTATGTTTCGTTTGTTTTGGGTTTTCTTACGGATTTGTTTAGATTGACATTGTCAGAATGAGGTTGAGGCTATTTGAATAGAACGGTGGACGGTAGCCAAACCCTGAAAAACAAACCACATTTTATGCACTACTTTCGGAAATCATCACTTGGATCTAGGAAGTTGTAGTCGGTGTATGTTTGTTGTTAGGGTTTCCAACGACATGTTCACATTAAGGAAGCTTTAAAGGGTTCAAACTTCACACTGATTTTTTGTGACATTGTGATTTTGAATCCATGTAACAATTCTAATTGACAAACCAAATTAGCTTATCATATCAAATAGTAAAATTGCTAGAATTAAGAAAAGAAGACAATAATCCTTCAAAAGACTTAAATATCTTTATAATCAAATATATAAAAATAAAAATTTGTTTGTTTGTTTCTTCAAGTCTTAAGCGCGGCCATACCGTTAGTCTGATTGTAATGAAATTTTGTGTATGTGTATGTGTATGGTTACCTCCATGGAGATAGGATAATTTTAAAACCGATATGTGTCACAGTTGTCGCGAAAATGGTGAATCAATGTTGCATATAAAGCTTAGAGAGATATTTTAAACTTAATCAGGTCAATTGTGTCAAGAACCACAGATAATAAGTCAATTATTAATAGTTTCTTTTGAATAAATTATAGAACTTTATAACATGTACAATAATCCTGAACACAAGGCAAGGTAGGTGTGCATTGATGTTCAATTGTTAAGTCATTGGAATTTCTTATGTGTCTGTCTGTATGGGCAGTAGGGGGCGAGAAAAAAATACCAGAAACATACATAATTCAACTTTTTTATTCATGGCGTACTGATCACACAAGTTCAAGGATTTCGATTGACCGTGCAATTGCTGGGCCGGGTCTCTAGTACAATATAATTTTATAATCAAATCAATAACTAATTGGCTGTACTTGAGGATAGAACTTCCTTTCGTTTATCACAGTCAACATTTTGGCTAAAACCGTCGTCGTGGGATTAGTCAAATAGTTTCTTATACATTTATAGGTAGTCTTCATTACTGAAATTGTTTATTTAGACAACGGTAATCAGTTGACTGAAAGTCATGGGCATTGCAAAAGCCGATCAGTTTAATTTCTTTACCTTAAGTGGTGTCTGTCCGGTTATAAAATATATATAATGCAAGCATCATTCCACAGTCCAAATAAATCCATTATATAGGCCTGATCCTAGCGCGGTGCTACCAAAAAATGAATAAGCTAGACTGGCTCCTGCGTCCCTCAATCAAGCTGTTACTAGGTGTGTAATAAAAGGCTCATCTATGATGATATTCAATACAAATCTCCAACATCTCCAGAATGCAGGCTTGTCAGAGCAAGGCACTTAGAAGAAACACGGATGCCCCGTAGTTTATCAAAAAGACCTTCCCGCACAATGATCTAAAAACATCAACAGTGTAAGAGATTATGCAGCTCTATAACAATCGGCACTTAACAAAATTCCAGAGTCACCCTAACCTATAGTTCCGAAGTCCAATTATCAGGCAGATGTTAAAAAGACTCCATCCACATGATCTCCCACTAGGAAGAAGCTAATAATGATTATAATTAAGTACCACATAAAGACTCCATCATAAGACATTTTATTATTATTATTATTGTATAACCATTAAAATGTGTCATGCAGAACAACTGCGATAAACATTATAAATAATAAACGAAGAATAAAATAAATTTATAGAAAGTCCTCATTTTTGAAATTTTTTCTTTAGCTAACACGATAATCAGTTAACTGAAAGTCATGGGCATTGCATATGCCGATAAGTTTAAATTCATTACATTAAAAATTGGATCAATCAAACCAACTTAATTATAATAGCTTCTAAGTATTACGAACATGCGTACAATATCAATTTTTTGCTTGAAGCAGTTTAACTTCGACTATGCCGAAATTGATATACTCTTCACGCACCCTCCAGAAAACGTTTTTGCCTACGCTCTGTGATAGAGCATTCAGAATTATTTAATTATTGATTTGACTTATGTTTAGGATATAGTCATCCATTATACGATTGATTGTACAATTTCATTTTGCTTGTCGAATCTCACAACATGTGTGGGGAAGGATCATGGCACGATTGTATGTCAATCTGTCACTCTGTCTGTCTGTGTATTGCTTTTGGACTCTGTGGCGTGTGTAATTGTTGTTATTGTGTTAAACAATGTCTTTACGTTTGCCGTCTGTCCTCTCTTGCCCAAAAATTAGATCTACTGGGAGCTTCTGTGTGTTTGACGTTCTCTTTTCCTCGTACATTCGCTTGTGTTTGTACACACAGACATTGTTGTTATAAACATTTTTATAACACAAAAGCTGCATGTTGTTGTTGTATAATTATAATCTCTTTATTGAGACTTATTCAGTGGATTTTCCAAAAGCTTTGTTATTTGTAGGTGATACGTCAAGACACATTCTATGAAATTTGGAGTCTCTACCTAGGGCGGTTAATGAGACACGGAATTTAAAAAATCGTGACGATTTCTATTTTTTCACTCAAATTTTCAGTATAAATTTTTTTGGCCCAACGCCACTAAAGAAGTTTCACACCAAAAATGTACAATATTCTTTTTAGCTAGAAAAGTGATGTGCATTGTATGAAATAAATACTATTGCATTCGAAGACAAAAAAAAAAAAATCCCAATCTGTTACATAAATCGAATTTAAACAATTATACATGAAATCCAAGAAATTAAAATGAAACTAATATCTCGTCTACCCGTTAAAAAACAATATTTTTAATAAAAAAAAAAAGCAGTAGGAAAAAGAAAATAAACAAATTTGTATAAAGGTAAACTAAAGTTATTAAAAGAAATATTTAATAATAATATTTTTTTTATTTAATATGAGCAATAGCGACAGAGGCCTTCAGCTCAGGGGAAAGTTAAGAAGGAAAGGAGGAAATTAGAAAAGTGCAGGACCAGACTTGAGTGGGAATCGAACCCCGAGACTCTTGGGATGTCAACGCAGCGCACTAACCTCTGAGCCAACGGTTTCCTACAACCAATTACAAACTTTATTGACTTTATGGTTTAATAATAATAAATAAATAAAAAAAAAAAAACTAAGCAAAGTGCTTTCTATTCAAAGAAATATACATATATAAATTCTTATAAAACGAACAAATAAAATTGCGATCAAACGACATTTATGAATATTTCTATGACAATCCAACTAGAAACAAAAACCTTGCTTCGATATGACCGACATCAACGATTTAAAAAGATTTTTTTTTAAATTTTAAAAATATAAGATATTTAAAAAACAGAAAGGAAAAAGAAAATTAATAACAAAAATTTATAAAAGTACATTTTAGATAAGTTTAGAAGCCCACAACCGTCATAAAAAGTTATTAAAAGAAATATTTAATAATAAATAAATAAACGAAATACATAAAAATGCTTATAAAATGAACAAATAAAAGTGATGAACCGACATCCGCAAATATTTAATTTACAATGCCACGAAACTACAAATCCTGCAACGGTAACAATTGACATCAAAGATTTAAAAAGAATTTTTTTCCAATTTCAAAAATATAAGATATTTAACAAAAAAAAAAAAACGGTTAAGAAAATTAAGAAAAAAAATTTATAAAAGGAAACTATTATAGATAAGTTTAGTAAGCCCACAACTGTCATCAAAAGTTATTAAAAGAAATATTTAATAATAAATAAATAAACGAAATACATAAAAATGCTTACAAAATGAACAAATAAAATTGATGAACCGACATCCGCAAATATTTAATTTATAATGCCGCGAAAGTACATCTCTTGCAACGGTAACAATTGACATCAAAGATTTAAAAAGAATTTTTTTCCAATTTCAAAAATATAAGATATTTAACAAAAAAAAAAAAAAACGGTTAAGAAAATTAAGAACAAAAATTTATAAAAACGACATTTTGGACGGACTAAGAAACCCGCTGCATATTATCACAAAATATTATTACAAGTATTAACAACAAATGCAAAAAGAAAAAAAAAATAATAATAAATAGACCGATACAAACTCAAAAATGAAAATTATTGCGACAATATAAGCTCAGAATAAGAAATTTTAAACCATAAAGTCCATAAATACAAAACTTGAAATGAAATTTCTAAACTTAACATTCAGAAATTCCCTTCTTAGATCGAAACAAATAAATGCTTATACTTACATTTATTTTATTGCTTGTACTTATGTAAGTAAATTAAGCGAACCTTCAGGTATACAATATTTTAAAATGATTACGAAGACGCAATGCCTGCTGAAATATGATTTAGGTGAATATATTCTCAGGTAACCGAGATGGCACAAACAAACTACAATCGCAGGAGAAGATTTCGAGGATTTTTGTGAAACATTGTACATTAGAACAAATGCCAGATGGGGATTATTTGGTTGGCATGCTTCCTGAAGCGAATGATTACGTCAGTTGCGTTTACAGCAGAAGTTATTCATGAAGTACTTGAAATAGGTGTAAATTACGATGATTACAAAAACTAAATAATATCTTGTATCTCGTGTCTCAAAAGTCGTAACGCCAAGTAATTTATCTATATATTGTATATAAAATAGAACTCAAAAAATAGTATGACGCCGCAAAACTCGAGAACGGCTGGACCAATTTTGATAATTTATTTTTTTTTTGTTGTACTCATGGAGTTACCAGTCAAGATCATTGCTATATTTGGATCCGGTAAATAGCTCTGTTGTCCAGAATTAGATAGGTTTATGTCATTTTTTAACATTTGTTCATTTAGCTCAAAATATACTGAACCGATTTTTATAATTTTTTTTTTAAAGAACTAATGAATCTTAATATTGCTTAGGTTATACTAGAATATTAAAATGTATTGTTCATTCACGTAAAATATTAATTACACATTTCACAACAAAGCTCTTTAGAAGAAACACCCATGCATAGGGTGTGTAGCAAGGCACGCCTTTAAGATAATTTTTTGTCAAGCCACAGTTTGTTGCGGAACCCTCCGTGTGGTTATTAAAGTTTATTAAAGTTTAATAAGTCTTACCAAATTTGAAAGAGTTTTATTTTATACGAAAATTCACTCTTTACGAGTCCGGTAAAGAGAGGTTCAAAGATGTAACACATCATTATCTTTTTTTTTTATTATTTGCTCCAGAAATCATTGTTTCTTTTATCAGTATACATTCTCAGACTATTAGTTTCTAAAAATGGGTACTGGGTATAGTACTCTATTTATGCTGCGTTCTACCTCCGTTTATCTTCTGTAGTGGTGGCCCTATAGAATTTTGGAAGCCTTACCTTCGCAATAGCCCCAGGTTTTCGCTCGACTTCTCCTTTGACTGTAATGATAATACTAACAGCCATCTCTTGATTATATGCGCAGTATGCTTTTAGTCACCATCTCGATGGATAGTGTCTTCATATGTCGTCCCTCTGTATGTAATCAAACCAGTTCCTCAGTTGGTTTCGAGAAGAAGTTTGGATACTAAATAGAAGTGTCTGACACATTTTATTTAAGATTTACTCGACCGTATAGCTCCCATGACGGTCTCATTATTGAAATGCAGTATTTCAAAAAAAAAAAAAAAATTATCATATTGAAATTTGGACACTATAAGGTGTAGTGGTGGCCCTATAGAATTTTATGAAATTTTATATACATGAAATGATTCGGAAGTTTTTAAATCTTTTTAAATATGTTCTACATAACATATACTTTTCCAAACTCTTTAACTTACACACAGCGTCAAAAGAAAGTGAACACATGAGATTTTTGCATTAAAAGTTTTATAATTATATATTAATGAATACAAAATAAAAATTTAGTATGCAGAATTCAAGGCTTATATTTTAGGAGTCGATTTCAATTTAAAGTGTAATCAAAATCAATACACAAACAAAAATAATTCACATTAATTAAAAAAAGTCCAAATTTTACGCGTCAAAAAAAAGTGAACACTTTTTACTTTTATTTTTTTTTTCGTTCTATAATTCGGGGAATAACCAAATTTTTTAAGGAAAACGATTATTACTCACGTGCTTTGTTATGGTAAATGTTATTTTGAGTGAATTCCTAAAATAAAAGTGTATAAAATCAAAAAAAAAAAAAATTTCTTACTATGGGAAAGCAAACATCTAGTGGCACTCGAAAAATCATATTAGATTTACGAGAGAAAGGCAAATCTTTGCGTGAAATTGCCGAAATTATAGTCAGGGGCCCAAGCACAATAAAAAAATTATTGACAAATATGCCACACATCGTCGGTTGGAAGATTTGCCGAGAACTGGGCGTCCAAAGCGACTTACTGATACTCAAGTTAGAGCTGTAGTAAGAAAAGTAAAGGTAAATCCAGCCTCAAGTGCAGTCAAAATTTCAGAAAATATTACCCAGACATCAGACAAATCAGTAAGCGCGAGTACGGTCTGGAGAGCCCTTCATAAAAATGGCCTACACGGACAAATACCCCGCAAGAAGCCATTCATATCAAAGGTAAATCAGAGCTAGCGTGTGGATTTCGCCAAGAAATACATTAATGTGGCTCCAACTTTTTGGGAAAACATTCTCTTTACTGATGAGAGCAAATTTGAAATTTTCCATGCCAAAAGGACATCAAAAATATGCAAAAATCTCATGTGTTCACTTTCTTTTGACGATGTGTGTATATAAATTATTATGTTTTTGTCAACTTGTATTTAAAGTTGGCGATTTTATACTTTTAATTTTTATGAGATACTCGTACTGAAATGCTGTTAATAAATTTATTTTTAAACTTTAAATGAATTTAAATGATTTTTTTCGCTTTCGAGAGACGAAGACTCTTACCCATTGAATTGTATAGACCGGAAGTGTCTATACCTTTCTTTGTTGCCTTTTGAAAAGGCTGCAAAGTAATGAATCTCTTATCAATGAGTGCGAAAAACACAATGAAATAGCGGAAAAAGTGTGTTGGGAAAATGACAGAGCGAAAAGAGAGAGAGAGAGAGAGAGAGAAAGAGAGAGATGTGGAAACAGCACAACAAAAGAAATTAATTTAAACTTTTTTGTTTTCTTACTTGTTCCTTGTTCCTTTTGTAATAGTTTTCTGGCAAGTTTCGGTGCAAGTAGAAGTAGTAGAAGCGTGAAAATGAAATTACATAATGAATGCAATTAAAATACGCCCTGAAACTATAAAAAAAAAAAAAAAACAATAACAAGAACGAAAACATCAAACAAATACACGAATGGGAGAAAGAAGAAATGGGAAATGGGGGGGTGGGAAGAAAAGAAAATTTGACTAAAGTGAAATTAGTTAAGCTTAGTTTTCCTTTTGACGAGAACTGAAAATTGCTATTTAGCCATTTTAAATGCCATTAGTACTTAGTATGTTAAAGGAAAAACTCACACACACATACACATTTTTATATAATATAGACAGTTGAAGAAAGTGGTTAGGGGCATACAAAATACTTTCTAGTTCTTGCGGTGGTAGTGTCATAACAGTAAAAGAAGAATAAATTGGTTTGAAGGCGGACGCTATTTATTAAGGTTTTTATACTGCAATAGTAAAACAGGGTCACCCTGTCAGGCGGATAAAAACTCAGTTCACAGGGTAATTGAAATATGTACATGAATACCGATGAATATAAATATTGTACTTCATACAAACATATGTAGAGTACTAAGTAAAAGTAATGAAAATTTGTAATCAAATGGCAGCTTGTTGAAGAAGTTTCAACGAGATGAAAAATTAATTAAGAACGCTTTTCGAGTAAAGCACACAAGTGTTGCCAGCGGGCGCTCACGAAGGACAAACATATAGACAGACAAACAGACAGACAGACAGACAAACAGATAGATAGAATAACCCATCAAAAGATACTAATAGAGAAAGATATGCAGATTCGAGTATGTACATGGGAGTGGGTATGGAACTAGATGCGTTTGTGTGTTTAACACTTCGTCTGTCAAGCATAACTCGCAGGCGTTGCTATCATTTTGTGCATGTATGTCCTCGATTATTGGATGGAGTAAGAGTGGTAGAATGATGATAGTGAAGTGGCGCGCTCTCACTCACTCACTCACTCTATCACTTGTGTTCTATCATCATATTTCCACTTGAAGCTCCCGCCAACAAATGTTGTCATAATCAGAGTCATTTTCGTCATCCTCAGCGCTGATACTCACTCACTCACTCAACTCAACATGTGCCGAGATTTTGGTCACCTTCAAAGCGAAAATTACACTCGGTCGTTCATTGTTTCATACCATCGACAACGACGCGTAGTACCATAGAGAAATAGTACAATAAAAGCGTTAAGGGCAACATTATGCTGAGGAGTTGGATGCCGGAGCCCTCAACTCTATGTACATGAATGTAGAATTGTAGAAGTGTGTGTTTGGGTGTGTGTGTGCTGTTATATAGTGGAAAACGACGAAGTCGAAACGGTAATATCCTTGTGTTTGGTGGAAGGAAAAAGGAAGTGGATAATACATCCGTCCTTGTTGCTTCGTGTCACCCACTAAAAAGCGTCATTCCCATCGCATCGAGTTGCTCCGTTTGTTCGTTCATTCGTACACTCGCTCGACTCCTTGATTCATACTCTAAGCCAGAATAATATCGCAATGGAGCAAGGCATGGTGCCTTGACGTCAAGTGGGCTCCATTTTATTTTGGTTGTGGGCGCCCACAATACCAAGCAATGCATGACAGAGAGCCCAAGAGCGCACGCGTTTACGACGAACTTGACTTGATGCTCTCTCTCTAAAGTAAATTACCTTCTTCCCCTCCGATCAACAGCAGCTGTTGCCATATTCCTACAATAGATTCAGTTTGAGTTCCAACTGCTTTCACTATGTATGTTACATACGAGTATATGCGAATATTTCCATTTGTAAGTCGTTCATGTGGAAACAGTTACGTCCTTCTGCTTGTATTCAAAAAGTTTAAAGAGAGTAGAGAATGAGAGAAACAAGAGATTCATTGTAAGTGTAGAGTGTGGGCGTGTGTAAAAGAGAAGGAAACACAAAGCAAGAACGAGATAGAAAAAAGCGAAAAAGCTTTTAATGAAAAATTTACTGTTGTCTACAATAGATTTTCATATGACGTCCCCATGAAGTTCAATTCGAACTGCCAAATCCAAAACATTCGAAATCATGAGGTCTTCAAATTTGGCAAATATTTGTAAAAACAATTGTTAGAATCTTAAAATGAACAAAAGAAAATTGGATATTTCTTTCAAATTCATAAAAAATAAAGCTTTCTTATGAACTCTACATCAGGAAGTAAATAATATAATCAACAACATATAAATCTCCCATAAATATACTTAAAATAAAGTTCCCTTTAATTCTATAATCAAAATAATCAAGACTTGGTTCCACAATAATTGATGGTTTTTTGATATCCATTTTCAAAATTACTTTAGTTTTTCTTTTTAGTCTATCTAAAGTTCCATTTTACATGCAATGAGTATTTCTCGTCTATAAAGTTTAGTGCTGTAAAAATCAAGATAATCCAGGTACCGTCTCATTTCTTGAAATAAAAATTATCCACTATTCTAATATAATAATAAATCATATATGGATTTCAATATAATTTATTGCCAATAAATCTAAGATCTTCAAAAGTAGGGGAAAATGGAACTTTCTCAAAATTTAATCAAGATCTCTTCAATATCCTAATAACAAATTCATTTAGGAACAACAAAAGCAAATGTTAAAGAGTTTCCGATATTTCTTAGTTATAACTTTCCTCAACTATTAACTTAGAGTCCTTGATTCCTCTTGTCGTTTGTCTAAACTTTCCTTTTTAGTTTGTCATGTTTTTTTTTTTTCTTTTTTTTTTTTTTTGTTCGCCATTCATTGAGGCATAAATCCATTTGTAAAAGCTTTTTGCAAGCATTTCCTTACACACACAGATACTATTATGTATCTGTACCATATATAAATGCGTGTGTATGTGTGTGCGTGTGGCTGCGCACAGAGGCCACACCTTGTCTCAACGCTGATTGGTGTTTGAACGGAAAAGGGGTGGGCAGTATTTTTGGTGAGGATTAAAACCTAAGTATATCCTGGCGCATAAAGGACAACAACAATACGTCAATGCCTTCGGACCGACAGAGACACCCTCAGTATAGTGGCGGCAGTGGTGATGGTACACACACTCTCATACTTACAATAAGTGCATGTATATACGCATATAGTCAGGCAGACAGATAAAGGATGTGTGCATGTGTTTGTAGTGCGACGACAATGACAAGAATCAAGCAAACGACTAGCGAACAAATGAACCGACCAACCAGCCGCCGGCCCACGCAAGTCGACCCAAGTAATATGACACCACCACTCTGCCACCCCCAACCAGAGACGACGACAACGAGAACGTTGATGATGATGATGATGACGATGACGACAATGACAAGGAACGGACTGGGTTGATTTTGACGGGGGTTGGTTGAAGACGTCAAGGCGCACGCCGCAGCCGGTAGCTGGGCAGGATATGCGCGATTTGACGACGGAATGAAATCAATTGTTACGTTGCCGTGCCACAGATCGGTCGCAATCCGGTGTCATTTCCAATATTTTGTATAATAGCAAAACGCATGCAGTAAAAGTGATTTACGTGGCGTAGAAGCGATAAGTTTTGTCGTGAACTTCTCTCATTTGAGACAGAGACTAAGTCTGCTATTATTACATTGAATACTAGTGACTTGCGCCTATTAAAAAACAAACATATTCATCTTCACACTCACTGACAGAGGGGACTCGCATACTTACAGTACTTAGCAATAAATAAGTCATACGTGCAAAAGCGTGCAAATACATAAACACACAAGTAAAGTTCGCCGGAAGTCGAGGTGTCCGGTAACGGTAACCGGTTCCGATCGTCACTTTTCCCGTTCCTTTTCCTGTTCCGTTTGCGCGTCGACATCGCTTGACTTGCCTCTGCCGCTAACGATACCGTCATAGCTCACAGAAATCGTCATCGTCGTTATAGCCATTTTTTAAATAAATTTAATTGAGTGTTCGTGTGTTTTTTTACGTTTTTGGTCAAAAGACCCAGACTAAACCGCATCCAACCGACCATAGACGAGGCCAACCACGACCACGACGACGACGACGACAATTGCTTGGTTCTGGTGTTATTAGCTTCCGGTCTACGACCAATTTAGCGCGTGCCTCTACACGACTTTTTGCCATTGTTCTGAAGTGTTGAATTTCGAAATTTTCGTACTCCAAATGTGCAAATGAATGTGAAGAATCCTTTTTCCGATCTAAGAAGAAATTAGCGCTGCATAAATTTCAACCAGAAATAAATTCTTGTCAGTGTTTGCAATTAAACGTGTTAAATCGAAAGCATAAACAAGGAATCTTACGCCCTTACCAAAGACTTTCTTAAAGGACGACAGAACTATCGGCGGTGTTAAGCCAAATTTTTACCGCCGCTTGTTCTTTTGTGCCATGATGCTTGACATTAAAACCTCTGCCGATTATTTGTCACGTTCGACAGGAAGTTTTAGCAATTTTTCAATGCTATTCGCAGGTGAGTAGCAGACTAAAGTTCAGTTGTCTGTTTATAGGAATTTTAAAATTGTACTAAAGTCAATTACATAAGTTTTCGAGTAGCTTTTAAAAATAAGTTGGAACAAATCTGAATTTTATAATATGTTTTTGTCAATCAGCTTAGAATTATGAAAGATTAGATCATTATAAGTATTATATTATAATTATGTATTGTATAATGGGTGTATGGATTTATTTTTTGGTTTAGGATTCTAAAACTTTAAGTACTATATTGTAGACCGTTTTCTTTATCATATAGTAGAGTTACTCGTAATTCCTAATGAAATTAGAGCCAACTAATTGTACAACCGAGAAAAGTAAGGTTAGATTTCAATTAGATTAGATTTGGCTTGGTGACCATGACTATTTGCTCCCCAGAGATGCCAATTGAAGTTAAAGACCTGTAAAGAGTTTATAGTGAGCATTCTATAAGATGATGTTGGTAATTTGAAGAATATTTCTCAGGTTCAAGAATAGTGGATTCCCAGAAGATTTTAGCCTCTATCTTTATAGCTTATTTTTGATTTCATAGATAATAATTTTTGACATTGACTTGTGAAAAGCTATTCACTTTAGAAAGGTTGTTTTCTAATGAAAATATTTATGAGTATACGATCGATTTCCTCTACCTATAGACATGAAATTAATATGCCATAAACTCATGACTGAGTATAGCATAGAATTTATTATAGTCTCAATGATATTCAAAGCAAAAATAATGAGACAATATACATTTTATATTCTATTCTTCATTTCTAGTCTTTTCAATATTTTCGCTATTGCTATAACCAAACTAAATCAGAATATCCTTTTAAGTCCACACCAAACTAGGAACCTATGAAGTAATATTTTATGTCATAACTATGGTGTGGGAAGTCTCAACAGTCTCTAATTCCCGGTACACGAGAAAACTCATGATTAAAGTCTCGGGACGTTCCAATACTTCGAGGCTTCTCAGCTAATAGTTAGAATCGTGTTCATTTTTGGCGAGATATATCAATAAAAAACAATTTTAGTAGAAATTAACATATATTGAACATAAAATCAAATCCTAACATTTATAACATTAGTATAGTATAAAGTTTGATTCTTATAAACTATATGAATAGTCTCTATTCATTAGTTATATAAACAATATAATGAACTAGCAAATAGACTTCTTTGCCTATTTAATAAAATAGATTTTTTAAAAATGAGAGCCAAGTTTGTCCGACAATCTGTTTTTGATTTTTATAATAAGCCATCAGACAAGGAAGACACACTCTTGTTTTCAATAGATGCATTTTTTAATGTTGCTCTTAAGTTTTTTTGCAAGAATTTCCGGTAAATTTTTTCGATGTTTTTGATTTTTTGTTCCAATTGTCTTTGAAACAACTCGTCAGGTTCATTTTGTACTGTAGAAATATTGGACGGCGAACCCAGTCCATTATTTCCATGAGTAATATGTTCAAAAAGTGAGCAACACTTTAAGAAACATATAATCCGTTGTGGTCTTCTTTCTTCTAGACGAGTTTGTGTATAAGTGACCTTTAGAAAATAAAATTAATCTCGGGACCCAAGACAACTAAAATTACTAAAAGTACCTGGACATCTCGAGACTCAAACCCTACACATTACATTTTTTTTTTTTTTTTTTTGTTAAGCGAACAAGGAGGGAAAAATCTTCTAAAGATACTCATGGCCCGTGCCACAAGTTATATCGGATTTCTACCGAGTAAAAAGCCCCCTATCGCCTAAAACCCCTTTTTACCCCTACGGAACTACCAAAGTATTACTTCGAAGGGAGGGAGAAACATATACGTATTACATAATTTTTTGTTTTTTTTTTTAATTCTCCATTTATTTTTTTTTTTTTTATATATGGAATAAAACAATTTCATTAATTTTTTTTTTTAAACCTTCTTCTTTTAGATTCGTCGTACAAATCGTCGTGGGGCTCCCACAGCTCAACACAATCTCAAGGTAAGCCCCCACATACATACATCCAATTCAGTTAGACACTTTAAACTTTGTCACTTTGAGCGACATAAACTTCAAATCAATTGCCAATTCAATTCAATCAAATCCACTTGAAACTTTTGCATATAAAGAAATATTGGGTATAAATTATGAAAATTATTGCCTTGAATATGAAAAAGAAATATACAGAAGCATACATTATGTAAATACTAAGTATTAGAGTATGTGATTATGTGAAAGAAACATTGTCACGAACAACGAATTACTTATGTTACACCTTGTTATGGCACCCTTATATTTATAAAACTTTTTGATCTTTATCGTTTACATGCTTGAAGTCAATCAGGCGTACAAAATTTATTTTATGTATTTAACAAATCAACAGCCAGACCAAGAATGACAATATCAACAACCAGAACGAGACCCAAAATCAATAGCAACAAATGATTGAAGTTGACGTGACTTTTGTATGAACATCAAAAATAATGTGAGCAGAGTCAGACAAAAGGTGTTAATAAGAAAGAAGTTTTGATGTTTTGGGGTTTAGCTTACAGGCATTTCCCAATGTGTTCTGTGCTTAGAGGGTGCGTTCGAAGGACGTGAGTATGTGAGTTAAGCTAATCTAATTTGTAAGCCAATGAGACGTAAAGAAAATTTGTATAAAGGTAGACAGACAATTTTCTTTGTGCCTTTTACATGTTCCAAGATTGGCCAATTACTTGTGTGTCTTCTCATCGTGGCTTAGATTTTACTTAATCAAAACTCAGTGTTTGATGAAAGAAAAATCCATTGAATTTAAAGGCTTGCGGACAATCACACGCACTACAATCACTTGACGAAATCACTTTTCAACACTTTTAGTGCGAATATAAAAAATGTTTATCCTGCAGCGTTGAAAGGAAGAAAACGAAAACAAAAAACAACAAAAAACTTCATAAACTATGAAAAATTTCAGCATCGGTGCACTTTACTTGCTGTTGGCCATTGATGTCATCAAAAACGTTCAGAACAACAAAACCAAAACGAAATCCAAGCACACCCACCCAATAAGGCAGTCACACATTGGCCCACCCAAGCAAGCCCTTGTTGTAGTATCACCCAGCATCACCAACATCATCACAATCAACATCATCGTCAACTCGTCGTTCCATCCAGGAGAAGTGAAGAATGAAGTGCTTTTGTACTCGGGCTTTGTTCTCTTCGCACTTGAGTGGCCACAACGCAAAAGCGCAAAATGTCACATGAATACTTGCTGCTGTTGTCCTCATTCTCATTCTCATTCTCATCACCATCATTCCCATCAGCATTGTTGTCGTCACAATAAGTGACAACAAAAACAACATGAGGTCTATTTTTTTGAGTTTGAGTTGTGCTGAGTTTAGTATTGTTGTTGGCTATTCTGCAAAAAGTTGAATCCTTGCTCTCTGCCTGGGCATAAGTGTGGCACGCAGGACTGATTGCCTGCGGCTTTAATTTGTATTGAGCGTGAAGTTTTCGTCAGTCATTTCTATACATCTTTCACTTCTTCTCTTTTCATCATCTTGTGTTTTTTTTGGGCTAAACAAAAATTTTAAATTGAATTGCTTCGAGCATTGTTTTGGTTCTTTGTAATCATATTCCATTAAAAACTTGCTCATACTGCAGTCCTTTGGCATTCCACATCCTTGTTGTTGCTGTTGCTGTTGTTGTTGTTGTTGTGATCATGTGCGCCTTTGATGAGCTTCAAGTGTTTGTTGCATGCTTTGTTGAGTTCCTTTTGTACTCATTTGTAATGAGGGGGATTAATAGCATTAAGCTTTGATTTAGTGGTTTTACACATTTGTAATGGGTGAAGATTCGAAAAGGAAAATCACTTGAAGATACCACAAAAAAAAACGCACTTAAGATAGTCAAATGTTCTCATTTATAGAATGGTATCGGTACAGAAAATTAACCGATCCAAGTAAATGCACAGCCACAGCTGATATTTTGAAACAAGCAAGCGAATAACCAAACATACTCACTCTGTTAGAACGCTTAAACGATTAAAGATTAAAAATCCGAATGTTCCTTAAGCATTGCCGAATCGGTGAGATTACTAACTACACCAGTCGAAAACGTCGGGGTTCAGCAAAAGTTGAATTCAAGAGCTATTTCTTGAACGTCCACGATACCAAAAAAAATTTGATCAACTTAAGATGGGTTGCAATACATTCATCCGTCAACATTTCCAGATTCAATATATAATTTTGAACAATTTGCAGTAAATGCATATAATTCTGACAGCCCCATTTTTCAATCCTGATCAGTGTTTTATTAAAATTTGAAAAAAAAAAACAAAAAAAAAAAAAACAATTTGAAATTTACTATGATAAAAAGTAACAAAACAATAAAAAAAAGGAAGACAGTCGAAAGTCACCTAAGAAGTTGGCAACAATGGCAAAAAACTTCCCATACTATGCAGAGTGGCCAACACACGATTTGCATATTTCGCAGAGTGACCATCGCTGAACTCGTACACAACCCGAGTTTTTATCTAAAGCAGCAAATACAAATTTCGTTCAAATTCCCTGTGGTTGTTGTAGACTACAACTCGGGTTGTGTACGAGTTGCACAGAACTCCGAGTTCTGCTCTATTTAAAACGGCTATTAAAAAGGTGGGAAAAATTAACGCAAGTTCGGCTTAGTGGTCAGGGTCCAGGGCCCCGGTGTACGGCACCGCCTAGCTCTTTAAAAGCTACCCCCATGATCTGACGTAAAAAATTTGGTGCTCTGCGTTTAATGTTTCTTCTATGGTGATTAGGAAACTCTTATGAAAAAAAGAATAATAATAATGTTAATTTTATTACATTATTCATAATCATTGGAACTTGATCATTCGATGTTATTTTATGCCCTCAGGTTTTTGATTCTTTCAATGAACTTTGAACACACTTGTTGGCGAATTCGGGCAACAAAGATTGAAATTTTTTAAACCGATTATCGGTCCGAAGAAGGATAGGGTAGGATCTATCTAAATGTTAATCTAATGTCTTTATAATAATTTTTATGTTTTTTTTTTATCGATCGATTATACATGTCCGTCTGTTCATGGTTATACGATACACATACAAATGTGTATATAGGATTATCAAAATCATTTTTCAAATGAGAACTTTTTTAATTTGGATCTTTCGGTTATCTTGAAAATCTGATTCGATATCTCGAAAATTTGGTGGACTATTTGGCAGACAAATGTAGGAAAATCATATTGTAATTCATATTTTATTCAAAATTCTGATCTCCTATTGATTCCATTGAAGTAATGAAATTATGTATTTATTGTACAAAATATCTTTTATTAAATTTACAGGCTACAGTTCGAATGCTTTGAGTATCAAACATGATCCGCACACACAATTACGTCAACCAGGTAAGTGACCTAACTTCATACATATATATGTACATAGTACAGTAAGCACTCATTTCCCTCTCCCTATTTATATTCTTTTTTGTACATTTTTGTTTCGTAACAATTTGCTTACTTTGGTTTTTGTTATTTAAAGTATTTAAAAGCGTTTCACTTGATATTGTTTTTTGATTTTGTTGTTTTTGAACGAAAGCCACGTGCCGCAGTGTTAACTCTAAATAATTGTGAATTTAATGCTGTTTACCAACACTAATAAAATTCGTCATTGAAAAATATTTGAATGTTTTTGCCAGCGATGACGAGTGGCTCGGGGCTTGGGCTCGAGTGCCACTCGAGTAGAAACAAATATACCCACTTCACCGCAATGCGTAACCATTTACTTCTTCGTTTCTCCACTCGGTTTTTCTGTATGCTTTTTCATCATGAATGGTGACGGCGACGGCGACACTGGCGGCGTTATGCTTTTTATAGTTGCTCACAAATAGGGACGGGATGCGACGTGGTACTTCATAGAAAATAACTTGGATGGCGACGGCATTGACACACAAAACACGATTTTACTTAAAAATCCGAGAACAAAAAACTAAGCAGACTTGAGAAACACAAAAAAAAAAAAGAGGGAAAAATTATACTGTCGCAAATCAAACCTAAATACGCTACTTGAAAGAATGAATACTACTTCATCTATACAAGCAATGGAGAATCGGCGGAGAGAGGAAAAGTTCTAAAAAAAAAATACAAAAATTGCTGAATGAAGAAGAAATAAAAACGTTGAATTCAATTGAATTGAAACCATGTAAAAAACCATGGACAAAGTGAATTGAAATGAAAGGCAAATGAAATGAAACAATTGAAATGCCATAAAAGATTCTCAATTAGAGCAGCCTCAGAACGAGAGACAGACGGACTGACAGACAGACCGACAGTCGACTTAATGGGAACTCTCATACGAATGAGTCTGTGTGCTTTCAGCCTGTCAAAATTGACGGCCACGAATGTTGAAACATTGAGCATTGAATGGATTCTGCGTCAACGACTTAACAAATATGACGCGTGGCATAAATACTTATATTTTCACTATTCGTCCTCACATGATGACTGAAGGAAGAGGAGGACGAGCGTTTTTTAGGTATTAAACTGTTGTTTAAATCCCTATGAACAATGACTTCAATAATATTGTTGTACAACAACTCGGTGAGAGTGGAGAGAAAGGAAAAATCGAAGAAATGCAAGAATCCTTGTTTATCCATGCGACAATTTTAACGAAAACAATGGCAACATAATGTAGATGACGACTACGTGGAGGACGAGAACGTGTACAATGACTACGCCGATGACGTCGCAACGGAAACAACTGCCTTTGGGACAATGGATTCGAAAGGACTCGCGCATTCGCATATCAGGCGAATTATGGACAATTGCGTTTGAATGAATAAATGAACAAAAGTTTGAATGAAAAATGGAAGAAAGAACCCGCTCGGAGATACAGAGAGCAATTGCAATCAGCAATTGTATCTTTTATATAAAAGTATATGGCGGGGGAGGCGACCTTCTTCATTTATATAATATTATACATACCAAAAATATAAAATGCCTTATAGTATGCAGCAATTCTTAACTTGAGCAATTGTAATGGATATAAACTCACACAAATGTAAGAAAGGACTCGTTAGCGTGATTTTGAGTGCAGGCCAAAAGTGCACTTGACAAATGCACAAAATGCGCCAAGTATGGTAAAAATATAAAATATTTTTATTTAAAAATATCCCTCAAGTGTTGATTTGGAAATACATTTGCGTATTGCGGAAGCAGTCGTAGATGCTTTAGCGGATATACGAGTACTATGTAAATTATTTAAGGATGCAGTGTTGCAAATGAAGTGTTGCCACTGTTGGGTTCCTCTTCTCGGACACCAACCTACCACCACTTGAGTGCTATGAATGGATATTTAAGTTTAGAAAATGCAGAACGGAAAAAGTTTTTGGTGTGCTAAAAGTTTCATATTTTAAGTATGTGAAAGGTTTCCGGATATTTTCAAGGGGTTCTTGTTTTACCTTTTCTCTTTAGAAATAATGAAAAATATTAATAAAATCATAGCATTATATTTATCAATATTGATGGTTAAAGAATTTATGAGTACGAGTACATTGTATAGAATTTTCGAGAATCTCTTGTTGGTCCTCATTAAACTATATAATATTGTGGGGTTGTTTAGCTACAATATGTAAAAACTATACAGATTTGTGGGTCAGCTTTAGTTAGGCGATAGCCTCATTTCGATTCTCTTCAATGTCATAATGGAAGTTGAATTGGTAGCCCCTGGGTTCCGGTTGGCAACAGGCGAATTCACTCTCATATGTTACGCAGACGATGCAGTACACAAGAATAATTTACCCTGACTAATTCGTGTCCCTCGTGCATTAGACCCACTCGTTCCAGGCACTAATTCGGCAGCGCGTTGTCATCAGAAATAGCAACTGATATATTTCATTTCATAGACCATTTCATGCGCTTCTGCTAAGACCATCATCGCCACACTTCGTACTGTACTGCCAGGATGAATTAATATCGATTCTCCATTGAAAATTTATTCGTATTAGGCTTCAGCCAAAGGTTTTAGTGATGGCCTATGAATAATTAGCATCCGTTGACCGAGGACAAATAGACTGGTTCCACTTTAGCTATTGCTATTGCAATCTCCTCGTAATTCAACGCAGTCCCGTTGACCTGATGTACCTGAAAATATCAAAGGCACTTTCCCACAGGCCACCAAAATGGGAGGACCGCGGAGGTATAATATGGAAATTAACTTCGATCTTCTCTCATTCTCTCAGATCCACTATGCAGTTCCTAAGTCATCACTTGTAGCTTACGTGTTGTGCCCACAAAATATTTATGATCAGTATGATGAGGCGACCAGCCATGCTCTATCATATGATGCCTGCTTAGTTATTAGTTATAGTAAGCTAAAATATGGAGTTTCGGTGTTAGTTTAAAGGAGGTTTAAATGTTCGCCATGCCCAAACTGAAGTCTAATTTTCGGGAATGAATTTTTTGGAGATCCAAAAACGATTATCGTTTTATGAGTACTAAGGATAGAAAGTCAAAATTTGAACTAGAAATTTGTAAGGGAACTCTACTCACAATATTCTATATCTTAATACAAAGCAAAACTAAAAATTTTGAGTATCTCTGTAGATAAAACATGAAATAAAGTTATGCAAATTTGGTACCAAATAATCATTTGTCCTTATAAAACTTTGTAATGATAGGTCTAGGGAGCAAGACTGTAATCAATTTTTTAGTATTGAAACTTAACAAACTCAATTGACAGTAACAACAAAAACAAAAGAAAAGGGCAAGTAACGAGTTCGATAAAATTTAGTAGCAAACAAAACCCCATTGGAGCAGTGGAGTCACTTGCAAAACAGGCACTGACATTATCAGTCGTAAATCAATAAGATTTCAGTTGCAATAAGAACTCCGACAAGATCAGATTTAAGACTTATAGTCTAAAATAGTCATAATAATGAAAAAAGTACAACTGTTACGAATATCTAAGGCTCTGAAACGCGCTGATTATTATCATCATATAGTCTTACATTTAAAAAACAATCTACCCGTACTTATGTAAGATTATTTAAATAAAAACCAAAACAGATAGTTAAAATTCAAAATCGCCCCACGTTTCCATTATATAAAATTTGTTTTTATTATTTTTAAGCTCATTATCTTTCGCATAAACTCTTAACCCATAGTTAATGTATGTATTTATATATATTTTATTGTATTTTGCAGATCCATATCAAATGTTCGGACCAACAAGCAGCAGATTGGCTAGCTCAGGTGAGTCGGATTGCAACCACCCTCTCCGTGACTGTATAATTTTAAAATTTGAATTAAAGTTGCTTAAAATCAGAAAAGCATAAAGATACAGGTGTTTAGATAAAGCGTGCTAGCATGGAGATGGAGGTTGTTCAGTCAAGTTGGGCAGACACTTGAAATGTGTCAAAAGTGGCGCATGGCACGTGGCTCAAACGAAAATGTCAAAAAGTCAATATAGTATAAAACAGAAAATATTCAGTCTATTGTTGGAATAAAATCCAACCCCAAACCAAAAATTGTATTGTATTGTATAAATGTTTCAAAGTGTATTTCATTATCATATCAATTTCGTGTTTCAAGTTCTTAATGCAGGCAGGCAGACCGACAGCCAAACTGACTATCTGACAGACATGCATGAGTCTGAGACAATAACGCGAGTTAAGAGTGCGTGAACTGATTTCAATCGTAGACTCAGGACTTGGCAGGCGAATGAGCGAAAGCTACTTTTCATTTTATTAGTCATTTGCCGTCGGTATTTTTATTATATGTAACATAATAAAATACTATTTTAAATGAATCAAGAACAAGTTTTTTATTCTCCCCCTTTTTAAGACCTTCTCGAAAGGTGTATCTGGCTGAACCCATTTCGAAATTTACGTTGTCTGGCGTGTGCTCAAACTGGGTGTGTCTGAAATAATGTAAAGGTGATATTTCGTTTTTTGTTTTATGCCTTTGTTTTCATATGTAGAAATATAAATTCGGTTTGTAATGGGCACGTGATTCGTGAGCTTAACTTAATGTTTTTTTATAATAAACTTTTAAATCTTTCACACCGAAAGGGTTTAAATGTTTCTGTTTCTCGTTTTTTATTTTTTTTTTTTTGCCTTCCACAAAGGGTTGACTGCGACAAGCGGTTCTGGTCGTAATCATCAATTATATAGTCTAGTTACTTGTTCATTTGAAAGTTCATTAAAAATTCATAACGTTACGAACATTACCAGATTCAGAAAAATAGGCGTAACTTTATATTTTGATAAATTATGAGATGTTAACACTTTGGGAAAGTTACGAGTACAAAGCAAATGCAGTTTCTCTACGAGTATCTTTTCGGCATTAGAAAAGTTTAAATTTATAACATTTATATAGCTTTTTGATAGTCTTTTATTTGCAATAAAAATTTTTGGATAAGCATAAATTTGATATTTTTCATGAGGAGGCTGTTCGAGTGAAAGTAAGGTTTATTAGTATGAGGCATAGGTATGTATATAATGGACTTAGATCCTCGGTTTGAAACCATAAAGATCAGTATAATAAGGATATTTTACCAGATTCCTGAAAATCAAGTCCTTTGTTCTTCTTAGAAATTGTGTCTCATTTTTCAACTTAGAATGCTGATTATTATTATTATTCTCAGAATACATGGGGTGTTTTGTCTTTTGGAAGTGGGTAAAACTAAAACGATTGTAAATATAGATAAATTTATGAAGCAGGATATCTGAGGATATCACTAGTGACATCATACATCGGGCTACAGTTGGAGTGGCGATGTTTTTGTTATTTGTGATTTTGACTTGCACTTGTCTGTTCTTTAGGGTTCCGGGCCCAAAGGGTACCAAAAGGAACCCTATTGCAGACTTCGTTGTCCGTCCGTTCTCGAGTCATATCTCATAAATCGTATTAGCTAGAGAGTTGAATTTTCCACAGAATATGTAGTTTATAGCAACAAATACTAAAACTAAAATATTTTTAAAAACTTAAAGGGGTCCCCATACAAGAAACATTTTGCTTTGTATGGCAGCTATGTGATACAGTAATCCCACGATCTTGAAATTTGATTGGTTGATGGCTATACATCAGAAACCTATATTGTTGAAATTTCAGATTGATTGGATTACTTGAAGGGTACCTCTCATACAAACCCACCATTAAAATTCAGGTTCTTAATAGAAAAACTTTTTTGTTTTTTGTTCTGTCGAACTGAAATTTAGATACTATAAGTTTCTGATATAGGCGCGGTACATTTGTTGGAATCAGCCAAATCAAACTACTTGGGGAGTACCTCCCATAAAAACCCCTATCTGGTACGGAACCCTCCGTGTTCGAATCTGACTCGCACTTGGCCCATTTCATTTTCTTTTTGCTCCGAAAAGCGGACTCAAGTTGCGTGCCTATGAGCATACATATAATTTATGTTAGACCGATGATTGGCAACTATTATTAAACTTGGCCACTTCACAGATTCTTGTTTTTGCTTAATGTATTTCTTTTCATGGTTGCTATTAATTAGTAAAAAAAAAATTTCATTTATTTTCCATATTTTTTAAAGCTGAAATCTACAAGTTACAGCTGGAGTTAACAAACCCATTTAAGTTTGCACAAATTTATGACTTATGATTTTACAAAAACATGACTTTATGTAATGAAAAGAATCTTGTATATTTAAAAAATAACCTATGAAAAATATATTAGAGATATCTTTCTTCTTCTTTTGTATTGTATTAAAGAACATTTAAAAAAACCTAATTCATCTTAGAAATTGATTAATAAAAATACTTAATGGCTTGCAAAACTTAACCTCTGATGTAGATTAAAATACTTTAAAAAAGGACAATTTGAAAGATTTTCTTGGGAAAAAGCTTTCGAGACTAAAATACACACGAATGAAAATCAATAATGCTGCTATTGAATGCTGCTCAATTTGAGTTGACCCTCTTTAGTAACCTTTGTCAGAACATATATATACATACACAAGTCTACTTATATACATTCACATGTACACCCAAACACATATACTATGTATGTGTGTACCTTCTACAGGGAAACTTTTGATTGCTTGCGCGCTCTGGGTTTCTTATTCTCTCTCTTAGTTTTTACATTGGCGACGGAATTAGCATAAAAACTCAATCGCCCACCATTTTCCGGCGCGACATTTAAAGTATATACAAGTATATGCATATACATACATGCAAGTATATCAAATATAGTGTGTGTACATAACTACATCAAGTACATATACACATTATTATTGTATGGATATATGTACGAGTATGTTTGGGTGTGTGTGCTTATACAGAGAAGCTCGAAAAGTCATAAGAAAGAATTCACACGGTTTTCTCTCTCATGTGAATGTACAACTAAATTACAATACTTAAAAAGACCCAGAGATCCTCCAGTCGATTTCGTATATAGTGTGCATTTATACAAACATACATTAACTCATACTCATACGTAATGATTTTTCCTGCAGCAATTTCACCACTTTGCTTTTAGCCAACTTCAAGTTGAAGCTCACTCATGTCTGCTAGCGTGCGCTTTTTGCTTTCACATTTGGCACTTTCTCCACTCTCCACTCCCCACTCTCTCCCATTGTTCTATACTATTTCGTTCAGCTCAGCTCAGCTCAGCCTAGCTCCATCGTCCGTAGTTTCAATCGTTGGTGGCAAAAATGCTGTTTTTGATTAATTATGGTTTCCTTTCGACACGGAACCGCTTTGTTACCCAAGTCCGGTCTGCAAGCTGCAATAGTCCATTTGAAATATGAATGTGTGAATGTGAATATATGTATGTACATAGCATGGTATGGTGTGGTAGTATATGGGCGTTCACTTGCTTCATTTCGGATCATTTGAATGCGCATAAATTTTATGCCGAACATTTTAGAGTTGAAATTTTAATGTTATACTATTTATGCAGGTGTAAAAATTATTACGATTTTATATATAAATTATATTTTTATAAACCTAAGCACAAGGTCAAAGAACGGACGAATCGAGTCTCATGAATCGGATACTGAAGAAACCATTACCATTCTTTTAAATATAGAAATCATTTCCCGATCATAAAATTACAATTCCCTTCGTGAGCTTGTTATATTGGTCTTGGTCCAGCAATGCCTCCAATTCTGCGTCTTCGAACCTTTTGGGCTGGCCAGGTCGCTCCTTGTCCTCGGTATCAAAAACACCACTTTTGAAGCGTCGAAACCAGTACTCACAGGTTGAAATCGATGGAGTATGGTTCGGGTAGGCATCCAACAGCAATTGACGGGCTTGGGTGGTATTTTTCTTCAAATTGAAGCAAAAAAGCAAGGCTTCCCGCAAATTGCGTTTTGACGGCACGAAAGTTGACATACTCGGAGCACAAAAAAACTATGTTGTGTACACTTCAGCGAAATGACAGATACTGGTAAACAAAGCCTAATGATGAGGCTTTGACATGAATATAGTTACAGTATTGCCAGATGCGATACTGTTGTAAATAACGAAATCTGTGTGCAACCTTTAAAATTAATGCATAGTCCCAATATATAACAAGGAAGATGTTTGTTAGTGTTCTTTTGTCCTTTTATTGTACTTAGTAAAGTTGATATTGATTGACTTAAAAGTCAAAAGTTCAGTTACGCATGATTTTCTACTACTTGTAAACTTTATAAGATGGAAACAAACATTAATTTTCTTGAAACTCCTACACTCTACTTACACATTACGGATTCTAAATGCCAACTGCGCTCAATTCAAGTCCTATGTAGTCGAGAACTCAATAGTTTCTCCCCATTTGATTTAATTTGATGTGTGTCCAAATTGTTTTAACCATTTGAACTTTGAATGAATTCCATCTACATAAATTTTGATTTTTCATGCGTGTTAAAATATTTACAAAAATTATTATTATGGATTATTTTGTATAATATTTTTGTTGTACACAGTTACAGTCATTTCGAATAGTTAAAGACAGCAGAAATCGCTTAATCATTTGGCAATTAAGCCCAAAAATCGAATCTGTTGCCTGTCAGCAAAAGGACAAAGCCCAAATAACAGAAAGAAAAATTGAAAACCCTCTAGGAAAACTCCGTCGTCCGTTATTGTACAAAGAAAGGCAAAGACTTTTCACGGTTGAAGAAAAAGGGCACGCACAGTGTGTGACTCGGCGGGTTCTGTTTGTGTATCTGTGAGAATATGAGTCTCTGTGTTTGTGTGTGTATTTGTATGATGTAGGCGATTATAGAACTTTTAACAAGCAGAGGGTTGAAATTGTATCTGCGACTAGGGTGGAGGTGAGTTTTTTTTTTTTGTTTTTTTTTTTTGATGTATTAAGCGAAGTCAGTTAAAAAGCAAGAAAATGAAGAAAGCAAATTCGTCAGTTATTCATTCATGTGTGTGAACGTCATGAATATTGTGTTAATTGCAAATCATGGTTAAGTAAGTGTGTACTATAGATATTTATGTTTGTGTAAATAGCATGATGATGATAATGATGATGACGATGACGATGACGATGACGTTGTCATCAACAAAATGACAATAAAGGTGATGGGCTGATGGAATGAGGTTATGGGTAGCAGTGATGACTACAGTTAAGTATTGATGTTGATGAAAGGACATATTACGGATACAAAAGGAAGACCTTTTGTTGTCTGGGCGTTTTTGGCCAAAACAATTGACACGCTATTAAGTCAAAGCAATTACCACACATCGCTCATTGTTTCATGCGAAGTGTTTAAGTTGGCCTTTTAACAGAGTCCTTTAACCCTTCTATTCTGAGTTGCTTGATTACTTGATCTTTAGACTATTCAAATTCATCGAGGTGTCGAAGCAAATTAAAAGGCTCATGAATGCACTAAAAAAATGTCATGCTAATGTTGTACATCCTGTTGCCACAATTGTAAAGTATGAGAAAACTATGAAAAAGAAAGAAAGAAAATGAGAAAGTGAAAAAAAGGAAAGAAAACTTTTTTGTTCTGCCAAAAGCGGAAAATAATTTAGCAATGGCAAACGCATGTCGTAATATTTTAATTACCACTCGACGCTGTTGCAAAACGTGGGACATGCAAATCTCAAAACTCAACCCTCAACAGCTTGGTTCCCTTCCCTGGGACTTGGTGTAGTAGTAGCTTTGTGCACCATGCGCCCCCACATCATGTTTTGGCGCATACAATTCACGCGCAGGCCGACGGCCATTTTGTTTTTTCGTGTTTTCAACGTTTCCGTCGCCGTCGCTAGCGCTACCGCCATTTTGCCTTTCTTTGCCTTTCGCTTGTCTTGACTTTGTCTTTGAGTTAAGTAACTTTGGCTGCTCACAAAGTGTTTGTCGTCATTTACATTTCCATTTGACTCTCTGACTTGGTATTATATTTTCTCTTATTTTCAACCAACCTAAATAGCTCAGTAACAACTGCAACTACTACTCGTATTAGCAAGCGTAGTATATTAGTAGTATACAGTAGTACTCTATATGTTATGTTGCACTTGTAACTACAAACTGCTGCTCCTGCTGCTGGCAGCCACCTTCTTCCATTTTAACTTAATTTAGTCAATGACGACGGAGGACGGCATTTTGAGTTAAGTTGTGTTTGTCGGTTCTCTTTACATTTGGCGGTGGCGCCCTCACAAAAATGTTAATTTAATAAAAAATCCGGAAATAATTAGTTGCTTTTAATCTTGCTTTGATGTTGTTGTACCTCTAATATTGTTGTTGTTCTTGTTGTTTTGAAGTTTCTTTTAGCAATTTTTCATACTTTTTTATATCCACACACACACACAAAAAAAAAAAAAAAGAAAACTAAAACAAAAACACCAACAACTTTTGCAGTTTTGCATAAAATGTAATTAATTAAGTCTCGTGCAAGAGTTTTCCACTTCACTCACTCAGTAATTAAGAACAAGTTTTTTTTTACTTTTATTTTTAGTTTAGTTTTGTTTGGGTTTTTTTTCAGAAAATTATGTTTTTAGTCTCTCTACAAAATGCTAATTATTGTATATTACATATTTAGTGTAGGCATTGGAAAGGAATACAAAAATTGTTTACTCTTAAAATGTTTGAGTATATTTTTAAAACTACAATTAATACCCATGAACTGTAGAGCACTACAAACTAACATATTTAAGTTGAATACTTTTAATTCATTTGTGCATCTTTCATTTGTATTTATGAAACAAGAATACACGATTCGAAACCCAAAAATGAAATGGAAACTAAGCTCATCAAGTCTGTATTTAAATAAATAATTACTACAGCATGAAAAGTTTCGTCTAAGCACAATACAATATTTTGATTTGGAAAATCCTAAAATGTACCTAAATAACGTACTAAGCAGCATCATTTAATCTACGAAACATCTAAGATGTTTATGTCATATTTTTTGAAAACCACTTTTGTGTGTTTGAATCAATTTCTGATGACATTTTAAGATTTTACTTCTGTTTGATTTTCTAATTTTCTTCCAAATTAGTCATTTTAATTTTTATGCATTGTTCATTCTATTCTATATTTTCAATACGAAATAAAAAATATGCAATAGGATAATAACTCCTGTCGACTCAAAAGGAGTCACCTTCCAGAGGCATAGCAATATTGAGGCATGACAGAAAATATGCCAAAGGCGCTTGAGCACAGAAAGATTCTAACATTTACAATTAAACCAAAAAATGTCTCAAGATTTGTACTTCAGTCTAAGGCCAACGATCTGTCAAATGCCTCAACGCCTATGGCAATCTGTCCAGAAGACCTTGGTTTTGAGATTTAAAAGCAAATAAAATGGTCTATCAACACTGAAAATCCCAAATCTCTCGAAGGTAAAACGTCATTTCGATGAAATTTGCGAGGACGTCTTCAAGATCCCGAAAGCTCATTTAAAGTGAACATATTTTGTAATGTATAAACAACTGAGATCACATTTCCAATTTCTGTCTCTTTCAAGCTGCCACTTTGCTATATTTAAATGATATCGATTTATTGGTAAAGGTATTAGTATTTCTTGATGATCAATATATAAGAAAGACATATCTGTCTCATTTGCCAAGGCAAATCTCAATTTTCAAATCACTTTTAGACTTGAATTAGAAAAGTCATCTTCTATAGGAGAATTTGCTAATTCATTAATCATAATCATTTTATGTCTTCAAGCTTTCCTAAAGTGTGATCTACCTTTCTGTTATTTGTAACCATTCCTGTGATTACGGCTAGTGCCGTGCGATCATTTTCAAAATTAAAATTGATATAGACTTATTCTATGGGAAAAATAATGTTCCGCAACTTAGCTACTCTATCCACACAACATTCCATTGCATGAAATTTCAAATTTAATGATGTGATTAACAAAGCCCAAAAAAAAAGGAATTTTAATAATTAAAAAACGTAAGCAACTCCATCTAAGGTTAATAAAAATATTCTAGTTGCTGGGTAGAAGATCGAAACTGAGTATAGAAAACAAGTTGCTGAAGCCTATGTGGACTTACGAAATCGAACTGTAAGAGCACAAGAAGCAATTCTAATATTGAAATCATTCAAAGATTTCAATCCAAAATCCTCCATCTAGATGCATCATGGTTTCTAACAAACAAATTCTATACACAGAGATTTAAAAACGCCCTTAGTCAAGACAAAAATTCAGAAATTTATGTAGTATTAATTATGTAAACATACAAGAGAATCATGCCAATCCTTTGGCTATCAATTTATTTGACAACAGCTCAGACATAAGGCGCCCTAAGAGGTTTCACGAACTTGATCTATCTTGTAGATTATAAGCATTAATACTTGTTAAGTATTAGTAGTAATTTTTATATGTAATAGTGATATTACTCCAATACATGGACGCTTTGAATCAAAACTTATTAAAAAATCAACTAATTATTATATTATTGTTTGGTCTTGTCTTAATGACTTGTATAATATAATATAATTCGGTTGTTTGGTATAATATAATATAATTCGGTATAAATCAATATAATAGAACTTGGTAGTAATTAATATAATATAATTCGGGTCTTGTCTTAATGCATGACATGACATTTCATATAAGTCATATAGCATACCAAACATAACATAAAAATAACATTACAGAGCTGTTTGGTTATACGGTTGATCGAACTATAGTTGTATGTTCGAACTTTGTTGTCTTCGATCAAACCTACATTGTATGTTCGAACTTCGATCAACAACACATATCATAAGTTAAACGTCGATATAGAGGTTGCCTCCGTGGCCGAGTGCATAGAGTGGTGTCTCGAAGTGCGTTCCACGTGGGTTCGAATCCTGCCCAAGGCAATATTTTCCGCTGACTTATGATATGCAATTTTTAATTTGAATTTAAAATAATAAAAATGTCACGAAAAATCTCGTGACCAAACAATAATGTAATAAGGTTTGTACGGACATCACTTTGTGATTGAATAAAAGAAAAAACTATTTATAAAGTTAAACTTCTTAACATTGAGGGAGGGTAAATAAAATATATGATAAACTAAATTGACAATTGTAATTTGATCAAAACGCCTGATTCGCGCTGTATGGTATATGATAATAATGTATGACTACCTTAAAGATTTAAAATACCAAATTTATTTAATTTATTTTTTTATGAGAAAACTTCTTCTTTGGTCACTTTAGTGAACTCTGCTATAAATCCAACTCATTATACACTCTACTGGTAGTAATAAGAATACCAACAACAGCAATAACTACACAAGTATAATACATGAAGGAAACATAAATAAAAATGTCCATGTACGATGGCCCTGTCCTTAGCAATTTCCCTAGCATTGTTCCCTACCCTTTCTTAGTCATGTCGGAAATGCTTTATTGCGCGTTCGCATGCTAAGAAATGTTTAACTTGGCTAAGAGCTAATTTTAGTCAAATTCTACAAACAAAAATAAGAAAATCAACGAAAAAAAAAAAAAAAGAAAGCAGAAAGCAGAAAGCAGAAAAGTAGAAAAGAAATACAAAATTATAATAATCAAGTAACATAAGAAGATGAATGTACGAGTAGGATATGGTTTTTTGATGGACATTACAAGACCAGGGAATTAATGTATTTATTTAGCATAGAAGAGACCCGAAAATCACAAACCATGAAAGTTGTTTCGCACTAATAGATTTCTCAAAAAGTTATTGTACTTATATTGTATAAAGTTTGGTATTAAATTACTCTCTCTTTCTATGTTCTGTGTTCTATTCTCAACAGGTTCGGGACAAATACAATTGTGGCAATTTCTGCTCGAATTGCTGTCGGACTCGAATAATGCCAGCTGCATTACCTGGGAGGGCACAAACGGTGAATTCAAATTGACCGATCCGGATGAAGTTGCCCGACGTTGGGGTGAACGCAAATCCAAACCGAATATGAACTACGATAAATTGAGTCGCGCTTTGAGGTAAGTAAATGAGTGAGTGAATGGGGGTTGAATTACTCAAGGGTTGTACAATGTTATCTGTATTTGTACTGATGAGGTTTTAATCGTCAGGCGCCTCAACACTTGTTTAAGAATTCAAGGCTAATGACAATGAGCTGTGACAAATCTGATTTGACAATAAAAATCTCAACCCAAATCTTTCTCATTGTTTATTGTAGTTAAGCGATTTGTTTTGGTATCTTTATATTCTTTTGTTTTGATTCGATTCGATTTCGAGAGTCCTTCCGAGGGTTGATGGTTGTTCACTTTACTTTACTTCACTAATGAGCCTCATTTGCTACAGTTTCAAAACAACCCAAAAAAAAAAAAAAAAAAAATAAGAAAACACAAATAATTAGCAATGAAACTCCGAAATCTGAAAGCTTCAAAGGCGATTCTAGAGAAATGCGAACATGTGTGGAATTGAATGATATTCCTAAATCATCAGTCATCATCATGATTAGTTCGATTGATTTCATTTGGGAAAAATCTATAAAAAATCATATAAAAATCACCCAAATTCTTTTCCTAATTGTTTACTTTCAAAGATTATTACGTATTAAATTATTTTACTAGTACATGTATACAGTATATAGAATTGTTGTGAGTGGGCGCAACTGACTTCATATGTCATACAACTTTTCTCATTCACCAAAAACTCACCCATTCTCTTCTTGCTCCACATGTCACAAATGTGATAATAAATTGTTTTTGTTGTACAAATCAAATCAAATGAAATAAGAATTTGTATACTCGTATATCTCCTGTCGTCCTGTCGTTCTGTCTCACATCTTCATCACTTATTCCCCTCATTTCTCATTCCATTAGTCCAAAACAAAGTTTTCCTTCTACTGCCATCCAATGCCAAAATGTAATCAAAAATCCAATAAAAATGTGGCATGTTTGCTTTGTAAAGCAATTTTGCAAAGTGAAATGGAAAAATGTTTGAATTTTGTGTCCGTTAAATCTAATTGGAAATTTGTTTATGGTAGTCGTTTCTCTTAGATATTGGTAGTCTGTTTGCCTTCAAGGGAGGACGAATGTGAGGAAAGGGCGTGCTATATAAGGCGGGTGGTCTGGATGGATGGTTCATGTTGCGCAAACAAGGTCAAATGTTTATAGATTAAAAAATATTTAACACATTTAGTGATTTCATGATTGATGCAGACTGGGAGAGTTCGTAGATAAGAAAACATCGGTATCAATTATGAACGCCATGTGAAATTTAAAAGATTTATGAAAATGAATTTGTAAATGAATCAAGGCTCAGTGAAAACTCAGATGGTGGTATTCTGGTTTCACTAACTGAGTTTTAAGCTATAAATAACCAAGTGAACTCTTATTGTCATTTAATGAATTCATTTAAAATCAATTTTAATAATCGAAATACAATAAAATTTCTAGTTTACTATATAGTTTTATAAGTCAAAAGTTAATTATTTTCCAAACTGGTTTGTTTGATTTTGAATTCTTGACTTTTAACCAGTCCTTATCACCAAAGTTACAGATCAGAGAGCCTAAAAAGAGAACTTAAAGATATAGCAAAGATGTCAGTGTCTGGCATATTTAAGACCATCATAAAGGCATAACATTGTCTCAGTATCTCTAGAGATTACAAGGCTTTCTTATTAGCCATATGAAATATTGTTACGATTTCGTGGTTTTGATTTCTTTATTGTTACAAAATCTGTTATTGGCGGCGTAGTTGGCGTTACACATTAACATGAGGAAAAAAAAAACGCTAACAAAAAGTACCTTTCGGCTTAACATTTACCAGGCGATTACTAGCCGCCATTGTTTCAAACAGTCCTCAGCTTTTTTTTACCTTTCTCTATCTTCACGTGCCGATCGCTACGATTTATCGTAACAATATTGTTATTAATGCACAACGTTCACAATTTTGATGTTTTTCTTCTAGACTACTTTCAGATTCTGAAAATCTGATTTATCTTGCTTAAGCACGATCAAATTGTTTTCTTTTAAACCTTAATAAATTTATATATAATAAAAAAATTCTTTAAAATCAACGAAAAAATATTGAATTCACGGAGTATAAAATGATGTCTCTTCTTTTTGTTAAATGCTGTTCATACAGAAAGCACACAAAAAAAAAAAACGAAAAATGTTACATATTACAAAACAAAAATAAAAATCAAATTGAATTGAAAAAACCCTCGATTCTTGATGAATTTATTGCAAAATTCATGGAGTCAATGGGAATGGATGGGCGAATGGTGGGTGGGAAATTGGTTGGATATTTGGTTGGTGGCGTCAATGATTGTCTACGGGCGAGCAACTTCCGCTCGCAATGAATGAATGAATGAATAAAATCGGATGACATGAATGCACCAGAGCGCAACAAAAACACATAAAAAAAGAGTAAAATAAAAAAATAAATGAATTGAATGCAAAAAAAAAAAGACGAACAAAAAACAAAGAGAAAACAAAACAGAGAAGTAAACAATTTTTTCCAATAAAATTGGCAGCATTTTTATACTTTTAACTTTTTTCTGTGCTGTCACACAAAGGACAATGGCTCATTGTCACTTCGTAAAATTCGCAGAGATGCCTAATTATTAAAATCATTAAAAAATATTGAAAAATTACATGTCTTTTTTATTTAATTTATATTTTTATAACTGCCGCCTAAATAAATAAAAAGAATATACAATTTCTATACAGTTTCAGTTCCAATTAAATGATATAAAAGTCAAAGTTGGCAAATTTAAAAATGAGTCACTCTTATAGGACATCAATGAAGCCACTTCACATCATAGTGCTTGACTTAGTTTCTATCTATGATTTGTCTTACATTTGATTAGTGTTTTCTATAATTGGGAAGAAACTCTATGTCTACATCTTCAAATATTTCAGATAAATGAACCAAGAGCGATAATTGTCGAAATATCAAAATATTTACAATAAATAATGCAATCAAGATGAAAATGTTAGTGCGATAAATAAATGCAAACAATACAGGACAATTGGAAGTAAAAATAGGAAAGATGAAAAGGATTAAAGTAAACCATTTAGTGGCGCACTCAAATGACAAGCAGACAGAATGTGGCTTGGGGTGTTCTGATGGTCGATAAAGACACCTCACACTCAAAGATAAACAAACTAAATGAAGCATTAAAACACTTGTCCTTGCTTGTTCAAACAAGGATAATATTATATTGTATGTCTGCTTTAGAGAGTGTGAGTGGGGAAGAAAGGATAAGTGTCTAGAGTAAGTAAGTTAGATCACTCACTCATTTAGTCGACATGCTGAAAGTGTAGCATACTTTTAGGTCGGATTTCTGATTTCAAAATGTAAAAGCAAACAACAGAAGAACAACAAGAGAAAACACAATAAAAATGCGATGTGAGATGATGATGACACACACAGACACACAACTGAGAGTGTTAAATTGAGTGAAATGTGTAGCAACAAAAGCAGGCACATTAGTGCTATTTTGCACATGCTCGCAAACACACCTCGGCCCAATGCAGACATTTCCGTCATTGCAGGCGCAGGCAGCCACACATCAAAGCCATCTTCAATTCACACAATCACAATCATTGACAATGTGAATATCCTTTTTCTTTTCATTTTTATTTTGCCACATTTACATGTTGATTGTGCCACAACATATCAAAACCATACAAAATTGGCTTAAAAAGTGTCTCATTTTTTTTTTGTGATTTCTTTTGATTTTTACACTTGAATTGTTAGCTCAATCCTTGCCAGTCACCAAGCCAGCATCGCATCCTCGCATCCTGGCATCCTCATTGATGGCATTCCTCTTCACACTTGCAGCTTATTTACTCAGTTGTTTGCCGCTTGATTGCAAGTGACAGTTGAATGGAAGCGAAAGGATGTTTTCCTTTTCCTTTATCTTTTCTCTTTTTTTCTTTTACAAATAGTCTTACACTAAAAGGGGTTCACAAAGATTGTCATGTGTGATGATGTGTGTTTAGCAAATTGGCCGATTTCTGTGCTTATTTAGTTTTGGATTCTCATCTTTGATGGTCATGTATGTTTAGGTAATCAGCAACAGAATCGGCATCATCAAGTTGAAAGGACATATGTTTTAGAAATCTATGGAAGAAAAGGATTGAATTTATTTATTTTGAGAAATCACTGGAAATTTCTTAATAAAAAACTGTCCATGAACGCTTTATATTGACAAACTTGGTCAAAGCTTAAGAATATCGATAGACTTAGTAGACTGCATATTAGGATCTGGACACCATGTAACAGGAAGTGATGCGAGAAAGACTTTAAATACAGGGATCTTTCTTTCTAGAGGATATTAAGAAACCATGCTAAACATATGTTAATAACTTCTACGAAAGGGATATATCGCCAGCATTGGGATAATGGGCCCCACCAGTAGCCTAGATGACATTATTGTTTTGTAATGGGGGGCTACTTAATGTACGTACAAACCTATAATCTTTATGTCTTAACTATACTAAATCATTCAAGTTTATTTTCTTGAGCAACTCAAATGATGCAATATTCTTGGATTCTTGCCATTAAAATGTAATAAATTACTTTTATTCCATGGTGAAAATCACAATAAGAACTTAAAGCTGTTGCGATTTAATTGTGTTCAGACGTCAAAAGGTCACAAGAAATGAAATGAATACAAATCTGTACAAACTTTCATGGGGGAGAAATAGTATAAATTCTTCTTTTCCTTTTATTTTGTATTAATAGAATGGAGATGGAAATCCTAAAATTCGCTTAATGTCAGCAAATTAACTTAAAACGCATAAAGCGAACATTATTTTGTAATTATTTACTTTTCGGTCACATCCCACCCACCCATTCACTCCGAATCTCTATTGTCCTATTTTATTTGACTTTCACACACTCTTAGCACACTCTTAGGGTGGAGGGTGTCTACTGATGATGATGACGCCCAGTGTTTTAGTTAATTAGGAAAAAGTAGACCATAGAGGATTTACTGACGATTTATGTATTGTTTGCGCTGTAAACTAATGATTGTGACTCATTTTACTCCTTATCTGGCAGATATTATTACGACAAGAATATCATGACCAAGGTCCATGGTAAGCGTTATGCATACAAATTCGATTTTCAAGGACTCGCGGCAGCTACACAGCCGGCCGCTAGCGATCCCACCTACAAGTACCAGAGTGATCTATTTATGACGCCATATCATCATAGCGCCAAGCTGAGCTCATTCATGAGTCCGCATCATGGTATGACTTCGTCATCGGGTGAGTTGTGCGCTAGACATTCTCGCTGTATGCCATAAAAATATATTAATAAAGATTTCCTCTATCCGACGACAGCTTCAATCTTCCCATCGGCTGCCTCATGGGGCAATTGGGGCAATCCGGCTACGAATCTGTATCAGCCGCACTCGATGAGCCATGTGACGCCGTCACATGTTGCTCCACATTTGAGCTCCTACCCACACTACGCATGACCATCATCGTCCAGTGGTGCCTTCTAATATGAAAGCAATGCCATCGCCAGCACCAGCGGTGGATCAACAATTGCAGCTGGTGGCGGTGGCAGTACTAGTGGAGGAGCGGGAGGAGGAGGTGGCAGCGTGGGTGGAGGCACAAGTGGTAGTGGTGGCAGCAATGCATCAAGTGGTAGCGGAAATGCTAGTGTCTCATCAGCTGGTCTCCTTTGTGGCTTTAATCATAATACTGCTGCACATGGTAACTCCTCTGCTCTTTCGGTAGTGACAAATGGCTCGGCTAGTGGCACTGGTAGCGGCACCAGCAGTGCTACACCAAGTATAGTTGGAGGTGGAGGTGGAGGTGGTGGTGGTGGTAGTGGCAGTGGCCTTGGCGGTGGTGGCTCAAGTCTAAGCAACAACTTAAATATAGCTACAGCAACATTAACGGCAACACCGAGTCATCATCATGCCAGCACTGGTTTTGGTGCCATTGGCGGTTTGAGCATGGGAATGGGCATGGGTGTTGGGGTCGGCATGGGCGTGGGTGTCGGTGGCAGCAACTCTCTCAATTCACTAGTCGTCGGCAATCGTTTGATGAACTCGAGTTTGCCGTCGCTGTTGAAATGATGCCATTTTGAAAAGTTTGGCATAACAATGTGTGCACCGCCGCCACCCATGCCCAATCCATCATCAATATCTCCTCCACAACTCTTATCCCCGCCAGCTTCGTCGTCAATCTCCTCACCGAGTACACCACCGCTGCCTCAACAGCCGCACCCTACTACACCATCATCTACACAAATGTTTGCCTCCATGATGTCGACATTGCCTCATGCCGCCGCTGCTGCTGCCGTGGCCAATTATGGCAGTGGCCTACAACACAGACACCATCAATATCAACAACAGCAACAACAACAGCAGCAACAACATCTCCAGCAGCAGCAACAACAACAACAACTCCATCAACAACAGCAGCAACAACAACAACATCATATAACAATGTACAACAATAGCAACAACTCCAACTCCAATAATCACAGCAACATAAGCCAACATAAAACGCCTGCAAACTATCCAACGGCAGCGGCAACCATGTACGAGTATCTCGATATGAAGAGCGAGCAACCATTTTTAATGTAACCAAAACCACCAGAAATTTAAATTTGAAAAATACAACAATTTATATTTAGTAGATATATATCTGTATATGTATTTGACTATGTATGTGTTTGTGTATGTATGTATGTATGTATGAATGTATGTGTGTTAGAGTAGAGTATGAGTAGCTGTGTCTGTGAGTTGCAGCAAAAGCAACCCCAAAATGTTTTATTGAATCCAACAAAAAACAGGTGAGGCTGGTTGGATTCACAAAACAAAGCAATACAATAGAAATATATAAGTCTACCATAGATGTAATAATAACTTTTACTTTGTATCTTTCTCTGTCCGTCAGTCCGTCAGTTAAGTGTATGGTATGTGAGAGTATTGTGTATGTATTGAATGACTTTGCGAGTGTGTATAATTTATTTGTTGCATCTACATATTTAAAGTTAAGAAGTGTATTAAAGAAACAAAAAGGATATTTGACATTTTAGAGCAAATAAATACAATAACTTTTTGTACTAAGTTTAATAGTTAAATAATATCAAAATATGAGTAGATTTTTAAAATAAGAAATTTATAATACTTACTAATAATATTCATTCTCTTTCACTCTGTGTATGTACGTAAGTGTATGTTATTTGTAAGAAAAAGTCTTCGAAAACATTTAAATTAATACTTATTATTATAACATTATTACCAATGCAGAAAATTCATTTACAATAACAAAACAATTAAAACAATGTCGAATTTTAAATGTTGTTAAAGAATTGAAAACCAAACAAGAATGGAAATCTCTATGGAATTTTGTAAATGAAGAGGATTTAACTTAAAATAATTGAATATTTATTTGTAAATAGCGAAACATTGATTAATAAATATCTGAGTGTATGAAAAAGAATAATTTCTCATTTTAAGATCATTTCATTAGTCTCAATTTCATTGCAGTTAAATTTCAGATTTATGTAACAGAGGCAGAGGAAATTAATTATATGACTTATTATTTGTTAAATATATTAAAATAAATCAAAGTTATTTTTTAGATTTTTTTTTTGGATCTACAAAGAATATTGTCAAATTCAAAAGTTTATGTTAAAATTTGTGTAACACAAAAACCAAGAAACACATAAATTTATGTGTGAAATTTATTGCAAGTCGCAAAGTTTATGTTAAGACGAAAATGAACAAGTAATATTCGACACTTCAACAAAAGATATTCATTGCTTTTCATAGGCAAAGGTTCATTATGGGAAATGTTTTTCATACAAAACCTGATATTCACTATGTCTCTACATTTGACAATTAAAAGTTATAGCAATCAGATCTTTTTAATTCAAGCAAATGATTTTTTTTTTTTTTTTTGATATTATTTTTAAAAGAAATTTCTAATTTTGAGATGAAGAAACATACATATATAAGAAGCTTGTCTGCACTAAATAACTTGATAATTTTGTATAAACATATTAGTTATTGATGAACAAGAAAACCAATCATAATAATAATATTGTACCATACATCATGCCATATTTGGAGTAACAACTCTGGTGATGATCAAACCACAATAAAGTGAGATCTCACTGAAAGATGAGAAATGTTAGATTCAAGACAATTTTTAATTAAAAGATTGTCAAATTTTAATCATTTTCCTTTCATTCATTGAAATTTATTTATAATATTTCAATTTTTAATGTTCAGTCTTCATAGTTTCGATATTTATATGGGAGTTTTATGGTTTCTGTTTAAGGTGGAGATAAAAAAACAAGGAGCTTCATATTCTTAAGAGATTGTAAATGGTTTGACTAAACAGAATAAATCGTTGAATGAAGAAGAGTCATGACAAATATATATTGTAGATTAAAAAATTCTAAATTTTCATAAAATATGAAATACAAGTATCTGAATGTCGTCAAATTTAAACCTAAAAAATATGCAATGTTCAAATTACAATTTTCAAAATTTATTTGGGTCAAAGTGAATTTTTGTTGAATTATTTGTTTGTTATGTTTAATTCAATTTCATTTATTATACAATATATTTCTCAATTTTGTGTACTAAGATGGATGACTGTGATAGTTGAATGTACAGTTTAAACTCTTATAATATTTTATATTAATACAAATTTTAAACAACTTAAAAAAAATTAATAGAAATTTCTTTAGTTAAGCAAAAAACAAAACAAAATAAAATCGTTTAACTATATATAAAATTATACATAGAAATTAATTTATTAGTAATATAAATGTGTATGTGTCTGTAAAATATTAGAAAACTTTGAGAATTAAAAAAGAAAACTCTATAATTTTTATCAAAAAAACAAAAACAAAAAAAATATTCAAATATTTATGAAAAATATTAAAATATAAAGTTAATTATTAATTAATTGATTAATTAATTAACAAAAATAAATATATGTGTAATATGTGTAATTAAGAAAAATTTATTAATAATGAAATCAAATTCTGAATGTGTGTAAATTAATAATATTAATTATAATTAAATAATTAAAGGAAACACAACATAACAAATTCAAAGGAAATTTCTATATTAAAACATAAATGTGCCCACTCAGAACTCTCCCAGCAAAAATTTAAAACTATAAACCTAAAATGAGAATTTTTAGTGCAATTAAGTTAAATGAAAAATATTTAAAATTATAAATAAAAGAAAATTTCAAAGTCTACTTTAAGATAATTTTGGATGACGGATAATAAGTATGTGCATTTCTAATGAATCATTTATTATTCTTGATTGCTTTTCAAAATTGGTTAAGTCACCAATATTCGGCAGACAATACAAAAACAAATCAAAATCTATCTCAATTTGTGACTTTACTACTAAAATTACTAAATGAATATCGATTTGTATTGCATGATAGTTCCTACATGAGGATGGATCACTTATGAAAAGAACATCGATATGATCAAATTACTCAGACTTCATAACGGAATGGCTTCCGGTCTCCTAACATCGCCAATCTCTGGCATTTAAAGAACCTTGCCCCATGCAAATCATTAAAACCTCATATAAGCTGATTCATACATTTTTATATTTTTACAGGCTTAGGAGCTATAAAATTCGAATTGACCATTGGTTTCCACAACCCAAAATGCACCACTGTGTATAATAAATTCAGTACATGTTATTTGGTTCCGATATAGTTTCAGCGTCTGTAATAAGAAGCTTTTTAGTAAACTGTACCTTTCACTCTTAGTTGAACTTGTTGAATTGTATATAAATTAAAAATTTTAATTTGCAAACAACGAAGATTTCACTTCTTAAAAAAAAAAAATTTAATGATCTAATTATTTTAAAGTTATACGTATCTTATTGTCTGATTATTCCTTTGATTTGATTTGAGAGTTTTAATAATAAACGATTTTTGGATCATCCACTGGAAATGTTAGAAATTTGGTTGTATTTGGATTTTTGTATTAAAATCTTAATATATAAAAAAGGAAAGTATATGCACTTCTATTCCTTTTGTTATTGTTATTGTTGCTTTTGTAAAGTATTTACAAACTATTTATTCACGATCTCGTTATGTAGGCTTGTTCACGAGAAACGATTTCAAGCAAAAATGTTTTTTAAACTATTGTAAGATGAGTCCCCGGCTCAACTTTGATTTTTGAAATAATTTATACAAATGTATATTGATCCAATCACGAATGGAATTATTGAATTGTTGTAATAGGTATACAAAAGATTACTAAAGAAAAAGTTGGAATGAAAAATCAAAATGTTTGTTTTTCCGACAAAGAGAAAACATAACATAATATAGGAGAACACTAATTCCGCGTCATGGGATTGCATGTAATTTTCGGAAGCTGAATACGATATATAATTATAATATTTCTATTGAATTGACTCTAAAGCTGCAACTGATCAACGGTTCATGGACGATGTGTGCTTTTCCTATAGTCATGTTCATTCGCGACGGCAACTCTTTTCAGATCCATATTCATTTTTCGCACGACTGTCCCACACGCAAAGAAAACAGAGATATTAACTGTAGCCGCTTTGCTGAACCATTAAAAAAAATTACCTTTTTTAAATCGACATATATGTAATCTAGCCTAGAGCCTATGCAATGTACAGCAGAGTAAAGTAATCAGTTCTTTGCTTTCCTAGAACACATCTTTCTTTATAATGTAACAAAATGAGACTCAGAAGTAATATCTAAAAAGGAGCATTACAAAACTGTGCAAGTCACAAGCTCTCCGTAGATAGTATTTCTTTTAACTGTAGTATAGGTTGATAGTTTTTCGCTACAGATTTTTAAATCACGAATATTAAATCTTGTCTTAAACTTTTCACTGGACCACAAAAAACTATAGCAACTTTTTTGCGCGACAGAATGTTTTTCAGTTCCGGATGGTTTAAAAACCAAAAGTAAAGAAGTTCTTCAAGGTCAGGAAACCGCTAAATCGGATTGCAGAAGAGCCAATACTATGAAAGTAACTCTTTGAATTACTGCATTTTCAGATCGAAGAGTAATCAGATTATCGAGTTACTTATTGTAACTAGTAACCAGAGTCATTATTGTCATTATTGATTTACTTTTTCTTTAATTTTAATATCCTGTTTTTTTAGTTTTATTGCATTTATTAATGTATTATATTGTAATTTAATCTAAATTGTTACTTCACTTCTTTCTTGCATTTTGCTTAATTTTTCCTTTTTAAAATAATTAATTATTGTTTACGAAACAGAAAATTATAAAAATTATTTACAAACTTAAATTAGCAAATTAAATTTCGTTAGGGGCTAACAAACAAAAAAAAAAAATTAAGTAAAACACATTGAATAACTTATTCCTGCTTGAACCACGTGAACTCATAATCCTTAAGTGAATTCTCCTTGGGCAAAGCTTTGCTATCTACCTTACGCCAACGTACATGAGGCTGGAATCCGAACTCATTGGCAATATATTCGATTGTTCGCTCGATATTGTCATCACCGATAGCAAAATAGTTGCCCTCCTTGTTGCCATTATGGGAACCGGTCTCTGAGTGGCCATTGTAGTCCAGAATGTATTTGAAGCGATATAAATCACCGGCTTCATTGGCCGAATGAGCTGAGATGCCACCAGAAGATGATATCGGCCTGCTACCTTGGGAATTAGAATGAGATTCATCGTTGATGCGTACATCAATGCGTGGGACAACTGCATCTATGGGTTGTTGAACTGGAATTTTATAAGCTTAAATGTAATACACATTCAGCATGTCTTTCTTTAGGGTTACAATACCATTCAATACATTAACAACAGATGGCGCTTTTCCTGCATTCGTTCTTTGTGGTGTCTGTGTACTAGGATTGCCTGATTTTAATGAAGGCGATTGTTGTTGATTCACTGTAATTGAAATTTGTTACAAAACTATTAATTTCTGTGAATTTAGGGTTACCATACCATTTGTTTGTGTCAATGTTCCTGGTGTACTTGGTTTTGATGGTGCTTGTGCCGAACTTCCGGTTTGTGGTTGTGGAACTTTGGGTTGTTGACTTGGCAAATTTGCTGTAAAATCATTTTCAAGATATTTAATTAATGAAAATTCAAAGAAATTTATCCACAATAAATATATAATATAGAAATATCTTATGGTTGGTGTTCCCCGTCCACCTTAAAGTCTATTTTCCCTCCCTATCACGCTGCAGTGAGACGAAGCATAGGAGCCTTCCCAACAACGCCCACTAAGTGTATTCTCGTGGAGGCTGGGTTGCCGGATATTGCAACCAGAGTAGCCCAAATGACTTACAAACTCATTCCTAAGTTGTATTGCTCTACCAACGACATCCTAACTAAGGATTTTCAACAAGCAAGAAAAGGAAGACGTAGATATAAAGTAATGTCCACTATCCGGAGATGCGCTCGCTTTTCAATACTACACAACATCCACGAACCATATCACTGGAATAAAGTATCACCCAATCCACCTTGGGCTCTTCATCATTCTTCTTAAAACACTTCACTGAATGGTTTCCCCAAATCTTCAACTTCAAGTTCTGTTTTCCGTCAATTGCTGGCGGAGGAAACATCTAAACTACAGATGATAGAATGGAACTGGCTATTAACTGACGGCTCCAAAACGGATACAAGGACATAATTTGCAGTAGTAAATAAATGGGGTATTACTGTATTCAAAGGATTGCTCCCTCACTACTACTCAGTTCTTGCAGCCGAAGCAGTTGCAATAGTAAAAGCTATTCACATAGCGCAAGCACATAAAGGAAAATATATAATCTGCACGGATAGCCTAACGACAGTTTTAGGAGTTCAAAATATATATAACAACAACCACAATTTCTGTGAACTCCGCAATCTCTTCATCAAATACCATAAGAAAATACAACTCATTTGGGTTCCTGGCCACGCGGGAATAGAAGGGAATGAACACGCTGATACAGCAGCAAAGGAAGCGGGCTATGCACCTTGTCTGATAGTCATCCCGGGCGTAGAACGCGATATCTGGAAATACAATATATAAAAGGTATCCTAAGAGATATGGAACTCTCACAATGGCAATCATACAACCACTGGTATAAAAATTCCAACTCGTCCAAAACACCTATCCACTTCCCTGACTCCTGCGATCGCCAAACTTGTTCCTTGCTCTCCTCGAAGGCAAAAGCCAACCTCCTTGTCCATTCTGTGGTGACTACTTGTCAATAAGACACCTACTAGATGATTGCTTTAGTCACCACATCACTAGAACGCAACTCTTCGGAGACATCCTACCTTAGCAAAATTGTATCCTTCATCAAATCCTGTAACCTTAGTAATTTAATCTAATCTTTTTACTTAAGACAGACGAGTCGAAGGCCTTGTAAGCTTATAAGTAATTAAATGTATACAATCTAATCTTGTAAATAAATAAATAAATGATTCAGTGTAATTAAAATTTGTTATAAAACTATTAATTTCTGTGAATTTAGAGTTACCATACCATTTGTTTGTGTCAATGTTCCTGGTGTATTTGGTTTTGATGGTGCTTGTGCCGAACTTCCGGTTTGTGTTTGTGGAACTTTGGGTTGTTGACTTGGTAAATTTGCTGTAAAATCATTTTCAAGATATTTAATTAATGAAAATTCAAATAAATTTATCTACAATAAATATATAATATAGAAATATCTTAATATATAATGTTACCCAATTTATTCTTGTGTTCATTGTGTTGTTGTGGTGTGTGTGATTGTGATTGTGTTTGTGCTTGCGTTTGGACCTTATAATCTGAAATAGCTGCAGCAAGCATAGGTGCCGCGACTCGTGTAATTGACGGATCTGTAGGATTCTGGGTAGGCGCCACCTTGTTACCAAGGACTATGCGCCCGACTGTGCTTGTGATTGGTGTATCAAGTAAAGCATAGATTGGTGTGTCATTTGGTGGACCAGAACCTAGCAGAGTAGGCTGCTGAATGGGAACGCCAATGGATCCTAGCACTACTTGCTTTTCTAATGGTATCTTAACAAATGTCGTTTTCTTGGGTTCTACTCCAACAAAGTAATCGACATTTGTATATTTCGTTGCTCGATTAGTGGATGTAATAACTCTACCAGTAACAGGGGCTTTTACTGCCGGTGTGTGTATGGCTTGTGTCTGTGGTGTTTGTGGAGTTGTAGTTGTGTGTTGTTGTTGTGTGTGTACGGGTAGTTGACCACCAACTGCAGTTATTTGATCAGTGTGTTCAAAAAGTTCTGGCAAAACTTCACGCAATGCTTCAAGCTCTTCAGCTGTACCTGGTCTAAGTTCAGGCAATGGCAGCGATAGTGGACGTATATCGTTTTTAGATCCCTGCGAAGCGCCATCGTTATTCTTGTTATTGCCATTGGAGGAGGAAACAGCCGGAACAGGCTTTTGTATTGAAATTGTACTTTGGTAGTGATGGCTTAGACTTCTCAGTTGTTGTCGTCGTCGTCGTCGTCGTCGTGGTTGTTTGTGGTGTCGCAACTACATCGATGGATTCTGTTAAAAAAAAATATTTATCTTTTAATGAAATGTTTCTTAATTGTATTCCCTGTTATAACACTTACTCGGTGCTCCAGAGGCATAAGGGTAGTTACGCATTGCTAAGATTCGGAATTTACCATTTTCATCGGTAGCATAAACTGTTACATGATAAATCCCATCTGCGGTTATGAACCCAAATTCTCCCATCACAATTCCGCGCTCATCTTTGTTTTGTTTTTCGTTAGTTTGTTGTTGTTTTTTTTTTTTGTCACCATCAAAAAGAAGACGACGCCATTTGAATATGTCAAAAAAGATAACAAAACGAAAATAACATAATTAATAAATTTCTATTGAAGGGCAACCTTTATTTATTTTTTTGCCCCTTTTGACGAAAACAATACAAAGAGTTCGGGGCTTTTTGTTTTCTGTTAATAATGATCTGATCATGTTCGAGGCCAAACAGGAGCCGCCAACTGATAACAATCATTCAGACAAGTTAGACTCGTCATTTCTGTTGAATTATATTTTGATGCCTTTCATATTAGCGGTATATATGAGGTATATTGCTTTACCTTGATGTTAGTAACGAAATGAATGAAGTGTAGAGGAGAAAAACTAACATACATATGTTAGAATTCTCCGATTACTGGAATAGGAAATAACCACACAAAATGCTCATAAAAATCATGTTTCATTTATCCTTTGTTTTCAAATCAATTTCTGAAGACAATTGACACAATATTTACAAACATTGGAGAATGAAAAGACCTTTCAGTTAACTTCGTGAACTGAAATTAATATTGTGCATATCTTGTTTTAATTTCTGTTTATTTTGCTAGATTTTTTTGTGTTAAACTACAATACAATACAATTTTGGTATTGTTTGTTATTTGATGAAATTTAAACAACAAACATAAATTTATTTTGATAATAAATACTTAACCAAAAATAATCAAAATGTGGGTGTTTTTAGTATGTTGATTTTGGCATCCTTTATCGTTTACCTGAATTTAGTTTAACTAAAGTCTAATCTTAACTAATCTAAGCACATATCATGTTTCACCATATCTATCGCGTGTCAAGCCCCATTAAATTTGCTGAACTGGTTCCGTTCTGTTAAGCCTATTAATGTTATTGATCCAATCGGGTTTGCTTATAATTTTTATTTATGAAAAGAAAAGAATAGAACAACATTTAAATTCATAGTTGTCTGCCTGCTTAGCAAATGAGTTTTTTTCTTTTTGTTTCCAAACCCGTTTATTTTTATCAAAATTTTGTCATACAATAGTATGTCATTGAATATACAATTTTATTGAATAAGCTTAGCTGATAACAATAGTTCGATTTGAATGGTTAAGAATATGTACTTTATACATAAGTTGTTAAACTTTGCCATGTTATTGTTGTATCAAAGTTATCTAAAATTTATTTAATCAAATAGTAAAGACTTCCTATTTTACTAGGAAGAATTATTTGATTTTTAAATAAATTACAATTAATACGACATTGCCTAATTAAACATTTGAAACTCTAATGATTTTCTTAAGTGTGCAGCGAGAGTCTTGAAGAATGCCGCCACTGGTAAGTTTTGACAAAACGTGCCTAGCAAACTACACCACCCTGAATGGGAACGTGCTAATAGTCTTTAGCTCTAATTGAACATAATACACTGATATTGAAAAAAATATGTCTTTTATTTACTTATAAGAATATTGTGGGTATCCACGAAACTTGTACTTGACTAGGACGATGAAAAGTTTGAAAATCACTTGCCTGGCAAGCAGCATTTCCTTGCTTTAAAATTATTCCTAACGATTTATTTAATTTTTTATTAATGTAAGTACAATGCAATTTCTTCTTACATTCGGCAAGAATCTTTCTCCAATCCGGCGTCTGCGTACAATTTCGGGCTTCCGTAATTTTCTTTGTCTTCGCCGTCAAACGAAGGATGGACAAAATTTTTGAAATTACTCACGACAACTTCTCAAACTTAAAGGAGCCGGCCGATATGTTTTTCGTTTTTTACATGACCTTATTGTTGGAGACATCTGTCGTTTAACAGCGGAAACTTATTTGCGCTCCCAATACAATTTGGTTTCTTTTCAGCATTGGCTAGCAACTGAACAAATAAGGGCCTTAATATTTCTATTTCTTTCATATATAATCTATACAAGTCTCAATATAAATGATTTTAGCCATGATTCTTATGGAATTGGTTAGCGTTAGGTGAGCAAAAATTTGGTCAAATGCAATAAAGTTAATTAAAGAAATTTTATTAACTTTATAATAAAGAAACTTGTTTTCATATTTTTTTTTTTTTAAATTCAATTTGAATAAACCTTTTAATATAAAATAAATAGTTAAATTGTTAATCCCATTTCAACTATTAATAGATAAATATTTTAAATTTTCTTATTACTGTCATGCGGTAAAAAATCATAATAAAATAATATTTAAAATGATTTTTAGAACGATTCTCTTGTTCCTGTTTGATTTAAATTTATTGCTTAAATCCATTTATTCAACTGTGGCATTTGTTTCACCATTATCATCATCTTCAACATACTTATGGCAAATGGTTTTGATTTCACATGTCACTGTCATCGTAAATAGTAAATAATGTTTCAGTAAATGTTTCGTTATCGAAGGTGTTATGGGTTTTCGGTACTGGTAAATCACGTTATGCAAATTATAAAGTTTTGAGTTTATTTAATTTCTTCTAAGACTATAAAAAAAAAAATGGTAAGACTATATAAATAAATTTATGGTAAATACTAAAATAATTTCCAGAAAATATACACGAAAACATAAAAATATTCTACACTTTGATTTGATTGGTGTTTTTAGGGTTCCGTACCCAAAAGGTGCCGAAGGGAACCCTATTGCAGAGACTTCATAGTCCCTCCGTTCTCGTGTCATATCTCATGAACCGTAACAGCTAGAGAGTTGACAGAATGTGTAGTTTTAACGGGGCATCAGCAACAAATACTAAAACTAAAATATTTTTAAAAACTTAAAGGGGTCCCCATACAAGAAACATTTTGTTTTGTATGGCAGCTATGCGATCCAGTAATCCCACGATCTTGAAATCTGGATGGTTGGTGGCTATACATCAGAAACTTATATTGTCGGAATTTTACTTTGATTGGACCACTAGGGCGGGTACCTCCCATACAAGCCCATCATAAAATTCATGTTGTTATTAGAAAAACTTTTTTTGTTTTTTGGACTATTGAACTGAAATTTAGACACTATAAGTTTTCGATATATGCGCTATACATCTGTTGGAATCAGCCGAATCGGCCAACTAGGGGTGTACCTCCCATATAAACCACAATGTGGTACGGAACCCTCCGTGTACGAGTCTGACTCGCAGTTGCTTTATTTTGGATACAGTTACTGCCTGCTTTAAAAGTTGAGAACAATATTTATAATTTGATTCAAATCAAAATTTTAATGATTCTTTAAGCAGCAAATCTTAATGCTTTTTGTTTTCAATGATAAGATCAGCATGATAATGTAACTATACAAGTTGAATACGCATGTCAATTTGAGTTGAATTCATATGAATATATTTTCTATTGTATACTATTATGAAATAAATATATATTTATTTATTTTTTGTTTTTTTTTTTTTGTTTAATTAAACACTCACTAACTAAGTATTTTGTTGGACATAGAAATCTTACTAATGGCTTAAATCATGCTACATCTGTTAATCTGTCTGTCTGTCTGTCTGTCTGTCCGTCTGCCTTATCTGAGAGTCTGAGTATGTGACTGTCTGACTGTCTGTCTGTTTATCTGTGACCTGTCATTCAATCGAATTGCACACCTGAAAATGCATGCACATGGTGTCATCGTAATTTTTGCTCAGCAAAGCTATTTCCCATTGCTAAGATTGTAAATATCTTTTACTATACAAGTAGTAAATAAACACGGATCTATGCATGTCTGCATCATCATCACCATCATCATACATACAATGAGTAAGTAAGTGTTTGTTTGAGTATATGAAGACACTTGTACACACACACACACACACACACACATTAAGTCGCATTGGCGGACATTGCCAAAACGCGTTAGTATCTCGTTATCCGAGACTCAAATGTCAATATTATTACCTTGTTGTTATTTTTACCATATATTATTTTCATGCATCATTTGTGTAATGTTTAGTTTATGACAAAAATGTACATAAATCGTTAGTAAAATTAAAAAAACAAAAACTAAAAATTAAATCAACAAAGTCAACGTCATTTGACATGCATTTATGTATGAGAAAGAATCGTACTATATTTTATATTGTATTGTATCTATCTATCTATCTATCTATTCTGTTTCATTCTGTTTGTCTAACTTTTGGGTGCGATTATTTTATTATTTATTATTTGTTTTAAATAAAAATAAATAACGTACAGAAACTAAGCAAACCAATCATTTCATTAGCAAAATCATAATCAGTCAATAAGGAATTTATTAGTTTTTGATTAGTTTCTTATAGAAACTTACCGCGTTTTTCAGATCGATGCTGCTGTTCTTCAATCGTAAATCCAAATTTATATGGTCGGACTGTTGTTTGTGGTGTAGCATAGTTGAGGCAATAAAATGCAAGCTTTAATTATAATAACAAAAAAAATGTCTATTAATTTTATTATTAATATTTAATTATTTTTAGTTAGTTACAATAAAAATTCTGTAAGAATTCTTAATAAAAATGTACATTTATAGTTAATGAAAACAGTTAGATTGAACGCCATTTGGTTCACTATATGAAGCGATTACTGTACTTAAATACATATGTATATGTATGTATTTTTAATGCTGTTTAATTATCACAATTTTACTTTTATTACTTATTTTATTTTATTAAAATTGTCTTCAGTTTTGATGTTTTATTTATTTATTCATCGTTAAAGTGATCCATTAATATAAATTTATTGTTTGTCTTTTATTCTACTTATTTATAAATTTATTTTCATTTTATTATTTATATATTTGAAAAAGTGTTTTAGCTTTTTTAATTTTTTTTTTAGTTGAAGTTTATTTATTTATACTGTTATTGTTTCAAATTTATTTATTTTAATTATTTAAAAACTTCTTTGGGTGATTTTTTTTTTTATTATTTATTTTTAACTTACAACACAAATTGCGGCAGTGATTTTGAAAGTCATAACTTTTTTATTAGGATTTATATTTATATTTTATTTTTATTCAAAAGATGAGATAATTTGTGAAAATTTAATTTTTATTCCGCATAAAATGGCAAACAAAAAATATTTATTTAATTTAACAAGGATTTTTATCTTTTGCCAATTTCCCCCTTTTTTTATAAAATTTTGTTTATCATAATTTTATTTATTGTTTATTTATTTTTTGAAATATCGCAGCCGATCTTTGCTGATGTCGAAACACACCCCACGATGTTCTGCGACGAATTAACAAAATTTTTAAGATTATAGTAGATAAATATTAGAGAAATTTCAGAATAGCATAGAACTCTTAACCATAACAAAAAAAAAAAAATAAACAAAAAGAGACTCTCTATCATAGACATAATCTTAACAATTCTCTTAGTTGTTAGTAAGTAAATGAGTGATGGAATGAATGAATAAATGAGTGAGTCTATGAAGATGCTCTCTTGAAAGGTGTTTTTTATGACTAAAATAATGTTGCCTCTTTACAATGTACAGCTGTGCGTATTTAGTGGGCGTTCGCGTGTTCTTAAGGAGATCTATTAATGTTTACGACCCCAAACGTGACTATAATTGTTTAAAGAAGAAGAAGACAGGTTTTTCACTATTGTGAATAGTTAACAGCGATATGAGAGATATTTTGTGTTGACAATACTAAAGAGTCAACTTATTGATATTAGCAAGGAAAGACTTAAACTTTAGTTTCATACAAAATTTTATACTCTTTTTTATCATTTTAGTTGTTCATTTGATTGGGCGAATTAAGGTTCGTCTGATCGGGACTTGCATTTTTAAAAGAATTTTAGTCTTATACAATAAAACAACTTAAGCTTAAATAATTTCTATTTAAGAGGATAGACTGTTAGTCTATGATTTATTGATTTTTTATAATTGCATAAAAAAATATTTTATTATTCTTAGATTCTCTGCGGTTGTCCGGGTGATAAAACTAAATGAAATCGTTTTATTAGTTGTTTGCTTTCAATTCATTTTTTCTTTAGACCTCATTATGAATGACTTGTCGATATTAAATGTCCACTTTTACAGGATAACTGAGTTGGATATGATGGCTTAATGCTACGGTTAATCAAATTTAAATATCAATACAATTTGAAATAGCCAAATTATGTTTGTTTGTCTATGCAAACTAGTTCCTCAGTTACCAAATTTCTTTATACAAGATGCTCCATATTTGTCCTCTTAGGAACCTTCCATACAAACCCCCCATTATAATTAAGATACTTATTAGAAACACCTTTTTGTTTTTTGTATTGTATTGTACTATCGAATAGAAATTTGGACAATATAAGTCTCTAATCCATCTTCACCAAACATATAAATTTCAAGACTTTTTTAAAAAATTCTGTAGCTATTCATTTTCATTTTATAAATATAACTAAAAACATGAATGAAAATTCGATTTATAAAAAATACTGATCGATAAATCACTAATTATTTTGATGTGTGTTACTCAGATACTTTTGAATTAAGTTATTCATTCAATTAATGATAAAACCTAAGCTTCACTTTAAGCATCAAATGGATTTAGCCAAAAGCAATTCAACAAATAACATTAACGATATCATTTGTCGTGAAGCAACTTGTCGTTAATGCGTTTGATTATATAACTTTTGAAATGTATCTATTAGATACATGATCATACACATACAGACAGATTTATATACAATAATTTACCAGTAGCGGCAAAACGTGTTAGAAATCTTGATCGACAACATTTGTTGCTGCATCTTCAGTGGTTGTTGCAAGTTGCTTTGCTGTCTGTTGATGCGGGCCTTCAACAAGTTGCCTTTTTTGTGGCATGGAATAAATTATGTTAAATTGTGAATCAATTATTGTAAATCATGTTTCACACAATTCAAAAGAAAAGATAAATTATTTTATACAATATTTGCCTGAATTTGTTGCTTATTATGAACGAGCATCTAATTTATGCATTGATCTCTTATGACAGATGCCTGACTCACGACAATAAGGAAGCACCCGAGTTATGTATCATGAATGCAAATTTACACGATGTTTAATTTGATTATTTATTAGAAATACATGAATATGTTCTATTTCGGTATAAATTTGAAGTTTATTTAGTTTAGATGTAACAAAAAAATAAGAAAAATCATTTTATGAAGATCGCATTTTTTACAAGATGTTGGCCAATTTTGAAAAATGATCATTTAAAACATTTGCATAACAATATCAACAATGTCAAGAATCAACTCAATAATTTTAAGTTTTACACGTATGGTATGTATCTTTTAAGAGTCAATATCTTTTGAATAATAAATTAAATTTTATTTAACACTTTCAGGAAATTTATTAACCGGGCAACAATTCACAACTTTAATGTAATAGTAAGTTCAAGTATACACTTGATGCCATAAATTGCCTTTCATTCTGAAGCTGTCAATGGCTAATTATTGTAAATCATAGATTCTCTCCATCGGAGATAAATGCACGCATGTTTTGCTTATGCTGTCATTTTATGAGAAATTGTTTATTCATTCTTTTGTATTTTATTTTAATTATTTTTCTTTCTTAAATTTGCATATAAATTGCAATCATTCAATGATGATGATCATTTACAATTCTCGCATAAAGGAAAAATTCATTTTTAACAATAATAATGACATATGAGTACGAGTCGTGTACTCTGCACACATTATTTGCTATTTTGTCTTCCTCATTCTCATATTACATTAATAATAATTTGTAGAATATAGAAAAATTCTTTCTATTGAACAATGTAAGAGAAATGCAATCAGACTTTTTAAAGGTAGGAAAAAAAAACATTTTGTAAATTTCAGTGCAAAAACAAACAAGTTTTTATAAAAAGAGCCTAAATTTTAATGGGGAGTTTCTACATACATATTATGATGCATCACAAAAAAAAAAAAAAAAAAAAAAAACTCGAGGACGGAAGGATGGATAGCGTAGCATAGTAATAGGGTGCCCTTTTTGTACCCTTTGGGAAAATTTTGAAGAAAAAAGCTGACAACAGACGAGCAACCAATGTAACAATCAACGAGCCAAAAAATCCTCTTTCTCTCTTTGCAGTGTTCAGCCCACCGAATCTCCAGATTAACAGTAATCAATACAAAGTCCTGTTGAAAAAATGAAAAAACAAATTTATATGGGTGAAGATTTCATTGGTAAACATACACACTTGGGTTCAAGATTAACAACAACAAAGGGAAGAGAACTTTAAAAAGCATTACAATTGAGTGGATGTCACAACTGGTAAACCAACATACTACCCAACAGATCCAAAAAAAGAAGTTCCAGATCTGATTGATAATAAAATATATCGAAGCTACCAGTTGATTGAAGAAGACGTCCATCTTAATTCGAATCACATGCCAATATTTTTAACGCTAAGCAAAAACATTATATTTGAAGAAACTCCTGCCACCTGAAGTAACCCGCTTAGAGATTCGGAATACTTCAGAAAACGAATTGAAATCTATAACAGCAATGCATTAATTAAAAGTGACAGGCAGCTGGATGTTGAAATCGAAAATTTTATGTCATATGTGCAACTTGCAGCGTGGACCAGTACACTAACCCAGAATGTTTTAGGCCAGGCTAAAAAACAAAATCATAGACCATAGTGTATGACGAAGTGTGCAAAACCAAATTAACAAATCACTTATTTGGTTTTTGATCCCTTAGTTCTTATAACTATTGTACATCTAAAATGAATTGATTTTTTTAATTTTAATAATAGTGCTTTTAGGAATAATATTCCATTCGGACCCTTACAAATAGCCAAACGCGGGAATTCTGTGCCATACATAGAAATATTCTATTGTTACCAAGCCATAAAGGGATTACTGACACAGCAGTTAAACTAATATGGCATTCAGTCACCGTCAGTAACCACAATTCCATCCAACGAGAAGGACCTGCGGAAAACAATTGTAGATATCCGGGAATCTCGTCAATATGAAGACTTTCCGGTATAAAGTTGTTAATCCACACCTGGAGAAACCATTCTAACCGATAATCTGTTCCAAGAAAAATGCACCACATTCACATGACTACTAATTTGGCACAGGTCATCATGGACACAAATCTTCTAAATGCGAAAATGCGATCTTCTGCCACCTACGCGGTCAAGAAGATGTATCGATAATAAATATTTTGACCTGTTGCATTCAATTACAAAGTATCAGAAAGGCACTTTTTCCTAATTCTAAAACCTCATTATACCCTTCTCCCGTTACAGAATCAAATATTGAAAAGAAATTCTTCTTCTTAAAAACATGTCACCACTCAGATTTCATATATGTTTACTATTTTTTTAAGAATAGTCGAAGCCCCTACAAGTTATATACCAGTTATAGTACTATTTTTAAATGTGTTATTGTAAATTTTAACAAATAAATAATAATTTTTCACAACTTTGAGGAGTTTCTCCATGTAAGAAAAGAGAAGTCCTTAAGTATGCCAAAGCGAATTTCGTTACGTCGGGTCTAATCATGAACCTGAACTCCATTATCCTTTTACCCAAACAAATCGCCCACTTAGGCTGTAAACAAATGCCTCCCCAAATTGTTAACGTACCTTATTTTCTTTTTTTTTCCTCTTTAGAGGAAATCTTCCAAAGCCCACAAAAGGGTATTACTACCCACTTCAGTACCCTATGCTTGAGATAGTCTTTAACCAGCTTATATGAAAGTTTTGGGTCGTTGTCATGCTGTAACAACTAACGAGTGGCAAATGCCACGCTGCGTACTAGCAATATTTTTCATTGCCATATGGAAATATTTGTAAAATTTACAGGTAAAATCCGTTTACCATTTCTAATGAATTTGAAGGGACTCTTAAATTGTATATTTATGAGAGTACAGTTCGTATATGTGCTTGCACAAAGAAGATACAGATCACGTAAAAAAAAAAGTTAATAAAAAATCACTTTAAATATATATGTACAGATGTAACATCAAAGTTAAAGACAAACGATTTTTAATATGTCGATAAACAAATCTGTTTTCTACTTATACCTATACAGTTCAATTTAATTTTGTTCTAATGAAACTTGGTCTATAATATGATATGATTAAAATTTTAATAAGCAAATCGCAAACCGTATTTATAAAACGAAGTTATAAGTGAATCAAATCAGAATTTCAAGTGACTAATCAAAACAAGGAAATGCTATAATATCAGTGGTTTGATGTGACATCACTATATTTGCAATGCTTCGTCGTGCCGCTATGCTTCGCATATTACATATTAAGGGTTAATTTTCCTCAAGGCATTTAATAAAAAAAAATCAAAATAATATAAGTACTTTTGTATACAAACTGATACACAGCCCAAATACATTAAAATCGACGTTGTGTTAGAAATCGGAAATATGAAATGTGAATAAACTCTTTGTTAGTTTATTTTATTAAATATACGTATACCATAAGAACTCAGCAATCCCAAAATTGAAATACCATTGGAAAAAGTATTGTTATTCAGTATATTTTATGTCATTTATTCTTTAATGTCTGGATATCGACAATTTCGCTACCTATCGAGTCCAAAACTATCATATCTTTTAAACTGGAAGCAACCATATGCAGTCACAAAATTTCATCGCAATCGGTTGAGTGTTCTTGGAGATTAGTGTTAACAAAAATGGTGTCACGTGCTTTTTAAATATAAAGACATTTCCGTGTTCAGTTGAAGAAATATTGACTCAATAGGATAAAATAATAGATCTATAATTGTTTATAATGATTGCTTACTGTATTCCGAAATTTCCTATTGAAAATGTAGTTATTTCAAATTGATCTATTGATCTATTGTATTGTGTATAGTATGAATTTTATTACTCCAGATAAGAGTTTCTAAAACTAATTCTGTAGCGTATGGTTTTAAGCAAATAAGAAATCACATAGGGTGTGATCAATGTGAAGAAAAAATATGGAATTTAGCCAAATCAACGTATGGACACTTGTTTCTCAGAAATGGTATGTTAAAGTATATTTTAAATTTTTTTTTTTTTCAATATTTTGAGAAACTTATTCTTATAAAAAATTATCTACAACTTGAACTAACTCAAGTACTACATCTGCTACTGTAGGCACCGGCTCAACCACACAATATCCTCTTTCTTCCCCCTCACTTTCAGAGCTTTCACATGCGACATAATTATTGTGCATTTCTTCATCATCGCTGTTGAAATCAGCCACATCCGACTATCCGACTTCTAGTTTCGTAAGAAATTCTAAGTAGAAAATACAAGAGCAAGGAAAACTTTTGACCTCAATTCATTTAAAATATTAAAATTTAGTATTGTATTTACTGAAACGTGTTCACTTCACTAATTTTATACTATTATTATTTTTATAATTAAAAGCACAACTAACTTCTGCGACTGATATTGACCTTTGACAAATATGGGGCCAGAAATTCGGGAATATTTGAAAAACGAGTAAATGAATGAGATAAGAATGAGAGAAGTAAACATATACAACAATCAGCATAATTGAAGCATCCAGGTCTGATAGATAAAAGTAGAAATTTTGCGACTTAAACTTACCTGCATCACAATTTTAATAATTGATTTCAATTTTGCTTTTTGTTAATTTTTCTATATTCGCTTGTGCAATATTTATGCAAACTTTTGGGATCAATCTTTTAAAAGTTTGTTAAGCACATATTTCGATATGTTTACGGTTTCTCAAAAGTTCGTTGTTTAAGTCTTTTGTTTTCGCCTACAAGTATGCTACGCTCTATTAAAATGTCAAAAAAAGAAAGCTTTAATTCTACATTTACATATTTCAATATTTGAATGTTTAAAAGTCTTAATTTATTATAGAATAAAATCAATTTTAAAGAAGCAACACAGAAGTCACAAGAAATTTGGAATGTTGCTTAATTAAAATAATTCAACATAACACGTTTTTTTTTTTATAGATGAAATCAGAAACTATTTTGTATTGTATTTGAATTTCAAATCAATATGAATTCCATTTATCATTCATTGATAAAGTTGCTAGCAATTTGTTTATTATTTTCGTCTTTATTATTTTTTAATTTATATGTTTGTTTTTTCTCAGTAGAATTTGCATATATAATATTTCATGATGATCATTTCACGGTCATGATCAGCTTTGCTAAATCATCAAAAGACTTAAAAAATGTGCATTTTGTAAAGTTTTTTGTTTTTGAATATTTGTTTTTCTTCGAAACATCGAAAACAAGAAATCAATAGTCATTGATAGGAAATAAAAATTATGATTAATTCGATCGTTCATCAGTTTGTCTTTAATAACATAATATTTTCGAACTCAGCCTAAACAAAACTTGTCTTATATTACATATTGAGTTGTTTGCCATGTCCATAACCTTAATTTGCATCGAAATGTCTAGAAAAAAAAACCACAAATAGACAAATAGAAACACAAACAATAACAACAATATATCAAATGATAATCAAAAGTCATTTAGTATTGATTTTAAAATAAAAGATTTTTTATGTATTTTTTCTTTTCACATTTTTTGCTTAACCTAAGCAACAATTTGTTCAACGTTCACGGTTAACTTTGAGGGTGAACCGCTCGACTAAACATGTTTCAATCGAAGGGACTAGGATTGGTTGGAGTGGAAAGGATTTTTAAGGATACTAGGGAAAATCTAAGTGTATTTGGATTTGGATTGATTTATCAGGTAGCTGCACAAAGCGCAATTGATTCAAGAATTAAATTTAAGCTTCTGGAGCAACGGGTAAATGGGCACCCTGGGGTTGGAAACCGTTCTCGTCAGCGAGATAGGTGACTTCGTAGGTGTTACCATCATCACTGACGAAACGGTATGAGCCACTTACGGAGAGAGCTTCGTTATCTGTGCCGGCATTAAGGAGTTCACCCTTAGCTTGAGCGGCAGAACCATCACTGGTTTCCCATCTACAGAAAACACAAATGATATTGTTGTTAGTAATCGTAATCATTTTGGTCATCCATTGGCTGTTTGATTACTTACTCGTATTGGAAGTTTTCGAGACCAACGTCAGAGTTCAAACGGACAATGGATACTTCATCGCCAGTTGGGGCAGCCAAGGCAACGGCGAAGAGAGCAACGAAAACAATGATGAATTTCATTTTGAATGTGCTTTGTTTAGTCCTTGCGTACGCACTTTGAGTTGGGCAAACGTTGACTGATGCCGATGCTACGCAGTTGTAACAATTTATACCAAAAAGACGAGAATCAAAACTTGAAACAGATAACAAAAATAATTTGCATTTTTAGTAAAATAAATTATTTATTCAAATGGCGAAGAACTGGAAATCGTAGAAACTAACAATGTAGGCTTAAAAGGCACACAATATTCGTTATATTTTGGATATTTAAACTTCCACATAACAAATATTATTTCAAATCATAAAATGTTTTATACCCATAAAATTTTACATATTTATTTAGTTCACCGCAGCAAAAATGTTTGAAAAAATATAAAAATTATTACACTTAATTTGAAACCAATTTTGAAGATATAAAAAGGAACTTGAACTCATTAAGTACAAGGCTTCCTGTTCGAATTATTATTTATTTTTACATACCCATTTTCATGGAAAACTGCTTAGAACCTGTTTTTAGAATAAAATCCTGAATTATTCTGGGTTTTGAATTTTATTCGATTAACTTAAAGTGCGAGTATCTTATTGTTTAAACTACAATAATAGGTAGAATTCTTGCTTCATTTAAAATTCATTTTTTTTTTTTTTTGACACATTTGCGAACACTCAATCAATCCAATTCAATTGTAAAGTGAATCACAACTTCCGGTGATCAGATGGCTTTGGTATAGAAAACTTAAATAATAAAAACCATGTTTCAAAATCTCAAAACTCCTGTTTTTGTCAATAAATATGTACAATACTTTGAAAGGTCTCTCATGTTTATGATCAAAGAATTCGTATATTTTTAATTATTTATTTATTTGTATATAGAAATATTATGTATTGTCATTCTAACTAAGCATATCCCATATCCCTTGTAGAAAGCCTCACATTTCTGCTACAAATTCGATTCGCTAATTCAACGTTTACTGGTTGAGAAGATTTAACACTTTAGAAGGCAGCGGGAAACCAGTGAAGCACGTTCCCTAAATATCATGGAACAATGATAGTAAACTGAAGTAAAATAATAATAATAATTTAATGTTATATGATCAGAAATATTCGCAATCAAATTGGTAAATAAAGAGTATTTAATAGATAAGGCAATTTGGTGTTGTCATCCACCATCAAAATCTAGTCTAATTTGCACCACTCGATAGCTAAAAGATCAAAGAATTGGTTACATTGAATGAGGACTGTGACGCATCCCGGGCGACAGAGGGGGAAGCGCCGCAGTTTTTGCTTTTCAATTTTTTCATATACTTTTTTGAATCTCTCTAAAGTAAACTTTTACATAAAATAATCCAAGTGTAATGAATTTACTCCTACTGCGCATTTTGCAAACATTTTTTAAGTGTCATCACGAAATCTGACCACCAAAGGAAAAACACTTACGCTTGTATTGGCACCAAAAATAAAACGTGGAAATCCGAAGGACTGAAGGTAAATTTAGCACCTTGTAAATAACAGAACGATTGCCTTAGATTAAGTAATAACTTTCACATAGGCAAATTATTTGTTGCATATTTATTCTCTTCGCGCAGTTAGTCATGAAGTTTGTAACACATAGAAGGAGACATAGTGCATAGTATAATTTATTGATCAGCTCGACGAGACGAGCTGATTAAAGGGCTCTGCTTATTTGCCAGAATAAGCCGAATCGGATCATCTGCTATAAGAACCCCCATCAATAATTCAGATTCTTATTAGAAAATTTATTTTACTTTTTGCGTTATTCAACTGAAATTTGGGTACTATAAGTGCTCGACCCATATTCACCAGCCACGTAAATTTCAAGACCCTAGGATTACTGGATCATATAGCTCCATACAAATATTTTGGTCTCAATGTTGAAATTCTGGATGTGTACTGACTCCGTATGCTCAATCACAAACGGTTTCTAGGATTGCGTAAAGAGTATGATAACTTCAGAATAGCCGAAGTTAACATTCTTTATTCTTTTCCAGAATAAAGCGAATTAGGCCCCTTCTTATCCTTCGAAGGCGATTCGTTCTAGTCATATTCCGGCTATCTATATACATCGATCAATCAATCCGGGCATCTGGTTTTCAGAAACTACAAGAAATTGTACGCTGTATAAATGGGTTCTAGTGCAAACCCACGAAACTTATGCCATTTAATTTTTTTTAATTTCTTTTCTCAAAAAACCTTTTTTTATTGTTAACCTAAAAAACCTAAAAAGGTTTCCATTTGGTGTGTTAGTTATCCATAAGTGAACCAGGCATATAATAATCGATAAAATCGAAGTTTATTGTTTGCTCTGTTGTTGTATTTTTATTTTTAAATTTCAAACAAACGACAACGGGAAAATTTCAATTTAGTTACCAAAGTCGCCTCCTTTTAACTCGAAAAACTTAATCGAACAATGTTCCAAGTTGTTCCTTAAGATTCTCAAAAATAAATATCTGGATTTGATTTCAACTTTCACTTATAAGTCCACCATCGAGACAGTTCTTCAAGCCAGGAAACAGAAATAGTCTCCTTATCTGGAAATTAAGGCGATGAAGCACTTCAAACAAAATTTTGTGATTGCGACGTGCGCAGGTCTTTAAACAAATGCTTCTTATTTACGTTTAACTCACTGTTCTGATGGTCACTTGCTCAAGTGAACTGATCCATGTTCTTCAATTCTTTTGGCTGACCAAAAACGTCTTTGATTTTATTAGGGGTTTCCCTCTATACATTCATTTTTACATTCACAAAAAAAGTAAAATGCTGTGATAACTTATGAATTGTTTGCTTACTCATAGATATTTCTCTCAAAGATATCATTCATATTGTATTTTCGAATGTCGTCCATTCCAGGCTAATACTTCGATATGTTTCTAAAGGTAAAGGCAACCGTTTGTAATTTAATGCCCATTTGAAATTTTATTTATGAACACATATTTGAAAACTTGTTCAGAAGAGAAACCAAGACAGTGCAATAAATTCAATTGAATATCTATATATATATAACTTTGACTATCGAATTTGAAGAGGAGATTTTCTATTATGATGCTACAGAGGCTTAGTTCAAATATATTCTCTCCATGAGAGTTAGGAAATCCAAAGACTCCACAGTTTTTTAATTAAAAAACTTACAGCTAAACATTAATAGACGATTGGAATATATGATTAGATTATCAATCTGATCATTACTATGATATGTATATTCTGCTCGTATAATACACAGATTCACATATGAACCTCTCCACCGGTTTCACTAAGATTTTGATTTGAATATCGATCCTGAAAATGTCAATATGGAAATGAATTGTAGATTTTGTTACTCGTTGTATATTAATGAAGTGCAGAATAATATTTTCCATTTTTCTTTCTAAAATTTCTATGAAAGAACAGAATCTTGTACGGTCTGGAATGAGATAGAGTGAGTTTTAAATGAAAATTATAAATATACAATGTAAAGACACATAAAACAATATTTGATTGCCCAAGTTGAAATTTTTAATTTACCAACCCCATTTTTAAATTCATAATTCAGTTAAACTCATATTTACACAGTCCATGGTATTGTGATCTGGTGGATTTTTACCAGCCCATTTTCCATACTCATACGAATATAATCAGTTTTGTCCTTAAGAACGTTGATCCAAACTACAATATTATATATATTACAATAATATTATTATTTTGTATACCGTTTTTTATTGATTCAGAAATTGCCAGTTAGTGGGCTAGTTGTTGGTTAAATAACAAAGTCAATGTTTGGTTGTTTGTCTTCTTTTTTCACAGATTTGTTTTTTATTCTCTTAACCTAATTTAACAATTTGCCATTTCATTTCACAATCAACGTTAACATGGTTAACTGTGAGCCTCAACAAGCATCAAACGAACGACTAGGATAAGGAGATAAAGGATTTTGAAATAGTCAGAGGGATGTTTTGGAAAGAAGTATATCAGGTAGCAATAGTTTAAGGTAGGTAGTATTATATTATCTACTTAAATTTAAATTTAAGCTTCTGGGGCAACGGGCAAATGAGCTCCCTGGGGTTGGAAACCGTTCTCGTCAGCGATATAGGAGACTTCGTAGGTGATACCATCATCACTGATGAAACGGTATGAGCCACGGACGGAGATGGCTTCGTTTTCTGTGCCGACATTATGGAGTTCACCCTCAGCTTGAGCGGCAGAACCATCACTGGTTTCATATCTACAGAGAACACAAGTGATATTGTTGTTAGTAATCGTAATCCTTTTGGTTATCCATTGGCTGTTTGATTACTTACTCGTATTTGAAGTTTTCGGGACCAACGTCAGAGACCGAACGGACAATGGATACTTCTTCGCCAGGTGGAGCAGCCAATGCAACGGCGAAGAGAGCAGCGAAAACAATGATGAATTTCATATTGTATTTGTGTTGTTTGATTCTTGCGTGCGCACTTTGAGTTGGGCAAATGTTGAATGATGTCGAAGTTGATGTTGTGGTAACAATTTATACCTAAAATTCCGAGAATGAAAACAAAGCTAAAAAGATACAAAATTAACAACGAAAAGACACGAAAAATCAAAAAAGAAATACGAAATAAAATTAACATTTGCATGAGCATAAAATTTATCATTTCTTATTGAACAAAAAACGTAACCAACAAATCAAAAAATATAATCAAAAGACGAAAACGAAGAAGAATAAACAACACTAATCAACGCATCATCATCACCACTGCCAACATCATCATTATCATTACCATCATCATCACGATTTTCATAAACATCTCAGTCGCAATCGTCATCTGTGGGTTAGGTTAAACAAATTTAAATACTTGTATTGTAACAAACTAAAATAAAAACTTAAGAAACATGTGCGAAAAAAAACGCAGTTTAACATGAATCGAATTTATATTGACCGGTTTTACTAAGAACCCATGCACATATTGTATGTCACATATCTAAACAGTTGAACTATTATCATGTTTACTGGTAGCTGCTCCACAACTGGACGCCGTATTAAGAGAAGCTAAGTGTAACTAGAAATGCTCTCCCCTAAGCCAAAAGCTGGGTATGCCTATGAATGTTATAGTCCCTCAGTGTTATACCTAAACTAAGAAGTGAACTAAGGACCTCTTTTTGAAGATGTTGTAATTTACCAAAAGGCATGTTAATCAGACAGAATCATTATAATATTGATGGAGCGTAAAATTTTGAAGTAAACCAAATAATGAGAGACTTCTGATTTACACATTGCCCCTTTGATTGATGAAAAATTGGGCAAGCACTTGAGTATTTCAAAGGGTAATTTAGTCCCCGGCCTACCTAACGAAATTTTAATATGTTAAAGAAAAAATCAAATTTCTCAACGAGACCTTGTTAAACGAGGCCAAGGTGTATTGTGAAGTTAACGTTTGATTTCAAAACAACTAAAACCACCTCCTCCAATCATTGACTATAGAACCTTTTAAGCATATTTGGCATTTACTGCATGGAAGAATAAGGAAGCAACAATTGATATCCAATAACTTCCTGAAAAAGCCATTATATATGATCAAAAATAACAGACGAAAATATATTCTAACTAGCTAGGAAAAACAATGAAAGTCACTTTTTTTGTGCAACTGACCTTTTAAGGTCGGACATCTGCTCGCTTTTTAGTATAGTGTTTTTATAAATACAATAATCAGAATTGGATGAAACCATTGTAGTCAACTTCGTATAATTTGTATCTGTTCATACATCGCAAGAGAACAGGAATGTCCGCACGCCTAGTGTCAGAAATGACAATTACTAATATACAATATAAAACTAATTGTCATAATTAATTTTCCACCAATTTAAATCAGTTCTTTCACTTGAGGAATTTGCGTTGAAGAACTCTAAACGCTAGAAACAGTCATATATTACATTACGTTTATGTTACAGGTAAAGCATTTGACTACAAAGCGCTCTGCCTTATGACGCATGCATAAACGCTTGCACACTGCGCATTTCACTCAAAAAGTGAGTTAACGAAGATCGTTTTTTAAGCCCGACCTTATTTTTTTAATGCGCACTAAAATTTCGCATAAACGCTTAGCGCTTCAACTGGTTGTTACAAATCAGCTGCACTCAAAATGTTGTTTCGTGGAGAGTTGCCGTGTGGTACAAAGATCTGGCTTTATTTTCCTTTCTATTAACGAGTTTGTCAATTTTATATTAGAAAATCATTGCGAAACATTATTAAAAATTAAAATTATGGAATGTGATTTCGAAACATAAATTATTTTGTTATTAAATTTTATATATATGACATACTCTGCAACAATAAGCAAACAAAATGCGCTCTCACAAGCAGAAATACCAAAAAAATTAACGTTCGAAGGAGTAAAATCCTTTCTTTAAAATATAATTAATACCACCATTACCACGTCGCAACATATTTGTTGTAATCTACGACATTATCGACACTTTGGTCATGTGGTTAACACAGTTCACGGCAATCCTTAGTCTGATATTTTCAACAATCGTCATCATATTTCAGCCAATTTACACAAAACCTTAATGAATTATATACTTATAGCCTTTCTCAAGAATCACTCCGTCCAATGGTGAAAATCGTATGAAAATACGTTCGGTACTTTTTGAATTTTTCGCGGTCATACAGACAGTCACCTCTAAAGGATTTTGTTTTACAATCTGTATAGCTTAGTTTTATTATTATTTGTTTTGCCCATGGAGTCTTCAAATAAGATTTGAATTGTTTTCATGGAATTTCACTTTCATCTTCATAAAACTAAATCAGTTTGTTCATATCCAAACGGGATTCTACTTTGATACATCTGAATGACTATGGGCTCAATTTGTTGCCCTTACCTATTCATGTATTCATGTGTCCATCTTTGCATTCATATCCATCTGTCTATCGCTCTACTATTTCTCCATCTCATTATTTAATTCTGTTTTAATTTGCATTAGTAATTAGATGCGTAGAAATTTTGATAAGATATTTCTATTTGACCATAAAACAAAAGCCAACATACTTTTCATTTTATCTATTCATCTGCCCGACTGTCTGCCCAACTGTCTGCCTGTCTGTTTGTCTGTCATAAAAATATATACCTAAATATAAAAACAAAGTTCATCGATTAGAGTTCAACTAAATTTTAGTACAAAACTTGTTTGTTTTATTTTGTCTGTTTCAAATTTTGTGTTTAGCATATTTTATTTAAATTTATTAAGAAACAAGAAACACAAACTTATTTACATAAACTAGGCATGTTTGTTTGTGTGAGTATCAATGTATCTATGAAATACTAGGCATATCACACATGGGGAAGAAGACATGTTTTATCTAAGGTAAATTTAATTTAACCTTGAAAAATAATAAAACTATAAAAAAAAAAAACAAAAATGTCGTGTTGTTGTCATAAACAATAATTTGTTAAACTAATTCGCTTTTGTTAATTTAATTTTGTTTTTTTTTTGTTTTGTTTTTGTGTTTTCTATTAATTAATTATACTTCATAGAAACACCCAAGTATTGTGCATCACTACAAATATAGCTGCTAGATGATTGCGCATAGTATCTAGATACATTTCAACTGCTTAAATACATAGTTGTGTCCGCATGGTTTGATTACATTTTATTTCATTTCATTTAAGTTTTCATCATTCTCTTGCATCCTTTGGTGATGCCGAAAATTTAATAAATAAATTAAATAATGGAAACCAACAAAATATTTATCAAAAATTATACATATGTACAATATATGTACAAAGCAAATATCTAAAATACATAACATAAGAATGATATCTTAATAAATTTATACTTAGTAAACTCAATTAAATTTTATTGAGCTTTCAACATATTTTGGTTAAAGATTCATCATTTATTGTCTCAGCTTTTGCTATGTTTTAAGGATTCACTTTTTGTCAATTTTTAACTTGTTTTTTTTTTTTTTATTGGTAATATCAAGATATTTTTTTACAATATACTCATACAATATTATGCTCGCTCTTGCCTCACACTTTTGATTTCCTTAAATTGTTAAATCCCGCTTCCCAAACAAGTTATGCTAATTTCTTCATCATCGTCACCACTTCTAGCAACTTTAACTAAAATTTAAATAAAAGAATTGTGTCTATTAGTAGCATCTAAGCCAACTGAAGTATCTAAGCATTAAACATAAGTTAAGATACATAAAATATTGTAGGCATAAACTAAATATTATAAATGGTTTTTTACGTTTGTTCTTTATGTTGATTTGTAAAGGAAACAAAAAATGTGTTAACGAATTGAATAAAATCTAAATTCTTTTTGTCATCCAAGCGTTGTTGATATATTCTTTTATAATTAATTTGATACAACAGATATCCGGGTCCAATAAATACGAGTATATGCAATAAAAATTGTACAAAAAATGTGACAGAACATTAACTTCCGTTCAATGAAGCTTAATACCCTTTCAAATCAAAGACGATGAACGTGATGTTTGTCCAATTCAACATAAACAAATCTGAACAAGGAAAGGAATTTTAAATATTCTTTCAATTGCTTTAATTATTGGATACGTTTAGCTGTAATGTAGATGCTCTAAACTAAAAGAATGTGGTGCTATAGAGATCCTTAAGTGCTGGAATGAAAACAAAAATTTTTTTGAATATGTTGATTTTTTCAATATTTCATTGCTTGTCCTTCTGTTTGATACAAAGATTAAGAAAGGTATAAAAACACATTGCTCATCGCTTAGTTATTGTAACCCCCATGGGAAAATTTTGAATATACTTACTAAATATTAGATAGAGTTATGTAAGTTATTTAAGAACTTTTACATATGATTCAATTAGTAATGGAAAATGACATCGCTCAAACGAACGCCAAAGCTGCGCTTGCAGGCCTTCACATGAATCCTCCAAGTTTGGATGTCTCTGGCGCATAGTTCCGGCGTCACAATTAAAATTTCGCGAATGTTGTTCTTGAGGTCTTAAGTCATCATTGGATGGTTGGCGTAGACGAGCTACTTTAAATATCCTCAAAGAAAAAAATCTAAATCAATTGACATCGTTGGTTACTGAGATCTATCAATCCGAAAGTGTTCACGCGACATCGTTTATACCGTTCTCCAATGACTGTCAATGTCTGGTTATCTATATTCTCAGAAAAGTACTGACCAATTCCGCACTACCAGTTACTTTTTCCGGAACTCCCAATATCTGCTGTGGATTCTTGGTCCCCAAAAATCGACAGTTTTATTTATTAACAAAGCCGCGGATCCAAAAATGTACTTCGTCGCTAAAGTTGAATTTATCGCCAAAATATGAATCAACTGAGAAAGTTTTGCGCTGCGCATGGTTCGCATTCTTACGAACGTAGTGTAATTGACATTTTCTGTCGACTTTGTTTTACGTTGACGCACAGGCACTGGATTATCGAGCACTGAGCTGGTGGTTTCAAATTTATCAATTAAACAACGAACATACTGCTCGTTTAGCTTTTGAAAAAGAGAATATTTTGCAAATTCTCGTAAATCAATTAAAAGATTTTGATATATTGTTGAGTTGTATATCTTTCTGGAAAAGTAATAACAATAGTTATATGCCAAATGTCAGTATTTTTAAGTTAGAACATCCCTATTGAAAACCCCTTTAGTAACAACCACTTTTACTTTAATAAGAAAATGTTGAATACACTAAATATTAGACAGAGAAATGTAGGTTGTCTAAGAACTTTTAATGAAATAATTTTGATTTCGAAAAATTAGGAAGTGAAGAAAAAGAAAAACCTTAGAATCAATTAATTTTTAATAATTCGATTTGTTTTAAGATTTGAACCAGGTGCTTAAAATTTGGAAACATCGCTGGAATAGTGCAGAACAACGGAGCATAACTAGCTTATTCCAAATATCGCAGAGTGGATTAAACGTCGCTTCGGACACGTAAAGTTTCAATTAACCTATTTCGGTAATGGCCACAGATGTCTTAGACGCAGATTCGGGCACGTGGTATACCCATGCTGTGCTTGACATGGAAGAAGAATTTATGCGCGGCTTGGATCTCCTTGTAGTTTAGAAGAGATAGTAAGGCAAAAGATCTCATCTACAGTGATGAAATCGGCAACATAATGTGTGGTGATAAGGTAATGAGATAGATTTTCATTATCTCTGTTAGATCCATAGAGAAACACGGGAATTAAGGAGATGGGGCTTATAGATTTTTTAGTCGTATAAATGTAAGTATCCTTTTGAAGATTTTCACCTTTTTCTTTGCATAAGAAAAAGAAAGAATTGTTATTCATTTTTATCTTTCTACTACGTTTATGAGTATTCTGTCCTCTAAAGTAGTCAAAAATTTATTTAATTTCCTTTTATTGCACATTTTATTATTGTACGAGATTGGAATGGTTGAGAATATGATTTTTCATATCACATTTTTCATTTTTAGGCCACTAGTTTGAAGGTTGGATGATAACCAGTTTCATCAGCAGTAAATGCAATTTCATATTTCTTGCCATCGGGTGCTGTCCATGAGGTTGTGCCATGCACAATGATAGCAGCGCCATCTTCAGTGGTCTTTAGTTCACCATCTTCAGTGCGTGAGATGCCATTGCTAGTTTCATAACTAAATATTCAAAAACATATAAAAATGGATTGCAATACAAAACTCAGACACACTCTATAGTATCTATTTTACTTACGCAAAGCTGTACTTGTCGACGCCATTGTTTTCGCTCTCGAGACGTAAGGTTTCAGCGTGTATATCATCACCTTCAGGAGCGGGTGCGGCCCAAGCGAACGCGACAAAGATAAGTGCAAATATAAAACAAATTTGAAATTTCATGGTTTCTTAACAATTCTCTCTCTTTTTGATTTTAGTTTCTTTGAAACGAAACTTTGTTGTGTTATTTGCAGTTGGTTGCACTTGACTGAATTCGCTAAATCCCGACATTGGCTTTTATACTTAAAAAATTCCTATAAACAAAAAAAAAGAAGCTAAATACTTTTGTATAATATTGTTTTTGTATTTTTTGTCCTCATCAGCAAAAAATGCGAAATGTGTGCAATGTTTAATTACAAAAATAAAAATAAATAAAAAATGAGAAATTAATAATCCATAAAATATGATACATCTTAATTACATTTGAACACATCTTCACATATTCACTTTTTTATTGCAACCAAATATAATAAAAGATACACATACATAATACATATATGTATATGCATCAATCTATAAACATCTACTTCAAAACCATTCTCTACTAATTCTCACTCATCGAGGTGCCAATGACAAATTATATTTTGTGATTTATTTTATTTTCTAATTAGAATCTTTTTTTTTTTCACATAAGAAAGCGAATGTGTTCCATATTTGTTTACTTTTATAACTTTAACCGGTTTCACTTTTATTTTGTATTTTTCATTCCATTTGCAATTTGCAAGTGATTTTAATGTTATTATTTTGATTGTTGTTTTTGTGGTTTTTTGTAAAATGACATTTTAATAAAATGACATAACATTAATTTTACTTGTCAATGACACACGGTTTCTTTTCTTAAATTTATATACCCTTCAAATCACAATTCGCAGAATAACAGGCAGTCAAATAAATGCATCCAATATAACGACTTAGTCCGTAAACCCTACTGATGTATTGCACATTTTCTGTAGGAAGCATAAAATGAAACTAGATATTTCGGCCACTCTTCAATAACATAAGTACACTGACAGGTAACGGACACTCATTTATTTTCAGAGTATAGCAATTTCTTCGCGCTACAACCTTTGAATTACGAGATACATTAAAATTATTTGCAACACCAATAGCGTTTGAATGTTACGCTGCGTTACACTGGGACAATTAATTATTAATTAACAATTCTCAGTACATTGCAAATCTTTTTGTATGAACAAATTTCATTGTGAAGGATATTTAATTTTCGTTGCAACCGAAAATAAATTATAAAATTTTTGTTTTTTATGTGTTTACTGGAATGTTATCGATTTCTCAAAGAAAACATTATTAATTGTAATTTGTAAATTTAATTATTATCAACTGAAGGTGGATTAAGATGAAAGAAGATCTGTAGATCACATGAAGTGCAAAATTATTTATTTATTTAACATAATTAAATCTAATATGTATACATATAATTAATACTACTCTCGATTTAATGACATCAGTTTTATAATGGATTTCTAATTGTCAGTCACACAAAGATTGCATTGTGGGCAAACTGATCCTTTGAGGAGATGTTAATGTGTGCTCTGAATATTTCCAATACGCAGGCGGATGAAAGTTCCGCATGCCCGTCTGGTTACGTTGGAAGCTATCCAATGTTTTCACGTTTGAGTTGCTGGTAGACTATCGGTGGATAAACTGCAAGCATTCCGTCAATTTCTTCTTTTGAAGGTGCCGGGTAACGAGGTTCTTTAAATCTTTGTTGCTGGTGAGAGTAAAGCTGTGTGATTGGGTAGAGCAGATATGCCGGGCTGTCATATCGGTGTATGGCTAATGTGTGGCTAATATTGAGGATAGTCAGAGCAGAAATTTACCTCTTTTGTTGATTGCAATTTGGCAAGCTGTTGGTATTGCAAAGGCCTCCGCATTGAAGATCAAGTTATATGATGGATGAAGTCCCCCACTATGATCGTTCCCAAATTGTCAATGAGTGCAAAAGCAATAGAGCAATCTGTTTTTGAGCCATCAGTATAGAGCCAATTTTTTTGCTCGATCTTGTATTTTACGATTAGGAAATTGAAAGGAATTCGAAGCTGGTAGTGTCGTTTTTAGTTGAAACATGCAGATTAGTGATTCGGTTGATCCCGAATCCAAACTAGCATGGGTTTATTGCGAAATCATAATAATTTCAATACATGAGGTAAGTTTAAATAATTTTAAAAAATATTTTAAAATATTGCAACTTGTGTTAAGGTCTGTTCTCAAAATTATCCATTAAGTTTTATTATTTTCAATAAGGTTTTCGTAAGCTTTGGTATGGTAGTTTATGAAACCGGTGGTAAATGATCGACAAAACAGTTCTGAAAGAAAAATATCCATAAGTAAGCACGAGTATGTGTCGCGGAGGAAATTAAATACTAAACCACATGCATGGTATATGGTGTTTTTTAGAGTTCTTTAAATTGAAATAAAAAAAAAAAAGAAACATATTTTTAATATCAGTTAAACTAGCTTTATTGGATAGATAATATTATGACATTAATTTTTAAATATAATTTCGGACATATGGCCACCCCAGCTGGCGCGTACCTGGCGCAATCTGGAAGTGCAACACTTTCCGCTGCTCTGATGGACGATTATGATTACCAAAAAATGGACGATAAGTTTGACGCACAGAACCATTATTTTAATAAGTGGATGAACCTCAAAAAAAAAAAAAAAAAATCACACTAATCCTAGGGTATATTAAATTTATGAAATTCGATAAAACACATTACCAAATCTTTTTGGTTTTATTGATTGGGAACACAGAGACTTGGTCGCAGTTCTTGATGTTAACAGATAACTCTTTTGAAACGAAGATTTGATCAATTTAGAAAAGAAACAAGTTTTTGTCAAAGAAGTGCGAATCATAACCTGGCAACAATTAACAGCCAAAAATTTGACAAATCTCCTATCCAATGAAAATAAGTATACTTTTTTAAAATGATTTTGATATTATATATTCTATAAAAAATTCAATCCAAGTGAATTTGTATGATTTTTATGAAAATTATAGATTCACAATTTTTCAATGTCTAAAAATACATCATGTGAGAAAATGTGTTTCTTTTTAGTAATGAAGATTGAAAGTCTTAATGTCTTGGTAAATTTATTCCTTATTGCAATCAATTCTTTTTATTATCAAATATCTTTACATCATTGTTACTTCTCTGAAGTCCATCAAGGTAGTTTATATATTTTTTTAATACAAATTAAGATATATTATTTAAAACGAAATCAAATTAAATAAATAAAATTATGTTTGTGGCAAATGTTCGCCGGTTGGTTGGAAACCATTGCGATCGGCAATGAAGTTCACCTTATAGGTTTGACCATCGGGACCAACATAACTGTAGGAGCCTCGAATAACAATTTCTTCATCGTCGGTTCCAGCATTTTTTAGTTCAGCCTCTTCTTCGCGCTGAATGCCATCACTCGTTTCAAAACTGAAAGAAGGATGATAGATGATAAATAAGGGTATTGTCAACTTTTTCCTTAATTTCTAGAAGAAACACTTTATAATCTATGAATTTATTAGCATTGGCATTATAAAATTTGATTCTCATATTATTGATATCCATAGTCTAATATGATTTATTTTTTATCACTTTCACCATCACTTCACTTCATCACTTCACTTCAATTGACACAAATTCATAGGTCATCAATGCCAATATATTGTAATAACTTTCCAGGCTTACCCAAATTTATAACCATCGAGTCCAATATCATTGTCATAACGCAAAACTGTCGCAGTTTCTGAATTATCCAAAGGCGCAGCACATACAAAGGACACGAAAACGACAAAGAAAGTCACAATAAATTGAGCAATATGTAGGAATTTCATTGTTATATTGATCAGATTTCTTTTATTATTGCAAGGATGATTGATTGATTGTTCACTTGAGATTCTTCAAACAATATTTTGAACAATATTTTGTGTGAATATTTAGACCAGTAGTTAACACAATTACGAGCAAATGCGATTTGTGGCAGCATCTAACAAGTTTTGGGTTTTTATACATCTCCCAATGCCTGTGATGAGTCCAATTGGAAATATTAAAAAAAGACAAAAACAAACAAAATATTATATCGTATGAGTGAGTGACTGACTGACTGCCTAACTGACATACATTCCCATTAAAGACAGAGTAATGAAGGTTGAACATCAAAAAAACATCAAGTAAAGTTCAAATGACTGGACGGTTAAAACCATTACTTAATACCCTCTAAAATCAGTTTTGAGATCTACAACATAACAATCACAGTAGATGAAATAAAATTATGTTTACTTAAACATTAAATTTAAAGCAAATTTCTTTTTATTTCAGAAATTCGTTGTAGTTTGTTAAGATCAAGTTGATAAAACTATTCATTTGTACTCACTAGAATGTCTAACAGTTGTATGTTATGGCAAGATCATTGGGGAGTGTCCTCCAGCATTTGGCCGAATAATGATGATGATTTCCTTTGACATCATCGGGACAAATGCAAATTTGCCTTTAGTTCAATTTAAATGATTTTATTATTATAAAGCGTGATATATCCTAACATAAACCCCATGGACCTTACCTTACCTTATCTTACTCACATAAAGTAATCAGTTCCCAATTCACCTATGTATGTATATAGTAAGTATGTAATAAGTTATGTAATTTATGAAATTGAATAGAAGAAGAAGCAAAAAACCAAAACAAAAAAAAAAAAAACAAATAGCAACCGCAACTTTACTGATTATTGAACAAATAATAACAATAGACATCCAACAAAAAAGCTTCAAATAAAATATTAAAAAAAAGACAAACTTATTTTTATATTTTTCGATTTACAACTTTACTTATTTACTTACTTTTGTTAATCGTTTAAGTGGAAAAAGAGATGCATTCATATGAGTTTAAGTTATTACTATAGTATCTCCCACTCATCATCACATCACATCACATCACATCACATTTGATCTCATCACATTTTGTTCATTTAAAGACTCATCACAAATGTACAAAGATGTCTTAATTTTATTTCAATTGCTTATAATGGGTAATGATATTTTCCACTGCTGCTAATGGTAATAATCTTGTTGCTACTGATGGCAATGATGATGAAGATGAAGATGAAAATGATAAAGATAATCACATAGTTGATGATGATGATGATGATGATAATGAAATTTTTAAAAATACATATATGGCAATAGGTCAATGACAGACAAAACCTTCTTCATGCGTAACAACTTTTGTTTTCATTGGAATTCTTCAGGAAGTTTGCAGTAATATTTCGATATCCATTAATCATGAAAATGACGAAAAAAAAAAAAAAAAATCTATAATAAAAGTAATGATGACTACACACAGCGACAAGTGTCAGCCAGCATGTTTTATTGTTTTGTTTCTCCTTCTTCTTCTTCTTCTTCTTCTTCTTCTTAGATTACTTTATCTTAAATTTTGAGTTTGGGATTTCTTGAACGCATCTTTCATTGGTTTGTAGTTATGTGTTTTGTTTTGATTTTAAGGTTTGGCTTTAGGTTTTTAACCTTCAAATTGCTGTGTTTAATAAGAAATATATACGAATGAGTTGTGATGCATGCATCTTTGCTTGCTTGATTTAACCTCTGAAACATAATCATCACCATCATCATCACCATCATCATCATCATCATCATAAGCAATAACAATGAAAAGAGGAACTACGATTTTTATAGATGCCAACCAGAAAACACCTTGTTTAGTCAAAGATGCGTTGGATTATTTTGAATCTGAGGGTGAGTGTGGCGTGGCGTCTTAGATGCGACAACAGATAAAGTTAAGCTCATATCTATTGTTTGTTTATATACATACGAGTATTTATTTCTCTTTTAATGGGAATTTTGATCTTGTGTAGCTTTTAAAACGTGCACGTTGTTGACCTTACTCAATAAACAGCAACACCAACAACAACAGCAATTGAATATGCGTTACAACAAACATTGGGTTAACGCGCTTTTTTTCATCACATAAATCACACAAATATTCATAGATACACAGATACATATGTAGATACAAAAACCATAACAGCAATAGATGGCGTAGATGACAACAATCACATACAAAACGCCAACGGCTCACCAAGTTCAAACTAATATAGTCGGAAGATGGTCAATACCAAGCACTGCTGTGTAACACACACACACACGCACACACACGCACATACACACGCACTCACAATTAAATTCACATCTACTGTCTGATTGACCAACCGACTATCTGTCTCTTTGTCTGTCTATGCATCTGTCTGTCCGCCTGCCTGTCTATGTATCTATCTATCTGTCTCTCTCATTGTTAGTCGCCTATTTTTCTGTCTGTCAATTGGTCTGCTTAATTGTCTTTTAAACTGGTTGCTAATTTTTTTTACGTATATTCAAATTATGTACATCTTTTTCTTTTTTTTTTTTTTTTGTTATCTTATTTGATACCCTACACAAAGCACATAAATTCATTTCATTATTTTATGATCAACAAATGCTTTGCATTTTATGGTTTTGTTTCTGATTATTTTTAGAATCTTCCCACGGGGTATTTCATAAAACTTTCAAGCCTTCTCTATGGAAAACTTGTCTATTAGAGGAGTTTGAGGAATATTCTAATATATTATTTACTTGAAGATATTGATTCTTTCTCCTGAATCTGTGTTTTGTGCGAAGCAATTTAGATCGAAATGCCAAAAACAGTCATAAACATACATAATACAAGGTGTATCGCAAAGTAAACAGACTTTTTTTTTTTTTTTGGTACTTCTTCACTGACGTTCAGTCAAAATTTCATTTATTGCTTTATAAAAAGACAGTGCGTTCGGATATCCAACTCGTACTCCCATTAAAAGATAACATCGCTATAAATAGAGATTTTGAAAAAGGCTGGTTTACTTTGCGACCGACCTTGTATAATTGCTACCATGCGAAAATGAAGTACCGGTGTTTTACGTGCTCGCCTGTCTGTAAGAAGACTCAAGAACACGGTGCCAAGCACATGGATTGAACGTCAATCAACGTCCCCTTGGATAAATATCCGCAGGTACCAATTTAGAGTCATATTAAATTTGGTAATATGACTCCCTCCTTGGTGGGGAGCGAGGCCCACCTTAAACCTCTGCTGCTCTCCAGGACGGAACAAGTTCCGTGGGCTCCTGACCACCCGTGGTACCAGAAAAAGCCTCTGGTCAGACTTCGTACCGGAAGGTACTACCAATTCGAACCCCAAAAAGTCCATGGGTTGGTGCCCCATTATGTTTTCATTCATGTAGTAGCCAAGGAATCCAATTTATAGAGGATAACCTGGATCACAAATTATAAATGAAATTAATGTTCCCTCCAGGAATATGAGTTCTATACTTCAAGAATAAAACTCAGAAGAATTTCCCGGAGGGGGAGCTACCATGCGAAAAAAAAGTATTGAAAAAAAAAAACGGTCCTTATTTCGACAACGGCGCCACTTATCGGATCCAATTCTAGGTAAGAATCATCCAGGTGACGCCATTGTACAACAAAAGAAAAATTCATCAAAATTGGTCCAGCCATTCTCAACTTTTGTGGTTATATTTTACAAGGATAGAAATAAATAAATAAGTCTGATGGCAAATGTTTTTTTCTAAACATTATTGCAGAATAACTGAGTACAAAGCTACTGTAGAATCGGAAAAATCACGCAACTGAAGGACAGCCATGTGTCGATTGTGGATCGCTGGGTGGAAATATTCCACTATCTCAATAAGTCCGATTGAGAATACAAGGAAATGGCTAAAATCATTAAATATGTGTAATATTTTATGATTGCCAAGAACTTCAGCATCGCAAAACGAATATTTTCTACTGTAAACAAAACTTGGACGTCAGACAAAACTGGTTTAGAAGTGATAACATTGAATGCGATACTGATCATCAAATGGAACTTGAAATATCCATGTGTTGATTTCTGTAAATAACTCATAACTAAACCGGAACAGCTTCGTCAAATTGTGTAAGTTAAGTCTCAACAATAAAAAGACCCAACCATTACACATTTTTTGCTGCGCTGACATACTCGTATGAATAAAAGTTGACAACAGAATTTGTTGTTTGCTTGCAAGTTTCATCTTTTTATAAACCGCTAAACTTATCTCTGAGATTCACAGAATCGTAGCACACGTAGAACACATTTTAAAATAAATCATTGAAGTCTTAAAATTCAATTCAATTAGCTGTAACTTTTACTCAGTAGTGTATACAAAATTCGGTTTATTTTACTATATATTTTTATTTGAAGGTGCACAATTCATCTAAAAATTAAACGTTTCTTTAATGCTATTTAAATGGTTTTTAGTTTTTAAAACAACAGAAATCAAATGAAATGAAATGAAAAATGAGCTCTCATTGTCTGAACCGAACATTTGCACATACAAGTATGGTAGTTATATTAGTTGAAATGGATAAGTAGATCGGCCAAAAGACATTCATTCATTTATTCATTCAGTCGTCTCTCTAAACCTCCTCCTTTTGGCATATCGAATTTGTTGATTTACCAAATTGGCTTAGTTGGCTTGCCTACTGCAATTGTATCTTTTTAATGGAGTGAAAAAAATAAACCATACGGGGGGCATTAAATGATTGAATGACTTACTGATTGTTGGACACGCTCACTTTGTGTGTTTCTTTGTAGCTCGAACATGAAGCTAATTTGTTTTTTAGGTGGCGCTTATTATGTAAAATTTATTGCCATTTTCTATAAAAATATAAAATCATGCGATTTTTATTTTTTATTTATTAATTCATATTTCCAAATTAAAAAAAAGGTTTGCTCTACTTTTTATTAATGAAACTGAGATTGCGTATGTAGAATAAAATGTACTAATTAAATATACATTAATTTTTATAAATAATATTATGAATCGTTATAAATAAAATCAAAATCGTTTTAAGAAATCGCACTTGAAACGCTTGAAAACCGCCTTGAAATCGCTAAGCATATACGTACCCTGAAAGTATGCAACAAATTATTCTTCAATCATAAATACATATTAGAATTCCATCTCGTTACTACAGCACAGTACACACTGTAATATTATTATTATTACACGGTCACTCTAAAAGCAACAGTTTCGAAATTTTGAAAAGGAACATAAAATTTAAAATTTTTTATTTATTAAACATTTATTTTTAATGTTGAGATTCCAGCGCAGGTACAGCGCGGCTCAAAATTTTAATGTTCCATGAATTCTCAAGTTTCTACTTTAATACCAAATTAACTACAATTCTTCGTTTAGCAACAAAGTTTGCATTTTCAGAGGTTCATTTATTTAACGAATTATACATTTTGTACATTAACAAAAGGACCTTACAAATATTGACATAACAAAACATTTTTAACATTTTTATTGTATTTCAAGGTTATAATGGAAGATAATGAAAGCTTAAGTCCAAAAAGATATAATTGATTTTAAATATTTATTTACAATAGTTGGAAGTCCTTTTTGTCGTTTGACTATTCATCAGTTCCATTTTATTCTTTATGTTGGTTTCTATTTTTAAGTTTTGTCAAGTTTTGTCAACTCCGCTCGTGATCGATATCATTTAAATCAGATGGTCAGTTGGGAAACGCTAAAAAGGCAAAACTGAAGATTATAAAAGAACCAACAATAATAGCTTTATGAAAAATTAGGAAAAGTAAAGAAAAGAAAAAAACGGTACACAGCAAATAACAACTTTGGTGGACTTCTTTGCAATGGGAATTGGTTTTTCTGAACTGACATAAAAGCACATCGTGCGTTGTGCAGACTCAATTTGATGACAAAATGTTATCAAATAATTAGAATAATTGTTGAATTCCAAATTATAAAAGCACATAGTGCTGTATAAGGAAAACAATAATTTCTAAATAATATGTTAATTTTTATTTTACCCATATTTCCCTTGAATTACCTGGTCCAGCAGCTGAATATGTTTCCCATACCATTACTGAACCTAGACCGTGCCTAATTGTATGACGGCGGTTGACCTTCTTTACTTCATTAGCTTTACGTATGATAGTCCAATGGACTGGAAAATCTTGAATGTACTTTCATATGTAAATGTGTATAACTTTTTCAGAATGAAAAATCTTAGTTAATCATTTCCAGTTTCCATTTTCAATGTCTATGTTGGCATTGCTTTAGAAAGTTTTGCATTTAGTTTAGTATAATGTTAGAATTTTAGAAATCCACACTGTTCAGATCAGCAGACCCAACTAAAATTGCACTATAATAAAAGCGAAACATCATTGAAATTTAATAATTTCAAGGCATTGGAGAGAATGTACATTGAAGAGAAATCTCTATAGCTTGAACGCTGTAACACTTGAAATACATGCGTGTATGTATCTTATTGCGACATATTAAATAATTGGACACAATTCAGTTTGTCCAAAAAATAGTTAATTGAATTCCTTATCATTCAAGTTCTAATTTTGAATTTTGAAGTATTCGCATTTTAAAATGATTATATTGTTGAAAGTCTTTTCATAATTATAAGTGACTACATATTTTCAATTTCATTTTCCTGCATCTATGTTTAAAATGGATTTGTGTACAATGTGAAAATACGTGGCCTGTTCAAATCATATCGCGAGTTTTGTATTTACGCGGGCTACGTATATTAGATTTTGGATTTTGTGGCGTTTTGTTGGTACTCATGTCCCTCACTTATGCTAACAAGTTCAGACATTTTGAATGTTTAGTTTATTTTTGACAGCTGTTTTGCTTGCACGTGTTTTGGCTCATCTTCGATTTTTGTCCACTCAAAAAAAAAAAAAAAAAAAAAAATAGATCAAATTTGTATGAAAGTTGAGTTTTTATGAAATATAAAACTAAGAGTTCCAAAGCACTTGAAATATTGTCTGTGGTATTTTCCGAGTCTACCTTTAGCAAGTGGTTAGTAGTACAATCTCTTCACAGAAGGCCAAGAAGGTGTTAATGATGATGGCCAAGCTGGACGACAACAACCGATGAAAACTTTGAAGCTGTGAAGAAAATTGTTATGAACAATCGTTAAATCACTATTGGAGAAGTTGCTGACAGTGTCGGCATATCGGTTGGCTCATGCCATGTAATTTTTTCAGATGTTTTGGGCATGAATCGAGTGCCCGCGAAGTTTGTTTGAAAATTGTTAAATTTTGAGCAGAAGAAACGTCGCACAGCTCGTCTTTGGTTAACACTAATATGATACAAAATTGCTAAAAAAAAAGGGTCATAACTTATGACGAAACATGGGTACTTGGTTATGACGACGAAAAAAAATATAATACAGATCCTATGATCCTTTTTTTTTTGGATTAGGCAAAAATCGAAAACGAGACAAAACGCGTCTCACATTTTTTCTAATTATAAAAAAGAAACTAACAACGCAAAATGACTGATAATGACAATATATGTTGGGGATATATGTACCACCATAGCAAAACAAAAAAAAAAAAAAAATCGAAAATCGCTGAGACGGATCGTTTTGAACAGACCTCGTACAGTGCTGCTGTAAAAATAACACGCCTTGTCGCCTTTAGACTATTTTTTATGGGGATAAATCAAATAACTTCTCTATGCCGATAAGCCAGAGTCAATTGCTGCAATGAATAACATAATTACACGTGACATAAGCAAAATTCGAGCCTATAGCTCAAAAACTGGCTCAAAATTGAACTTTTCGTATGGACACTTGAAAAGTAGTCGCAGTTAATGTTTACATGAAATAAACCATTAAAAAGTAAATAGCAAGCATTGATTTATGAACTCAAATAAAAGTTTTTTTTTTTAAACAAAAAGCTTAAAAAATCACGTAATATTTCGTGAACGAGCAACCTTTAGGAATAAAACGATTCGGGTGATTACTCGGTACCAAGTACTTTTAGTATCAATACTTTGGATCCAAGTATCTATCCATACCTTATACATTAAAAGTGCTCGTATCGATACTCGATAGATGATAATAATTCTGATCGAAAGAACTTTCGTCATTTATATTAACAAATATTAAATATCGAATTGTAAGAGTATTACTAAAGACTTACTATTTACAAAGTACGTGATGCCAATTTTAAGGAGCCTAGTAGTGGAATTTATTCCTATTTCTATAGGAATAATAATAATAAATTTTCATTTCTTTATATATATAATTCTTCTGTGAGTGTGTATGTCACTGAACTTCTCTTATGTGTGTTCATATTGAGTCTTATGCGCGGCTATACCGTTCATTCATCTGATTGCAATGACATTTTGTGAATGCGTGCATGGTTGGTTTTAGCCTTGAACATAACAGAGTACTTTTGGATTCGATATGTGACGCTGTTGTCGAGAAATTGGTGGATCAAATACTGCATTTGATTTGTCTGATTCTGCGCAATGTACTACAGTTAGTTTTGAATAAATTAAAGGACTCAATAATACAATAACACTTAAGGCAAGACCAGGGAGCTGTGCATTGTTGTGGATTTGGTAAGTCACTGGAATTATTAATGTGACTGACTATCCATTTAGCCAAATTAAAGTGCAGCGGGAAGCAAAAATGAAATACCAGAATTGCAATTCAACTTAATTGAATACGCGATGGTGCGAAACCGCCGTACGACGTCGGGCAGGATACCCCTCAGTAAATATATAAAGACAATGTACCATCATTATATTAGTTTAATCTTTTCTCTCAGTGACTTTCTGAAACGGTACTCTTAAAGCCAATTCAACACGTATTTCACTTTTTACAGTGTATACGGGAAGACGGTTTCTTTGTCTTCCAAACTATTTCCCATGACGTTAAAAATCCATTTCACGAAAGAAACATAGGAAAAATTTTGGATATTTACTAATGTTTCTATTTGTCTTTCATTTTACGAAATATCGACCGATACGAGCGAGTATCGGTACCTTTCATTCGATACCCAGTAGAAATCGATACCTTACGACCCATACGGTATTGAGTTTTTAGCTGGCAAAAGGATTTCATAAATTGGTTCAAGTGAATGCAAAAGTGTATTAAATCTTCATAGAGAATATTTTTTGAAAAACAATAAATCCTTCTTCAATGAAAAATGCTTGTCTGAGTTCTCTATGCCCTCTTATATACAATACTCAAGTCAGCCTACGCAGGTGGGTTAATACTGTTTAGAAAATCCAACTGTATGACAAACATCTCTTTCGGATGCTTACTGTCTATCAAAATTTGAGCGGAAGCTGAGAAAAATTTTAAGTAGAGAAGCATATAAATATGATAATTTAACAATATAACTTGTTCCATGCTCCACAGTTTAAATAGACAGAGTTTCTTAAAAATATTTTTAATAATTCTACTCTTCACGGAATTGAATAGTATTATAGGTTTGTCATGAAGTTTGTAACAGGCAGAAGGAGACAAAAAAAAAAAAAAATCACATAAAGTTTATATATTCTTGATCAGGTCGATTAGACGAATTGATTAAGCCATGTCCGTCTGTCTGTCTGTATGCATGCAAACTAGTCCTTCAGTTTTTGAGCTAGAGAGCTGAAATTTTGCACGAACCTTTCTTATGACCATACGCAGTACATTTGTCGGAACCACCCGAATCGGACCACTACGGGGTGTACATCCCATACAAACAACCCGTTTGAATTCATGTTCCTATTAGAAAAACTTTTTTGTTTTTTGTCCTATCGAACCGAAACTTGGAATCGGACCACTAAAGAGGGAACCTCCCATACAAATCCCGTGAATAGTAGGTTCGAAAATGATCTTTCAGCACTAGCTGTAGTCACAGGAAGTGTAGCAAACAACATTAATGCAGAACATACGTCAGGAAAGCTGTACGACATAAAACGATTCTTTATTAATAATAAATCAGCAAGTTTTCTCATACATGAAGACTTTTCTATTTCGTCTCTCAAGGTGGATCAAAAACTGAGAATTTCCTTTGCAAATGGCTCAGATATGTCTTTTTTATTTACACACATATTGTATATCAACAAATTCTAGTTTTTTTTTTTAATTGTAGTTCCGTGTCATTTAAATTTTTTAAAGTGGCAGGCTGCAAAACACTGAAATTGGAAACAATTTCATTCATTGGAGGGAAATGGGACTCCACTTTTAACGAATCTAGGAAGCGCTCATCTTCGAAAAATTCATCAAAATGGCGTTTCACCTTCATGGTTCGGCGTCGAACTGTATTGTAAGATAAGCCAGAGCAGTGCCAAGGTATCTAATTTTCCGCCTATTTCTTGACAATTATTTTATTTCGTTACCCCTTTTGGAATATTGATTTAGCAGATGTTGGAATTTTGGTATTAGTCACAATAACAAAAAATGGAATTCCAAGTTGTAAACTGCCAGAAAGTGCAAACTTCCAGACAATTAAACGTGGCACTTCTATTACATAAGTGCTTATGTTACTGACTATTGGGGTGCTGATATATGGGTTGACTATAAAGTTGTATCATTGATATGAAGTTACGCTGTTGTTTTTCCTAAGAAGACTGTCCATCGATTGGACAAGTTAAAAAAAGAATCCATTCGAATTTTACGTCCGCTTGCAGTTTCACAATACAACAGTTACATGGTTGGCGTTGATCTGATCGACAATAAAATACGAAGACGTACACTTTTGTTGAGAAGCAAAAGATGGCAGAAGAGGTGGGGAGTTTTTTTTAGCAACTTCTTAACATATGTAGTTGTGAGCAATGCTTGGTTCTTATATAAACGTCCCCTTACCATAAACAAATAACTTAAGCCGTTCAGATCAGTAAACACCTGACTCACCACCACATTAAAATATACAACAGCAACACCTCACTCCACTACACAAATCCCAATAAAACAACAGCAAACAATTTCAATTCTAATAACATATCATGTACCGACACACCAAACTAACCCACAGCTTTATCACAAGGAAAACCCCGCCACAAACCTGCAAAAACTACAATACAATTCTAACCATAACACACATCCTTTTAAATTGTCTCTTATTCCAACAACACAGATAACAATTCCTTAACTATTTATCATTTCAAGAAATTACATCTTTTAGCAATATAAAGCAAGCAATATCAATTGTCAAAAACACTCATCTGAACCATAAAATATAACAAGTACAAATAAGTTTAAGTTTAATGACAAAAAAAAAAAAAGAAAAAGAAAAAAATGTACTTCATTACTTTAACTTACTTTATTCACTGAGTTATAATTTGTAATTATAATATTAGTTCTAAATAATAATAATAAACGTGTCACCAAGGCAAAAGCGTTTCCTTAACTCTGCTGATTTTCGATTTGAGATAGCAAAAGTGTTAACGAAAGTGGAAAACAACAACACATGTGAAATCAAATGGTTCGCCAAGGTCACTCACATGTCTCACATTTCTATATACAATAATAAAAAAATCACATCATAATCGGAGCAGTTGCCATACGAAAGGTTAAATAATAATAAATTCAGTCAAATGTTTAGTAAGAAATGAAAGAGAAATAAATAAATAGAAATCATTTTATTTATATTTTACATGTTTATTATTATTACAATAATTTATAATTTTATAATTAAATCATAATTTTTGTTTTGTTGAAATATTTCATAATTTTTTATTTTTCTTTTGTTTTCTTTTCCTTTGTTTAATCAACGCAATAAATTTGCAAAAATTGTAAGATTATTTTATACGCTTTTGTTTATATTTTATCTGTTGTATTGTTTCTGGGTTTTGCTAAAAATAAAAGCAAGTTTTTGTTTTTTTATTTCTTTGTTCCATTTAAACGAACTCTAAATTTTATTAAATTAATTTTTTTTTATTTTTTTTTTCATATTTTCATAGCAGGAGACATGACGACACACAACTTTTGTGTTTATCAAAATTTTATGTTTCTTAATGTTTGTTGTTTAGATTTGGAAATATTTAAAATCAAACAAAAATAAAAATTTTGTCATATGTAAAAAGAGACAATTATTATTCATTGTAATTTGTTTATTTAATTATTATGCCGAAAAAAAAAATAAATATTCAATTAATCACAGATAATGTACAATTTTCTTTTCTTTACTTAAGATTTCCTTTCTTATCTTTTCATTTTGTTTTTCTTTCCAATTTCATTTCATTTAATTTATTACACATAATAATAATAAAAAGATTTTACATTTTTGTTAATTTATTTTTAGTTTTCAAGTTTTTTTTTTTTTTTTTTTTGGTTATGCATTTTTGAGAGGAGAGGAAGTTTTTTTTTTGTTTTTTAAAAGTTTTTGAATGCAATTTTTGCAAATATTTGATCGATAAATATTAACTAATCCACCTCCTTCTCTGCGCGATGTTATTTTTATTTTTCAATATTTCATACAGTTTGGAAATTGATTTGATTTTAAAACAAATCTTAACACTTCGATTCGATAGTCATAACATTCTCTTTTTGCTATGCTCGATCTAAATCAAAATCAATTTTATATAATCAAATCTAAGGAAGTCATGAATGGATTAGATCAGATCAATTCAAGTTACATGGTAAGTTATAGTATAATAAACTTGTTTGTTTGTTTGTTTGTTAAATTAACGTACATTTTTTTGTTGTATTTTTACAGTCTCAAATTTATTGTTGTTTTATATATTTATATATATTTAATTTTATTTTGTTTAGAGCGTTTAGAGTTTATTAATGAAAAATGCAAGAATTTGCCAATTTCGCAAGATAGAAGGAATGAGATCCTTTTTGCTGAAGCATAGATTGTCTTCCATTTCAGTGACTGACTTACTGACTCATTGACTGACTGACTGACTGACTGCATTGATTTATGTTGATGAATGAATTAATGACTAATTGAGTTTGTGGCCTTGAAACTTATAAGCTAAGAAGACGATAACAAACACATTTGACGGAATCTCCACCATTCGTCATGCTATTTTTTACTAACAGACAATGAAAAATATTTAAATATTGGACGCAATTGATGGAAATATCCAAAGAGAGACGACGATGACGACCGACGATAACTGCGCTGCAATCACTTCTTAATGAGGCTTTCACAGCTGCTGCTTAGATTTGGCAACGATTTGAAGAACAGACGCGAACGATCAATTTGCACCGCAGTAATAGGTAAAGCAGCATTGGTAGCATTCACCGTAGAACCACCAGCAACATCAGCGGCAGTGACTGGTGTCACATTATCACCGAAAACGTCTAGAGAGCGACGTAATGTCTGCGATGGCAGACATTGACTGGCATAGGCAGCTGGTGGCGAAAGCGGTGATGTTGGTAATTCCATATCCAAAACAATATCCTCTTGTTGCTTCTGCAATAATAATTGGCGCAAGCGTTTGTCATTGTTTGGCATTGACTCTGAGGGTGTTGCGCCTGTTGGCTTGAAAAGCATTGCATCATTTTCATTTTGGGCATCACTAATTACTTTTCCGTCTTCATCAACACAACAGTCATCATCTGTTCCTCCACCAATGACACTACCCAGCAGTTTTGTATCGGAATAGCGTCGCAGATCCTTACTAAAAGTGTCATGAGTCGCTTGTGTTAATACATCCGAGGCTGTGGCGGCTGCATGAGATGTTGCTAGTGTGCTTGAATGGCGATAGTCTATCTTTGGATGTGTACTGTAATCATAAGCATTCGATAAGTCCGAGCCTACTGCCACGGTATCATTAAGTATATCACGATTCTCGAGAAAGATCGATGAATTGGAATAACGTTTGTTGTTCGTGTGTGGGCGATAGACGAAGCCACCCAATCCATTGGCAACGGCATTTGAAACGCCGGAACTAATTGAAGGCGCCTTGTTATCGCCGCTACCTGCAATTGGTTCAAAACAGTAAAGATTGAGATTGAATTATCTAGTAAACTATGATTAAGAGGTTCAAAGTTCATGTCAACTGACCACTAAAGCTACTTAATTGGAGTGCATTGTCACGACCACCAGTGTCTGTCGAAATGCCACCAGTGCTGAGATCCTGACGTGAGCCTACACACAAATCATTCACTGAGCCCCGACTGGACGCCTCTGAGTGTTCCAGCACATTGTGTATGGAATCGTGAAAGGGTGTCATGCTACCTGAGCCTTGTGGACAGGGTCGAAATGATGAGATCTGCGAGACGACATCGTCGAGTGCCCAATCACGTTCGTAGTTCTGTTGCAGTTGGGCGCACTCGATGTTTGCGGCCACTTGCTGTTGCAGTTGCAATTGCTTTTGGGCTTGTTGCTGCAGTTGATGCGATGTTGGCTGCGTTGGTGCCGATTGGGCTGACTGTGAGTCCAACATATCCAATTCCGCTTGCTGCAACATGTGACGTGGCGAGGCATTTAACAAACGTTGATTGTGTTGCATAGCAGCGGCTGCTACAGCGCAAGCACTGGCATTATCCAAGCAACCATCACCCACGGCCACAGTGCAATGTTGACCCCCGTATGTGCCACATGACGATGTCATTGCAGAGGCGTTAATCTCAACTGCCCCGTTATGGGCCACAGCGGCTGCTGTGCCATTTGTGGCAATCCCATACTGTTCACTAGCACGACTGCTACGTTTCGCATGTGTCGTTGTTACGGGCGACGGAGGTGGATGTATTTTCTCTGGTGCATTTTGTATAAGGAGAATTCTATTCAAATCAACAAAAGAAAAAAAAAAAAAAAGAAAAGAGAAGACAAGAAACAAAAAGGAAAGAAAATTATTGAGTTACTGCACACTTGGCCTTAATTTGAAGCACAATTGCACCACCTACAACTTACCTGTTTCTGGCTTTCCAACGATGGCACAAGTGAAGATATGCTTTGCATTGAATGTACATGAATACAATGCCGCCCGTAAGTCCAACAGTGACGACGGCAAGTTTTGTCCAAAATGGCCAATCTATGCAAGGTAAAAAGGAAGTGGAAGTTATCTTCGTTTTGTGTGTGTGCCAAAGCATTGTTATAATTAATACTTAGATGCTACTTACCTATTAGGCCTCGTTGCACATCATCTGCGGCCCTTTCAATGAGCACACAAAGCGACCAAATTACGCACAGCGCAGCGGCACAATGAAATAACACTGAGCAGCACAAACGTCTCCGTTCGATACCAGAAATGTCAAGGCTACGCCACTGTTACCGGTACCAAGTAGTTAAGGTTTTATTCATTCAATTCAGTCACATTAGGGCAATGTTACAATGTTCGTCGAAGACGACACCGATAACCCATCAACCAGGCGACGCGAGAAGTTCCAATGCATTTGGTGGGGTGGTGATGATGATGGTGATGGTGATGGTGAAAAAAGTGTTAATGGCAGAAAGAAAGAAAGAATGAAAGAAAACAAAGTACAAAATAAATTAGATACTTTCTTCCATTTTTTTTTTTTGTTTGTCACTTTATAGTCATCAAAGTATTCCAAGGAAAATCAGCATTTTACAAATTTTATGCCATGCCACGGACGAGTCGTGTAGTAAAAAGGGGACTGAGTTTGGTTGGGTTGGGTTGGGTTGGTTGGTGGTACTTACCTCATTGAATGGTTTGATTTTTGTATGCATTATAAATGGAAACTTGCAAAGTTCGCAGGAGTTGGTATCGGATGCAGTCAGCCATTGCTGTAAACATGATTGGTGAACATATTTGAGGCTGCCAGAGCAATAGCATGGCGTCAATAAAGGATTCTGTGGATCACTTTCACAATGACAGATGCGACAGATGTCTCCACTGCTTTGCGAAGCTTGACTACTGCCGGAACCGAATCTATAATAGATAAAAATAGACACATAGATAAAATACCATGTCACCTTGTCGCTCAATCATAATATTGTACATAATAGATGCATACAATAGTATAGAATGGAAATTAGTAGCAGTGGTAGTAGTAGCAGTAGTAATTGTTTTAAAATGAACTTGACCTCTTCTTGTCGAAATGAAATCTAAATGGATAATCGATTTTTGTGTTAGGAGTCATTATCACTATTACCATTACCACCAACATCACGGACACGTGTGGCCAACTATTGTAATTACTTGACAGACTACAGAAAAATTATTGTATGTAGCCTTCACTACCATGTCATTCAATGTAGTGTAGTGGTCAATGGGAATCGCGTGTGCAGACAGTTTATAATTTAATCATAATGGAGAAATTAAGGAACCATGAGCTGTGTAGTAAATTAAGTGAGAGTGTAATGTTGTCAATGTAATTGTAAAATATTCCTGTTTCTTTCTTTATTTTACTTTTTCCTGTTAATGCAATACTAAGCACAAACAAACAAGGCCACCTCCGCCGCCATGTGTCGTCGTCATCGTTGTCTGTCAGTTTCAATGTGTTTTATGTTATGTCTGTAACTGCTGGCTGTCAGTGTGACTGCCTGGATGGGATTTGATGCTCTCTACCTCCCCATCAGCGTCATCATTTGCAATGTCTTTACTTCCTCTAAAAGCGGTGAACAAAGCATATCATCATCACCATCACCATCACATACTCGTTGTTCCATTCACTTTGTTGTTCATCGTCATTTATTCATTGTTGGGTTGTTCACGATAAATTAAAATAAATGATAAATATTGAAATAAACGCTTCGTTTTTAATGTTCGTTGGATTTTTGCTTTATTTTGCATTTAATATTCGAATAATCTGTAGAATAATAAACTGCTATCAATTTTCAACAAGGAACAAATTACTTTTGTTCTACACTTAAAGTACTACAAATGTTCACATTATAAAACTGTTGATAGCCTCCTCCATTGACGACGTCTCACAAATTCTGAGTCTGCATCTGAATCCGTCTGATTAGCGATTTTCTATATACAATAATAATTTGTATTCATGTGCAACACAGTACTTTGTTGCTGCTGTTATTGTTGTTTCTACTATAAATAATCCATATTTCATCAGAAAATTGTTTGCGTGGGTGTGAGAAACAATTCTTATCTACAATAATTAAAAATAGGAAAACAAAATACATACACATACATATGTACATACTTACTTCTTATGTAAGTAAGTATTGTAAGTATAAACAAACAATCATTCACTACTCACTAAATAAATTTGCCTATAACACATAACATTAAAAATTCAAATAAAACACATCGCTTCGCAAAAGAATTTCATTCTTCTGACGAAAAGAATTAGAAGTTCTATGAAGGAACAAGGTATAGTACATATGTACGTCCATTAAAAATTTCAGACATTTCAAAAATAAAAGACATTTTGTAAGGCAGCTTGGTTTCATTTAGTAAGCAAACAAACTATACCAACTGGTTAAATTTTCTTATATTTTGACAGGGAGGTTCCAATTTATGTACCAAAAAGATTTTGACAAAGAAACAATACCAATTGAACTAAATTCTTGATAATTCGCTATCACGGACCCCTTAAATAATCAAGGCAATCGGATAATGCATAAAAAGCAAGATACTGTGTGATTGGTCAACAGTAGATTTCAAAAATAAACATGCAGATCTTGCCAAATTGATTATCCTCTCAATATTCATATTTTACATATTTAAATGGGGGTCCTTTGTGTCCAAATCTTTCCGTTGAATCTTCCAAAATAAATGGTTTTGTTCATAGTGACTTATTAAGCTCTCCAAAAATGCTCACAAGGTTGAAGAAATTCATTTAGAAATATGTGGAGAAAAGTCCAAAAACAGGCCTTCATCATAATAGTAGATTGGCACCCACAATCATGTATCTTTCACCAGGCGTCCCCGATTTTCAGCTGGAGTTTAACAAATCTTGCAGGACTGCAATCGTCCGTACCATAGAAAATTCGCTTTACTGAAGATACCCATATTAGGCAAAGGCTAAACATTCGGAAAAAAAAACCGCCGAAGATTTCGATACCAATTGGCGCATAATTTTGTGGACGGGCGAAATAAAATTGGTTCAATTTGACCACGACAAGGAGAAACAATATGCAACAAGGCATTTTGTGAAAATTATACCGTTAATATTATAAAAATTGACGGCATTATTGTTGCATTGTAATGCGAATGATAGGGAATATGGATAGCTTCTATTATGTGAGCACTATGAACATTGAAATTATGGCTTTGTAGTCAATAGAATAATGACCCAATGCACACATCTAGAAAGGTTAGGAAGTGGTTTGATGCTCATGGTGACCAGCTCTATTCCAAAAACTTAATTCTATATACAATAAAATTCTTGGATTGATGTGAAGAAAGGTGTGAGAGATGTAAATGCCAAAAACTTTGAAGAAATATGGCGGGTGGCAACAATAAAAAAAAATCCAGATGTAGGGAAGTCATTAGCCACTTCCAATTGATCGATGAATGCAAAGCAATTTTAAAAATTTCGCGTATGCCATCCCACACGTGATAGAAGTGAAACTTCTTAAAAACAGGCAGAGAGAGATCATCTCAAAACAAATACAACTACCATACAACAATATTATAAGTTTGTCAAGAAGTTTGTAATGCCGGCCACATATTATGCGATTGATTGTACAACTTCATTCTGCTTGTGGACTCTTACAACGTGCGGGGGTAGGTTCATGGCACGATTGTACGTCAATCTGTCATTCTGTCTGTCTGTCCGTCCGTCTGTATGTTGCTTTTGGTTTCTGTGGCGTAAGTAATTTTTTTTTTTGTTATGTGTTTACGTTTGCCGTCTGTCCTCACTTGCCCAAAAATTAGATCAAATGAGGGCTTCTGTGTGTTTCTCATTCTCTTTTTTTCGTACATTCGCTTGCGTTTTCACAGACACAAGCTAGTTGCTTGCACGTTGTTGTTATAAACATTTTTAAACACACAAGCTGCATATTGTTGTTGTATAAAATTATTATTATTTGTTGGGGATATGGAAATAGAAATACACATTCTGTGAAAATTTGAAGCCTCTATCTAGTCCGGTTCATGAGAAACAGACTCAAAAAAAAACGTGACGATTTGTATTTTTTCACTCAAATTTTTAGTATAAATTTTTGCCCAACCCCGCTAAAGAAGTTTCACTTCAATAAATAAAAAATATTGTATACATTTTTCAAAATATAATAGAAGATTTTAATCATATACGATTTAATCGATAAGCAAAGGTTTCTAAATTACTGACAAAAACAAAATGCATCATAACAAATTTATTTTATTTTTATACTCTTCGCACAATGAATAATATTATAAGTTTGGCATAAATTTTGTAACAGACAAAAGTAGACATCGTAGACTCAATACAATTCTTGATTACCTCGACGAGACGAGTTGATTAAACCATGTCGGTCTGTCCGTCCGTAAGCTGAAAATTTGCACGAACTTTTCTTTTTGCAAACCATACAAATCCAGATTCAAATTCAGATTCTTATTAGAAAAACCAATTTGGTTTTTGTTTTATCAAAATTAAATTTGGACATTATAAGTATCTGACCCATATTCACCAACATTAAATAAAATTTCACCCTAGGATTACTGGATTGTAAGTATACTAAATCTACCACTCTATCGTAACACAAATCAATAAGAATTTATTTTTGTATGCTCAATCAGGGTAGCGTAGGCAAAAACATTTTCTAGGGCTGCGGGAAGAGTATAACAACTTCGACATAGGCAAAGTTAACGTTCTGATTTCTTTGTTGTTTTTTTTTCATTTCATTGTGATTATTAAACAAAAATGTTTATTTATGGATAATAAAGTGTTAATCTATATGATTCTATAAAATGGTTGTTATTTATACGATTATGAAACATCAAACATTAGAGATACTGCATATCATGGGATTTAAATTTAGAATCATTGAATAAGTGATGAGAAGATTTTCTATCACATTTACCTTTTCATACATGTATGTAATTCAATTTTTTAAATTGCCACAATCTATCAGATGATAATTTAACAAGACTTCTTTGTTCATTGGCATCATTTTAAACGTTCCATTAAAAGTTCAATATTATTTATAACAATTTTAACCTATTTATCTGGCAAAAATAAATGAGTTCATCTTAAGTAAACATTTGCTTCCATCGCACCGAAATTGTGAAATTCTAAGAAAAATATTCACCGTAACTTAAGACTATATTTATGAAACTGCCGGAATACGTCAATTGAAATAAGTGCCGTCACTGGTTTTGACTTTCGCCCATCTATCTGGCAAAGCATGGATTCCACGTTCGAAAAATCATATTTTTTTGAGGCAATCCATTGGACCACCAAAGTTTCGGCTTCTTTTTAAGAATAGAATTGCTGTTCCGACAAGGAACGAAACAAATGGTAGTCTGAAGGAGGGGCTAAGACTGGTGAATACGCGAGGTGGGTTAAAACTTCCCTGTCTAGTGATGCCAACGTTTCCTGGACTGGTTTAGCCACGTATTCCGGGGCATTGTCATGAAGTAAAATCACTTTCCCATATCTCCACGTCCATTCTTCGCGTTTTTCTTAAGTCCTTTTCGTCTTTCCAATGCTCTTTCCTTTAATTCGTATAACACCCACCTTACATCCATTTGAATCTTTCCAATGTATGGTTCATAGACGTTTGGAAACTGTTGCTTGACCAACTTGTAACTCAGCGTCTGCAAGCTGTTGTTGCAGTTGACGTGAATCTTCATCTTCATCTTATAATGCTTGCAATTGGTCGTCTTAAAATTTCTTTGCTCTTTGTTGTCAAGATAGAAATCACCTTTTTTGAATCGTTGGAAACAGTCTATGCATATTCTTTCTGAAAGAGCAGATGGTGAACAACCATAGGCTTCCACAAGTATTGCTTCTGCAGCAGTTTTCTTCCAATCAAAAGCGAAAAGCAAAACTTCCTGCGAATGCTATTTTTCTCTTTTTGACATTTTCTAGGCAACAAAAAATATTCTTTTTGATGCGGCAATCGAATGACTTATACTGTGTTAACAGCTGACATATAGACGCTTCAAACACATGTGGCATGTTTTCAAAACCTTGCCACATATTAGCAAACAGCACTTTCATAGGAATATTCCTAATATTTTCTTAAAACTAAATCTAAATATATTTCTAAAGTACAAACTTTTTCCACCATTGTCTACCATCTGATCATCTTTACTTTACTAAGTTAGTAATGTATCTGTCACTCTAAGAACACATTAATTATGATACAAACAAAACAAAAAACGAATTTAAATTTCTATGAAAATATAAATAAATATTTATTAAAAACATCATTAAAACGTAATGATGATGACATCTCTTGTGTAGGAAAAAATACATTATAACAATTATGTTATATAAAATAAATTGAGATTTGTCAAATATCGACTTAGTAGGCAAATTAACTACAATATACAATAAGTTGTTTTAATTTGTGTTTGTTTTTGTTTGTAAATTTAATATTATTATTTCGTCAGTATTTTATTTAGAAATAAAGTCACGTTTTTTATATTGTACAAAAAAAAAAACAAATCAAAAGTATTACCGACTTTAAGTGCAAGTTCATATAAAATATAAATATAAACATACAATACAATATATAAAATATAATATATACTATATACTATATGTATGTACATACTATATACATAGATAGTACTCGCATTTTATTGTAGCTAGATGTAGTCGATGTATATTTTGTATTTTTATTTGCAGTACAAATTTATATTGACATACATACGCAGTAAATAATATTTGTGTGTATTTTTCGAAGCGATAACAAAGTTTCGTGGGTAATTAAAAAATTTACTATGGAAGTATTTTCTACCAACTAAAAGTGTTAACAATAAAAATTAATATTGTTTCCAATTAAACAATGTCATCTCAGCTCTACTACAAACTGACTAGACTACACTAGACTAAGATCATTGTAGAAATAATAAATATTATAAGTACATATTATAGATAAAATAGGTCAGACCTTTGGCGAATTAATTTTAATATGTGTGTACTTAATAAATACTCATACTTGTAGTATGTCCGAACTCATCTAAAGTCATCGGGGTCGATTTTAATAAACCTCATCCAAACACTTTGCTTATACAAAGAATTTTACCTAGTTGGTGAAATTTTTAACTCAGATTACAAGTATATAGTTGCTCAAAGAAAAGAAAATAAACAAACTAAAACTGCGTTTTAAAAAATTAAAAAGTGTTTTTCCTTTTGTACTACCTTTTATAGTAAGATTAATCAGTCGGGAAACTTGGGTTTTGAGATAATCTCCCTGCATGGCAGTAAGATAAGTCTAGCCCAAAGATCAAAAAGTGAGATTAGTTTCCATGGAATCGTCTGAATCGAATCACCCAATCGATTTTCCTCATCACTTTAATCAAATAATTAATTCATATATGCAAATGTGGGAGAGGTATGCAAATTGCATTGTCATTTTCATTTATTTTACACTCTTTTTTTTCCTTATAAATGCTTCCTCCAATAGATTTAAATTACTCTTAGCCACTTTGGAAACGAAGTTTTACGATTATACTGAATGATAGTGGATATTTCTCTGTGATTTCGCATTAAATCAGAAAAAAATACATAAAATAAGGTATAAGTAAATAATATTAGGTAAAAGACATAAAATCATATTAATTTCTTATCCTTTTTAATAAAAAAATCATTTTGAAACTTCAGCAGCTCAGCTTTCACTTTAATAGGCTATTTACACAGCAGCTGCATCAGGAATCTTGAGGGATTTGCAGAGTGTCATGTACATCACTGCTGCATCCTGAACAGCTGTTTTATTTTATTATTTTTATTGTACACTCAAATAAAAATACATAGTGTGGGTCCCTTTTTCATTTCTACAAGATGTTTTCTTAAACCTTAAAAAAAAAATACGATTTGAGATTTACTTAACATTGTTTGTACCATCAGCAGCTGTTAAATGAAAGCGCGCAACAAGAAAGAAATGATATCAGTCGAACATGATCACGGTGAAGTGAACGAAAAGTTGGCAACAATGGGCAATATTTTGCCCTCATTACACAGACAGAACATTTAAAATTGCTAACAACATGACAATTTTGTCTTTAGTTGTTGTTGTTGAGTCCATTCTGCATCTTAGCTGGATGCTACCATCAGCTCTGTGTAAATAGGCTATAAGTTTCGGTATTGAAAATAATCAACTTCTCATAAGAAATAAAATAGATAGTAGGTCTAGAGAGATCAACAACTACTATTGAGCGTAAGCGACACTTATTCGTGCCATTGATAAATGACACCAGATTAAGAACCTGATTATTTGCATTCGCATTCATGAATAACGATATCATATATTCGAACTCGCATACGCGGTTGTTATGGATGACTCATCGGAGTGTAAACAATTTTTGTTTTTTTTTCATGTCAAATATTGTACTAAAAATTATTTCCGGGAGTTTCCTCCATGACAAAATATCTGAGTCTAAATGACTAGTCGTCATTTATTTTACTTGTCATTTGAATGACAAAAAGGGCATATCGGCGCCAAAATTACCAAGCAATTCAGTGCTGTCATTTGAAAGACGAAACTAGAATTATCTATCGAATGTTAACAGTGAATGGCAACCAACTGTTAAACGCATTATTCGGAGTGCCAAGCATTTGAAAAGAATGAAATTAAAATAAAAAAACACCTCTTAATGATGTGCGGAAGGCTGCACGCCTTCGGTTTGCTCGGGATCATAGGACATGGGACATGATTAATGCAAATGTATACAAAACTGTCCTAATAGAAAAGTCATTTCCACAATTTTTAAATATTTTTGGACCGATTCCATGGACATCCCAGCACGACAACACCCCCATTCAGAGTGATAAAACAGTGGATAAGCGACCAAAATGTGCAATTGCTTGAGCGGCCGCCATGCTCCCCGGACATAAATATCATTGAAAACATTTGGGGACTATTGTCCCGAAAAGTATATGAGGGTGGGAGACAATTTGATGATGTGGAGACCCTAATTGACGCCATTAAAAAAGCCTGGACTACTGTTTCGGTTAGAGTTCTCAAAATTATTACAAGTCTTTGAAAAATAGAATCGAAACAAAGGTGGAAGTACTAAATATAAAATTATATTTAACTATTGTGCTTTTATATTTAAAATAACCAAAGCTGTGAATTATGACTTTACAATTACTTTTTTTTTTTTTAATGTTAAGCTTTTGTACCTATTCAGTTGAGTCAAAATGAATTGGCATTTTTTGTTATGTTTTTGGAAAAAAAATAAAATTATATAAATACATGTATATGGGAGACCGCAAACTTTCTTATTTCATTAATAATTGATTATTTTTATATAAAAAAATTTATTTCATTGCAATCGAGAAGTTGTTATAAATGTTATAGTTATATTTACTTTTAAGAAATGTTGAACCTATTCAGTTGAGCGGCATTCACTGAAAAAAATGACAATCGGTCATTTGGCTTAAATGTCACTTAAGAAATACATAATTTTCTTAAACAAACTTAGTACTGCGACAATTCAATGTTTGTAATTATATGCAGAAATTAATCTAGGCCAGAGTTCCCTTACGTTGATCAATAAGCCCTTCTCGAAAATGTAAGTCATAATTAAAATTATAATGTTAACAAAACACGGAGATAAAATTTACAGCTTCGCTTTGATTTTCACAAAATTCTGTAAAAGAAGAGATTAGGAAACTCTGCTTAAGACGATTCAAAAATAATGATATTTTGAAAGTCAAAATTAATAGATTTCTTGAAAAAATCACCATGTTAGACAATAGTATTTGTTAAATCTTTAAAATCCTTACAGATTTTAGCAGAATCAAGGTATTGGAATTATCTGAAGCAATTTAAATAAACACTCAAACTTTTCTGACATGATATTTTCCATGTCCATCGTACATTATTTTCTTTCGAACAAATACAAAAAACAAAAAAAAAAACAAAAAAACAATCTAATTATTAGACACTAAATATAATAATAGTAAAAAATAATAAAAACTAATGTCTGTCACTTTGAAACATTATTATTAAGCACTTTTGTTTTATGGAGTACAAATATAATAATACATAGTCGTACATGATTTTTTGTTAGTTGTTTTCCAACTGAATCAAGTACGATAACATTACTTTGTCGTCATTTTTATTATCGTCTTTCATTAGAATAAAAATGGGAAAGAAAGAAAAAAAATCTAAATAGATAAAATAACGAATGTTTGGTTGGTGTATGATGTGGACGATTGTTTCAAGAATTGTCCTTGGATCAATAGTATACATTTAACAATAAAAATATATAAATGTATGCGATTCTCGTCACCAAACCATACCATCGTAACTCACTCCACACCATCCCCATTCCACCTTGAATCAAATGAAAGTATCTAAAGGATATATGTATGTGCTGTTGTGTGACTGTTGCTTTTTATGTCTTTTGGCTTTCTTTTGGCACCCTCTACATTCATCCCAACCTCGTTTCTCTAACTTCGCTCCGAGAGACCCAATGATCCCTTGGATTTTTTTTCGTATATCATTTCATTTATAGTATCTGCGTGGGTTGCTTTACTTGGCTTAGGTTAGCTTAGCTTAGCGTGGTTTGTTAGTTTGATTATTGTAACCATAGTCATCGTCATCATCGTCTATCCCAATCTATAAAACTAGTATTGTATAACAACAACAATACTCGTAATACATATTTTCTTTTAGTTTTCTTGTATTTTTGTTCGTTTATGTTGTCGCAATTTTATTGCTTTATTAGACGCAGACGTTGGTTGGCATTCATTATGCGTATATTCTACCTCATTTCTATTCTATGCTGTTCCGTTCTGGTCCTTTGTCCTGTGTCTCGCCAAAAAAATCTATTTTTCTTTTCTATTGCAAAATATTCAGTCACCAGGGTCAGTCAGGCGGGCAGGCAAAGTGTTTTTGAAACCATGAGTCAGTCCTACATAATGGTAAACTACAACGTCACAACAAGTGCTTTCCACTTGTGTCTTCTTTCTGTCTTTCTTTCGGTTTTTTTTCTTTTTTTTTTTTTTTTTTTCATTTTCTCAAGTTGGCCAATCTCATCTTGGAAACCAACTTAGTAACCACTTACATACGAGTATGTATGGATGTACGTACATATAAATATGTCTCAGTATAGTAGTTTAGTATGAGACAAGTTAGGAAGGCATGCTGCCATTGTTTCAGCAATTTATTAACAACAAAATTTCTCTGTCGATTTTATTATTGGCTTTCTTGTTACTGTAATTGGCAAATGCGAAAAGATACAACAAAAGAATGAGTTAACAAATTATTAGAAACATGGCATAACGATTTGTCTTATTGTAGAAATACTTGTATTATTCATTTTGCCAGAAAATGATTCCATTCTGTTTGAAAAACTTTCCATCAATTAGGTGCTACAAAATATGAAAACTTTAGATATTTTAATGTTAATAAAAAGGGAGGGATTATGATTTAACTTGGAAATATTATTCATCTTGCCAGAAAATGATTTCATTCTGATTGAAAAGGGTGTCAAATGTCAAAGGGGTGCTACAAAATCTGATAATAATTGTTCTCAAAGATTCTCAAATATCAATCAATTGCATACTTTCGTTTCAATTTTAATTCATTATTGTTTCATAATAGGTAATTACAAATATCTAGGTGGGACTTTAATTTACGTTATTTTGAAAAATTCATTAATAAGATATAATGACTCTCGTTGTTATTGCAATTTTCAACTTTAATAAATCATTATGTATTTATGTTTTATTAATTAAAACCGCAAAACCAATCAACCCCAACCAATAACACCAACAGCTGTTGGAATAAATGATGATGCCGTCCTATGGTTTGCCGTTTATTGTTATATAAATTATACCAAAACCAAAAGTCATTTGAACTGAATACAAAATTCATCGCATCGAATTTCAGTTTTTTTTTTTTTTTTTATTCTCAAAATTTTCAGGTGCAAAAATATATTGAAACAATACAACAACCAACCAAACGATTTGTCCAATTGCCAATGCAAAAATTGTCGCATGTGTCACCAACAGATTTCTCATTCATCACACTTTTGCTCGCTCGGCTTGGTTCTGCTTTGCTTTGCTTTGCTTTGCTCTACTCAAACCCATTTGATATCGATCTGATTTCATTCGGTGTTTTTATTATTTCCCCATTCATTTCCACATTTTCCTCTTTTGTTTTTATATGCTTCTTATTTTATTTTTTGCTATCAATTAAATTAAATATCTCCGCAACGCGATTTCTGTCACATATGTACATACATACATACGTAGATATGTTTGTACGCCATCGGGTTACGTCGTCTTGCGTTTCTCGGTCTGCCTTTCAATTAGACCGCATCCATCAGATAGATAAATGTCTGTATTTGTGTAACTCAATAACTTATGTATGTTAATCAAACACTTAATCAATCAATCAATCAACTGAATATTTTCATTCATTTACTCACTCACTCAGTCAGTCAGTCAGTCAGTCAAATCACTCAAAGTCCTCAATAACGTAATTTTCAATATATGGCAAGACAATCTATAATTGTTGGCACACTTTCCATAGACCCACCATATAAATAAACTAATTTACATAATTCACTCTCTCCTTATATCATCATAAGTTCATTCATATTTGTTGTTTGCTTTTTATTCTCTTATTATTTATGCATATTTTCTCATTTTGTTCTAAATACTGAAAATAAGAGATACCAACAAAGCCTCCCATAATTTTGTATACACTTTCTTTCTCATTTGTATAATAGTAAATATGTTCTCAACAACAATTTGAGATTTGCGGAAGTAAAAATTTATAAAACAACCTGGGAACCTTAAACTTTAAGTTAAAAGGTAGAAACTAAACAAAAATCTATCACACTCTCTAGGGTAACCCAATAATTAAACTTACCCAATATATTTTGAATGCTATGAAATTAATCAACTTATGTATCGAAGATGAGATCAAAGTTAATGTTCTTTAACAACTCATAGTTATGTATTGCAAACAAATAAACAAATCTTAACATGTTTCTAGAGGGTGACTCTGGGAGTTCTGTTCTGACAAAATTTTGAAAATTTGTGAGAATTTTTAATAGAATTTGTTGTTTGGTTTGTTGCTGAATCATCTTTATAAAATGCTGCAGATGTTAATTTTTTACTTAATAACACATATGGTTTTCTTTTAAGGGGATTTGCAAGAATTCAGTTTCCAAGAATATTTCATACCTTCCACAGAAGAGAAAGGAAACTTTACATACACTAGTACTAACACAAAAATATTGATTTATATGGCAACTATATGCAATATAAAAGGTTTGTTTGTCTAAGTAATATTTCAACTTGATATTCCAAAACCCTAATAGTAGGCCTACACATGAACAGATGGACATAAGTGTGGAACTGCAATAGATGTTGCTTTATGATAATCAAAAAATTCTCATATTTTATAGAGCAGTGGTCTGTGACACACTGTTGACTTCAACTTTACAGATCCAAAACGTGTCGTTTTACTTGTACCCATAATTTTTTATTGTATTGTATTACAAACTTTTGCAGAGACCCCATATGCCATTTAAGTTGTGGTGAAAAGGTAAAGTTATACAAGTTATTTCAAATGAATATAGTAGAATGAATAAATTAATAAATAATTCATATGGATTTTTAATTTATGAACAACATTTATTTATAAGAAATAGAAATTTAGGCCATTTTATTTATATTCTTGTTTTTGATGGCTTTCAAATAAAATTCCTGTTTGCAAAATGCAAATAAATGTTTTTATTGCTGGTGAATGAATATTAACTACTACTATAATATTAAATAATCATCGAATGGAAAATTATTAAAATATGATGAGTACATTGTATAATATGTATATATGTACATATAGAGAGATTAATTAAATGTTATAAATTGTTCAACTTCATTGAATTTACGTCATTGAATGAAAATAATTGGTTTTATGTTGATAAGGATGGAGAGGGAGGAGAGGAAGGAGAGGAAGGCAAAACCGACTCATATTACATTTTCGAAATGTGAAATAATTCGATAAAATAATACAATATTATTGTTTCATATTTCTTAATGGATAGATAGATATGTATACAATATATATACTCGTATGTAAGTAGTACTAGGTGTATGGCATGTATTGTGTTTCTTTGGTTATGTATCCCATCCCTTCCTTTTAGACAACTTTTCGAATCCATGCGTATAATGAAAGATTGAGTGAGGGCAGTTTTGTGGCTTTCAAAATAAATAAGTTTTCATACCTTTCACATATGTGTCAATTGATATTATCATTGTGCCGTGATGTTTGTTAAACATTTGAGTACCCTAAATAATTCACATGGAAATGACAGCAAACAAATTTATTAGTTTTCAAAACAATGGAGTTGAAATTTGATACAAACACATCCTTTTATCGTTCGAAGATCATTTGTCGTTACCAGAATATTCCGATTAATGGAATTGGTTGCACAATTAGTGCAATTCAATTGAAGAAAAACGAAAAACTACCTCTTACTTTATTTCTCCCTAATTGTCACAAAATTTTAAGGGCTCCATTACACGGTCAAATTGCAGTATCAATCATTTATGTACTTGTGCTTAAAGATGAGAACTGCAAAGGCCTTCAATCGTTCATTTCATGATTTCTTTTGAACAGTGCAAATATTTGCAAGAAATCGCTCATGTATGCCTGACATGCTTGACATTTTTGCCATTAGTATGGCAAGTTGGCCGTGCACTTAGCAGGCTTGTTACGCCAACGTACTTGATGCGGATAATGATAAATTATTTCACTGATAGACTATACTATATACGTATGTATATTAAACACCGATGACAGCCTTATGCTGTACAGGGTCACACGCGGTTAGGAAGACCCTTCCCAGAGACGCGACCTTGATTGGCTACGCTGACGATATTGGCCTAGTGGCAAAGCTACAGTCAAAGTTGAAGCTGGCTTATTCAGGACCAGATAGAGTTGGCAGACGGAAAAAGTGAAGCGATTCTATTGACCATACGGAAAGTAAGCGAAACATTCTCATTCCGGATAGAAGACTGTTACATAGTCACCCATCAAATAATTTGGGCTACAAATTGACACGAGACTGAATTACAAGGAGTACCTTGCATCTGTAAGTGACAAATCGGATAAAGTGAACGGAGCCTTATCGCACAGGTTTGTTGCCACCATCGTCCTTTATGCGGTGCTAGTATGGGCAAACGCAACAATGAAGAGCACATACTGTGCTCTGCGTGTTGAAAGCTGTTTTTGAATAGAGTCGGATGTTGGGCTCAAGGTGATAGCATCAATATCACCGGAAGACGTAATGGCGCGTGAACTGAAGCGTATTTATGATAATGGCCTGAAGGATCCTCAGAAGAAAAGCGAAGATGCAGCATCCAAAAATGGCAAAGAAGGTGGGAAACGACAAATAAAGGGCGGTGGACGTTTTCCCTAACTTCAAGCCAGGATATGTGGTTAACACGGCAACGTGATGAAGTGAATATCCATATGTCGCAGGTGTTTAGCAGGCACGGTTTCTTGAAATTTTATTTGCATCGCATTAAGCACAAGGAGGAGCTCTTTTGCTCTCTCTGCATGGATATCGCCAAAGATACTTATCACGTTCTATTTTGCTATCCCCGATTTAGAAACGAAAGAGCACAAATAAGGGCGTATTTTGGTGAGCCACTCACTGTAGAAAACCTGTAAATTGGGAAACTGTAAGGACAGCCACTGACACAATAATGGTTACCCTTAGAGTGGCTAAACACAGCAGAGCAGCTGAACGGACGTAAACGTTCGTAATCGTTAATATCTTACGACAGTTCTCGGGAAACTAGGAAATGGGATGGAAGGTGTTTCCATTTCTTAAAATTATCAAAAAAAAAAAATGAGTACAATAAATTTGTTGGTACAAACATTTCACCGATTTGCCAAATAATTGACATAGATGTGACTCAAAACCTTTGAGATTTAATGAATACTTATTTGTACAATAACATTTATATAAACAGAAAAAGATTCGATTCATCGGTTGAGTATTTATCATAAGGTATAAGGGATGAAAAATTCTGTGAACGTAAATTCAATATCTTTTATGTATTTTTTTTATTTGTTTTATTTATTGAATAACAATTTTTACGACAACTTGTTTTTGAGGTGTGCAAAAAAGTACAAAAAAATAAATACAAAATAAAATAATAAATATGAAAATGGTAGTAAATAAAGAAGCAAATAAAATAATAAATGCGCAGCTGAATTATAAATAAAGAAAAGAAAGAAATCAACAAAAATATTTGATGTCAATTCGATTGAGTTTTTTTTATTTTTATTAATAAAATATATCAGTTTTAGGCGCGAGTTATTGTGTGTTTTGCTTTCTTTCTTTCTTTTCTTTTTTCTCATTTTAATTGTAAGTACAACATTGAAAGAACTCTTTATATTCCCTTTCTTTCTTTTTATAATTTTACTTTTGATGTGTTGCGAATTTCCTTATCGCAATCAAAGTAAATCAATTGACTGAAATTTATTTCACAAAGCGTCGTTATCGTATACAATATAGTAAGTACAATATAGTATTGTATGTAGTATATTCATTTATATACTGATGTGTACAATAAATTGTGTGTGATTGCATGCATGTATGGTATATATTTTGTATGTGTATGAGCGACGATTGTGATTGAAAGGGGTAGTTTGTAAAAGGGTGGGTGGTGACTTGACTTGATTTGAATTGCATTTGTCTCACAGGAAGTATTACTGTTGTCATATTTATACTCACTGGCTGGTATGTATTTGAAATATAAAAAAACAAATCTGATAATGCAATACATACCTATGTATGTACAAAGTCAGTTGAAGATCAACACTAAAGGGTTTTAAATCAACTACTTAAGTATTCAAAAATGAAATCCATTATCCAATCATTCCGAACAAATGCTTCTATGATAAAGCAAATGATAGTAAAACATGAAAAACTTGATGCCATTATCAATAATTTTAATTAAAATGTCTGTTTTCTTTTAATAGAATTCCACTTAACCATGTTTTTATATAAAACAACTTACTATTTACTAATAGAGCTAAAGGCCACTAGATGCCATTGCTATGTTTCATAAGCTGAGTTGTTAGTTTTAACTTCGATCTTTCTGTTTACAATAATAATAAATAACTTACTCGTACTACCTCCTACATAATTCAAGAACAGATTTTCTTTTGCTCTTTGTGTTTTTTTTTTGCTTTTTGTTTTCCATAAATTATAAAGATAATTCAATGGTTCAAAACATAAGTTCAATTCAATTCAATTCTATATACAAAGCAGTTTTCTTGTGAATAAATATTCTTATGAAGTTTTTGAAATCACTCACTAAAATCAATGCATCTCAAATAATTTGAAATACTTTCACACCAAACATAACTTGAAAAGGATTCACAATAGCATAACATAGCATAAGACTTTTTTGTATATAATTTGTCCCCAGGGCAGTTTAGCACTCCGAAATAAATAAAATATGTTAGGGGTCCCGATAAACGACTTTGTCTAAGGGTCCCACCACGCAGCACTCACTGATGGTTGCTGTTCAAAAATGAATAGTCCACTCTGCAGAAACTATTTATAAGGAAGGCAAAGGAACACCAATTCATCTTGCCAGCCGCAGAATGTACATAAATCCACATCTATGTACTTATGTTAACATGCATTGTACTAAAATTATAAACATAGATACAAATGTGAAAACTAACAACTATTTCTGTCGGATTTGGTGATAATGTAAGTCTGATCAAAAGAATAGGTTAAGATTACAATGTATAAAAAATGGGCCAAGTGCGAGTCAGACTCGTTCACGGAGGGTTCCGCACCTGATTTGGGTTTTATGGGAGATGCTCCCCTAGTGATCCGATTTGACTGATTCCAACAAATGAACTACACATTCTATGAAAAGTTCAACTCTAGCTATTGCGGTTTATGAGATATGAGCCGAGGACGGACGGACGGACAACGAAGTCTCGGTAATAGGGTTCCTTTTGGTACCCTTTGGGTCCGGCATAGGGTACCGCAGCAAAGACACATTTCAATAAAAATAGTAGAAAATACACATTCAAAGTGTTTACTTCTCACCGTAGACAGGAACATTCAGTTTCTATATTACGATTGCCAAAGTGTGAGCGGTTGCCACTCAATTGAGTGAATGGCAGCGATGGGACGATTAATAACAGGTGACAGGCGAAGTGATTGTAAACGTGATGTGAACGGTGATTTGTGCACTTGATGACAGACTGTGAACGGCAAGAAATAAGCCGGTTTTTTGTTTTTTGGTGTTTTTAACAACCATATTGAACAACAAAATTAAACTACTGTCGCACAAGCAAATCTACTTTTCGCTCACATCTCACTGTGGTCAATCGATTTGAGAACGCCATGAGTCTTAGTTTATCAATTGGATTAAATGTGTAACTCGGTCGATCTTATTATAAATTTTCAACAACTAATCTACAATTTGTTGGTTTAATCAACCCAAGGTCTATTATGTATATAGAAGCAATACTAAGACATCTTCACAGATCTTTGACTGAACTAAATATGTTTCAAAAACTTTTAAATAAGAATAATCAATGATGGAACTTTCGATTCAAATATTTAACTTTTTAATTAGCAAACTGCAAAAATGAAACAACCAAAAAACTAAAACTGTCATCAAAAATCCTAAGAAAAACAACACTTGACAATTTTTTGTTGATCTGCAAATGTTTGTTAAATAAACTTTGCTAAGTAAGTAACTCATTCATCCACCACCTCATCATCATACTTCTAAAACACACAAGCAATGAATGATAAGATTGTGATAAAAAATAATATTGTAACAACAAATAGCCCAGCAGACCCAGCAGCGTTCATCATAAATTTGAGTGAGTGAATGCAAAGAGAATATGAGTGAAATAAGTAAAGCAAACAGAAAATAATCCAAAAGTCAGCTGCACCTCACGCCGGGTGTTTAAGTTGATAATTTTATTGATGTTGGATGTGTTGGATGATGATGATGATGATGAAATAAATTATAATGTCAGAAATTCATAATTTATTGAATTTATAATGAGTTTAACAAATGTTAACAAAGTATTTTCAAACTATAATTAACAAAACAACAACAACAAGAAAAACAAAAATAATACACCAGTTTTAATCCATCCATATGCCAGTAAAGGAGAAAGCGACGTTACTTCAGGGATCACAATTGCTCGATTGTCTTACGTTGGCGTGGCAAGGAGATTTAGGCAGTCTTGGTAAAGACCCTGAGGTGTAAGTGTACATTGAGCATCACAATGGTCATTAAAGCTTCTTATCCTAAATAGTTCTTAGCACCTACTATAAACTATTCCATCTACTTTCCTATCTATAAGGTTCCTTCCCCATTGTTCCGCCTCTTAAGGTAAAACCAACAATTTATTTTAAATTTTAAATGAGTGTATTATTATACATTGTCAATAAAATCAAAGTTGCACAAAGTCCAACAAGTGGAACAACAATAAATATTGTAAATTAAATATTTAAAATAATAAAATGAAAATATTATTTATTATTCATTTCTACTTCTACTAATTTAAAGTATCGATTGAATGATGTTAAAAACATGCAAGCAGTGCCTCATTAAAGCTGCATAATTAATTAAGCCAAGTTAACAATTCAATCAATCAATCAATCAGTCAATGGAAGTGCGTCAATGACTAGTGTTCATTTTATTCATTTGTTTGGATACAAAACACCCATTCACACAAAAGTATACCATATAATGCAATAATACTAGTACAAATACAATAATAGAATGGCACAGGCAACAAGTATCACAAGTATCTAGATACATTTAACTACAATATATATATATATATATATACATTGTATTTATTGTATATTGTGTTTTATTGTGGTCAGCTGCATTGACTTTAACTAATTGAATTGTGCCACAATTTGCATAATTATTTATTGTAATTAAACAAATATTAGCAATGAATATCATAGATAAAAAAACAATTTAATTGTTCATATTTGAAAGCATTAAATCACCACCTCGTCTTTATTAGCCGCACTTTGCTGCATTTTGTGGTCAACTCATGCCAATTTTAATTATCATACTTACGTCAAAACTATTGTACAATATAAACACCTAAAGTGAACCGATCAAATGAAAACTGAGGGTGGGTCAGTTATTGAATTTTACGATAATTGAAAATCATTGAAATTATTAAAGGCGGCATCGGATACAAATTATTCACTAAGTAGAAATAAGAAATGCATTTAAGAAATATTTTAAACATGATAAAAATGAATCATAAATATTGTAATTGCATTATTATTTAAAATTCCAAACTCCCACTCATTTCCCTTTTGAATTAATCTGAAATATATTCCTTAGTGTTCTGAAGAATTTAATGTATCTCTGGCAATTATTGTGAAAAAAAAAAAAAAAATGTATACTATGAGTAATGTACAATATAAGATAAGAAAAGACCTTTAACCACTTGCAGAAGAGATTAGTTACTACAACACAATTCCGGTCTCTACTTAAGAAAAAAATATCTCAAGACATACACAAGAGTCATTCTTAGGCAGGCATGTATCACATGAAACTTCTGTTTGATCCTTACAGTTTTACATCTTTCACTGATACAATCGTCAATATTCATACTTGTAGATTTAAGTTAATCAGAAATGGGCAAGTTGCCATCTCCATCAATTGCAATTTGTGAAGGAATTTTTGTGGCAAATAAATTAATACAATATAATAAACATATTGACCCGATTATATCAGTTTAATCCCATTAAACAATCCCAGCAAACATTCATTATTCCAACATGGATTTACAACACAGTTTTACAACCAAAAGTTCTAAAGAGTTAATCTGTAAGAATACATACATATCTATATTAATTACCCTACAAATAAATTCCAAGTTCTAATGCAAGTTGGGAATTACAGGTATGTTATTGAAAGGGACTACAGTCAAACTTCCATAATAATCAATTCATACAATTTTTCTTTTACATTTACATTATCTTCTTAACTTGAACAAAATAATTGCCATGTGCAACCCAAATCAAATTTTTTGTGGCAATTCCTTTCGTAGTTGCTAAATGTTTCCGAAAAACTTAAAACCCTTCTTGGTTGCATTGTTAAAAGTTACAATCTCCATACCCCACGTTTTGAAAAATGGATACATATTACTATACATCTATACATTTTATAAAACAAAGCGTCTGTCTGTTTGAAAGTAATAAACTGAAAAAGTACCGAACATATTTTCATACGGTTTTCATCAATGGACGGAGTGATTGATGAGAAAGGTTAAAGGTACATGAGTTTTTGTGAAAATTGGCTGAAATATGATGATGATTGTTGAAAATTGTAATCACAACCATGGTGCCAATAATGTCTTAGACAGCCAAAAGCAGTGTGAAGTGCGTTACACAGTTGACAGCTTTAATTTTGGTCGCATCTTTGGGAATTGCCTCAACATACACCGAAAAACTTACATCCACATTACTGAAAAAATCGCTCGAAACACTTGATCGAAAGGGCGTAGCACCGCACGCAGGGTATCGCTAAGAGATAATAAATTTAAAAAAATCTGGTATTGGTTAATATTGGTTATATAGGGTGGGACATCTATCTATTGGTCCGATTTTGGTTTGATTACTAAATGGACAACATTTAATTTTTCCGATTAAGTATGAAAAATGATTTTATTCATATGTTGGCTGCCCTGAGTTGGCTTTGAATGAGTTCAACGATGACCAAGATATTGCAAGAAAAATCATATTTTCGGACGAAACGCATTTTCACCTCGGCGGTTTGGTAAACAAACAAAATTGCAGAATTGCCAATGCATTCAGCTTCAGTCACTGTGTTGAGCGGATTTTGGAGTGGTGACGTCATTGTCACTTTCTTCTCGCGCCGTGACTGTCCATGGTGAACGCTATCGAGACATGATAACTGATTTTTTTTTTGTGTTGGGAATTAGAAGATGTCGATCTGATTAGCCGTTTTGGAGATGTGATTTGAAGGGCTGGTTTTTTTTCTGTGGGGCACATTGAAAGGTAAAGTTTATGCGACAATCGGCAAACAATTGGACACTTAGAACAGAACATTTGCTCCGAAATTACCCAAATTGACCAGAAAACAGTGAACAAAGTGCTTGGAAATTGTTGTTCCAGGATGGCCTATTGCAGAGCCAGCTGCAGTCAAGATTTGATGAATTAATTTTTCATACAAATTAAAATTCATATTTACTGAAACTGAAAATAATAAAGAAAATGTTCAACCACAAATTACTGAATATTTTAAGAAACTAAAAGTAGAAAACTTAATACCAAATTCCCTGGTTTAATAAATGCATAATTCTATAACTCAAAGTCTCCCTGAGTCGAAATTAATGATTCAAGTTAGAGAATAAAAATGCCCTTTAGGGATTATTAGTGATACAAATTGCACAAAAAAAAAAACTATGACACATGCTTATACTATCTATGTAGATAAGTAAAATCAGTATGAGTTCCCATTCCACTAGAATGAGTTTGTTGCACTCACTTATAAACCTAAAGGGTCAAATAATAATAATAATATCATTGAACATAGAATTTTACTTAATTTTATATAGATTATTTCAGGTTATCTTTAGCAATTGGCTTAAAAGCACAAAACTAATCAAATGTCTCCATCATGATGATTGCTATACTCGTAAATATTTGATAAACAAGAGTACCATACTATAGGTATATACTATGAAGTACATACATTATACGTTAGTAATATTAAGACTTATGTATGTACATTGTACATGTTTCATACTTATGTATTTATGTTGTTTGTTTGTCTGCTGGTCGCCAATTTGTAGGGCGCACCACATACCATAACCAACCAACCAACCAAGCAGCCAACCAAGAGAATATCGAACACAAAGGCACCTTGTACCTAAATATAGTATAGTATATCCCACAGATACACTACTATACTCAACATATGTAGTATGTATATATATCAACTAATTCTATATATACATATATATGTACATATTATAAATGTTAGTAGTTTACTTGCGGTTGCGCCATCGAATAATTTATTTGATTTTGATATTTTTCGTAATGAAAATGTTTACTAGTACAAAACCAACATGCCAAACTATTTTTCGAGTGTTTGGTCAAGGGCAATGCGCACCAAGCGAACCAAAGAACGAACGAACGAACGAACAAACAATAAACCGAGAACCAAAGAATGACACAGAACAAGGAACTAAGAACCAAACCATCGTCAGCGGAAGTAATAAGAGTAAAATGAGTTGGAGTTGGAGTTGGAATTGGGTTGTGGTGTGGTGTGGTGTGGTGTAGTGATGGTAGATATGTAGGTTTGTTGGTTTGTTGGTATGTTGTTGACTTTAAGGACGATACAAGACTAATGAGAGGAGTTTGGAGTAATGTGTTTGACTTGTTTAAGGATATACTAAGAATAATACAATACAATGATAATTATACGAACGCACCTGACATTTGCATAGTTGTTGTGTCCTGAACCGGTGCCGGTGCTCCAATCGACATGTTCGATTTCCGATGACGTCTTTGCGTTATTCTCACAGGGCATTTTTTTGCGTTGTTTTATTTTTCTTCTTTATTTTTTTTTTTTTTTTTGCTTCTTATATTTATCGTTGTTATTGTGGTTATTCTTGTTGTATTGGAGTCGTGGATGCTAAATGTAAAAGGCGGGTGACACACGAAGAGTTTATTATGATTTTTTGCTTTTGCTTTTGTTTTTTTTTTTCTTTTCTTTTCTTTTCTTTTCTTCTATTCTCTTTTCTTGTTTTTATTATTGGTAGTAGAGTTGTATGTGGTTCTTTGTAAGTTTTCGTTGTTGTAAAGTTGGATTAATTGTAAATTGTTGAATTTTCATTCTGCATTCTGCATTCATTTGCGTTTCTTTCATTCTTCATATGCAATCGTTGTTTCTTTTATGTACGTATTTATTTAATGCGAAGAATTTTTTGTTTTTTGTTTATTTTTATCTGGAACAGACGCTGGCTGCCTGCTTTTATTGATCCCGCTCCCATTCCCATTCCCACTGCCGTTGATCTTTATTTATAGCAGCTGAAATGCGTTTATTATTGTGGCATTTTCATCTCTTTTGATTTTTTTTTTTGCAAAACACAAGAAAAAAACAACATCCTCAATTCGGTTTTCGGTGCCAATGAACTTTCTTATGGGAGCGCGCAGGCAATTCGGCTTCACACCGAGGTGGCGGGCATGCAATAAATTATGAACTTGATTTTCAAACACAGACACAAACACACACACACTAATAAATTAAAAAATTTATTAGAAATGATAATTTTTCACCACAATTCATATATGTATGTTATATTTTTTATAATTTTCTCCAACTCAAATTCGCTTCCAATATGCCGCAAGTCACGGAGGCCGATGCAAAACCTTTCGTGCGGTTTCACTTTCATTCATTGTCGAATTTCGACATAATTATTTATCAATTATTAATAGACAAATTTGAAAAATTCAATTGAATAATATTATTTAAAACAATAAACAATTATCCGTTCTGAAATTGCCGGAAAAAACGACATGCGTAGCTCCACTCCTGTTAAAAGTCGAATTTCGACTTAAAAGTAACGAGTAGAAAATTAGCGAGCAAAGCAAGTAAAAGTTGCGAGTGGCCGGCTTTTAGACGAATCGGGTTCGCGCGGGTGACTTGAAATTGGAAGCGACTAATTCGGCGAGTAAAGTCGAAAAGTAGCGAACTATGAAGACTACTAGTGGTCAATCAGAGCTGTCAACTCAATGTTATGTTGAAATAAACTTGGTGTTTTTTAAAGAGTTGATTTTGCCAGTTTCATAATCTTTTTACTCAATAATTTATTTTATTTTGAATCTTAATACAATTTTATTGTATGATTTTCATATTATTAATTGTAAACTCTCTCATTGTTAGCTAACAAAAAATACAAAAAAAAAAACAGCTGGCATCACTGGGTGTGGTGTCGTGGTGAATATAATATAGGCGGTGGAAATTTGGTACCGGAAATGCTTGAGAGGAAGACATTTCCAAGAATATGAACATTATATGAATTGAAAGAAAAGGAGTGTTTTTTTTTCTTGATTTGACATAGATTAATGTTTATAATTAGTAATTTACTTTATTTGAATTAAATCAAATATTCGATATTATTTTTGTTGAGAACAAAAATAAACAGTCTGGCAACACCAAGGATTGAGAAGGAGAGAGCGCTGGTTTGCAAAAAAATAACAAATTTTAACAATTTTCTTCCATTTACCAATTATTTTTTTTTTCTTTGAAATGATGGATTTCACACATCATTGGGCCTACGATCTGCTAAAGCGTTTGGCATGTGAAGCATGCAGTGCCGACGATCTTGAGGAGTTAAAAGAAATTTTTGCTGCTGAAATCGGTAGCGTTCGTAAGATGGACCGCATACAAACCGTTCAGGATTTGATTGATATTCTTGAACGTCATGACAACTTGTCTGAGAATAATATTGAGCCTTTGCGTGAACTCGCAAAACACTGTGGTGGAAATGCCATACATCATGCGGTGTCAGCATATCACACACCGAAAGAGACAACCGCAGTGGAGCCATTGAATTATTATCAGGAAGATCGTTTGGCTGAGGAGATGCGTCACAAGATGCATATTAATATACACCAAAGAACTATGATGCTACCAACAGCACCATCACCAACATTTATGTCAATGGGTCCTAGCTCAGGAGGCATGTACCGTGGTATTCAACAGCAGCAGCAGCAGCAGCAGAATGGAATACCCATACGTGAGACTTTAGTTGTACCTGCAGATAGCTTACAACAACAACGTGCCATTCATCTCGGTCGAAGCGAAATAACCGACGACAAACGTTCGGCCATCTATAAGAATTTGTCCAGTAAGTTGGGCACCGATTGGCGAAATTTTGGTCGTGAACTAAGATTAACTGAAGGGGAAATGGACCAAATTGAAGCCCAATTTCCACGCGACATCAGATCTCGCATTTATCGTGTTCTCAATCTCTTTGAGGAAGATGAACGCAACAATCCTAAGCAATATATTTTTCAACTTTGCCGTGCCTTAGAGGATTGCCGTCGTAAGGATTTACGCCGTGATATTGAAGATATTCTATCACATTAGAGATAGAATGGCTCATCACTTTTCTGAATTTGTGGCTTTAATTAACTCTAAAAACTTACGTGTGTATCTTTCGTCACGTAATTCTGTTCCTTATATTTTGTTTTGTTTTAAAGTTGCTTCCATAAGAAGCGCAATTTTAATTTTATAAAAAAGCACAGCATGTGAAATAGAATACATTTGGCATCATTTTTCAAATTGATATATAAATTTTGTATATTAAAACTTTGAGAACGCATGAGTTTATAAGTTTGCTACAATTCTTTTCTTAGATAATCATAATAATAATCGCTTTGTGTTTGTTGGTTTGCATGATAATGATGGAGGTGATTTGAAACAAACAATTTTGCTTTTTCACACATCATTTAAGTTTTATTAATTTTTCGCTTTTCTGTTCTTCCACATTTCTTTTTTTATTAATAATATTTTCATACACACGGCCGTGCTGGCCACAAACTACTAGCAACAATGCAGGATGATGGATCGCAGAGAATGCGACTGAGTTTTCTTAAATCATGGATTTGTTGTTGTTAGACTAAAATTTACAAAGTGTAAATAGATTTGACAGTCGATCCCAGCTTGACCATAGTGTCCTTGTGTAATTGATACTGGAGAACGTTTTGGCGAGCAAGACGCAAAGCATCACGTAATTTATGACCGATTTCTAGGGCAGCTTCTTCATTATTGCCGTTAGCAGTCCAAATAGCTAAAAATATATATAAAAATTTATAATTTATCAATGGATGAAGATAAACGAGAATAAAGGACTTACAAATTTTGTTGCTTTTGCCACGTATATTGACGACAGCTCCGCAAATTTGATCAGAATGATCGAAGGCCTCACCAATTAAGCATAGCAACTGTAACAAAATAAAAATAAAAAGGGTGGTCGGTCAATTTGTATTATCTATTATCTAGTCGAAGTCTAGTTAGTACTACTTACCACATCTAACCACAAGTTATCTAAATCTGTTTTCGAGTTCTTATTCAAGTTGATCACCCAGCGGCCACCTTGTTTATTGGCAGCATCTTCCCACATTGGTCGAATGCCCTTCTTGAACAGCGAGTAATCACTGCCCAATTTGATCTCACTTGGTGGCTTAATGTGATTAAATAGACTGCAAGATATTGAAATGTACAAAATTAGTAATTTTGGATGAACGAATGTGTGAGTGGGATTGATTACCTCCAGAAATCTTCCACAGTATCAAAGCTTGTGATTTCGTTTTGCATATCCTCCCATGATTTGGTGCGATCGTTCTCTAAGTACCATAGGGTCCATGTGTTCTGTAACGGATGTTTAAAGAGATGCTCAGTTGGGTGAACGTCCTCAGTAGGGTGATCACCGGCAGCTGTTTCTTCCTGCTGCTGCTGGTCTTCTTGCTGCTGGTCTGATGGGGCTGGCGACGGATTTGCTTCTGCATCTTCATTTTTATTCACAGAATCGGGACGACCGGGAGCAATGGCGGCGGCATTACTTTCTGGATTGCTACTCTGCTCAGCAGCGGCGTTAGTCTGCAAATGTAAGATAATAATGAATTAGTTTTGTTTTATCTTCTTTATCATCATAACTATAAAACGAGAAATGATGAAAGAAAGAATAAAAGTTTCTTTTTGTTTTTATTACTTTGAACATTGACTTTGGATTGGCGAAGTTCTTCATTCTGTGAAAATCACTTTGGAACATCGTGAGTTCAATTGTTTTGTTTTCTATTTTGTACACACGAAAACGGCGGCGATGACGATGATTATGACTCAGGCGAAGTGTGGTGAATTGTTGATAATCAACGATTTTTGGAGTGATGACGACGGCGACAGCGACGACGACAAAACGATATTTGAAGGTCTTCCCCACCAAATATGGCGCACTAACGACAATGACTATTTGCAGCTGCTGCTCTATTGATGATTATGATGACTACGACGTTGACAATGACGACGGCGACGGCGACGATGATGATCGTTTACCGAAACAATAATTGTCAACACAATCTTTGTCTTTCTTTGTTGCTCTTTATTTGGTTTTTCAATGAGATTTTGATAGAAACGGAATTTAGTTTATTTTTATGAATTGAATATTACCAAAATTTCAAAGTTTTTTTTTTGTACCGAAATTATAAGACAGTAAACCAAACAAACTAAATATTGATTGAAAATTCTTTTGTTATTATTTTTACATATCTGTCACTTTATCAGTTCAAGTTACTTTTCTCAACCGAGCTGCTAATCTTCTTTTAATATTATTTTTGGATTTGTTTTCTATATAAAATGTTTCGAGATTTATTCGAGAATACTTAATGCGATCGCCGACCGACCGAGTTTTCTTTGGTTCAAGTACTTGACTTCAAGAGACTTGATTTCAATTCAATTGAAACTGGAAAAACTTGTTTTCTTTTTGGTTTTTGTTTTTGCAAAATAAACGCAAAAAAATTAAATGGCTTTCGCCTTTTTATGTGTGGAAGAGGCACAGAGTGAATGAGTGTTTTTTTTTTTTTTTTTTGATATATTTTTCTTTTATAAAATTAAATCCGATAAATCATCATCATCAACACAATTTAGTGAAGGAGTCTTTAACTTTACTTAAATTGAATGCAATTTCCTTTGTCTTTTTCCTAATTACAGTTAGCAGATGATGAATAGTTAACGGTGTAAACCTCTTCTTCTTTCTTTACTTTATCTTTTTATTGCTTTTTTACTTGCTTTTAATGTTTAAATAGAAAGTTTTACCGACATTTAAAACGAACAAAGATATCTTTTGGCATAAAACAAAAGAGCGAACACAAAGAAACAAAGAAATTAACTTAATTTACGCGAATTTTTAAATGATTTTTTTTTTTGTTTGTTTGTATTCTTTTGTGTTTAAAAAGACATCCATGCACAAATATTTTTATCGTGTGGGAATCTCGACAGATCGCGGTTTACTGACTGACAAACCAAACTCAGCTACGATGAAAGCAAAGTGCATAGGCAAACAGCGCATACCACATTGAGTCAGCTAGCCAAAAGACAGCGATAAAGATGATGATGACGATGACGAGATAAAAGAGAACCAACAAACTCTCAAAGAGAGCAATAATAAAAGCTAATGTACAAGGGTCGCGCAGGCATTGGCTGGTGATTTTAATATGCGCTTCACAGTCGCCGCTGCTGTTGTTAGTGTTGCTTTAGGTTAATCGTTATTGTCGTTTTAGATTACAGTACATTTGCATTTCTTCTTTATTCGTTTTGTTGTCCTTACCTACTGTTTGTTTGTTGGTCGGTGGGTTTCTCTTATTGAAGTCAGGTAGCTGACGCTACGTTTGTTGTTGACACGTTGGTTTTGATTTATTTTGTAATTTGCTGTCTAGTCTAAATTTTAGTGAGGGAAAATCCCCATCACCACACTCTTCTCATGCAGAATATTGGAAAAGAATATTGCAATAAAAACGTGAAGGGAGAAGACACCTGTGCGTTATTAACGCAACTGATCACACGAACATGCACAAGCGTGCATTACGTTAATCTGGCAAGGCGTGAGGGTATGACGGAGACATATTTTCTTAAACATCACTTTCATAGAAGAAATCATTTAATATGAGTAAACCTACACAAAAATTATTTATTATGAGATGCAACCCTCGTGTTTGGTATAATTTCCATAAAATGAATGAATTTCCGCACAATTATGTATATTTGTTGGCAAAATATATGTAAGCACACAGCACACTGCTGCTGCCACTTATCAATTTCCACGAAATTTCTTCGTCTTACCTTTTCTGTTTCTGACAAAACCATATTGCGAGCAATTTCTGTTTATGTTATTGACTTCAATAGAATTTATGCACGTTTTCAATATTAAATATGTTTTCGTTATTACAGATTTGCTATTAAATTTTATTAATAGATAAAAATGCGACACACACCGCGGAGTTGCCAATCCACTGTGAAAGTGTGTGAATGGTTCCGGCCTGTCAGATGGTGGCGCCATCTGCAATTGGTTACTATCTGGTATTTGTTATCGATAATCTATCGAATGGAAATGAACTGTGCTTGCAGGCTGCTATCAATCAAATGCAAAATAGAAAACAATAGGCGCATGCACACACACCACGTAGCAAGTCGGATAAATTGGCAAATTTGAAAATTTACCGAGGAATCCAAATAGATATATATACAGATATTATTGATTCAGTGAGTAAATATGTAATACTTTATGAGGCTTCGATCTGGTTTGCAGTACTTATCATACCTACGCGGAAAGAAGAGTACCCACAGTATTGGTATCTTGGGATCTGCAGAGCCTATAGGACAGTTAGAGATGTTGCACACAGTCTTCCAATAGACTTGGAAGCACTTGCTGCAAAGAATACAAACTTCTGTCGAGCAACTTCCGAGAGAGCAAAAAGTGACGAGATCAGGACCAAGTACCTAAACAAGTGGCAACATAGGTGGAGCAGGAGCAATACGGAGGATTCATCAGCTGATCCCAACTATTGCAGAATGGCTTAAGCGTCGCTTAGGGGAAGTAGGATTCAAATTCACTTAATTCGCAACTGGATACGGATGTTACAGGCAGTACTTGCACAGATTTTTACACGCTTTGCATTCGTACTGTGGTCTCTGCGTAGATGTCGTGGAGGACCCAGGAGACGTTGTTCATGAGTGTCCATCTTTCGTAGCAGCGCAAAATATTTTAGTATATATGCGCACCTTAGGTCTCCCGGCAGTTTACAATAAATTGTAAGGCGTGTCATCATTTCTACGAAGGATTGGGCATTCTTCTCTTTTGAAATCGCAAACAAAATGAGTGGTGCAAAATTAAGTAGTTAATTAACTAAGATTTATTTATTTATTTATTATAAAACTAAGATTATAATTAAAAGTTATAACTTAGATATACTACGAGCAATAGCGACAAAGGCCTTCAGCTCGGAAAGCTATTTGTATAATACAATAATATTAATTAATTATTTATAATAATATAATAGCCGATGTTGATATGTTCTGGAGTTGAAGTCACCGGATTTCTTCATAATTTTTTTTGCTACCGTTACCTTTTGTGATTTAAATTCCTCTTTAATCACGTCTTCAGATATGCCTCTCAGATCATTGCAGTAAACAACTGCTTTAACATAGTTCAGCGTAGCATGTTCCGTTACCTCTACTTCTATATTTGGTGATAAGGAGCGGAGTTGAGTTAATTTTATTGCTTGCATTAAGTTTTTGGTTTTTATTAATAATGAACCATTTCTTAACTTTTTGCACATTTCCACTTCGCTGGGACAAATGCCATCAATCACTTTTTTAATCAGAAAAGGAGAAACATTGCTTAAGGATTCAGAACTATTAATCCTTGTCACCACCAGGTATTTAGGCCCAGGAGAGCGGGACTTAAGCGAAATTGTCTTGTCCAGTTTAATACCTGGCCCCGGAGGTGGGCCTCCACCTCGATCCGGAGGCACTCCTGAACTCATCTCCGAAAAATTAACAATAGCAAATTCGGCAACTATTTGGCAAAATTTGATAACAAATACAATATGAACAAAATTTGTTGTTGTTGGTTGTTTTGATTTGTTTGTTTTGTCAAGAAATCGACAAGGAACACAAGATCCGAACTCAATGAGAATATTGTGACAACTAAGATTACTTTCCATGTTGCCGGTATGAATTGCCGGATAGACGGATTTTTTAATCTGACATAACTTGTGACACTAGCCACAAAAATACATTTATGAAGACTGGAGGCATGATGGTACGGTGTATCATTCTACTGGACGTTTTCACACGCATTACTTGTGTTCACAGACTTGTTACTGGATGGAACGTGATTCGGCTAGGTATTCGACATTTCCTTTACGTTTAAATTTTTCGTAAATAATCCATTTTTCATCACCCGTCACAATCCGCTGCAAAAATTACTTTCTTTCGAATCGTTGAAGCAGCATTTCACAAATGGTTTTCCGATTTTCGATTTTCCTGTCATTCATTTCAAGTTGCACCCATCTTCCCAGTTTTTGGATCTTCGTCCATTAACTCCTGCAATTCCACAGCCACAAATGTTGACTGTCTTGTAGATCAAAATCACCAGTTTTAAATTTGCGAAACCACTACTCACATGTTTTCATGCATGGAGCATCCATCAGCAAACGATGCCTTTCAACGGCCTTTTTGTTTTGTTTAAATAAGATAAGCATTACATGCCGCAAATGCTCCTTTTCAGGAACGAAACGTGACATATTCACAGAGCTCTTACACAATGACGCTATTATTTAGATGAAGGTTAATGACAGTAGAACAAAAAGACATATTTGTCAAATCATATTATTACCGGTAGCGACATCTGTCAGAAAGAACTTTCCGTTACACCGAAACTATTGGATCGATTTTGATAAAATTTTCAGGGTAACTGTAGCATAGTCTGGAGAGTATTTATGTGAAACTTAGTGTGCATCGCGCCACCGAAAATAATTAATGCATCAAATTTCGCACACAGAACTTTTATAAATATCAATATAGAATTTAGTTAAGGTAATTAAAAAAAAAAAAAAAATTCCGAAACAAAAATTCCACCAATAAAAACGACACATCCAAGTAAAGACTAACAACAAGAACAGCGAACACCGAGAATGTATTTTAAGTAGTAGACTCGAAGAAGACCGAAACACAGCGTCAACATCACTATCTGCACAAACTCTCGACCAATACCGGGGAGTAGCAAAGCGCGCCGGAATGGCTGGTTATAAATAAAATTCTATCTGCACTTACTAAATCACTCAGCTGTAATTGAAACACATTAAATAAGATACGAATTCTAAAGGATTCTGATTTTATTGACTTGAACTTTCATTAAATTTGTTATAAACATTACATACATTTACAATTAAATAGTTTTTAGTGGCATCAACTGCAATAGCTCATAGTTTGTTTGTTTGTTTCTCAATTTATATTAATGATTTATTAATTTTTTTTTGTTTATTGATTCTCATTAATGTACAAATAAAAACTAAAATAAGAAAAACAAAGGAAAACAATTAAATTGCTAGGACGTGTCGTTGTTTTTTTTTTTTTCTTTTTTTGTGATAATTTGCACAATGAATAAAATAATTAGAAATATTTAAAATAAAAAATATTGGTTATGTTGGATAGAGAAAAAATAACTTGTTGTTACAACTTAATAATAAATAAATATTATAATAAAATAAAATAAAAAAAAAAAAGTGGCAACAATATTCAAAGTTTACATAAATTTGCTTCATATTCGTTCACATCAAATGCAGAAATATGAAAATTGTTAAGTGACAGCGGCGCATCATAAATAAATATACAATAATAATATTTCTGATATTCATACATAAATACACACGCATATTATTTAATAAATTAATTAGTTTCATTTTCATTTTTGATCTTTTCTTTTTTTTATCATTATTATGTATGTAATTTATACAATTTTTAAATTTCTTTGTTAAATACAATTTGATTTTGATTTTAAGGCCCTTTTTTTGTTGTTTCTTGATTTACATTTGATTTGTTCCATAATTTGCGACTTAAGCGAATCATTTTCATTGATATTCTTGAATTAATTGATATTTTTTTTGATTTTGATTTTGATTTTGATTTTATTAAAAAGTTATTGTAATAAATTGTGTGCGAATTTGTTATTAAAACTAAAACAGAATAGAAGAAAATATGCATCATCCATTGATTGTTTTTGTTTTTTCTGGTTTTTTCTTTATTGTTGATTTAACCAAATATTCCTCAATTTAAGTAACTGAATTGATTTAAATTTTGTTAATATTTTGAAGATTGTTTCTGTTGAAATTGTTGCTGATCAAAATGGAGATTTTTGTATGTTTTTTGTTTACATCAGCTTCTGTTTGGCGCAATCGGGGCAAAGGATATCGGGACCATCGGTGATGAAACCACGTCCGACTAGACTGGCCTTGCAACTGGCACACACAAAGCAATCATGATGCCAATGTCGATCCTCAAAGGAAATAAAACGTGTGCCGCCAATGCCTGCAAAGAAAACATTTGAAAACATAAAAATTAGTTTTATTTGATATTCGGGTTGAAAGGATGATTCTCACCTGTTATTGGCTTCACACAGGCCGTGCAACGTTTGGCAAACAATTCACCGAAGCATTCGGCGCAATAAGGTTTCTCATCACGGCTAGTGAAGCGTTGACCCGCCAGCGTGATGTTGCAATGAGTGCAGGTGAAGCACTCACGATGCCATGGTTCATTTTTATAGGTCACGCCACCAGAAGTGATAACCTAGGAATAGAAAATCAAATTAATTTATTTTACCACAATCAAATTATTCTATAATAAATCAATTGATTATTTACCTTGTTGCATTTGATGCAACGCGTAGCAAACTTCTCCTCATAGCAACCGGCGCAATAAATCTCCTGTTCGCGCGGTATAAAGGACTTTGTGCCAATGGCGGTCTTGCAGACGCAACAACAGAAACAATTCTCGTGCCATTGACGGGTCTTGTATTCCATTTTCTTGGTTCCTTTAAATAAAAAAAAAAACAAAAACAATAAACAAATTATAAAATTGAATATTTTTCCTTTTTATCAAATCAATTGGATAAACAACATTGTACATACATCTTTATTATTTGCTTAACCTTGAACTTTCAACACATTTTCATTAGGGGAACCCCCAAGTGTTGACTCTATGTATGTGACATGCCATTTAGACAATCGCCAAAACTATTCTTTATTTGCCAGTTTCGCTTGTGTCAATGTCTGCCACAAAATACTTTCCTTTTTCGGTGGAAAATCACTTTTCAATCAACAAAAACATGCACAACATTTTTAAATGGATTGCTTTAATAGCTTTGCCAATAGCTTCACCCTTCCTTCCATCTTCTATTTGGTTTGGCTTTACCTTGGCATAATGTGCTATTGACATGCATCCATCCAGCAATCCAAATTCATTGTGACCTGACCTAAACTGTCAATAAAACCTCCATGACTCCCAAGGATCCATTGTTGTTCCATAGCTTGAGATTCAATAGGCCAACAACTAACTCGACTTTAAATCAAATCCATCATTGGCATAGGACGGAATATTGTGACATTGCGCCACTGACACAAAACACGAAACACGAATTTCATTCTATGCCAAAATTAATGCGAAAATTACGCAAAAAATATTATTGTAGTTTCCTTCTGTTAGCAACAGACCCAAGAGGGCAATTTATTGCACGACATTCTTTCTATCATCTATTCAATATAGATACAATATAATATTATAACTCTTTCATGTCTACTATGTCGAATATTTGACAATATGCGTGGGTGGTTATGTAAATATTCTGCTAAATGCGACTTAATTTAAGAGTAAATTCAGCTGAGGTTTCATATGATACTTTTTTCTCTTGGGGTTTTTTTTTTTCAGAATTCGAAAAATATCACATGCTTTGATATACCTTAAACAATAAAGTACCCGGAATTTATCATTTAAATTTAAGTTAAGTATATTTTAGGCTTTTTTTTCTGTATGTCAGTAGGATTGCCCTTACTCTCTTAACCGTCTTTAGGGGCTTTGTACCATTCGTAGGCCTAAGTTTTCGATAAAACAGACTCACCGTAAGCCTTCTCCAGCAATTGAATCAATTCGGCACACGAAATTTCGTTCAAAATACAAAATTTGAGACAAACTCTTTGTTCAATATTTTGTCCATTGTAAAATTCGCCGAGGACTACTGAGGTGGACTGATTAAACCTGCTGTATACAAACTGGTTGACAGATCGCGCTCATTTTAGGCATAGTAATTAAGGACAGTCCTACTACATACATAAAAAAAAATCTTAAAAAATACGCGGGCCTTTAAATGACAAATTCCGGGTACTTTATTGTCTTGAGGTACCTTTTCTAATATTTCCTTATCTTTTATAAATAATTTTTTAAAATCTATTACCATTGCAGTTGGTAATACTAATTTAAGAGTTAGTAGGATTGTCTGTTACCGGTCCATTAAATTTTAGGATTATTACAACCTCTTTGGTTCTTTGAAGTCTTTATGGAGGAGGAAATTGCTCACAAAGCATGGAGTACTTGCTATTGTACGTAACGTCATAGACCTTTGTTACCTTTGCAGAATGTCAATGTTGGACTAACTTGCCGTTCCCCACTGGCTTCAAAATTGCCTTCTAGAGTTTAACTTTACTTTCTATGCTAAGTTGAAACCATAGTCCTGTTTTCTGCTTTGAGCTGAAATTGTTTCCCTTTAATGTGGGACTTCTAGTTAAACGTCCGGTTCCGGTGCAATACTTTATAATATGACTGTAGAAATAAGTATTAGCATTTCTAAATGATAATCCAAGTGTGTGTTTCACAGTCATTTGTGCTCGAGTTTTATTATCTTATGAATCTCAATTTCAATGATTTCCCTTTTACTAACTTCTCATATGACCCTCGTCGAAAATAACAATTTTGCGTGTAAAACTTTCTTTGTTTTACATTTGTATTTCCTCAAATTAAATGATTGATTATCTAAGCAAAAACATTGGGAAACAAGTTGTTATTCTTTATACTATTCTTAGTACTTCCAAGAAGACTAGAAAAGATTACAATTATGAAATTTGGAAATGGTTGGGAAATTTCAGCAACTTTCAGCTTTGTCTCAGTCTCAGTCTTCGCTTTAGTGTCAGTGTCAGATTCAGAAATTTTGATTGACATGTCATGAGATCATCAACAAATGAATGCTGGCTCTGGCTATAGAAAGTCCATCTAGCTTAGCTAAAACTTACTATAACAAACGATTAGTCATATTCACAATTGAAAGATGAGCTAAACATGTTTTCACTATGTTGTAGGCGTTATTTTTTGTTGTATTTTTGTTTTTGTTTTCTTCTAATTTATTTAATTTGCATTATTATTTGTTTGTTTGGATTCATTTATATTTATTTCATTTCGAGTCTTGAGCTCACATGAACATCATCATCAAAATCGACATCGACATCGACAACATGATAAATAAGAAACTAATGTGCCCATAATATTGATGAATTATGAAAATCAGATAAAAAAATACATTTAAAATATATAAATAAATAAATAAATATTGTAATAAACATGAAATGCAATAAAATTAACATAAAACTGATGTCGTTTGATTTTCCAATTTGGACATTCTGGGTTTTGGTTTAGTTTTTGTTGTTAGTTCTTAATGGGGTTACCTGCTTTTGTGGCGCGTGGATCACCTTGACGACAATAGTCGCCCAAGGCACAATAGAAACGACGATTCTCCTCAACTGCTGAAGCATTTGGAAGGAACATGCTCAGGACAGCAATGTCCTCATTATTATCTTTGGCCTTCTTAATGCGATCGGCCCCAATCGTTTTTGATTGTAAATGTAAACGAGATTTCATTCTTGATGATAAAACATCCACATCGGTCATATTTTATTGTCTTTATTTTTATTTTCAATTTTTTATTTTTTTATTTAAATGTTTCCTTTTTTTTTAAGTTTATCTAAATAAATCGACTGTATGAGACAAACATTTTTTGATATTATTTGCACACACACACACACATACACACATATGAGATTTGTTCTAATTCGCAATTATTTGGTCACAATTGCCAATTAAACCAAAAATCATTTGTAGAAGTCTTTGGCCAAAAAAGAAAAGCGCACAGTTGGAAGCCAAAACTAATCGGTTTTCAATGTACGTAATAAGTCACGATTCTTTCTCCATTGAGACTTGTTGCATTTCTTTTGGGTTTTGGGTTTCACTTTACTCTGCCGTTTTGTTCGCTCTTCGTTTCTAGTTTCCATGATTGTGGTTACGCTTTAGATATTTTTGTGGCCAACCATGGCAACTACTCAGGTTGCCTAAGTAAGTAACTAATTTCTATTTTCCTTAATTTATGTGTTGGTCTTATTTGATTTTTACTTTAAATGGGTCATTTGTCTGAAGACAATAAGAATCTTTCTCGGCAACATTGCCATTGCCACAAATAAGCAAAGTTTTGTCTCTTTTATTAATTAATTAATAAATTAACATGATAATTAAATTATTTTTATATGTATTTATATTTCATTATACATATTTTATTTCCCTATTTTTATTTTTATTTTAATTCAAAATGAATTTTTTAAATAAAATATTAATTTCAACTAATTTGTTTTCGGCTTCATTAAGCGTAGCCTTATAAATTTTAAATTCACCTTTTCCTTACCAAAAAACAAAAATAAAAAACAAAACCAGTTCTACGAATTTGATTTGTTATAAGACAAATAAGAAAAAAAAAGCAATTCTTCAAAAAATTCTTTTCTTGCACACTTCATATTCTGAAGTAGGGAAAAATTAACTTATATTTTAATCGGAAGTTTGAACCGTGCATAGACAACATCAATCAAACAAGAAATCCAATGTGATCAACGATTTCCAAATAGAAAACTGAACTTCAACAGAATTAGAAGAAAACTTCGAAACTATGAAACAATGATTCGTTGTTGGTTGAATCTATTGATTATGTTTTATGATGAAGGAAATTGAAATTGTTCATCAGTCAATCCAGATCAGTCCCATAGTTTTTAAAAGATTGAGATGAAATTTTGTACATGGAATTCTATTCATTGGATAATCATATAAACCATAGAGTGAAATACAAATGTGTCACTCAATTTCCGGAACTAAAAACCGCCATTTCCAACTACTGAAACACAAAGTCACCATATGTTTATACTCATATGTAACTAAACTTTGATTCCTTTCATAATTTCACACATTTTTAAATTAAGAACATCTATATCTAACTATAAGTTTGTACCCTAATTGAATTTTATTGTATTGAAATTTTGGACCAGAAAGTTCACACATGGCGATATGGCTATCGAAACATATGATTTCAATTATGAGAAGCCATTACTGTACAATGAAGTAAATAAAATAATGTATTGCATATGAAGTGTATCTAAGCTTAGGTGAGACCAGAATTGACCAGCGTATGTTTTCATTAATCATTTAATCTTTTTTCTCAAATTTGGCGTCGCAGTGTCTGACATCAATATTTATTTCCATTTAACAAAACTAAACTCGTGTGATTTCAACTAAAGAAGGCAACAACAAATGACATCATGCCCAAAAAAATTTAAAATACAATAAAACAATTAAGGTTTATTGTATTTTACAACAATCGTTAAAAAATAACATTAAACTTCATTCATAAATCATTAAAGAATAAAAATTAAGTTAAGTAAACAAATGAAAATAAAAATAAAACAAGAAAATTTAAAAAAAATCAAGTATTTAATATTATTGATGATTATTACAAAATTTATTTCATTAAGTCATCTTAAAATTTTACACCCTTCACACAATTATCGATCAGGAAGACTAATTTTTTTTTTTTTTTTTTTTTGAAGAGAATCTTTGATTGTCAGGTAAAATTTTATGCTACAAGATCAAAATTTGTATAAGTGGTCAAGAAATAATGTATATCAGTATACCGAAGAGACATAAGACACGTTAGCCAAGTGAAGTTTGGTTTGGTTTGTATTAAATTAAATTGAAACTGCGAAAGGTCGCTGAGTCTGTAGGCATCTTAACTGGGCAGGTACATCACATTATCCAGGAATATTTGGATATGAAAAAGCAATTCGCGCGATGGCCACTTCAAAGGTGTATTAGGCGATGTTAAACCGCAAGCCGAAGAAGGTTTTGCACCGCGGATAAAACATAGAGCCATTACAATACACCAGAGACCAAGGAAAAGTCGTATCAGTTGACTTTTCTGGGTAAACGTGCATCAAATACGTCCAAAGTGGATCTGTCGGTTATGGCGACAGTGTCATTTACATCGAATACCATAAAAATGGAAGAACAATCACCGACAAATATTATTCAGACCTGTTGGACAGATTCGACATAGATTTGAAGCAAAAAAGACAGCAATTGGTGAAAAAAAAAAAAAAAATGATTTGCCAACATGACCCCATGGAATAAATCCAAACTTAGGATAAGAACTTCTACCCCATCCAGAATATTCTCCAAATTTGACCCTTTGCATCTATTTCCTGTTTTCAAACCTAAAGAAGTAGCTCGGCGTTAAGAGAATTGGTTCGAATGAAGAGGTCTTCACTGAAATAAACGCCTGTTTTGTGGACTTTGAAAAAACCAATTATTTAGAAAGGATAAATGTTGGACTAAATGCATCGAGATAAAAGAAAATTAAATTGAAAATAAAAAGAAAATTACGAAAATAGAAAATTGTTTTCGTATCTTATTGATCGACCCTCGTAGTACGATTACTATACCTTTGGTTTTTTTTCTGAAACATTTGAAATAACAGTTTGAGTGAAATAACTTCTCTTCTATTTTTGGAAATACGGGTAAAAATTTAAGGGGTTTCATTTGTCATTAACAACAACAACAAATATCCGCAAGACTATTAAATTTGAGATTTGGAAATTCTTTGCAAAAATTTTGTCTTTCTGTCAACTTTAAGTATCTTAGGAAATGTGAAGAGTATTTACAAGAATTAGAGGAAATTGTAGGTGTTTCTAAAGAACAACGAGTAAACAGGAAACCAATTAAACTTTTCAGGAAATTAAATAATTAAAGATTATAATGAAATTAATGAAAGCTTAACAAAAATATGATGTAATTAATTTGTAAGAATAGAATAAAATGTATAACATTTGCATAAAGATAAACTTGTGGGTCCATGAAGATATCTTAATTTGCAATACTTAAAACCACAAAAAAGAAATAAAAAATCAATTTTCACTTGACCTATAATTTTATGTTGATGCTAAAAACTAAGTATCAATTTATTGGTGAGAAATGGAAATTATCTATCTATCAATCTATCTATATAAGTAGATAACTTATATGTTGTTATTGTTGTTTTTATTGAAAATCATCCTATGTCAATTTGAAAACTTATGTTTCCAACCACAAAATGCTATAAAAAGTGAGTAATGGAAACCACAAAATAAAAATAACAGAAATAGTAGATCTGATGTTTGTCTTCAGTTGTTATGCTTATTTCTATTTCTATTTGTATTCAACTCCACTCACATCAATTCAATTCAATTCAATTCACAGATCTATGTGTGATTACTTGCATGTGTCTCAAATTCAAGTCAAATCTAATTATAACTAATTAAATCAGTCATTCAAAAATATAAATATATTTATGTAAATCGCCAGTGGGTGTTGTCTTTGTCAACTAATCAACCATAACCAACTACACATATCACAAAAAATTGTATATTGAATTGTATCTATATTGTAAGTATTCTAAGTAAGTTCACCCACCACTTTATGACAATAATTCACATTAACATCACATCGGATGAGGTCAAGAAGTATGAATTTGCACAAACGCGAAAATGTCTTTCATTATTAAAATATTTCTATATAATGATCATTATGAAATGATGGTCATGATGATAATGATGACAATGATGTTGATTTTGTATTTGTGACATTTTCAAACGATTTGTCAATCAATTGATTTAGCTTGATTGATTGATTGATTGATAGATAGATCGTTTGACTGCGGTCTTTAAAATCAAAGACAGACACATCACCCATTTAATCTTTTTTAATAAAAAATAAAAAAATAATAATCCTGCATTAATTTTATTTGCATATACAAAAGAAAAGCAATGAAAAGAAAAGAAAACTAAATGAATAAAGTAACGTAAAAATTCAAATGACAATGAAAATGAAAGTGTTTTAAATATGAAAGCTTCGATTAATTTTGTATGTGCATCAGATACTTTTTGCATATTGAATATACAATTTGTCATTACATCGATAAATACCCAGAGAGACACACAGCTAACGAATAACTGCATGAGAAGAGAAGCAGACAGACCGACAGTCAGACAGATTGATTGACAAACGTTTATTATATGTATGTACAATACAATAAGTAGTAGTCAATGGAATATATTTTGGTTGCTGCTACTTGAACTTGATGACAATATTGAAATTTTTATTTCAATTCATTATTAACTATTTATTGTTGTTGATGATGATTTGTTTCTATGACTTTGTTATGCTTTAAAGATTTCTTTGTTGATTTCAAATCAATTGTTTTCAGTCAACTTTATCAATGCAGTAACCAAACCAAAGCAATGAAGTATTTTGTAGTTTTAGGTATAAACAATGTGGGCTTATTGAAATGTTTCACTGATTTTGGATGCGTATTTCTATACAATAAATGCTATGAGGGCGACTTGAACTACAATATTTATGTACTTTGGATGTTTTTGGTTTAATGTTAAACAACACACATTTATGGTAAAAGGAGAAATTGATTTTAACACTTGATAATATTGTCATGGAAATGAAAACGGATAAAGCAAAATTAAAGAAATTGGAAATGAAACCAACCGAATCTTTCTTTCAATTTGTGTGAAACAAAATAATTTTAGTACGATTATGCAATTAAAAAAAATAAAATCAACAATAAATGTTTGACAAAGGTGACTTAATTGATTTTAAAATAAAGTGTGTTCAAATTTGAGGTTTCTTTTTAAATTTTAAATTAAAGAATTTTGTGAAATACTTCAATTGATTGACAAAAAGTATCTAATCATCTGCATTGCCAGTTGTATTTCAAATGCGACAGTTTTCAAAATGAGCTTCATCCTTGAAAAAATTCTCATTTTCTTCTCGCATTTCTTATGTAGCAATCATTTTTTATTCACCAGAAAGAATTTACTTCATACTTAAACATAACATCAGTGTAATCTAATTTGAACACCTGAACACTCTATATATCTCTAAGTTTTTTATTCAGAATTGGATTCACCAATTACTCGACAACAACGCCACATATCAGATCCGAAGCTATTCTATGTTTTAGGCTGGGACCAATCATTTTTCTTTTAATCAGATGGACAGTTTGACAACACATAACAAACGAAAAAACAAACAAATGTTGATAAAAAAAAATCATATTTTAGATGAAAACCAAAAAAAAAAATGTAAACAAATTATGCAAATCTGTGTAAGCAATTTTACTGTTGGCATTTAGTTTTATGTGATTCTTTAGCAAATATTGAAATGATTCTAGGTAAAAAATTATTTTTTAGGCTATCAACAATTTTTTAAAATTATGCAAATTTGTTTTCTTTGCAATCACCAACATATGTAATTTTGTATTACAAAATGATTTTCAATGTTTACAAATAAATGAAATGTTTTCATCAATAAATAGCAGAACATGTGGTGGAAACTTTTTTGAATAATTATAACGTCGCATTTACATAGAAAGATCAATGTAAGAAGTCAGACATTTCATGATTGGTAGCCATTTTTTTTTTAAATTTGTTTTTGAAAATATTCATTTAGATTCTTCTTAGGAAGTAAAGATATATTGATAAACAATGAAATACCTGACAAAATCCATTATACTTTTATGAATTAATAATGGTAATAATTCCTCCTTTCTAAATTGATACAGATCACAAAATTTGAAACAATTAGATTGATACGTTACAATATATCATACAATATTTGTTAAGATGGAACAGATGATCAGATGACTACACATACTTGTAATTCATTAATGTCGTTAACATGGAATAGTATGATAATTGCACCATAGTATTTACATAAGAAGAAAAATCAAATGATCAAACAATAATGAATTCGATTTTTATAGTTGAAAATCACTAGGTCACTTTTAAACTATATTACTTATGAAACCTATAAGCTAAGCTTTCACTATGAATAAATATTAATGATCAAAAATCTTAAGTCATTGGATAAGAATCTACAATTTTTCAATTGCAATTCCAAAAATATATGAATAAATTTAATCCCTTTGTTAAACAAAGTGTAAAACAAGTATCACTAAGAATCTAAAAAATCATTGCAATGCTATTGTGTTAGTATATACAATATCTGCCAATTCATCATCATCAACATCATCATTTAATGCAATTTCATATTCAAGTTGACATTAACAAATCATCAAATTGCTCAGAAAACAAAATTGTTGTTGAAACACAAATAAATAAATAAATAAATAATTGAGAATTAAATTTTTGCAATTGAAATAAACTAAACTAAATTTTTATTTTTATTTTTCATTCCATTTCAATTTCAATTTCAATTTCAATTTCAGATTGAATGCAGACAGCAACAATTTGTTATATGGTGGCAATTAGAAATCACATTGCAATGCCATTTAGTTTTATTGTGTATGTTTCTCCTCTATTTAATAATCAAATTCTATGATTTTCTATATAAATTTTTGCTGTCAGTTGCAATGAGATACAACAAACAAATGTGTGCGTGCCTATCTAAATTAATTGTGGTGGTGACACTTCAGTCAATATTTTTCTATCTATTTATCTATGTTTCTCTTCATCTATCAATCTTTCAATACAATAAAATACAATATGATTTTGATAGTTGATTTTTTTTTATTCTTTTTGTTTGTTACTTTGTTACTTTAAAATTGTTTCCGGTTTTTATTAAATTTGTATGCATTTAAACATGTGCCACGCAGATACAAAAGATTCATAATGAAAAAAAATTGAAATATTTTTTATAAATTGTATGAAAAGAAAGAATTGAATGAATTGATTTATATCTCTTTGATCTTATTCAAGTAGTTTCTTATTTAATCTGTAAACTGAAAACTCGCAGAGGCGTTTTAACTTGTCTCATTTGTGAGTATTTCCTCTTTGAGAATTTCTTGTTGTTGTTGTTGTTGTTGTTGTTCTTATGTGTTCTGAAGTTTTGTTTTTTTTTTTTGGTCGTTTGTCTGGTATGTTTAATTGATTGGATAAAATTTATGCTATTTCAAATTGATAAAATGTAATTTTTTGGACTTGGGTCAGTCTTGACGTATACTTAATTTTTAGTTACTTACTTACATACTAAGAATATGAATCAGTTTCCTCATCTGATGAGTGTTAACAAGATTTTTGTTTACAATGAAAGAAAATAATATAAAACTGTTTCTGATTGCAGTTTATCAAGAATTTAATTACAGCAAATGGGTGTTAGGAAATTTACGTGTATTGAAACCCAAAAATATACAAAATTTTATAATTATTGTATATTTCCTTATTTATGAAGATTTTGCAACAAGTGGCATAAAGTTCATACATAGTAGTAGTATAAACAATCATATATGTGTGTGTGCTTTATTTTCTTTTTCTTTTTTTTTTTGTTTTGTTTTCCTCCTAAACTCATAAAATGAAAAAAATAAGTGCGGAAAGACTGTTTTTGTTTTGGTGTTTTTCTTTTGCTATTCTTTTTTTTTACTTAGAAAATCACACGCGTTAAAATGATTTACAAAACTTTATTAGAATTTTATTAAGTTTAATGTGAAATTTGTTTGCTTGTTTATTTTTTTTGTTTTTGTATTTGTTTTTTTGTTTTGTTATTATTTGTTCTTCTTCTGTTTGTAATATTGTAAAATTTTTCAAACGAAGCGAGAATAAATTGTGAGTTACGCGCGAGTTGAAAGCCGTTACCACTGTTACATGAATATATTACAATATAAATTGAAAAATTGTTTATATATAAAAATTAGGATTTTAAACTTGAATTCAAATTGTTCCAAAACCGAAATGTTTGAAATCTATTTAAAAATAATATTTCTATATATTTATATATTTTTTTTAACTTATTGATTATTGAATTTTAAATTTGTTTAAATATTTTCTCATAATATTATTACATTCCGTTTGAAAATGGTAACCGAACCGATCCGTCGTCCGTTGGGCACTTAAGATCACCACTCACTATAAGATAAACTGTCCGTTCCGTCGGAAATACAAAGAAAGATTAAGTAAAATTTACTAATTAATTTATTATTTATTTTCTTTTTCAAGTTTCGTATTTTATTAAAAAAACCGTTTTTAACTTATTGACGACGTGCGTAGTTGTGCTTTCTTCAATTGTCAAAATTTTATTGACGAAGTGAGACTCGAGAAGTAGCGAGTGATCGGCGAGTTATGAGTCGCAATTGGTTTTTAGAGGGAATCGCAGTCGCGCGATGAGACGATTATGACTCGAAATTTTTGGAATTGAAACGATGTTTCATTTCTGCTGCTTCAGGCCGAATGGGGCGAAAGATGCGTGTATTTTTTGTGGTCTAATAGTGTTTAGTGCTGCCATATTTTTCGGTATTGTGGTAGCACTTTTGACCATTGCTGCTATAGTTTTAAGTGATTTTTGTTGCGCGCTAACTTAAAATATCTGATAATGATTTTATTAAATTTCAATTTGTAACATTTAAACGAAGGGTTGTGTTCACTTAGCTGAGAGGCTGGGGTGCCCATTCTTGAAACAGTTTGATAGGAAAATTTAATATGTATTTTTACTTTGTTAATAACTGATAATTATTTTTTATTTTTTTTTATTTTTGATTAAACTGGATGAAATGATTTCAATGTGGTGAAAAACCCCGCAATGGCCCTGAATAATTGTTTCATTATTTCATGTGTTTCTCTCTCGGTGTTTCATCCAATTGAGAAACATTCCACGTTCCGTTCCCAATCTTTAGAAACATGTTGCTGTAACAAAATTGAGTGCTTATTAATGAGATACCAAAGCAAAGAGTGAGAGAGAGAGAGTGAGTGAATAGGTTTAGGAACGAGTAGAGCTAATTTTTATTTCTCTTCTTAAGCACAAATGAGATTTTAGAGTTAACTCAACAGCTAAAGCTGAAGAAGCATATGCACGCATATAAAATTGAGTTTTTATTGATGAATTGCCAAACCAAGAGAGAGAGAGAGTGTCGCGGTAGAGAGAGTTGAATGAATAAATCGATGGATGGATGGTTGTTTTTCTTTTTTTTTTGATTACTTTTCAAACTGAGTGTAATTGCCACCAACACAAAATATGCATACAATAACAGAGCAACAACATCTAAATACACTTGTTGCATGCATTTTACATGTTGTTTTTGTTGTTGTTGTTGTTGTTGTGTATGGTGTTTAATAGTTTTAGTAGTCATTTTACTTAGTTGTTGCTATTATTATTGTTTGTTGTTGCTATTGTATGAAATGAAGTTGGCTGACGGGCGTACGTGCGTGTCTCTTTGAGCTTTGAATACTTCGATATTGTTGAGTATGTAATTATGTATGTAAATTGTTGTTGTTATTGTTGTTGCAAGTGTAGTAATCTAAACTTATAACAACAACAGTAACAACGGAAGATATTTATGTATTAACATCTTTACTGAAAACACTATAACAATATTTTGTTATCAATGAATTCGAATAATACATAAGTAGGGAAGAGATGTGACACAAGTATCAGTACTGGTCTGAAAAAATCATGATTAAAAAATGAAATATCTTGCATCTTTTTAAATTTCTTATTCAAAGTGTTCTCCTCTTATTTCAATACATTTGTTACATCGATTCATATGATTTTATTTGTACATCGAAATATTTTGTCTTATAAGCAAATAGTCATGGTAAAATTTGTACAGGTCGAGAAATGCTGAATCTTTGAAATGACACCCACTCCACTAGTGATATGACTTCAGTACTGTTATTTGGTTGTCACACCTAGTATTTATACCAAAATTGGTGTGATTGTCTTTTAGATTTTTTCTTAAGAAATATGAAAGTCTCTCAATAAACCATATGATTATCATATGTTATGTATTTGTATAAAAATTGATAGAAAATTTCAGCATTTATTGGGGCTGTGAGACACCTGTTTTTATAGTTTTAATAAAATTATATTGCAGTGTGTAGTAGGGTACTGGTCGAAGACCTGTGTTGACCGAGTCATGGTAGATTGGGCTGTTTTTGTTTGTAGGATGAGGAGTCCATAATGATATTATCAAGTAAAAGTTAAAAAAGGTTTTTAGTATTCATATACCTTAGCAATAGCGAAGATTTCACGCTTGGGCCAAACGATGAAGCATTGGTATTAGTGCAAAAAAACAAAGAACGGCAAATTCACATTAAGGTTCGTCCAGTTACTTATTTAGGTATCATCCCACAGGTGAATCAAATTCGATACCTCGGATTGATCCTGAACAAACGTCTTACATGGCGTGAACAATGTAACAAATGTCGCTGCTTGTTGCTACCAGAAGTTGCTCAGACTTTCTTGGTCATTGCGCCAAAACAGCAGCCTACCATTAAAGAAGCAAACTGCTGATTTGTAAGCAAAGGGAGGCTCTATGGCATAGAAACATAGGGTTCCACTGCTAGTTATAACATTTCTAGGAAACAAGCCTGCCAAAACAAAGCTCTTCGTCGCATATCCGGAGCTCCGTGGTCTGAAGACTACAACTGTGCTAGATGAAATAAATTTTCACAGCACCAAATATAACGCAAAACTGCATCGTCATCCAAACCCACTGGTAGCCTGCTTTTGCATCAATTCATCACACAGACTCCTCAAGAGACTATACCCTAATGATTCCCTCTCAAGGAGAGCATGAAAACAAACCTTCACTAAAACTCTACTACTATCATAAACGTCTATGTTTAGTCCGCCGCCGTTAATTTTTACCTGTAATAACTTTCTTTGTCAAAAAGAAAAAAAAAAAAACTTTTTAAAATTTCCTTTATAATTTTAGGATGTGCGGAACAAAAACAACAAATGTAGTCATACCGGAATTGCACAGTTCTGTTGAGAGATAAGTCCATTAAGTATTTACTCAGTACCTAATAATAATCATTGTGCATATCTTAGCTTTATAGAATATTTATTAAATTGCAAGAATCTTCAGATGTTAATACCGATACTTGCAAATAACCGACATCTGCCATCATGAGGTCTGATGCATCTGATACTTCTCCCTCAATGTATGTGTACATATTTCTTAAACTAAGTAAATTGTCAATTATGTTTCGATGTGATGTTAATACCACAATTATTGCTTATATCAGTGCATTTTTTTTTAAATAATATTTTTGATTTATATGCAGATTTTTGCAGTTTCAAGTTAAGTGAGATTTGTTGTTGTGGTGTTTGTGTTGCGGCAGCACAAAAATAATAAAAATGGAAGAAGAGATGCAGCAGTATAAAGTTTCTGTTGTTCAAATTTGCAGAGGCGTCTCAAAGGTAAACTACTCTTTTTAAGGAAGTAAGTATGTTTTGTATAAAGTGTGTAATTTAATGTAAGTCAAATCAGACCAAGTAAACAAGTACCTACATATAGAGAAGCAAAGCAACTGGTACAGATAAACTGAATGACTGACAGATGCACGGGGAGTCACGAGAGACTCTGGACAACAAACAAAACTATTGACAGCTACAACATTACTTGTGTTGTTTGCTGCCTGCTGTCTGTTGTTATCTGTGGGCTGTCAAAATGAACTTGAAATACAATTTTTAGTTTAACTTATTTTATTTTATTTTTAGAAAAAAAAAAAAAAAAACTCAGATGCATTTGTTACTTCCTCTTTTTGCATCCATGTCCACGTGAATGTCAACTTATGTGTTCGTTTGATGAATTTCTAAAATTTCTACGCCTAATTGCAAAGTTAATTTATTATCAGCGAATGTTTAATTTTGATATTTAATAACAATTTATAATGAATTATAACCAAAATAGGTCTGATTGCATATTAACAATTTAAGACCAAACGGTGGGTTGGACACACACTCTCTCTCTCTCTCTCTCTCTCTTAACTACCCAACACTAACTAGCACTACGACGAACTGGTCTACTATGATGCCCTTGTATATTGTTGTTAAAACATGTTTTTCTTTTAATATTTCCTATACTAATAACAGAATTTTGCAAAATTTATACACATTTTATATTAGATACAGAAATACTACATTTGATGATGATGTTGTTGTTTGATTAATAGTTGCAATTTTTTTGTTTTTTATAATGAAAATATTTTCTTTTTCTTTTTAGTGTCATCAGAAGTTGTTTATGCCATGTGTGGGCTTATTTATTTTTAATTTTTCCTCTATTTTTTGTTCTTGATTTTTATTTTAGTCATGAATTCGATATCACAACGATTGAGTTAAATCCAATTAAGTTTTTTATCCAGTCAAGGTCACGCCGGAAAATGAAATTTATTGTGAATAGAATACAAGTATATACAGCATAGTCTCGCTAGTTTAGACCATGTATTCAACACACATTGCACACTGTTACAGTCTCTGCTAAATGCCAAGTATATTAAAAAAGTGTTTAATAAGGACAATCTTGCAGTAAATGAGCGATATGTCCGATGACTTTAGTCTGATGTTTGCATCGCGGAGGCTTCATCAGATCAGAGAGAGCAATAGAAATTAGTTCCTAGGTCTTCAAGATTGTAAGATGAAAGAGTATGGATGGTTTATTGATATCACAGATCAATGATCCTAAATGTCGTCGTCATCCAGTCAATTGAATATAAATGCGAAATACTTCATTAGTTTTCAAAACACCTATTTCATTCACGGCAATTTGACCACTGATTCGGAGACAAGTCTAAGTGAATTGTGTTCAAAAACTTTGATCAATCGAAACAAACCTCCGAATAAATGAATAATACCAAAACAAAAGAATCTAATAATAGAATATAATGAACTAAGAGCTAACAATAAAAAAAGAAGGTTGACTTTGGCATAGTCACACTCACACACACACCCCTAGAAAACGTTTTTGCCAACGCTCCTTGCTTTTAAAAAACAGAAATATTTTATTATTGATTTGACTTATGCTTACAATGAGACCGAAATATTTCTATGGGTGCTTTATGATTCAGTAAGCCTAGGGTTTTAAAATTTACATGGTATGTGAATATGAGTCAGATACTTATAGTGTCTTAATTTTAATTTCAGTTTGATGATACAAAAAAACAGAAAAGTTTTTCTAATAAGAACTTGAATTTAAGTCAAGGACCCCTATATATATGATCCAGTAAGCCAAAGGCCTTGAATTTTACATAATTGGTGGACGTGGATCAGATACTTATAGTACCTAAATTTCAGATTGATAATACAAAAAACAAATAAGTTTTTAAGAAGAATCTCCTCACAGGGGTCCAATCCGGCTGGTTCCAACAAATGTACAGTGCCTGGTATAAAGAAAACTATATGAAAAATTTTCAGATCTAAAGCTCAAACTGACGAATTTGGTTGCATACAGACAGGCGCAAAAACGGACGAACGGAAAGACGGACTTGGCTTAATCAACCTGGAAGGGAGATGTCTCCTTCAGACTATTACAAACTTCACTACAAACTTTCAATACTACATATTACCTATGTGAAGAGTTTATAGAAAAAACTCCAAGTATGTGGAGGGAGTGTTGCAAAATAATTTCTCCGGAAGGACAAAAGGAAAAACTCTTATGTTTGTATGCATGATAATGCAAGGACTCGATCTAATCGCCATACAAAGGCCTTTATGTTATCAACCCCAGAACCAAGCTGAGAATTTTTGGGTAACATTTCTTAGTCGCGTACTATACGCCGAAATCAGAAGTGTTATTGTATTGGAGAACTTAAACTGGCCATTTTGAGAGTTTTAATGTTATGCAAATAATTAAATCAAATGGAAAAACAAAAAGCATCGTATTCTTACGATAAGTGCTTTATGTGAAGCAGGGTGATACAAAAATTAGCAATTCTTTTTCTTTTCATTCTTAAGATTTACATTAATTGCTTTCCACGAGGTAAATTATTAATAAAATACTTGATTGTTCAATAAATATTGAAAAGATTCAATCAAAAAGCAATTAATTTTATGATTTTATTTTCGTTTTATTGAATTTTAAATGTTTCAAATTTGCACTTTATGTACTTTAATTTGAATAAAAATTTGGCTTTGAACTACTTTAAAATTCTTTATGAAAGTTGTTTATCTTAGTTTTTTTTATTTTTGTTTTTATGGATTTATTGGTTTATTGATTTCAGAATTTTATGGATACTTAAAATGTAATGGATACTTAAAATGTAAACTCTCTTCTTTCTATGTTAATTAATTAAAATAAATTGAATTGCTTTGTTAAGTTAAACATTTGTTTGGAATATAAATTTAAAAAAATGTAATATAAATCGTGTGGGAGGAGAATCAAATTCAACCATTCGATGCTCTCATTTCTTAAGTATTGTATTAATATTGAACTTGACAATGTGATGTCATTAATTTGTTTTTATTTTTACTATTGTATTTTCCTGTTTTCATTTTGTTATTGATGTTTCTTTGTTAGTTGATTAATTTGAGCCACGCTTAATTATGACAAATCTTAAATGAATCTATTTCAATAACAACGAAAACACAAAAAATAAGAAATAAATAATTGGAAAGAAATCTCAAGAGACAAATTTTGAGCCAATTGCCTGAGTCATGCACCCAAAAACTAAACAATTTGGTTTTTTGAATAAATAAATGAAAAAAAAAATACTAGTGAAAACACTAACAACAGAAACAAAACCATAGATGATTTCATGCTACCACCAGATTTTATAACAAAAATTTCTACATTTTTTTTTTTTTGTTTTTGTTGGTGCGAAATTTTAAAAATTTAGCACGATTTATTTTTTAAATATTCATATAATAGCAAATCTAGTGAGATACAAGCATCACCATCATTGGTTTTTAATGAACAACAGCATTCAGCATTTGCCGAAGTAACAGAATTTAGATTTCTTTATTAAAATACTTGTAATAGAAATAGAAAAGGCGTTTCAAATAATTAGTAAACATTTTAATAAATAATTAGTAAATACACCAGTACAGTAAATAAACAAAATATTGCAAATATCTACAAGTTGACAATAACAACAAGAGCAGCCCACCACCTTTGGTAAATGGATAGAGAAAAAATAGTATGATTTATGCAAATTTAATTTAAAATTTCAAATTATTCAAAATGAAATTCATACAAAGAAATATTAAAATAGCATTGATGATCTTTTGTGTGTAGGATGCACTTGCAAAAATAAAAAAAAAGTCCACTTTACTATTGAAATTGATTTGATTTGAACTGATATTTGAATGCCCTACACATGAATAAATGGTAGTGAGAAATGATACACAAATTTTAATAGTCGAAATATTAGTTTTTTTTTTTTTCACGATGATTGATGACATGATTAAGCAGCAAATACTTGTCTAGTACCATACTTGTACCAGAATCGAATCAGTGTAACAAGTGTAAATTGTTACTTGCAGAGCCTTAAGAAAGATTAGGTAGACCACTGCTTAGGCCAGTTGTTGCATAAGTTTAATATCATTTCTGATCTGATCTATATTAGTCTGTCTACACAACACTTCCCTTAGTTGCAAAGATATCGAGTTGCAATTTTGTAAACAATCTTCTTTGCATTCTACGCAGAGAAGATTTCAATTGCATTTATTGTAAGTACTGGAAAGGAAACCTAGAGGCGAAAACTGAGTTTTTAGTCATTTCATTTCTCAAAGCCATCATTCAAATTCATTGAAAAAAAATATATTAAAAGTTTTATAAGACAACATTGAAATGACTGTAATAATGAATATGAATGCATTATTTCCAAATATTTCCACAATAATGAAGTCCACTCTAATCCCTCTAAATATTACTAAATAAGCATCTACTTATATGCTTCCCTATTGAACCTTTAAATGTATATAAATTGACTTGTTCTCTCTTTATTTTACATTTATTTATTTCTTTATTTTATAATAAGTAGACACAATAAATTACATACAAAATGTAAAATTGTAAATGTAACGATGGATCGTTCGACCGATCGATCGATCGATGGAAGGAAGTAAGTCTAGTGACAGAAATTTGAAGTTCAACAAGAAACCTACGCAGTGCTTTTCTGTTTATTTTACCTTAAGTAAATAAAGGCAATGTCAAGTGAAAATAATAATATATTACAATGTCGCCCGTTTTTGGTTATTATATTGTTTTCTTTTGTATTGAGATATAAGCACTTTTTTCTGTAATTAATGTCATTTCACTTTGTTCAGTTGGATGATAAGTGAAGGTCCAAATATGGAGCTTATTACTTTGGCTACACATTTGAGTAAACAAGTAAAATAATTTAACTTAAGTCAACGCATAACGAGGCTTTTTATTGATGAGCAATATATGAAGTCAAGAGAGACAATCGAATTCGTCTCATTTTATTTAAAACAATAAACATATATCACTCTTGCGATATTTATTCATTTGTTTATTTATTTAATGCTCCAATTTCATTTTATTTTATTATTGTTTTGTAGTCAGTGAAACAGAACAAGCGATCGCAAACTGTTCAAAAGCTTTGACACCTTCAATATGCTCGAGGTCCAAACGCCTGAATTGGATCTCATCCAATGTACGACGTCCGATGTGCGGGTTCATGATTTATTCAACTGCGTTGGTCTGGCGCATTTTAAAATTATTGTATTTGTGTTTTTAATGTTTTTTAAGTATTTTTCAAGTGTTGTTTATTGAACTTTTGATGCGGCATTTCGAGAAATACAAAACTCATCATCATCTTATGCATGTAAACTGAAGTCATTCATTGGAAAATATTTATACTATTCATTCACTTATTTAAAAATATACAAAATGATTTTGTAACAAGTTATTTAATCGTAATAGTATATTGTATTGTACTATTGTTGTTCATGAGATCATTTTGTTTTGTACCATGTTGCCTTAAAGGAAATTCAGATAAAACAAATTGCAAAAAAGAAAAAAATTTGCAATTCAAAAGAAAAACACAAACGACAGTTTTCCGCTTGAGGCTACACATTTAGTTTAAACTGAAATAAAGTAAAAGAAACTAAGAAAAATGTCCAAACTGGTCTTTAACACGCAGGGCAGAGAGTCAGTTTCACATTAAATGAAATCATCATCGTCTGCATTTACAATAAAATGAAAAGATGCACGCGATGCAACTTCATGCAATGCAGGCAATTGCATGCTTTTAACAGAATGGACCATAAATCTAATACAAGTTTGATTAGAACTTTAGCTATTCCATATCTGTTTCTGTAGATGCCTCCTCGGTCATCATTTATTACAAAGCTTAACGAGTATTAAATTTGACAAATTTATTATGTTTTACGAGTAAATTGAACAAAGTTAGTTGTCTAATAAATTGAATATAAAATCAACTGCAGTAATAAATAAAATAATTTAGCTCGAAGAAAAATTGCTGTTGCCATGTAGAATTTGTCATTAATGCAGATTTTCAAAAAGTGTTGCATAATTTAGGCTTTCCAATATATTTCTCACATAAACTACACACTTCCCGTCGCTGCATACTTTTATGCAATGATGTTTTAATAATTCACATCCCTCTATTTTGCTCTATGTCACAAGGGTTTGCTTAGTCTTTACGCCTTTATCGTTTTGGTCAGTTTTTGGTCATTTTAAAAAAGTCATCAAAATGAAGAAACGGGGTACGTATTACAACAAATTTCATACAACATGACTGACCAAATTAGAAATATGTGCTCAAGTTCCCCATAGGGCAAAGTCAAAAGCGACGCTGCGTCTTACAAATTCAATTAAAGCCAAATTTTTTTTATAATTACGAAAAACAACAAATAATAATAATAATTTTAATTCAATAAGAGACGTTTTCCAAAAACTTAAAAAAAGTACATTTATGCAAGACGCAGCGACGATGTTATATTTAACCAGCATTTCTATTCTCACCTGCACGAAAGACTTCGCCACAGCCATCGCAACGCGATGCAAATTGTGCATCATAACAATTGCCACAGTAGATTTTGTCAGCCTTGGCGCCGAACTGCTTGTCCACCAGGGATAAGTGACATTTAAAGCATAAGAAACATGCCTCATGCCAATGCTTATCTTTGTAGGAAAGATCCTGTATACAAAAACATATAAAATTAATTTATGAGTTTAAGTATTAATTATTATGGTCTACTACAATAAAATTAAGATCAGATATGTTTTTCTTAAGTTTATATGATTTAAAAATCCTAATTAATCAGAATTTTCATTGAACACCGATTTTATTTGGTTAAGAATAAAGAAAGATGTACAATAAAATACCACGGTTTTATACTTGGAGAATGGATTTAGAAGATCCTATGGTAATTTAAATAATAAATATAGTTTCTATTGAATAGGCAAGAAAGGAATTTCTTCAAATATTATTTGGAATATATGGAATAGGTATTGTGTATTAAAATTCGATTCAGTCATGGCTTTTATACTCTATAACGTTAATTAACTTTAAATTAAAAATGTTCAGAGCTTAATTTTTCAAATGAATTCTGATACCATAAGATTCTCTCAAGTGAAATTTAGAAGATTCCTTTCTTGCCACTCCAAAATGAACAATGAAAAAATACAATATATTTATGATTTATACAGTAATACGATTCATAATTTATGATATGATATATACATAATAAAGTTCTTTAAGTTCCTGACATTTTGAATTGCTTTCAATAAAAAAAGATATAATCTTTTTTAATAAGAAATAAATATTTTAATGGTTTCTTTTTGTTTGTTATTTTGTTTCCATTTTCATTGTTAAATGTTCGTATGGAACAACAAGCACATAATGTAAAAATAAAAATAAATGCACCCAGTGAACTGAATTTAAAACAAATGAAATCATTCCAGTTAGCTCTATATTTGGATACTGATTTCTTTTTATTTTAAATATTTTTTAAAATTCACCATTTAACTATTATTTGATTGGGCAATAATGCCAACTTTAGCTTTAGGATTAAAGAAGTTTCTTACAATAAATGCGTAACCAGAGGAAACCAGCTCCAAGGGCGGGAGCTTTGAATCTTCGTAATTGGTTACTTAGGTTTTTTTGGGGTTTCGGACGCAAAGGGTACCAAACGGAACCCTATTACTAAGACTTCGCTGTCTGTCCGTTCGTCATCGGGTCATATCTCATGAACCGTAATAGGTAGAGAATTGAAATTTGCACAGAATATGTAGTTTTATCCGGACAACAGCAACAAATACAAAAACTAAAATATTTTCAAAAATTTAAAGAGGTCCCCATACAAAAACCATTTTGGTTTGTATGTGAGATATTTGATTCAGTAATCCGACGATCTTGAAATTTGCTTGGTCGGTAAATGGATTTGAAACTTATAGTGTCGAAATTTCAGCTTGATTGGACCACTAGGGAGGGTACATCCCACACAAACCCCAATTAAAATTCAGGTTTCCATTTGAAAAACTTTTTTGTTTTTTACACTATTGAAGTGAACTATTTAGACACTATTTATTTATTTAAACACTAGAAGTTTTTCAAACTGGCGCTGTACATCTGTTGGAATCAGCTAAACCCGTTAGAGGGTACTTCCCATACAAGACACTATTAAAATTCAGGTTCTTATTAGAAAATTTTTTGATTTTTGCTAAGTAAAATTTAGACACTATAAGTTTTTAGTATAGACGCGATAAATTTAATTTCAGCCAAATCGGCTAACTAGGGGGTATCTCACATATAAACCACAATTAGCTATAGAACATTCCATATGTGAGACTGACTCGCACTTGGCCGATTTTTACGTAATATGTACTGTCTTCACAGTAGAATTTTTCTAAAAATCGGGCGCAAATATCCATTGACTAGGTACTTTAGTACTTTGTCTCCCTCCGGATTCAAGCAAGTCATTATACAAATTTTCAACTCTCAGGCCTCTCTCAGATTTGAAGGTACAAGTACCCGGACAAATAGATAAACGGACGGAAAAATGGATGGACAGTCAGATGAACAGGACTAAAGTGACTAGTTCCATACTTTAAAAGTAGGTTCTTATTTCCATTTCTTATTAGATAAATAGATTTTTACTTTGTATAACTATAACATAATATAATAATATTTACCTTCGAATCAATGCCGATTATCTTATTACATTCTTCGCATGTATTCGCGAATACATTTTCGTAGCATTTAATGCAATAAGGATGATCATCACGTATGACATAACGTTGTCCGGTCAAACTTTCATCACATTGCCAACAACAAAAATGGCCGGAATGCCAATCCTTATCCATGGCTTTTGTATACTCGCCACTGAAAATTAACTGCAATATTTGGAATGAAAGAAAAATTCTATAATATTGCCTCTATTCGTTTGAAACGTAAAATTTTTAAAATAATTAATCCTTAAAAATCATCTTTCTACAATATTTTTTAAATTAGAAAATAAAAAAAGTGTTGTGAAAGTGTTGATTTTGTTATTTTATGTAGTGTGTGGGAGTTGAAGTTGTTGTTGTTTTTGTTTTTGTTTTTGTTGTTTATGTTGTTGTTGTGTAATTTGTTTAATAATTTTTACATTTGTGTCACTGTAACATGGTTTTATCGTGTATGTTTTCCCCGTAGAATTTTAGTTTATTTTTGTTTCTTTTTTTTTTTTTTGTGTCAAAGAAAGAAAAGAAAAATGTATTTTCTATTTGGTTTTTCATATATTTTGTATTTTGTACCTTTTATTAATTAGTATAACTGAGGAGAAGAAGTATCGTATCGTGTCGTTTTGTGCTCGGAAATTCGTTTTTGGAGAGTACATTTTTGGCTTTTAGTTTTGTTCTGGTTCTGGTTCTGGTTCTGGTTCTTGTTTGTATTTTACAATGTAAAAATGTTTAGATTTTGAAATTAAGATCAGATCTTGAGAATTTGAAAGTGGGTGGTATGGAAATTTGGTCCCAAAATTACACAAAATTTGTACAAATTTTATGTTTTGGTTTTTGATTTGCGGAAAACAAAATTACAAAAAAAAAAAGGAATTTTGGTTCTAATTATGCCACTTTGTAAAATCAACTTCAACAACGAACCCTCACACACACATACACACACTCACACACTCACACACACACACATACATGTATATATTATAATACATAGTTATGTATATACACAGTCATTCATTCATTCAAATATTCAACTTCATAATCATAATCATCAACATCATCATCATCATAATGCCGGCATCGACAACAACGACACGTACCCCTTCTCCTCATTGGTTTGATCGATTTCCGTGATCTGAACTTCAGATTCGCGACGTTTCGATGATTTCTTGACCTTCTTCGTTTTCTTAACCTCCGTTGTAACCGATTGCATTATCTCAACATCCGCCATTTTCAAAAATCAAAAATCAATTATCGACAAAGTTTCAACTCGAAAAAATTATTGCACTTTTAGACAACCGACCGACCGACCGACAGACTGAACTTTCCTTTTCTCCACTTTTATATTATATATATATATCCAATCTATCTATCTATCTTTCTATATAGTATACAATATATACACACACGATATTCTCGAATGGTTTAAGGCGAATTCTTGTTCAGAATGTTTGCTTTTGCAAAACGTTTTGAACTTTCCCGAGTCGAAAACTCAACTGAGACCGTGCGCATTCGTTTTTGAATTTTGAAATGTACAAATTTCGAAAGATGAAAAATATACAAAAAATTAAAAAAGATAAATATACAATACATAAATTGTACGAGTATCTAATATTTTTTACTCAGATCTCTCTCTCTCTCTCTCTCTCTCTCTCTCTCTCTCGATTAGTTTATAACTCGTAGGCACATTAATGATGTCGACGGCCGACAGACATCGGCGCATGTATCTAGTTTCGCAAAAGTCAAGTGTAAAAATATAACGCATTGAGAGAGCACAACAAATATGAGAGCATATGCCTCGATTGCAGTGGAGTCTTGACAAAGATTTTTGAAAAGATTCTGTTGTGAATGCATGATTGAAGTCGAAGAGGTGCAGAGAACGTCACCCAGATAGATACATCATTGCTAAAGATACTCAGATACAAATGCACTGAATGCGCTCAATAAGTGTGAAAATGTATATCTAAGAATGCATTGCCGTATAAGAAAAAGTATATTAAAAATATTTACACCAGCATTTAATTAATTACAATTATTTGTGTATTTGTATCTAAATGTTTTTCAATACAATTGCAATAATTCAAATAAACAACATGTGTTCAAATATAATCTGAAAACAAGATAGACCACCACAATCCACATTAGATACATATATATACATATATTACATATCTCAGGTACAACACATTATTTTCCATATGTGGGCGATTTTTCAACAAGAAATAAAAACTCACTCCCTGCTATCCTGACCGTTAATTTTAATTTTCACAGTCATAAAAATATATTTTATTTTACAATCAACGTCACAAAACACGAGAGAGAGAGAGAGAGAGAGTGAGAGTGTGAGTGTGGGAGAGAAAGATACAAAGATACACGCATAATCTGTGTAAATGATTTAAAATTAAAAACAGACAAATGTTTTAATTCTAGAAATTTTTATACATTTTAGAGAAAATAAATTGGGAAAATTTAATTTGTTCGCCTGTGCGTTCTGCACACGACACGACAACACAAGCAACAAACTAAGTTGAGTATGAGTTTTTGTCTTCTTATGAATCTTCTGACGCTAATGATGCTGATGCCGTTAAATTCCTTGACTCACTCCGTCAGTCACTCAGTCAGTCACTAGTCTACTTTCTCATTTTCATTTACTTGAATCAGCGTAGCGTATTCAGTACTCAGGAACACGTCAAATATATAATAAAAGAAACATCAAAAAAATTAATACAACCATACAAGACACTACATATGTATCTATGTTAGAGACGACTCACGGTAAGCTTTCGTACCGAGGGAAACTGAACCAATGAAACCGGAGTGACGGACAAATTGATAGATAGAAATGTATTTCACTTGGTTCAATGATGCGCCACCATTCATAATGATTTTAATTACAATTTTTTAATACACATCATTCAACTAATGAGTTACGTACGATGAGACTATTTTTATGATTTTTGATATTATTTTTGCTTTATGAATATGTTTCCATTAACTCAGCGGGGGAGGCTTTGAAAAAGACTTAAATTAGAAGGTTTTGGTTGGTTTAATAAACAAAACAAAAATACAAATTACTTTCACTTTCCAACAATGACAAACTACACTTCTATTGTACAAGTACAATATAATGATGAATCAGAAATTTTGTATTAAGCTGGGATGTCTTTACACTTCTTGAATTGCAAATGAATTAAATTTAAACCAAATAAAACAATTTTTTCTGAAATTTCTTATCTCTAAAACAATATAGTGGGGTGAGTATGAAAGAGTCTTTGTATGCCTTTCAATTGTGATTTTTCATAAACATGAAAGGCATACGTTAATTATTATTATGTGATAACGTTTCAATAAATTTCATTGTACTCCAAAATCTGTTATCATTAAAGGCCTCATATGACCGAATGTCATACAATGCAAGGAGTTTGAGCGAAAAACCTCAAATATTACAATATATCTGATAAGTAAACTCAAGTAAATATGGTGGTTGGAGTAACTAACCCGTCAAACTCCTTTCATATTGGACAGAATTTGTATCAGGATTATGGATGTAAAGCCAACAACTAAGGACTAGTACACACCTGGTTTGATTATTTCATTCTATGGAAAAGATTAAGTTATGAACGTAATATATAAATCCGCTATCAATGTGCTTTAGGACAAATAACTAAGTCGGGATCAAAACATTTGAGTGTGCGCATACCTTCTTACATAACTTTGGAACAAAATTGCCCTTTGCGGACTCCACCCAACACTAAGCATTTGACAAAGTAAGTGTATATTTAAGGTCAAAAATGTTTGGAGGGCTCCGATAATGACCATATTTCCCTTCCATAAAATATATGCTCTGTAAAATGAATTGCAATGAAATCATGAGTCACCCAAATGCTAGTTGCGTAATGTGTCTGCAATACCTCTGAGTTTGTCTCTAGCAGGCCTTTTATCTTAATAGAATCCTCATGTACAAGACTATTACTAAGATTATATTGGCCAGCATAGAAATTTGTAATCAAATTTTATGTAACTTTTCAAAGTGTCATACACGTGAAAAGTCTATTCATGGAGGCAAGGAATGTTATATTGCTATTCTGCACAGTCTAATCTTCAATATAAACTTTTTAACTTAAGAAGACTATCACTAACTGATAGGAACTGACATAACACTAGCGAAACATACTTCGTTTCTAATGAATTCATTACAATAAAAAACATAAAAACGCCATCTGTTGCAATATTTTGCCATGCCTTTTCCGACAAACAAAAATTAGAATAGAAACTGATATAAACTTGAATAGAAATAATTATGATTTTCTGTGAATACAATGCACTAATGTAAATGCATTCAAGTGCATCGCATTATACAGATTTGTAAAACTGTATATATATATTTTTTTTTTTTTTTTTTTTGAATAGATGCATTAACAAAAATGATTCTTATACAATATATGAGATATGTAGGACAATGTTATATGGTTCTTTGAATTCTTGTTACAGCCCACAAAAACGCAATGAGGCAATTCACAAAGAGTCTAATAAAAATTTAACAAACGAATCCAATCAAAATAAAGATTTATACCAAATTAATTACATGTGATTAAATCGTCATAACTAAGAAGGCCTTCGAAAGGCTTTGCAACCTACAAGTAGTATAAGATGATGAGGGATGACAGCAAAGGGCAAAAAGAAGACAACAAGGTTAATTATGACAATGATGATGTTGGTGATGTTGTTGGTGATTACGGTGATTGTGAAGACTGCCGGTAGCAAACTTTAGTGACAACTGAATAACAGAAAACAATTAACAGAAATGTTCAATACACTACACTAGTCAAACTTTCCCTCCTTGGCTCTTTCCTCTCATTGTTTTCCTTAACCAAAATAAAAATAATAAAAACTCAAATTTACATAAAGAAAATCGTGTAAAATTTGCAATCCAATGAAAAAATAATCATAATTCAAAAATAAAAACAAAAAGAAAAGTTTGAAATTTTATAGCGAACTTGGACGCAAGATGCAAAACAATTTTGGCACGTCGCTTCTCTATAGAGATTTATGCAAAAGTATCTAAAACTATTTTGCGATTTTCTTATGCATTCAGAAAAAACAAAAAAATAATATTTTGGCATTTCTTTTCGTAAAAATATCCACCAATATCTCTTATATAAGTATATAGTACATAGATTTATATGAATGCATAACATATTTGTGATATTTATATTATTTTGTATAATTTTGTATATTTTTGTTTTGTTTTCTTTCAACGCCTGAAGAAATGCATTTGATGTTGATGTTGATGAAGATGATGATGAAAATAATCATCGCATCATCATCATCGCTCTTGTCGTAACTCATTCCCATCCATCCTTCATCTGAATGTGACTTGAACTCAATCTTTTTGTAGCCTCTCCTCTTTTAATATAGTCGATCTGTATTGCATCAATTTTAAATAGATTTAATATCTCATTTTTATTCCTTTTTTTTTGTTTGTTTTTTTTTTTTAATTTGTTTTTGATAACAGAGAATGCTGATTTCGGTTCCCATTTTTCTTCTTGTATGTATGTATGTTGCTTGTTCTATCTGCAGATTTTGTGTTGCTGTTTATTTAATATTCTTTATCATTTTTAAGTTGAGTTGCTTTTCTCTATTTATACACAATAATAATAATAATAATAATAATAATAAAATTGTTTTCATTTTAAGAACGAAATCGTGTTAATTGGTGCGTAAATTTTGGTATTTATATTTTTCATTTTAATTTTACTTATACTGCATTAATTCTTTTAATAAGATATGCACAGAAAATAATGAAATAAGACAAAAAGAAGGTGTGAAGGAAATTATTATTAAAATTAAAATTGTTTATAATTTTCAATAAAATTGCAGAAAACTGTTTTTGAAATTTATTATTATTATTATTATTATTATTATATTATTTATGCTCAATTAAGAACAATTTTAAGTTTAAAAATATGCATAGATTATGTGAGATAATCTGATTTTGTGTTGTTGAATGCAGTTTAAGTTTGTTATGTGGGTTTAAGGTCACATACACAATTCTTCCCTTTCTCTCCCGAGTGAAAAGAAAACCACCTACAATTTGAAATTTTTCATATATAAGTATATTTCATGTGATCGCTTTTAAACTCTGTAAATTTCTTCAAATAAATGGCAAATGTATGTACCCTATCGTACTTTGTTTTCGGGTCAGATCAAGTAAAAAGTATTTACAAGGCTGCGGCAACAAGTTTTCAGTTGAAATTTTAGACCTTCGTTCTTTAGACTATAAAATAATTTCAGTCGTAGTTGAGGTCAAGTATTTGTTTTGCTTTATATTTTCAAGTGGAATCCTATAGTCGGGTTCACTCGATGATTATAGCGTATTAAGTTAATATCCACAAGAAAATTCAGTACTCGTATATCTCGTAGCACTTTCATGGTCTAAATCATAGGTTCCCAAAATTATTACAACCACCCGCCCATTTGAGGTGTAAAAAAATTCTAGTTATCCAAAATTTTTAAAAAGTAATTTGCTTAGAAGGTTGACTTTGTACGCCGTTGCCCATTTAAATTGCCTTAACGCCCCAAATTTTCTTTGAGTTTTCTATTGCCACCCTGAAATCCTCCAGCATCCACAAGGGGGCGTTATCACCCATTTTGGGAACCTATGGTTTAGATCCACTGCAAGAAATACTTTAATGGTTGTTTACTATTTCAAGGTTACACTGATTTCAAAACTACCCTCATTTTTATTGTATCAGCTCTAGTTTTTTTTAGATACAGATACATATTTTCTTCGTTGTTACCTTAGCATTGAGTTTGTTTACATTTTCTACATTGGCGTTAATTGTTTATGTTCTTGAAAATCTTCAACACTAAATAATACGTACGAGTACACAGAAAATCAACAAATCAAATTAATAACAATTTACTTTAAAATTGAAAAGTATTTAATATTTATAACATTTTAATGAAACAAACTCAACCCAACAAAAAAAAAACAGAGTTCGTTGAAGTTGAAAATAAACCACAAATAAAATATAAAGGTAATCAATTTGTATTATTTTCTTTCTAAATATAGCTTTATGATAAAAGATAAAATGGCAAAGGGCCGATAAAGGTAAAAGAAGATTTGCAAGAACATATACAATGTGAATCTAGTCATTATTCAAGTGAGCATCAGACCTGAGTTCAAAGCAGGCATATTTGACGGCCACAAATTCGCAAAATGGTGAACGACCCTAATTTTCGCAATTCAATATTAGAAATTCAGAAAAACCCATGGGATTCATTAGTTTGGGTATTAGAAATTTATAAGGTAATAAATAGAAAGGTGATTATTACGTTAGGCGTGTTGATGCGATGTTGTCTCACTTCCAGTCGCTTGGATGGAACACAAACACTTCCTTCTCAGCCATTTAAATCATTTTTCGGAAAATCTTGGTGAAATATTTGAAAATTATTGTGAAGGATTCCATCAAAGTATTCGGGCTATGAAAGAACCATTCTAGGATTGTTGGAATGCGCATATGCTGGCCGATTATTCCCAGCGTATTAATACTAGAACTACGTCATTCGGTTTCCTCCTTTTTGAGACTTAATTTTGTCTGTAAATTCCACATTAGTTAAGTTAAATTATCAAATATTGTCCAAGTGTCTTATTCAACATATCCAAAATATTTCATAAATTTGATATAAATAGTAATATTTATGTATGATAAACTAGAACATGCTTCCATAAATGGAGTGGATAGTTGCACATAGACAAGTTCTTCATTTTCTCAGCTAAAACGTTTAAGATACATGATCTTCAGTAAATGAGAATAAAATTTAATTTTATTTCCTTGCTACAAAATATTATACATAATAAAATTACAATAATTCGTCTGAGAAAATGATTTCATAAAGTCGAATAAATTTGCTTGCACCCAACGCAAAAAAATTCAGTTCAAATTTGTTTAAGTAAATTAAATTGCCAAGAGATACAAATATGAATAAAGTTCAAATAAAAAAAAAATATTTATATATTTGCAAACGTCAAAAGCAATTAATAAAAGATTGGATAGATTGGTATTTTTGTTTGTTTTCAATTAAAAAACAAATTCGTACACCAAAAAGGTGAATGAGTAAAAAAGATCTTTCTCATTAAAGCAAAAATATACAATATATATTTTGGAATAGAATTTTTGGTTAAACAAATATTCAAGTGCTTTTCTTTATTATTTTATATTTTCCGTTGTTATTTTCTTTGGCATAAATATTAGGAAAAATATCTATTTTTGATGCTTTTAAGTACAACAGAACAAGATACAAAGCCAACAAACATTCGAGCAAGAAAAATGAATTCATGTCAAAGACAAATATTATTCAATATATTTACTTATTTTTTGGCAAACTTAACTAAACTAAACTTTTCGGGTGTAGACACCATATTTTTGTTTAATGATGACTTCATATACTAATAGTACAATATTCTATTAAATAAAAGAAAAACAACCAAATAGTATAAATATTTACTTTGGTTTCACCAAACATTTTATACCTTCCACACAAATGGAAATATTCAAGAGAAAATTACACAATATAAAGTTTTACATACACAAAATTTAATTTTAATTTAACAAATATTGTATAATTTTTAGTATTTATATGATGTCTGATAATTTTTATTAGAGTATCGAGTTTTTAATTGAGGCGTTAGGAAAGTCATGTATTTCAGTCTTTAATGTTAAAGACAATTTATCTTTGCGTTACATATCAATACTATACTTTGGTTGGTTGAAAGGATATTTTCAAGAGATTTAATTTCTTAAAAAAATACAAAAGGTCTAGTATATACAATACAAAAACTAGAATGTTTTGCCTTAATAGAATATACTTATTAATGGATCTATAATCAAATCAGACCAGTTTTTAGATGAAGTTTTTTTTTTTTGTTTTTTTGATTTTGGATCATATTTATTATATTTCTAAGTGATATCAGTTTGATATCTCAAAAACTAAGTTACAAGTTGACATAGAAATAAATAAAGAGTCGAATAGAATTTTGTTAGACGAGTTCTCCTTGTAATACTGCATATTTTTCTTTAATGTGTTATAAATAAGACAGCAAAATTAGAAGACTAGTAATGGTAAAGAGAATAAAACTGTTAGAACAAAAAAGTTATATGTGATAAATAAGCGAAATAGATTTGAAAGCTTCGTGAGGATTCGAACCCGCATTGTGCGCAGTGTGCACTACGAGTCACCGTTCTATGCACTCAACAATTTAATCTTTCTCGCCGTCTTATGCTATTTTGTGGTTTTTATGATATTGTATATCATGTTATGAATTGAGATGAGTTTGAAAAGTTTATGTGCAGCCATCTGTTGTAGTTTCTCACACGCAAATCTCTCAGCTCAAAAAAGTCATATAAGAAGATCTGGAATACCCATTCTTTACAAGTTGAAATAGGGGATTCTATCAAACAAAGCCTGATTGAAACAAAATGAGCAGAAAACCGAAATCGTTTATTTTGAATTGTAGTTTGCCTTGTTGCCAATGATGTAATACTTTATCATTAAAATTGTAACCTAAATGCAACCTTAAAATCATAAATTTTTGTAAAAAGCAAATAATATTATTGTATAAAAAGATGGCGAAACATCATGTAAAACTATTCAGGAGATATTATGTAATATTACAAAATGAGAAGTGCATTTCTTTGCTTGTCTTTATGTTACGTACTTTTTTTTTTTATATGATTTTTAAATAGAATTTTCTTCTTGATGTAGATATATTAAGATGATGTGGACATGGATGATGTGTGGTTGTGTTTTGCATAGTCTAGCAAAGTGGTGTTGAACAGAGACGTGGCCAAATACATCATGAAAGTGACACAGTTTTTGTTCAGTGTCAAAAATATTTTAACGCAAAAATTATAATTTGGAAACTGGCAAATCTTGCTATAAATTGCAAGTACAAAAATTATAAAAAAATAAAACAACAAGTGCGCAATGGAGCAAGTGCTCTTAAAAATATATGGCGGTTAATTATTTTTCGGGTTCTTTTTTTTTCATAATTTTTGACAGAGACAATAATTTATTTTTGTGTTGAGTTTTTTTTTTGTCTTACTTTTCCAATGTTTTTTTCTTTTTTTGTTTTCTTTTTCTGTCTAATTTGACAAAAGACAAGACATAAAAGAATTGACGGCATTATTCCAATTTCATAGCTAATGGCAAACATATTTCACTCTTCATATGAATTCATTTGGTTCTTATTGTTAATTCTTAATCGGTTATGTGCCCGTGTGCCCGAAATCTCTTTCAACCTAATTCCAATCCAATTGTGGTGTTGTGATCTTAGCCTTCGTCTGCTTCTTGCATGAAAAACACACAAATCGATTTTTTTTTTAAATAACAATTTTTTCAAAAAGTTCTTGAAACTTTTTGACTTTGTTAACAATAGTATTTTGAAGAAATTAAGCACTGCCCGATAAACAATAAAAATATCCTCGACAGTCGAGTCGAACTAGTTTGTCCATGTAAATAGCTTTACGCTTGGAACATTCATCTTTTACTGGTGGTACTTTCAGGTCTTTGTGAATGTCTTCATTCCTGATATACCACGGAGCTCCCGTGATTGTTCTAAGTATCTTGGATTGTGCTCTTTGTATAACTTCAATGGTTCTCGCACTCGCGGTACCCCACAATTCAGAACCATAGATCCAAATTGGTTTAATAACAGAGTTATACAATATACCCTTGTACTCAAGTCTCAGTCCAGATTTAGAATTGATTAGCCAGTGAAGACTTTGAGGCCTTAGTGGGAAAAGTGGCATTTATTTTGTCACATGAGTCTTGTGGCGAATAACTACTGAACGGTCAGTCACAGATTTTTCTCAAGACAATGACGAAGATTATGTTGAAGAAGAAAATGTGAGTGTTGATCATGACTTATACTCTGAAATCAGTGATGCTGGTTTTTAAAACGAACCAACAACCGATTCTAGTCAAATTTGTCTATTCGATGAACTTGTACGCATCAAAAGATACAATCGTGAGGAATCCACAATCACTACAAGAGCATGTCGGTACGTTACGAAACGAAAATATTATCAATTTTCGTCCTGGCACAACAAGTTATGCATACAGAGGTCGCTTTCCTGCTAATTTCCAATGTCTATTTAAAATAATATTCTGAATATTTCAAAAGTTGCCCTCAAACCTATTATATTATGAAAATCCAACCATATTTGGGGAAATCAATTGATGCTGAAACGGCTGAAAACAGAAGGTAAACGTATTGCTCTTGACACACACAGTGGATACAATTTTTTCGTCGTATTATATTGGCCAAAAATTGTTGTCGAAAGGCATCACAATAATTGATACAATGAGAAAAAAAACCAAGGAAGCTTCTTGAATGTAAAAAAAAATTTAATTTTATCAGTCAGCATTTGCATTTACCGAAAACATGACACTTGTTTTATAGACACCGGTTTTATACATTGGAAGGAAGAATAAGTGCTCTGTATTGAAAAATAAAATGCATGGCTCAATCGAAGATAGAATGGATGAAAAGAAGCGGAGATTCTCGGATACTACAATACAACCAAACAAAAGGTTATTATGAATGTTTTGAATTCATATTCCAATTGAATCAATCATTATTTCGTTCACTAATTTAGGTGGGTTGACAAAATGTTAAGTTGTTATAGCTGAGATAAGCAAAAAGATGACCCATGGTTGTATTTTAAAATATCATTGATATATCTGCCCTAAATGCACTGATCACTTTCAAAAAGGTTTGTCCCAATTGGCAATCAACACAGAAAACAACTATTCGTAGAAATTATCTACATGACTTTGGAGTTTTATTGGCAAAGTAATATATGGCAAATAGGTCTGGCATGCCTCGTTCAGTATCATCTGCGTCCATAGTCTCTATCATTGGGTGAATACATCCAAAAGATCAGTAAATGTCGTTCAGATCCAATTTCTCGTGGATCTTCTATTTCGCGATATAATCCAATGTCTGAGGAAAGTTCAACATTTCAACCTTCAAAATCGGTGGTATTGGCATTAGATTTTCCACCAAAAAATTCCCGAAATATCCTTCCATAAGTAAAGGGCAAAACAAGATGCCACATTTCTATCGAAGAAAAATCCGTAACTAAACATAATATAGTACATGAGACAATGTGTTCTTATTGTATGTCGCAAAACTCATAACCACAGCATATGCGTAAAAGGTTTTGCAGAGAGAGAGAACCTTATTTAATCTCTATCATTTCAATATTTTTTCTTCATTTCTTATTAATATTGTACATGTACGTTATTCATTAATAGTAATCACAATGGATTAGCAACGTAAGGCACACTGAGGGGCAGATGACGGTTAATTAATTTTCGAAATCAGAGCGGAAAAGATCAATAAATACATCAGCCTAAATAGATCAATTATGATTTACATGCGACCCAAGTGTACTGTGGGTACCGCCAGTAGCGCTATGACACCCATCGACCGGAAGAAGGTACCACCCGAAGTGCCAAAGCGTACTTATTCCATTACGTAGTAGTACACAAACATTGTTTAAAAGAAATATTTCGAATTTGGTCATGTTAGTCAGTCAGTCATGTTATCGTATAGTTTCGTGACAATTTTTTATCGAACATTTTTAAAGAAAAAATTTTCCAACAACAATATGAAATTTGTTGTAATACATACCCCGTTTCTCCATTTTAAAGACTTTTTTTAAATGACCAAAAACTGACCAAAACGATAAAGGCGTAAAAACTAAGCAAACCCTTGTGACATAGAGCAAAAAGTATAGATTTGGATTGTTAAAAAATCATTGCATACTTGCAGGCTGCAGCATTTATTGAAACAATGTATAGAGCAACAGTATGCACATTACAGTAGAAGTATGCAACAGTTTTTTGACAAAATTCATCAAATATGAAAACAAAAAAACAACAACAAAATCTTAATCTTATTTTAATTTTTTAACTATTGTCGAAATTTGGTGCAGCTGGTATGTTAAAGACCGATTTCTGGAAGTGGAAGTGGAAGTATGATAATTAACTCAATATATGTAGCATATACAATTCAAACAATAATGTCTGAAGTTAAAGTTCTATATTGCTCCACTATGCGATATAATTATTGTATTTAATATTGATATTAATTTCTTTACCCAAATATCGTATTTTACACCTGTAATACTAAAAATGTGTAAGCTAAACTAAGTTTTTCGTATTGTTCGCAAACCATTTACCATAAATCTTTCTTTGTTGGGGTAGAATATTTATTTGCATAAATAGAATTTACTAACTAAATAAACTATATGATTAAATAATAAGAAATACATTATAAACATATGCAATTCAATTATAATAATATTATAATAATAAATATAAAGTCGTTGAAAATTCGTTTCTTAATTTGTTCGTTTAAGTTTTGCACTTCTGCTTTATACGCCAAGGTGGCAGATATAATTTTCATTAAACATTTCTTTTTTTTTCAAATTTTCTTTTGTTTCTAAGTTTTTCCTTTTTTTTTTTCATATTTTTCATATTTTATTTATTCGTGTTTTCGTCTCTTGGGATCCAAGCTTTTGCGGGTACATTCGGGACGGATTCGGTTCGTGCGTGTGTAGCGTGAATCAATTGCAAGGTTTTGTGCTTTTTTTTTGTGTTTGGTTTTGGATAAAGTGCTTTTATAGTGTTTTATGAGGATTCTATAAATAAAGAAAAAAAAGTATATATAGAAAAGTTATAAAAGACCAAAATCTTTTTATGCGAAACCATACGAGATGTGCGCAATGTTAGTGAAGCATTCAGAAAAGCGGATAGAAGTTCGCATCTTTAAGTATATCAAAGCTATCAACGATGGAACGTGTAGCCACCGCCGTTGATGTTGTTGGTGCTGGAGTCATTGGACTAATAGGAGCAGCAGCAGCATTACGTGACTCAGTTGAAGCTATGGACGAAGCAGGAGTCACACAGATACTTTCTGCCGCACTCACATTAACAAGGAGTTCTTCGGATGTTGGCGATAGATTCGTTGAGATTGAAATGGGTGCAATGTGTGAGAGGGCAGCAGCAAGTACCTCATCAGTAATATGTTCTTCTTCCTTGATATCAGTAACATTCATTGTAACTTCTTCTTTGATAGATTTCTTGCGTTTTTTAGTTTTCTTTTTGGTAGCAGTTGTCGCAGACGGTAATTCAGTGCCTTCCTCCGCAATGTCAGTAATACCATCCATGACAAAACCAAGGCTATTGCGTGGCGAAAAGAGTCCACCACCAGAGTTAGCATCTTCATTGGTTATGCTAGTTTTAGAACTACGTCGTGATCGTGACTTTCGTTTAGGTGAATCTGTTTCCATACCTTGTATGCTACTGCTGCGCCGACTATACATTTGATTCTCAGAGTCATCTTCATCTTTTGCATCTTCTAACTCTGTCTTTGAACCTTTACGGGTTTTCTTTTTCCCTTTAATCTTCTTCTTTTTGGGCTTTGCACTTGTTTCTCCCTCATTCACCACTGGCTCTGTTATATTTGAAGTTACAATGGGTGGCTCTTCATACACTTCTTCTTCATTTCTTTCTTCGGGAACTTGTTCCATTTTTTCCGGACTACGACTGAAGAGAGTAATGCTCTCACCACCAAAGCTATAACGGCGCATATCTATATATTCAGCATTTAAGTCATCGTAATCTTGCAGAGATTCGCCCAATTCATAATTTGCTTCATTATGCTCCTCAGTTTTCATTTCAATTGCTTCTTTTTCTATGCTGGCGGTTACCGCTTGTTCCGACTCTTCATCATCTAGTTTAAAATTTTTGCGCCAATTATACTCTCGTTTTGGTTTGTAGTTAAGATCTACATCAATGTCCTGTTCCATTGTGCTACTTTGCAACTGTGGATTGTAACCATAACGTGAACGTAAACGAGCCGATTGTCTAGCTGAGAAATTTGCATCACCCAAATAACGCATCTCGGCGTCACGTCGCTCGCTATCTAGCATATTTTTACAAAGCGTATTTCGATCACTTTCCGAATTGCCTTTTACTTCCGTTTCAGATTCAGCACTCTCAGCACCGCCACCTGTTGTCTGAATCTCTTGAAAAATACTTTCATAATCTCTCAAAATGCCCGATTGCTTGCGATTTTTAATTGCATCATTGTAAATTTGTTCTATAAATGAGTCCGGATCGGAATATGGAGTTACGCCACCCACTGCTCCCTCCTCAATTCCATAATCGAGAAATTCATCAACATTTTCAATGTCATCTTCACCCCAATCGTTTGCATTGCGATCTGCATATCGATCTGCATTTCGTTCGGCTTCCTCACACTCGGATGTCTCATGATGTGACTCATCTGTGGGTCCACCGCGTTCATTGTAATCTGAAATTCCCTCATCGAATTCATCTTCGATTTCAACTACAGTTTGACGTTCATCCTCACTATCATTTGAATCGTACTGATCTGGGTCATAGTCATCGATTTCAAATTCGCCTTGTGGTATACTTTCAGAGCTATTAGCATCAGTTAATTCGTCATTCCAGCTACCTGTAATGGCTTCAAATTCTTCTCCTCCTTCTTGCTGATTATCAATGCTTTCTTCACTGGGAAGCATATTTAACTTCGACTCATCGAAATCTTCACTATAAAAGTCTTCCTTTAACCAAGTTCTTGTCCCAGTTAAAGTACGAACTTCAATCTGTGAAATACAGATGTAGTCATCGTTGGGATACTCTTCCACAGGCTGTTCTTGTGCCAATGAATAACGACGATAATGATGATATTCTTCTGGCTCTAGCTCAGAAAAAAAATCATCTGGCCTTTGTATTAATGCGGAGTCCGAAGCGCGACGTTCGCTGTCCAGAAAATCTGCGTTTAAATGCCGTGAAAAATTCTGAAAGTTCACCGTAGATGCTGTAAACTGATCAAGCAAATGGTCTTGTAACTCCCGTCTAACTGCTTCGGCATCTATATTTTTAAGTGTATCAACTTGTTCCTCAATGGGTGGCGAACGACTTTGACTACGAGACCGTTGGAATTCTGCAGTACGGTGACGCATGTCATCCAAATGTGCTGCCAAATCAACCGATTCGCCCACATATGTAGACCTCTTGAAACCTCCCGACAGAATTTCATCTTTTATGCGTTGCGTATCTAGTACTTCCTCAGACAGGGTGCGATCGTAATCATAAAGTTTGGGTTTAGCACCCGTACGATTTTCTTCTATTGTATTTGTAGCGGAAGGAGCAAAACATAGTGAATCTAAGATAGCTGCCTGTAGTTCACGTTGTACAGCTGCATGTTCACGCGCATTGACCAAATCTGATGTTGATTCTAGGGAAGGAGAAGGACTCAACGATCGTCGAAATTGCTCGCTTCCTAAGTCAAGGGACTCGCCTACATATGTGGAACGCTTAAAACCACTTGCCAGCATTTCTTCTTTAATACGTTCCACATCACGGCATTCTTCAGAGATTGTGCGTTCGTATTCAGGTGTCGTGGGTGAACATCGCAATATACGCATCCGCTCCTGCAAAGGCAAATCACCCAGACCGTCAATGGCCTCAGAATCTTGTTGCAGCTCTAGCCGTTTACGTTCCAGGTCCGTGGGGCTTAAAAGACGCAATTCGACTTCCTCACTGGCATTAACTAATTTTTCAAGAGCTTCCCGATCTATTTCACGTTGTTTCGCCGCTAAAACACTTTCGTATTCTTCAGAGTTTTTACTCAAGGTCCTATTATCTGATGCTTCCAAGTTGAGCATAACATGAAAATCATAATTGTCACTTAAATTTGCTAATATATCATGTGGTTCAGGTGTGGGCGAACGAGATCGTGAGGGAGAAAGTGAACGTAGATCGCGTTCTATGCTTATTCTATTATTATCCTCATCTAATACATCAACATATTCAAGAGTTATATTTGGTGGGTTCGGCATTTGTGCGAGTTCTTCTAATTGTTCTACCAAAGATTCATTATGTTTTTGAATATCTGCAACACTTGGTGGTAATGGAGTTTTTGATCTAGATCTTGATCTAGAACGATTCAAGCGCAATTGCTCAACAAGTTTTATAATGTCTTCGGTGGTATCCACTTCCTTAGTATCTTCTTCTGTTTTCATAGATGTAGTTTCCGATTCGATGCACTCAATAGATATGGTTGGTAAAATTGGTGAAATTTGAGAGGAACTCTTATTTTCATCGGGTGATGCAGTACAAACCGTAAGCTTTTCGAAAAGCTCATCATTTTGTTGTATGCGTTTAAGATGCCGGCTTGCTAAGCTACGCTCAATGTTTTCCGACGAGGGTAATGGCGAACGTGATCTAGAACGTGACCTTTGTTCAGCACGTAAGGACTCGACAAATTGTCTAACATTTTCTTGAGTTGCCAAACAGTTTTCATCATCTGTTTTATCATTATTAGTTTCCATTTCAAGTATTCGCGGTATAGGAGACTTTGGTCTTTCAATTGATCTACGATCTTCATCATTTACTATCAATTTCTCAAAAATCTCATCATTATGTTTGATTAGGCGGGTTCGACGCGTAGCTATACCTTTCTCCAGATTATCTGCGGTCGGCAATGGAGAGTGAGAACGTGATCTAGAACGTGATCTTTGTTCGGCACGAAGGGTCTCAACAAACTGGCACATATCAACATCAGGTTCAGATTGGTTGGCGTTTATTTCGCCATCCCTCGACTCAATACTCTCATCGTTAATTACTAAAAGCGGTACACCAGTTGTCGATTTTAATTTTTCCAAAATTTCATCATTATGCTGAATTAAGCGATCCCGACGTGTAGATATACTTTTCTCTAAGTTTTCTGAAGTCGGTAATGGTGATCGAGAACGCGATCTTGACCGCAATCTTTGTTCGGTACGTAGTGTCTCAACATATTGACTCATAGAATCATCTTGATTTCCATGTTCATTTATTTTAACGTCATTTTTTATATCGTCTGGATTAATTTGGATATCATTAACAGCAACAATTGGCGAATTTGGGCGAGACTGTGAATCCCGATCTGAATTCGGCAACGGTGAGTGAGATCTAGACCGCAATCTTTGCTCGGTGTGAAATGAATTGGTCAAAGATTTTTGATCACTTTCATTCGTCTCAATTTTATAAAAAATATCCTGAGAGTCACTTTCAACATCGCTAACAATAAGAATTGGTGATTTTGATCCCGATTGCATATCTCGATTATTGGAATTGGTAGAAGTTGTTGATGTCAACTTCTCAAATATCTCATCATTGTGTTGAATCAAACGACTTCGACGTGCAGTTAAGCTTTTCTCTATGTTATCTGAAGTTGGCAAAGGAGAACGGGAGCGTGACCTAGACCGAGACATTTGCTGAACGCGTAGTGTTTCTACCAAATCGCTCATACTCTGATCCTCCTGAGTTTTGGTCTCACTTTCAATTTCACAAATCATCATGTCATTTCCATCTATTTTAATTTCAATTTTTGAACGCAACGGTGTTCTTGATTTTGAACGTGATTTACGATCGGTAAGCAGTGAATCAACAAAATCTGCTACATCATCTGCATTACTTCCAAAATCCAATGCGACATCCTCTTTACTTGAAGAGTTCTTTGATAATTTCTCAAAAATTTCATCATTATGCTTAATGAGCCGATTACGACGTATGGCTAAACTATTTTCTATATTATCCGATGTTGGTAATGGTGAATGGGAACGTGAATGTGACCTCGTATCTGATCTGCAACGTTCATCACGTAAAGTTTGTATCAATGAATTAATCTCGTTACCATTGTCTCCAGTTGCATGAATCATAGGCAAGATTTCGTCATTCGTAGCACTTGGTTTATCTGCAACATTTTGAAGGCGATCACGCAAACTGGTTTCCTGAACAGCATTGTTAGGTATAAAATTTGATTCGATAAATTCTATGATATTTTCTTGTTTGATTTCATTTGCTACTATCTCATTTGTATCGTCATAAATTTCCAACGTTTTTGAACTGTCTACGTTTATTTCATTGGCTACATTTCTTGGTTGTGGCGTATTGGGTGCTGTGTTCACCGGGGAAGGATTACGTGAAGTTGAACGAGATCGTGAGGGATTAACGGACGCAGTAAAATCATAAAAATCACTTAAACCTTCCATCATCAGACCATATTGATCTCGCCAAGGTCCAACGTCAGGCGGTTGAATGGAAATTGTCGGTGAATTGAGCGGCGCAGTTGATGATGTAGTAGTTTTAGCTGCTGCAGCATCTGCTTCCTCTTGTTCACGCCAACGTTCTTCATATTGATCAATTTCTTCGATACGAGGGCTACGTCTCAAGCGTGGCGAGCTAGAAGCTTGTGCATTATTAGCGTCCTCTGTATTATGAGAGGTTTGGAGCTACAGTGCAATAAGCAAGTAAAGCAGATAAGCAGTTGAAAGTAGAGAAGCAGTTCGCGAAAGCATATTAAAAGAGAATGAAAAGATTAAGGCTGGCATAGTATAGCGAAGAGCGATATAACTAAGATAAGCATTACTTACATTCGATTTGCTGTCGCTACTACTTGATGAGGGTTCTTTGTTGGTCCCACTGTTGTCCTTATCCTGTCATATTTAGATCAAGTTTCTTATTGACCCCACCAAATACTTCAGACTACTCACCAGAACTTCTTTTGACAACTGACGCTGTTGTAATGCTGTTGCGGCTTCCTTATTCTGCGCAGATGTGGCTTCTTCAAAAGATGAAGCTTTTGGCAGATTTGTAGCTTTCAATCCGTCATCCTCTTCAAATAGTTCGTCTACCTCTTCTGATGCTGCTCGAGGATGTTGCTCCAAATCGATTTCTTCCTCATCGATTGACATTGCATTTTCACGTTTCCAAAATTCCATATCCTTATAATGTTCTGGCACAAGTTCACCCCATGGGTTTGTGCTCTCTTCGCCAAGCATTTCCAGTGAACCCCGCAAGCTGTCATCACCTTCAATTGGCTTGGCATCTTTAGCTGGACTGCGTTTGTGTCGCCTGTGATGTGATTTTACACGTAACGTCGGTTCACTTGTATACTTTATAGGATTATAATCATCTTTTTCGCCTTGTCGCAGCTCTTCCTCCTCTAACGATGTGAACATTTTAACTTCCTCTTCGCGTGAAGTACGTGACTCACGTGATGAATTTGAGCTACCACTGGAACGTCTTTTCTTGAATGCACGTCTACGTCCTGAACCATCTTCACGCAATAATGGGCGACTCTTTATACCGTCCAAAGAACGCAAATACTCATCAGTGTACTGAATCTCAGGTATATTATCTTCACCATCTGGTTCCTGCCGCTCCGTTTCCAAAGCGTTACCGCCAGGTGTCAATTCTTCCGATGGTTGTGTGCTAAATGAAGAAGATTGCTGACTAGAAATTGGTTCCAGCGAAGAGCCTTCATCAGAAACGCCTGGAAACAAAAGCGCTTTTGAACTAACGGAATATGGTTGCTCGCTGCTCGTTTGTCCGAACTGCGTTTTAACTTTTTGTACAACGATTGGCTCATTGACTTCGTTAGCTTCAAATTTAGGAGGAATTATTTTCTTTACACATGGTTCCTCGACAACTGGCACTTCACTACGATGTTCATTAGCTTGTGCCGCTTCGAGCATTCGTTGTTGCAAAACAACCATTTCCTCCTCGGCTTCAAGGAAGAGGCGTGCATTCTCTTCGATCAATTTCTGTTTCTCTTCTCGTTCGATTTCATTGGAAATGAGATGACGTGCCTGTAATGCAGTCTCCCTCGCTGCTTCTTCTTCCTCCAATTCACTCTCCGTTGCACTCATTTTACGCGCACGTTCTGCTTCGAGTAATTTTTCGACAATTTCAGCATCTCTGCGTGCTTGTGCTGCTTCCGCATCTGTTTCTTCCTCTAATCGGCGCTGTTCAGCTTGACGCTGTTTTTCAATATCGAGCAAACGTTGTTCACTCTCGACTCTTTCACGCTCAGCTATTTCTCTTTGGCGTTCTGCATCAATACGCTCTTTCTCGGCTTCCAAGAGTTTTTTCTCGTTTTCTTCGGCTTCTTCTTTTTGTCTTTCTTCTGCTTCTCGTTGTTTTTCAGCTTCTATTAATTTACGCGTATTTTCCGCCGCTTCCTGTTCGGCCCGCTGTAGTGATAATTGGCGTTCGTGTTCCACTGCAGCTGCGACTTCTAATAAACGCTTCTCCTCATCATCTTTGACTTTTTTACGCTCTTCAGCCAATTTCGCTTCGGCTTCTTCTAGCTGTTTACGTGTCTCTATTTCGATTAGCCTTTGTCGTTCTAATTCAGCTTCAATTTCAAGTTTCCTATCTTCGCTTAAATTCAAATGATTGGGTTTAACACGAAAGCCATCTACGTAAGCTACACCATCCTGCATCACATTCAGACCGCCAGCTGCAGCTTCTCTCGCCTGCGCCGCTGCCAGTTGCTCGTTAAGGTCATTCAGTTGTGAATTTTGTGTTCCTTGTGCTTCAGTGTCATGTCGCCCTGACCAATGTACAAGCTGGCGTAGTACAAAGAAGAACTCCATGGCACCAAAGTAACTTATAACAATGGAGAAAACCAACTCGCCGAGGCCGGCAAATGGATCGTCAGCCATTATTAATGAGTTCTTATATCGCTTCAATTTCTGATCAGATCAGACTTGCGTAATATTTGACTGAGAACTGTCAAAGAAATGCGGCTAATGAAGAAGAGTCCGTTGTCAGTCGGCAGCTAGCAATGTAATAATCAATGATTCGCACTTTCACGCTACGAACAAACGAATCTACGATCGAGCAATCGAGAGACAGATACCCGGTGTCGTTATTATTGAATTATATAGAATTCACCACACAACGCGATACTCACACATTCTGCATAACAAATAATATATATGTATATAACACACTCTGAGTAGTACACTTGACTTGCTTAATATTGCTGCGCCTTCACGGGCCGTGCGATTTCTGTCTGTTTCGACGTCCGCCCGTTCGCTTGTTCGTTCGACTATTCGTTAAGTGATTAGGTAATTCAATAAATTTTCGCGAAAAGATTTTTCTTTTAATGAAATATCTTTTTCGGCTTTATACGTCTAACGGTTCGTTAATGATTTCGAATTATTTTTAATTTTATATTTCTTTGTTTTGCCTTCACATTCACTTTGCGACTTTTGTATATTAATTGTGTATATTTTTCAAAATTTATATAGATATGTATTTAGTCTATTTTTGTAGCCAAGAAAAGCGAATCGCACTCAGTTGCCGACAATTTAATAATGTGTACTAATCGATGATCATGATGCGACTAATCAATGCAAGTGAAATCAACTTACAGTATCATCATCAGCTAAGTATAAGGAAAAGAAGCGTTAAAAGGGCCCGAACCGATGCGAACCGAAGAAGGCGTTCTATTGTTATTATTGTTTCTCTAATTAGAAGGTAGAGGCTGCTATAATAGATGTGTACTTTTGGATGGCTACAATGAATCACGTTGTAAATAGATGAACGCGCTATGCAAGGTGTAACAATAAGAAAGAGCACAAATTGGACACAATAAACACAAAGAGTTACTAATTGTTTTAGGTAGTTCAATAGAATCGACAAAAGACGTCGAATGCAGCGACGCGAATAAAGAGAAACTTAATTTGATTTCGTTTCTTTTTGACCAGAAGCCAGAAGAACTATTCGTAGTGGCGTTCGAGGCGTATGAGTGATGTGCAATAGTTGACGGCGCTGTGTCAAATGCCAAACAACATTCCTCAACAAATTCATGCAAAGAAGAAGAGTATTAAACTAAATAGAAATAGAAACATTAACGACGACGGACAACGTCATCTTCGCATGCGTTCTATTTCACTATTTATGTTCGTTTGTTTATTTGTTCTTCTAATCAAAAAGTATTTTTGGTGTGCCTTTTACTAATTTTCTTCACATATTTTCACCGAAGCTAATAACAAACTGCCCCTGAACACGCATAGAATAGAATACATACATTAGTAATATTCTTCCTTTGTCTTTGTTTTTACAGCATTTTCGTATTTTACATAAAATTAAAAGTATCTAATAGAGGACAATGTATCTAATACAACATAAAGAGATTTTAGATGTTTTTGTTCTCATGTCATTTTCATTCGTTTTTTTTTTTTTTTTTTTTTGGTGTTTGTCAACATACATTTTTTTTTTGTTTGCAGAGTGGTGAAAATCTTTTTATTATTTTCTCTTCTTATTTTCTATTTTATGAACATTTTCAATGTCAACAACAATAGAAAACATGTGCAACGCTTATATTTTTATAGCGTTAAAAACAATTTTAATTCTCAATTTGACAAATGCGATTCTTTTATATTTCGTATCTGTTAATGATTCTTTTTTAATATTTTGAATTTGTTTTTTTTTTTTTTTTTGTCGTTTTGGATACGCGCTCTATATATCATGATATACGATGCTCAAATGTGTGCGACGCTACTGACACTGACATCATCAGGTCTTGGTCGTGGATCTTAGTATTGAATATGAATGAGTGTAGCATATGCAAGAGATTTTAAAATAAGAAATGATTTGATGATTATGAATTTACTCAAATAATTTTTATTAGAAAAGAGAAGACACTGCGATTGAGTAATTTTATCAAATCAAATCAATTCTAAATGATAAATTCATGACAAAAAGATAAGATTTATTTACAAGAAATAACATCATGACCAATAATTCTTCATAAAAACAAATTTCTATCTTTAAGACTTTCGAAATATGTACATTTAAATTTTGTTAACATTTCAATTTCAACATGACGTAAATATGAGTAATTGAGAAATATTTATTTATTTATTTATTTATTGAATGTTTATTTAACTTTTACTTTTCTTATTTTGTATTTAGATTTGTATTAAAAGGAATGAAAGTAAAAGTTCAACAAAAGAATTTCATTTCAAAATGCTAAAATCTTTCACATATTGCACAATAAATTGTCAATAGTCATTCGAAAAGACAAACATATACCTACAATTTGTATTTTAAATTTAATAGAATTACGGTACTCACTCTAAGAAATGTTTTTTTGCAATCAATTATTTTGTTTAGATTTTGTCTCAAATTAAATCAATTGAATTGAACTGAACTGAATTAAATCTAAACCGGATGGAATCGCAAACCGGAACTAAACTGAACCTCAAGTAAACTAAACGAAGCAACCTGTTTGAGACACAAGTGAAATGTATATCCTGGCAAAAGGACATTTATTTTTAATAGCAGCAATGGTGTTTAAAACAAAAAAGTAGTAAACATGGAAAAAATAAACTGAAGTTCAATGAAGAAAATGTCATAACCTTCGAATGAATAAAATGAATGGCAGAGAAGAAAGGACACACCTCAAAAATCATATGGATAACAAACCGTTGATAAGCAACAAAAGATAGAAGGACTACCATGAAGGATAATGAAAATGAAATACAATAGTTGCTTTTAATTACTTCTAAGAGTGCAATAAATGCCTTGGGTTTATACAAATGGAGGCAGGTAGGTGGCAACAGGATTAAAACTCTCATAGTAAACCATTTTAATTATTATAACCACAGGAACCTTCGAGTCTTTTATTATATTGACTAATTGGTATAGTACGAGTATAAATCTAATGAATACGGGTACTTTGGGATACGACACACATTTAAGAATGACACAAGTTAATCAAATCACATTCAGCTTATTTTGTACTCACCTCATCACAGCCAGCACAGCGAGGTTTCAACATTTCCGCATAATGACGTTCACAGTAGATTTTATCCTCATGCACGCAGTACGTTAAATCGACGAGCAGCTCATTGCACGTGCTGCACGTAAAACACTTCGGATGCCACATAACATTTTCAACGAACTTTGGCGCTGCCACAACCATCTCACCGATTGTGATTTCACCATCGCAGTGGGCACAGTGTTCATCGAAAGGTGCATCCTTAATATAGCCTACAAAGGTCACAAATCAATTATTTTCAATTTCCTTTTAAGCATATCTCTTGTATCGCTCTCCCTTACCTATATCGAGGGCAATTTCATTGCGAGCTGTCACGAAATCCTCAAAAGATGCCTCATGCTGTATCTCCATGTGCTTACAGTGCTCGAGGGAGAGATCCTGCTTGGGCAACTGATATGAGATCTGCTGTTCGCGAAACCGTGCTCCTTCTGCCCCAATACGTGGCACCTTCTCTTGCGGCAGTTGCTCGAAATACCGATTGATGCGCGACGACGCACGTATGCCTGGCGGCACCCACGTAAATCCAAGATCGCGTGCTTCCACGCCAGATTCGGCAGGCGAAACGACTTTGAAGCCAAGACGTTCGTGCACATTCGTCGTTTGTTGCTGATAAATGGCATGCGCTTCGCGTGGACATTTGCAGGATTGACAGGTTTTTCTAAAAAGGATTAAACAGAAAAATATATCTAATTAATTAAATTTAATCAAGTTAAGTATACGCCATGTTGACATATTTTTTAAACCCAAAGCAATTGCTTGCTCATTGACACTGTAGATGGCGCTACACACTTCTTATGTTTCTAAAGCTTTCGCAAATGCTTTTTGATGCACATCACTGTAAATGCTGCTAACAGCTTTAAATTGCTTTCATTGAAAGATGCTGTTAACATTCAGTAAGTGCAAGCAAGCACTGTTAACAAACAGTTGTCACACACATAACATACAAACACAATTTTCATTAAGCTTTTTCACTTGCAGTCTCAGCTGCACTTTTAAGATTGAAATTCTTCAGTTAAATTTTAATTATGAATTTCTTTAATACATTTCACATTTCTTACCTTACAATGAGATCATAAATTTCCTTCTTATCAAATACTTTACAGTAAATACTGAGTACATTCAGACATGCATAATGCATACCCGTCCATGGTACATCTGTGGATGCGAGGGCTGCCCACAGTGGGCACTCCTCGTGACGGTCTAAATCAAGCATTTTCACCATTTTTTATACTTAAAACGATTTCAAATTGCTACAATTTGCATTTGTTATAAATAGAAAAATTTAACCCAACGTGGTTCAATTCAATTGTTTAAACCATTTCAATTAAAAACCAAAAAAGAACTAAACACAAAAATATTATTACAAAATTAATTACAATTAATAAAGATAATTAAATAATTTTAAACTGATTTTTTCTTTTGTAGATACACAAACGTTCTCACACACCTGGTTGCCATTGACCTTTGCTATTTTGCTCTTGAATTTTATAAATTATTGCTCATTCATTATGGAGGCGCATATTTTTTTTTTTTTTCTTTTTTACCATACAAACATACGTTCGTGTAAATGAGATTTGTACAATATTTGATTTGTTTACTATTGAACTACAATTGAATCGATAATTTGTTAATTTCTAATGATTTGCTCTCGTTTTGCTCTTCATGTTCTCTTCTTGTTTATTATTTGTTTACTGATTTCCTTTCAAATAGACAAAACACAATCATAAATACATATTAAGATGTTATAAGAAGATACCTGCCACTTACCACTTACAAAAATTTAATTTCAATTGTTTTCTTTGCTTGCTACGTAATACAACAAAGAAACAAAGTAAAGTCTTAGATAATTTAACATGTTATGAATGAAATACAATAGATATTTAAAATGATTACAAAGTATGATGTGGATTAAGCTTATCAAAGTTCTGATTGCGTAAACTGATATACATTTTTCTCGGATATTCAATTTACGAGTTCTTCCAAAGTCTTCTACACCATATTTCTTTATAAAGTTTTCTCAAGAAGTTACTTATAATTGACAATACCGTTTTCTGTGGCCATTCCTCCTTGGTATATGTATATTAAAAGCTTTCATGAGTTGACCTTATTGTTGGTCAAAGAAATCATTGAAATGATGTTGAATACTACCAAAATCTATTTTTCTATAAAATAAAAATTTAATTCCCCTAATCATCATCATATATGAGGTTAGTTAAGTTGTACGTTGGATCTCCATTATAGTTATTCCTTCAACTGGTTATAGTTCTTTTCACGGACTACTCATTTCAAATGAAGAATCTATGATAAAGAGACACCGAAATTCTCACATCTCTTTGAATTATTAATATTTTCAATTCTTAAAGAATTCCTTATCAATTTCTGTATTTGTAGGTAAAGAATTTACATTTATTTTACATATTTTTGAAGCGATTATTATTTTGGCAAGTTTAATTTATGCATGGAAAACAGAAGTTTGAAATGATTAGTTAAATGATTGCATATTTCAATAGACGAAAATACTTCTAGTGGGTTTGATTTGGTCAATAAATGAACAAAAGTTAATTTTTTTTTTTCAACAAAATTTATTTTATCTGATAGAGTGATTTTTCCGATTAAGTGGCACACCAATTTTCAAGCACTTAGTCCACTGTCCACTGGCCAATTTGAGCAATTTCGGAACGAATGTTCTGATTTAAGTTATAAATTATATTAATCTACGTTTATAATAAAAAAAAAAAAAAAGTTCCAAGTTGTCTCATGGGTCAGTTTTACTAACACATTTCTATGTTGTAAGTATTTCATAACATTTGTTTTATTTTATAGAGTATTTAAAATAACATTTCCTCTTGTAAAGTAGAGTTCAAAATTCATTTGCATTAAAACTTTTAATTGTGATTTTGTTTAATTAATTTTTGTTTCCAAATACAAACTTTTTTCATCATTCAAAGGTATGAAAATTGAAAATGTTTTCATTTCTTCTTTTCCCTTTTCTGTTTTGTTGGTAGTACATACATTTACCTATATATATAGATATACGAACATGTAGCTTAAAAATATTAAGATAAGATAAACAAAGGTGGAAGAGATTCACCTTCAACCTTTTAGATCATTTTACTTTGAAGGGAACTGCACAAAACTACTTAACAACACCAATTTTTTTGTGTCATTAAGAGTCCTTCATCTCAACTGTTTCCACTTCGCTCCCATTTAATGTCATTTTGTATCTACAAAACCTTCAGGTAAAAGATACAATAACGAAATGATATTTTGTTGTATGTATAGCAAACGCATTTCACCCTCAACGAAACTATTTTTTGTGTGTTTAAAACAACATTTCTTTATAACATTGGGTTTTTATTTTGATAAGATTTATAGCAATAAACGGAATAAATGGAGAAAAAGAAAATATACAATAAATAAATAAAATGAATCAAAACTAAAGGTGAGAAGTTTTTATAAAACTGCCGTAGGGAGTTCATTCATTTTGAGAGCTTATGATGTCATCGAAAAAGATAAAGAAATGTCTAAAGAAAATAAAATCATATAAGAAATGATGAAGAAGGAAACGAAGAAAAGCATAAGAGGATGAAAACAAAATAAATTAAAAGATAAGCTAATGGACATCAAAATCGAATCGAAGCGAATTAAGTTATATTGGGTTATATACTTAGTTTAACTGAGGGATATTTTATATGGTGAGTAACACGAATACAAAGGTAGATAAATTGTTCCTGTTTTCATTTCCTTTTTCCTCTTCATCTTATTATTATATCTAATAAAATTATTTGCGTCAGAACAACAGAAATTCATGCTACAGACGACCATGATTCGGACCATTTTTGGTTAACACTTGAATGCATTAAATAAAATCTATGGAAATGTTAATTTGTAACCTAACTCAAACAACTCAATAACATTCAACATCCATGTATCAAGTTTATCGGGGGGCAAGGAAATTATAATGAAATAACATTCAAACATGCGGAAAATGCAACAATTGCAAATGGGAATAATCATTTAATGAATGAATGAATACATGAAGCAATTAATTAACTAACTTAATCTGCTAACAATTGAACTCAGCTCAACTGAATGACTGACTGACAGACAGGCAAGTGAGGTGGGATGTGTTGAATGGATATCAAAGTTCTGAAGTACGAGGAGGTAGGAACTGCGACTGGTAGAAGTTTTTTTTTTTTTTGTTATTTTGAAACCTGTAAACTTCATAAAAATGGAAATTAATGAAATTCTGTGATTCATGTATTTTCATTTTATACAAATTTTCCATCAATTCACATTCACTTGTTGTTTGTTACGTGTTCTCATTCTCATATACATATGTATATCGTACAAATATTTACTATATATGTAGTATAAATAATTGTTGCACTTGCTGTTGCATGATGGATACTTGAGCAAATGGATACATTGAAGTGAAGTGAAGTGCAGTGCTGTACAGTGAGGTAAAGATATAAAGACACATGAAAGGTGTGCGCATTGTATATGCCTGCTTTTGTTCTGATGTTGTTGTCATATTTACCTTTGTGGAAAATGAAATACAAATATTGAGTGTAAAAAAACAACAGCAATAAAAAAAATGTGAGAAAAGTCGTTAATTAAATTGTAGTAATTAGCGCATTTTCAGGAAAAAAAAAAGTTTCATTGTCCAATGCAAGATGTTTTCCTTTCAATAAATAACTTATCTTAAGAAAATGATTTTGATTCCAAACCGGAAGTCACAATACAAGAAAATAGAAAACTAGAATTGTCAAAGAAAAACCGCTTTCATTTCTGTGTATTGTGCCCGTCAGGAAGAAACCCGATTTGAGTAATGGAAGACTTAAGAAATTATCCTTCCAAAGCTTTAATCATCCTGTTTACAATAGTAAAACAAGTAATCAACTTTTGATGAAGCCCTACCCACTTTTGGAGATGTCGATTACTTTTGGAGTTGTCTCCACAATTTGATATCACATGAACTAAAAATATTGTACATAGTAAAAATGACGACCATACAGAGACACAGAATGCGATGAGTAAAAAATCCTGGCAACTAATATTTGGGCATCTCCATTATCCTATTATATATTTTGAATGAAGTATAAAATTAAACTGACTTGTATTACAAAATTAAAAACCAATTAAGGCCAGTAGTTAACATTAAGTTAAAGATTTAGTAGTAATCGGATAAATAAATAATGATTGTGAGGAATGAATGAATGACTAAGGGTGATAAACTCATCTGGGCATTATAATTTTTGGTATCATCTCCAAAAATTCCTATTCTCAACTTTTTAAAAGTGAAATAGAGAGAATCTTTAAATAATATTTTCATCAGAATGTTCCTTAATATCAAATTTCTAACCTTCATTTAACACATTCAAAAATTCTTCAGTAATATAAAAGAATAAGAAAAGTTTTGCTCTCACTTTGCATTTAAAATGGGGTGCGAATGGAAGAAGGATGGAAGGAAGATTGTGCCTTTTTTCTGGAAAAAATAAACTCCAAAAAGAAACAAAAAAACTTTTTCATTAATCATAATTATTAACGAGGGAAAAACTCGCGGGTGTTTTCAAAACTTCATCTTAGTTCAGTTTATAAACAAAATTGTTTTTTATTACGATTATTATTATTATGTTCGTACGAGTATCTAAACATTTCTGTCTATAAGGGAATATGTATGGGAATAGGGATATGGATATGTTGTTTCTATTTAATTAAAATATAACAACAAAATCACATAAAACTGATAAAACAAGAAATACTAACGACTAAAACACAAAAAATACAAAAACAAATGAACGAGTAAACGAACAATGAACCTCAGTTCAGCTCAGCTCAGCTGAACTCATCCAGTCAACGCCAACTACAAAAGTACAAATATTGTACATAGTTAGATTTAATTAATGCCATTGAGTAATACAAACTCATGTGGTATATTTATCTATAATTGAGTGAGTGCGTATATATACATATACAGTTAAACCTCCATTATCCAGATAACGAAAAATGGGTCTTATATCGGAAGCTTTTCATTGTTCTTTGAGTAAATGAGTTTGTTTGTGATAACCTTGTTTTTGAGTGGCACACATTGCCTGAACCTAAAAAGGTCTTTCTTCCGTTTGATTCCTTGTAATTTGTTTCTAGTTCATGCAAATGATATAAAAAAAAATTTAAGTAGTGTACCTCACCCTCATAAGTACAATATGGAAGTGAAACTTCTTTAGCGAAGGGAGGTAAATCCAAAAATTAAGAAATGAAATGTGACGAAAATCAAAATGCGAAGATACTTCAGAGACGTAGTGGGGAGACGCACAAAACCATGCGCATTTGTCTTCTGCGGACTAGTTTGCAGCGCAGAGAATGAATGCTTACGCGAGATAAAAAAGGTTAACTTTACGAAAGAACGTACGAACAAGTCGCCGAATAACCGAAAAATAAAATAACTTTTTTATATTGAAACAATATAACACTACATTATTCTGTATTTTGCTTGACCATTTACTTTAGAAGTACCACTTCCATATTGTATTTGCCTAAATAGCTCCAATATAATAATAATATCGTCAAATTTTAATTTTTGTCACATTTCATTTTCATATTTTTTTGGATTTACTCCTCCCGCTAAAGAAGTTTCAGTTCAAAAATCGGCCAAGTGCGAGTCAGACTCTGTACCAGATTGGGATTTGTATTGCACTGATTCCAACAAATGTACGGCGGCTATATCAGAAACTTATAGTGTCTAAATTTCAGTTCAATAGTCCAAAGAACGGAAAAGTTTTGCAAATGAGAATCTGAATTTTAATGGTGGGTTTGTATGGCAAGTACCCCTTTTTGGTGGCTGATTCCAATAGATGTACAGCGCCTATATCAAGAACGTATAGTGTCTAAATTTCAGTTCGATAGTCAAAAAAACAAAAAAGTAACAACCTGAACTTTAATGGGGTTTGTATGGGAGCTACCCTCACTAGTGGTCCAATCAAACTAAAATTTCAAGAATATAAGTTTCTGATGTATAGCCACCAAGCATCCAACTTCAAGATCGTGGGATTACTGGATCGTATAGCTGCCATACAAACCAAAATGTTTCTTGTATGGGGACCCCTTTAAGTTTTTGAAAATGTTTTAGTTTTTGTAGTTGTTGCTGATGCCCGGCTAGAGCTAAAAATTCTGCGAAAAGTTTAACTCTCTAGCTATTACGATTCATGACAACGAAGTCTCTGCAGTAGGGTTCCGTTTGGCACGGAACCCTAAAAAACGAATAGAGAGGTAAATTATGGTTAATAAAGATGGACATAAAATCAACAATGTATCATCCCAATTAACAAATGTAACCGGTTGATAGAAGTCCGGATAATTGAGGTCCAACTGTATTTGTGTATCTTCAGATACACATAAGAGTTTAGAAAAATGTAATTTTTGTATCTCTTTGCTGTTTGAACATTTTGACACTTAGCTTAGCTCAGCTGCAAATAGGCCCAAGCGATTCTCCAATAGCATGAATAAAGTTCCTCGCGTTCATAACATACGTTTATAGATGATGAGGTTTGTTGGTGTTTTGTTTGTTATACAAAATAATTCTGTGATTGCGGGGTGGTTATCGTGCGTGTGTATACATTTTCACCATAATGATGACGATGATGATGTTGACAATAGCAATTGATAAGCCCCAAAGTCAGTTTCATTTGATTGTGTTTGGAATTCGGCAAAAATATGTATCTCCTCTGTATCTGAATGCGTGTTTGTATTGCTGGGACCGTGGCTTAAAACAAAAATGTGAAATGTGATTGCGTTTGCTTATTACGATGATTTGCTCCATAGAGACAAAACCAACAGACAACGAACATTTTTATGGGGCACTGGTGCATGATTATGAAGATTGAAAGACTTTAATTCTAATTGGTTCGAAATAAACTACACACATGCCAGTATCGTTTGATACTTTTACTCATATTTCTTTATATCTACAAATGAAATTAGATAAAGAGGATAAATATATGAATTATTAATAAAGGAAGATTTCAACTACTGTCAGTACATTTTGTGCTTTAAAAAGTAATAAATTGATGAAAATTTTAAATATAATAATTTTGCAATAGAATATCTGTCTTTTTTTTTTTTTAGTGATCCTTTTTAGGGTTCCGTACCCAAAAGGTACCAAACGGAATCGTATTATTAAGGCTGCAATGTCCTTCCGTCCGCCCTCGGGATATATAGCAGGAACCGTAATAGATAGAAAGTTGAAATTTTCACAGAAAAAGAAGATCAACAAATACCTTACATATATTTAAAAATTTCAAGGAGTCGCTATTCAAGAAACATATGGGTTTGTATTGACATGTTTAGTGAAAAAGAATTAGAGACTTATAGCGTAAAAATTTCAATTTTATCGGACTACTAGTAGGGGCATCTCCCATACAAACCCCCATTAAAGTTCAACTACTTATTAGAAATACTTTTTTGTATTTAGAACTATTGTACAGAAATTTCGACACTCAGCCAAATCGCCCAACTAGGGGCGTTACCTCCCATACAAACCACCGTTTCTATGAAGAAGCAAATTAAAGAAAAATTGTATGAACTTGAAATTCTTTAAGGCACAAAATGTACTCACTGGGGTGGTCAATAAGTTTACGAAAAGTTCTTCGCAAATATTAAGCGTTACTGCAAACCCTGAACCATCCAAATTTTTTGGAAAGAGATTCCATCTTCTAATTCATTAACTATAAGCTATAAAATGAGCAACCGTACAATTAGGTCGGGGATTGATTAGGTTCTCTCATGAATATTTATAGTTATTATTATACAACAGTTCCCCCCTTTTCTAAAATGAAATCAAATCACACAATTTTTTGTTGTTCTCTTTTGTATTCCCCTACAAATAAATCATTTTTAATGCGATTCAAATGGCAATGGGAGATAATTTTCAATGCACCACATGCATAGAGAGCGAAAGACCCAGACCCAGAATTAGACTCACATTCTGAGAGACAGAGACAAAAATAGTAAAAACAATAATAATGAATACGATGATGACGATGATAATGGTAATGGGGAGTAGGTCATAACTGAAACTATACCATAAATGTGGTGGGGTTGATGATTATGATGATGGAAAGCTTTTGAGATGAAATGAAAATTTAATGCATATAAAATGGACAAAAACAACAACTTTAAATTGTTAAAGAATTTATATGAGAAAAAATAATAAAATAAAACTAGGCTAATAGAATAAATGGCAAATGAAACAAGAATACGAAGAAAAATTATAAGAATAAAATATACCATGGAACTAAATAAATCTACTCAATGAATTACTTAGATAAAAAGGGAGATAAATGGTGGATATGAAATAGTAAAAGCAATGAGAGCAAGGAGTGGCGAGGAGTGAGGAAAGAGATTTGTTTGTTGAACAATTTTGCAATTTATGGTGCACACATTTTCTACTAGATACACAGATGCATTCAGAGACACACACTCACTCACAGATAAAGAGGGAGAGAGACTGCACTTAAGTGACATAAAGATTGCGCTAAATGAACAACCAAGAACTGTAAATAAAAAAAAAAAACAAAAAACAAGAAATGTAATAAATGCATAAAGATTCTTCTACGCGAACCGAAGACCAAATGAAATCTCAACCAAAGCCACAACACAACAAGACACAAGAAGTGCAAAATAAATCTTTTCATTAATTTGCACATGTTTATGCTGTTTTTGTTGTTGTAGGTTTGTATCTTTCAGATCTTGTAAAGAATTACAGTTTGTTTCCATTTATTTTTATATGTCAACAATAATTTCCAACATTAAACTCATGAAAAGAAAAGAAAATAAAACAAAACAAGAAGGGTGACTTCAACAAAAAGTTTTTAAAGAATATTATCAGGAAAAACTTTAGTTTTACCGTAGGCACCATACACTTTACATATGAACACACATTCTACTTGAATTCTTTTACCTAATTTAATTTGGAATTGGTTACATTTACATGAAATTTTTCTTCCCTCCACCAATGGTGGCAAACTATTGGCATTGTTATGAAAAATTGTAACCTTTAAGAATTGAATATTAACAGAAGTGGGTGGCATTATTTTTTCATGAAGGTTTCCAAATTCTTAACTCAAAAAAGTGTTTAAAGTGAAAACATTCACAACACTACACATTTGTTAAGTTCGCCATGCATGTGATGTAACAAAAATCATGTATTTTCATGTCTTAGAAAAACATTGATTCATTCAATTAGTTAATACAGTGAATAAATTAAATATGAAGGTTATTTATGTTTAAGAACAATCCGCTTTTAAAATGGTAACTGTCCATATCTTTAATTGATTGAATTATGGCAACTGAAATAAATGATTTTTTTTTCTAAATTTCAACATAAAATCTCAATAACTTGTTTCATGACAATTATTAGACTAAAGTGTTGATAATATATTCCGGACAAGTGTTGTAAAGAGTATAAATCAAGTGTGAAGAGACACACACAAAAAAAAAAAGAAGAAATTTCGCCTTATGTCAGCATTTTCTCACATTCATGTTCATTAACTCTTCGCTGTCAATGAATGAAATCATTGACGCCGTAAAAAGAAATTAAAAAGAAAATTAAAATTCAACTGAACTGAAGAGAGATAAAGATATTTATTTTTGAACAAAAAATTATTAAATGCAATGTGTTCACAATCTGTTGCAAATTAACCGTCAAATGTATCTGTGTTGTTGTTATTGTTGTTGTTGTTTTTGTACTTCCTATAATAAGTAACATAGTTGTGGGTGTGTATACTCATATTTCTACATTGAAATCATCAAAATTTACAATTTACGACCTTCATCATGTCGAATCGAAATTCTATTTGTCACTACAAATATTATAATTTTCAATAAATTTACAGGAATTAAGTAAAATTTTTCAATATAATAAATAAAAGTATGGAAACATGTGATTTTTTCATTAATATCACCATCTTAATATCATTTAATATATCAATTGGCATAGAGTTCACAAAGTTAAAGGAAACAAAGTAAACATCATCAATTTTCTTCTCCTTTATTAAAGGAAAAATATGTACATTTTTTGAAACTGGAGTCATTCATTAGACTATAAATACGTGACGTAAATAAAATTAAGAAAAGAATAATGAATTTTGATGACCTTTTTATGATTTTGATCCTCAAATGGATTGAGTTTTTCTATGGAAAACTTTCTTCATAAATTTTTTTGTTTCAATTTAGTACATTTTTTGTTTTGCAATGCAAATGTAATAAATCAATCAATTTGCTTAAATCGAATGAAAATAACAAATCTTAGAATGAATTGGAAGTTTTATTTAAATGTTAAAGTATCTAAGTCAGACTATTTTTTTAGGGTTCCGGACCCAAAGGGTACCAAAGGGAATCCTATTGCAGAGAATTCGTTGTTCGTCCGTCCCTCCGCGGGTCATATCTCATGAACCGTAATAGCTAGAGAATTGAAATTTTCACAGAAAGTGTAGAAATGCAGACATCAGCATCAAATACTAAAACTAAAATATTTTTAAACTCTTAAAAGGGGCCCCATACAAGAAATATTTTGGTTTGTGTGGCAGCCACATGATCCAGTAATCCCACGATCTTGAAGTTTGGGTGGTTGGTGGCTATACATCAGAAACTTATACTGTCGTAATAAAATTCAGGTTCTTATTCGAAAATTTTTTCTTTTTTCAGTATTGAACAGAAATTTAGACACAATAAGTTTTTAATATAGCCTTGGTACATTTGTTGGAATCACTACGAGGAATACAAACCCCAATCTGGTACGGAACCCTCCGTGTAAGAGTCTGACTCGCACTTGGTCAATTTTTTTAACAGTTTATCCCTAATATCTTTTTAACTTACTACTTTAAAACTTATGTTATTATTGAATTTCAAGTAAAAAGTTTTCAAGCATCTTAAACTGGTCTTCAAGGAAGAAATGCCTCAATTGGAATTAGCCAGGAATTACGTGTGGTAGGATGATGAGTCTTGCATTTTACTTAGTAATATAATATATATAATATATATATAATGTATATATTTATATATAGGTATAGGGTAATAGATTCAACCAAAAGCATGCGTGTTTTCACCACAATAATTTTGATATACTACATACTGCTACATACAAAAGTAGCTCAGATAGACTCTTGTCAGCAAAGTTGCGGATTCAAAACAAGCCAAGCCTTTAGATCTGTCATTCAGATTCAATGATTTCTCCATAATTTGTTGTCCTATCTAGAAACCTTCATATTTATTGCCAGAGCTGTTAATTTTAAAGTTCACTTGTTTACTTAATATTCCTTAGGGCAGATTTTAAATTAAACTTATCATTGATTTATTAAAAAATTATGTAAATTTATAATATAAAATACATAAATAAATCATAGCTGATTTAAAGAGATTATTAAAATCAAACAAATTCTTTAAATGTTAATGAGACTTCAATGTAAAACAGAGCAATTTTATGTCAATATTTTTGCTTTGTAGATGTTGCAACCTAAACCCTTCTGTTAATTACATTTGAGGGATACAAGGAAAAAAAAAGCTGTTCATTGAAAACTAATGAAGTAAAATCAAAGATTGTAAAAATTTGTTCTGTTCTCAAGTTGATCATGTGAAATCGTTACTTCCGTTCGCATAAATACATTTTTTTTTTGTTTTGTTTTGTTTTTGTTGTTGTTTTTAGTTCAAATAAATTTATCAAACGTTGACTCAGCCATAATTCATGTACTTTATATTTATTTAATTAAAAATAGTTGAGTCATTTTCTAATTCCAAATGACTTTTATTTAAAATTAAAATGTATTACTAAAAACCACAAAACCCTACAATTTAAATTTTTCCATTTTATTCGTTTTTAGAAAATAAACAAACAAATAAATGGGAAATCTTCATTCATATCATCTAAGCATATTGTAGCATTGTAAAATGAAATGGAATGAAAGCCCCCACATAAAACCACCACATTGTAATGTTTTTTTTTTTTTTTTTTGTTTTTCTTGAACATTAAAAATGATTTTATGAAAATAGAAAAACAGAAATAACAATAACAATAATAAGAAAATGAAAAATATTAATTAATATGTTTGTATCTGGTGGGCGAAAAATAAAATATTAAACAAAATATTTAAGCATAAACAAAAGAAATTTCATAAACACAAAGATACAATACAACAACAACAACAATTAATCCAACGGCACAAACTAAACTCAAATGTGTCGCAATTAATTTTAATAACAAAAAATAATTGTCATTAGAACATTTAAATGCCTAAGAGTAACAACATATCAATTTTTCATATTTTTTTAGTTGTTAAAAAAAAAAAAAAAAAAAAAGGCAAAATCGCAAATGTCAATGGCACCACATGTTTTTCTTAAGGAATTTTGGTTTATTTTTTAATCATCAATTACAATTAAATAAAAGAACAATAATAAAGAAACAAACATAAACAAATCAATGAGCAACCATAAACATTGTTGAATGATTAAATCACAATAATAAAAGAACAAAGAGGCAAAGAAGAAGTCGCTTTTTTTTTTAAGAAGATTCTTCTTAATTTTTTCTTTCTTTTATTTATTTTTGTTTTTTGCTAAAGTTCAATGATTTTTTAATGTTCTTTTGCAATGATTTTCTTTTTTCAAAAACTCGTAATATCTTTTTGTAAAACTTCTTCACACTGGCGTTTTTTTTTTTTTCTCTCAAATATTGAAATTGAAATCGCGCGCGATTTTTCAAAAAAACGCGTCAAAAATACAAATTTTTGAATGACACGAGTTCAAGACAACCGCACCGTTTCACAATCGAATTCTAACTGTGAAATAGTGTTGACAAAGCGAGCCGAAGCACTAAACCCAGTCAAGTCAAACAAAGCCGAAGCTAACCCCATTGAATGAAATGCTAAAAGAACACGAAGCGTGCGCGAATGCTTTTCGTTAGGGAGAAAACGAGCGCCACAGCCACTGCCACAGCATATTGTGGTGAGTGATAAAACAAAAGAAATGGCACACAGCCAGGCAGAGGCACACAGCCAGGCAGAGGCACACAGCATAACATATACTCACTCAGAGTACAAATACACATGCACAAACAAGAAAATATCAATGATTACACTCACTCACCTTTTGGGGAGCACAAATGAGCGATAAAAACAACGCAACAAAGCAACAACAACAAATACAATACACAAAAAGAATACTATTATATATGATAGAAATGCTTGCTACCGGCAAATCCGCATAATGTTGTTATTGCTGCTTTTCCTATTGACGGTCGCCCGCCCGCTAGAGCTAATGACAGTTGTTGCTGTTTCCACTGACTGACTGAGTATCTAGTATCTTACTTAATATTGTTATTATTGTTGCTGCTTGCAGCTGCTGTCACATCAACTAACGAAAGCCGGAGAAGGCTTTACGCTTGTGTTTATGTGAACTTCATTAAAAATGCAGCAACATCAATACCAACAATTACTTTAACCCAGAGTTTCTTAAACTATTCTCTGGGTACTATACTGCTATATTTATGTATATAATTTCTTCAATGCATGGCAATATACAACAGAATTTTAACTCCTGCCAACCCCCAAGGGTGAGGCCCTTTCACTTTTATTGAAAATGTATCCTCCAAAAAAGAAAAACCAAAATTGAAAACAAAAATTTGTTCCAATTATGTATTGAATTTGGAAAATAAACAAATAATGTTTTTTTCAGAAAATTTTATACATGTAAATCCAATAATCGGAGTACTCTGATTTTAACATATTAGCTGCCAATGAAAAGAAAGTTCAATAGCTAAAAAGCTGGGAGTACACCATGCATAAACTATAAAAATCAAATCAATGTAATGTGTTCACATTAACATACTCGTAGTATTTAAAATATGATGTTTATTACAATTATAAGACACTTTGAAAATTTTATTTCTAAGTGTCGCCAAATCTAAAATAAATCCCATTGAATGTACAAAGAATAAGCCGCAAAAATAGCATGGGAAAAGAGCCATTAGTTTCAGTTGGAATGCTCGCATTTTTGCGTAGTTGTAGCCTTATCAGAATTATAAGACACTTATTCAAAAGTGCCTCGAAAGTGAAAGAATCAATTGAATTTTTAAGTTTGGTAGCAGAAAACGTTGTTTCAATCGATGTTAATTAATAAGCCAATAAAAAAGCGTTTAACGGAAGAAGAAAAAGGCTTAGTGAAGGCTTATTCATGTTCAGACTTACATGTAAGCCAAATCTCAAAGAAAATTTGGTCGTAGTTTAATACCTAACCAGATATTTCAAAATATATATTCAAAATAAATAAATAAATAAAATAAATAAAATAATCTTAGAATTTTGTTAAGCGTAGTAAATAATCGGAAGAATTTATTTATTTTTATTTATTTATCATAATTAAATCTAATATATAATACTAAACTTAATACTAATTTTAACGAGTAACTAGCTGCTGGGGCCTACGACTCGCGATTTCATAATAGTTTGTAAGGGATTTAATGTAAGATAAATAATGTAATAATGTAATGATTAAATTGTAAGGTTGGATTTTTTACAGAAATTATGTATGTTGGAGATATTTAATGGTGAAGGAGTATTTAAAAGTTGGGATGGGGATATGGAACCAAAAAGGGAGACCCTTAGGCTCTCCAAATGTTGGCAGGAGTCAAGTAGATGTTTTGCGGTGAGATCAGTTCCGCAAAACGGGCATGGTGGACGATCTGAAGCTTTGAGGAGATGTTGGTGCGTGATTTGAGTGTGTCCAATACGCAGACAAATGAAAACTGTGCATGCCCGTCTGGATGAGTTTGTAGGAAGATCGATTTTGTCGCAATTTGGGTTGATGGAAGAGTACCCGTGGAGGAACTGTCCCCATCCTGTCAACTTCTTCATATGCAGATGACGAGTAACCAGGTTTTTTAAATCTCTGGAGCTCGTTGGTGTGAAGACGTATGTTGGGGCAGAGCTGATGTGCCGGGCTGCCTCATCAGCGCATTCATTTCCCCAAATACCTTGGTGGCTGGGAACCCCAAAGAATGGTGATTTTTTGGTGGTGTATGGTGCAAATTTTCTGGATTTCCCGAATTGTGTGATCGTTATGCTCTCGATTTTGTATGGCTAATATCGAGGATAGGCTGTCTGAGCATATAGCGAATTTCCCGCTTTGTTTTATAGCAAATTGGCAAGCTTTTAGTAGGGCAAAGGCTTCGGCGGTGAATATAGAATTATAAGGTGGGAGGGACCCCCCAACTATGATCTTTTCCGAATTTTCGACAACAGCGAATGCAGTATTATGTTGTGTTTTTGACCCATCTGTGTAGAGCCAATTTATATCCCCGAGCTTTTCTTTCAGCGCTAGAAATCTCGCCAGGTATTCTGAGCTGGTAGTATTGTTTTTGGCTGCTACATGCAGACTGGTATTGATGCTGGGCTGATTCCGAGCCCAATCTGGCTTGGGCTTTACAAAGTTGGAAAGTTGGGGTGGTGGCAATTCCAGTTCCGTACTATACTTGACGCATCGTCTGATAGTAGAAATGCATTTATATATTGCCGCTTTTGTTTGAAGATGCCGACAAAAGCCTTTGCTAGCAGTGGATTGGGTGTCGTGTAGAGCTTGGGAATTAGCTGCATCGGAAGAAATCGTCGTTGATTCTTGCAAATTCCAAAAGTGCATTTTGTAAAGATTTTGCTGATTTCCCATAAGCTAAATGAAATTTACTTTTGTTCAAGGTGTCTCCTTCTGCCATCAAAATGGCCTTGAGTCTGAAAAAGAAAAACTTTGAATCATAGTGAAATGAAACGGATGTGCAGGATGATCCAGAGAAAAGGACAAAGTAGAAGGTATTAAGTGAAACAGATTCTCTTTAACAATCCAGTATATTGAAGCGCTCTTTATAAGATGATACAGAGTTATAATCGATTATCCATGTTTTGCTGCCGAAATATTTACTTGCCCATATCTCAATTGTTGCAAGTTAGAAAGTTCTGTTTCCATTGTACAAGTATAATTAACTTTAAATGTTGTAATTTTAACCATTCCGTCAGTGTTGATTCGACAAACATGTTATTGTATATCCCTCTAAATTCTGTCTTAGGTTTTCTCACCAGTTCTGTCCAGTAAATTTGTAATTATGAAATAAAATTTAGTACTCTACAATTTCAAAAATGATTCGTGACCAAAAAAAAGTTTAAGGAACTCTGCTTAAAGCACTTGCTGCTGCCTCTGGTGGTGGATGTGGAAGAAAGTTTATTTTTCATGTTTTATAAACAGCTGATGACGATGGGTAAGGGTACTGAGCATGTGTGCATCAACTCAATTCATCTACTTATTTGCAGTTGTTTTACGTATACTCACTCGTAAGTAGTCACGCACACACAGATAGTGAGATACACAGATACCCACTCGCATACAGCAGATACAATGTCATTATTGCTTTAGCTTTGTGCTTGCTGGCTTCGCTCTTTATCGTTTGTAATGTTATATTTATTTATACCTATATTTTGTTTGTTTTTATTTTTCATTAACACGTGTTCGTTCGTTCGTTCATCTTGTTACTTGTTGTGGCTTTAGCTCAGCTTTCATTATCATACAAACTGTTGTGCTGTTATTGTTGTTTGTTACTTTGTTTTTGTGGCATGCAATTATCTGCAAATAGCAACAGGTAAAAACAGTAAACAAGAAGAACACTCAACTAAACTTTAGAAAATACAAGTAAAATAATAGATTAACTGCCAAAGTTCTAACTTACTTTCCCCAACTGTTGTACTACGGAACAAGTTGAAAACTAATTGCAGTTGTTTCCAAGTAATTTTAATGAGCTGTTGCTAGATAATGATGCATTAATTAATTACAAAAGATACACGCTTACGTTGAAAGATAAACATTCTAGATATTGTTGACAGTGTTCAAGTCCTTAAGCATTTATACAATAGGTGGGTGCTTGCAAATAATTTAAGGAAAATGCAAAGACGATAATCCAAAAACAGATTTGTTTGAAAATTTAATTAAAAGCTACACAACACTATAAATGGGAAATATTATTTTACTTTACTTGAGCAGTATGAAAGCTTAAAACATTCAATTAAATGTAGAATGGATACAAGATGAAAGGAATGCTTAAGAACTGAGATCTAAAATTGAGAAGAATAATAGTAAAAAAAAGATTTTTTACCATTTCGAGTAGTTGTAGGATTAGATATCAATTGAATCCAGTAAATACTTACATACCTTAAGACAATAAAGTACCCAGAATTTGTCATTTAAATTGCCCGCGTTAAGTAATTTTTAGGTTTTTTTTTTTTTTTTGTTTGTATGTTAGTAGGACTGTCGTTAATTGCTATGCTAAAAATGAGCGCGATCTGTTTACAGCAGCTGGTTTAATCAGTCCACCTCAGTAGTTCTCGGCGAATTTTGTTTGATGGAGTCTATAAAGTCATGCCGGGTTCCCCGAAGCGGCAATTTGAATTTTGGGGAACAGGAAAAAGTCATACGAAGCTAAGTCAAATGAATAGGGCAGCTGGTCGATGGTATTTATCGTGTTTTTGGCCTTATAATCGTTGATTATAGTGGCCCGATGAGAAGTTTTTGGAGAAAATTCAGCTCAATCGGAACGAACCGAGTGGCGACGTGCTGCATACCCAAATGGTTGACCAAAATTAAACGAGCTGTTTCACGATTGATGTTGAGTTCACGTGCTATCCCTTTAATACTAACATGACGTTTTTCGAGCACGAGTTCTTTAACTTTTTTGACGTTATCGTCAGTGCTAGAGGTCGATGGCCGCCCGGAACGAAGCAAGTCTCCGACTATCTCCCGACCGTCTTTAAAAGCTTTATACCACTCGTAAGCCTGAGTTTTCGATAAAACAGAATCACCGTAAGCCTTCTCCAGCATTCGAAAAAAACCTTATAAATATTACTTAATACTTTAAATACTTAATAATATAATATAAAATAAAATAATACTTAACGCGGGCAATTTAAATGACAAATTCCGGGTACTTTATTGTCTTAAGGTATGTCTAAAGAGTTGGTGGGCAGACAATTAAAAAAACCACAAATACTAGGAAATAATAAGAGTATTATTACAGTTTTAATAAAGTACTAAGATTGGAGATGATATGCTCAGCGAGTCTCAAAACTGTCATTCACGCCGAATGCTCTTTTGTTTCTATGCAAATCTTTTTCTTAGTTAGAAAATGATCTATGAATTTTCCAGAAAATAATTATCTTTTAAATTCAAAATGAAAAACTGATAAATTATTATTAATATGTCATAATAATAAATGAAGTTTATTTGACTTTACCTTACATTAATTTTATTTAAATTTTTACGATATCATTAACTCAATCTTTCACTTCATAAATCTCGTTAAATTATCACTTAAATTAATCCCATTTACATACATATATCCACAAGCAGAATGAACCATAAATTAAATAAGAAACACCTATTAGAAAGAAAATCTTACATGAGAAAAACTTTAGCAAATTGAAAATCAATTCTAATTGTTGCGTCAATTAATCAAAACGCCTAATGATGTGTTGACAAGAAAGTTTGGTATGGCAGCAACACTCAACAAATAACCGCGAATGGAAATGAATGAATCAAAAAAACACCCTTGTTATCTATATTTGTATCTACCATATACTTGTTTATATATATATGTATTTACATAAGTATATTCAATCTGTAGCATTGCACGTTTCACTTACAAGCGCGGAGGGGCAGCATCTTTTAACTTGTGTCCATAAGTTCCGAATAACAAATTATTTATAACATAAATATAACAAAAATTAATCTGTTAAAGTTCAAACAAAATGAAATGATGGCATTGAGTTAGATTTCTTTATTTCTTTCCAAGTATCTTTCTGTTGTTATGTTATTGTTGAGTATTGTTGTTCTTGTAGATATTAAAAACGCATTCGAAGAAAGACAAAATCCATAAAGACTACGCTAATGGCTCGTAAAAATATTATTATTATTATTATTTGTATTACTAAACGATTTGTAGTTGCCTTCTTTGCTTTTCTAAGCTTTTATTCTTTTTTGTATTTCAATTTTCCCTCGTTTTTCTTTTTTCTTTTCTGTTTTTTTTCTTTTGGTTTTGTTGTTCACTTCCACTTTGAACACTTTAAGCACTTGAGTAAATTTGTAGATTCCATTTTGCTTTTTTCTTTCTCTCATATAACAAACATAAAAAGGCATACAAAAGAAGAAGAAGGCGGGGAATAAATGAAAATTCATTCATGGATGAAAATACAAAGGAGCAAAATGAAAATATAAAAAATAATAAACTAAAAAAGTTGTGGAAAAAAGTCAACAGACGCGCGAGTGCGTTTATCTGTAAATGTTCAAATGGTCAAAGAGGCGTGCAATACTACTACTGAAGTGTGGGTGTGTGACAAATAGAATAGAAATAGGGATGGGGGATTGAATGCGGATCTGAGTGAGGTTCATTCAACGCATTGTGTCCGTGTCCGTGTCCGAACTCTGTACGATAAATACACGAATAATATTTATTTTTCCTTCTTTTTATTTCAATTTTTTATTTTTGATTTGCGTGACATTTGTTGATCATAAAAAAGAAACACGGTCATCATAAATTCAATGAGCTTCTATATTGTATCACTATAAGAAAACAGAGGATTGCACAAACAGAAAACAACAAAATGTGTAAAGATACACGTACATACGATTTTGTATACTCAAAATTAATGGATTTTTTCATCTTCTACTTCCTCGTATACCTCCTCCTCTATTATCGTTTCTTCCATCCTTCGTCATCTATAAATTTCTTGGCAAAAATGTAAACATTTTGTGATTAATTAGATTTATGTGAACCAAAAATGTACCCAAAAATAAGATTGATTGACCATAAATTTAAGTGCAACCTCAAATTTGTAGATAAAAGCTCGAATTGCTCTTAATTAGAGACTCTGTCCGTGGTGCGTATATTATTGTAAATGCCATACACAAAGTTTTTCCATTCATTTTATTTTCTTCTTATTATTTATATGTTTACACATAGTACTAAGTATCTAAGTAGCCACTTAGTAGCATTGAACTTTAGTTTAGTTAAGTTTAGTTAGTCAAGAAAGTATCTGAGTATGAAAAGGGCAAAGTTTTTGCAACGAGCTAATATTGCAAAGAACGACAATCGAATACTTTGTTTTAATGTATCGGGCGTGTCAGCATCGTTGGCGTTGGATCACGTTTTATGTCAAAGTAAGACATCAAAAACTGAACGGTTTGATGATGGCTACTGTCAACTTCATAATGAGTCAAAAGACAGGTTGATGGACACTCGAATACATTGCAAATTGTGAGTGACTTAGTGAGTGACTGAATGAATGTGTAAAATGCTCGTAAAAAATAAGGAATATTTGAGAAAATGCATGAACTAAGATGAATGAATAATGGTTTGCTGGGCAACTTGTAAAAGTAATGCAACTTGAGAGATCCTAATAAATGATTTTCGAAAAATATAAATTTTATAAGAGACGAAAGAATAAAATACATATAAGATTTAAAAAGAAACAAACATATAATCCTCGACAAAATTTTTCGACGTTTTCTGTGTGTTAATCGTCCTTTTGAGAAATTCAAAACAAATGTTGTATGTCTAATACAAAAATATACATGTGTGTATTTTATTCATCCCATTTTGAATCATAGTAAAACTAAACACAATATTATATGTTTTATTATAAAAGTTAAAGAATGAATACTGTATAGGAATTAACTCTTCCAGTGATGGGGAACTACATAATACCACTTGTGTGTCAGTACCAAATTTTATCTATAAATGATTTGTTGCATAGAAACAAACGGATATGTTTGGTGTCATTCTGATCTGAGGTCTCCAAACGCTTGGTTCTATGCTTTTCAAACCATCACAGTAAAGTGCTCTTCCCTATTCATACAAATAGTGTAAAGAGTATATAAAACAACAAACAAATAAGAAAAATAAATCAAATTTAGAAAAGGAAAGAAATAAAATAAATAAAAATCAATTTTTAATTACTAAACCCTAAATTCGATTACAGCAAATTTTAAATACTTTACACACAATTATTATAGATTGAAATTTATCAAATAATCCGAAAAGTGAAGTTGATCCCGCTACAAATTCTTATTGTTCTATTTTTGGGATGCTTATAAGATGCACTTATTAAATGAATGTTTCATCAATTTGTGTTATGAATGATTATTGAAATATTGATACTTCGATTGAATTACAATATTCTGATACTTTACACTAGTTTGTATAGAACCAGATAGACAGACATGTCTATAGGATCAAATCATTCCCCTTTTTCTGAATATACTAATGCAACATCTATGGTTGTGGAATACAAATATTAATAAAAACTAATAATATTACTACTTACAAAGGATATTCTGTCTGTAAGGTATATAAAAAAGTGAAAAACTGAAGTCATGTGATGGCATTCCAAATCCAAAAATATTTGAAATATTGATTGTAGCATACATACTCGTATTTAATTCCATTGAAACATTTAACACAAATCAAATTGTATTCATGTTTTTATTTGTATTTTTCCATCCCTATATATTGTATATATTCCTATAATTGGTAGCAACAGTTCTACTTGTTTTTATTTCTATAGCTACAGGTGTATTTTGGGAATTGTATCTGTGATTTGATTATTTAAATCTTTACGTTTCTTGGAAGTTCTAGGGATAAAAATAAACATTAATAAGAAAAGAAACTATAAAATTAAAATAAAGACATTTCATTTAAAATTCAGTTGGCGAGCAAATGTAATTTAATTTATTTAATATCATTTTCAATTTGTTTTTCTCTTGTTTTTATTCTATTCAAATGTTTTTCGTGGTTATTTTCTTTTTCGTGTTGTTTTTCAATCTTGCGTAGCAAATACATATCTTCATCATTTTAATTAAAATGATGATGATGTTGATGATGATGATAATATTGATGATGGTGATGACTACGAGCATTGTGATGTGATGTTGACGATGATGATGGGCGACTTCTTTATCAACAATTCATTTTCACAACATTAATTTTTCAACCCAAAACATTTCCAACGCAAAATAAAATATGCACATAAAAATACAATAACGTGTGAAATAATAGAAAACATGAAATCATTTTGCGGCCAACGCTTCGTATACGTAATGAATTTTCACATTGGTGGCGGTTTCCATTTTAATGCAACTAGTGTTCATGCAAAACTTTTATTATTTCTTTTCTTTTTTTATATGAAGTGATTAATATTCATTACTTAATAAAATCATTATTATTTATTTCTTTTTTTATTTTTTCATTTTTATTTTATAGAACATAATTTTATTTAATATTTCTAGACATTAAAACTAATATTTAATACTAAGTAATGACCTAATAAAGCTCGCTAAGTGTTAGCTTGAATTGTGTGATTTATTTGATTAATCATAAAAAAAAAGTTTATTTTTAGTTTTAGAATCATTTTTAATAATTTGTTTTGAACCCTTCGAGGTTGCACAGTCTCTCCAGATTACCGAGCCGGAAAGCATAATTGAAACGAATATCGATTTAATGTTCTTAGTTTGATTTTAACTGACAGTTTACACTTCTCGTTTAAAAACGGATAAAGTATTCTTAGTCTTTTATTATGCAAATTGAAGATTAAGTTTTTAATCCGAGGTATTTTACGCTGTTTCCCCATTGAACAGAATCAGAGCTAAACTGCAAGTTGGAGCTTGGTAAGTGGAAGGCCTTTCGCTTTCAAGAGAAGTATGTACTACCATGCATTCAAGCTATACAAGTTCTCTACCTTCTTTTTGAAAGAGGAAAACTTATAAAAAAAAAAAAAAAACAAAATACTATAAGACAAATATTGATTTTTTTTTTTTTTTTTTTAATTTAATAACAAATGAATTTTAAAAACGCAACAATTTATTAAATTTCAATTTTTATAGTGTAATGCATCCTTCCTTGTTTCCTTGTTTAAGTCGGTCCTTCTTAGATTCTTACGTAGGCAGATAGGATAAACTTGATTTGCATAATAACATATAAAAATAGGCAGGTCATAGAAAAACAAAAAGTTATATCGGAGTAGGGTAATGGTTTGATTATCTTATAATATTCCATCCATGCCCGACGCAAAAAAGACAAAATTATAAAGAAACCGTCAGAAATGATTTTTGCAATTGTGCCTAATTTTTCCCAAATGTAGAATACATCTCTTGACATCCAATTACTGTTTTCCAAAAAATAGAACATATTCCGTGCAGTGAGTAATTTCAGAAACGCAAATTCTACGATCTCATTATGTTTTGTAACTGCGATATCCGAAGTGTTCCTTACTTGTGCCTCAATGTCATTACATTCGTAGAATATCACAGGATCAACAGTATCATTTTTTTCATCGATATTGCTATTGTTCGAAAAAAACCAAAACAATAACAAGATTATACAAAAAATCTTCATGTTTCAATTTACAACAAAATATTTCTTCTCGTATTTTGTTAAAACATTAAACTACTTGTCTACTTTGATTGAGTTTCCTTTTTGAAATTTTATAATTTGAGATTTTTATAACTTTCACTAAGCACACTTAGTCCTTGCTATTGTACATACAATATCTCAAGAAATAGTTGTTTACATAAACATTATAATAACGAATGTGTATGCGAAGATCATTCAACATTTCTAACACTTTCATATCGTCAGTTTGGGTTGCAGGCTCAGGTGCTTTAAGTAATGTTTCATTTTCCTAGTCGAAAAATTTATGTGTTCGCGTGTACATTCTTCAACTAGTGTCATATAAAATTATTCATGTCACTTGGTTTATGTGAGACTGTACGTCACCAGCGGAGTCCGTGTGTCTTAGCTAGAATTCGTGTAATAAGAAAATATCTGCATACAAAATTATGTCAATAGAAAGAGCTGGGTGAAAAAATCAGTACCCCAAGCAATTAACCATCCAACAATTTGTGTTGCAACTAGCTACATTCATCAAATAAATGACACAACTCCTTAAATCGAACCTAACTAAGTATCCAGATATGTGTATGAATCGCCCACACTAACTGACTAAATGTTGTTCCAGACTTGTGAGGCAAACTGCCAAAAGTGCATGGAAATAACAAAGTGAACAAAGGCAATTAATTCACAAATTATTTTTATTTTTAATTCAAATTGTAAAGGTTTAATAATGGATTTGTTAAGAAGTATAGATATTAGAGGAGCTAAAATGACTCTCTACCTGAAGCAATATGAAACACTTGTCTATTTCTTAATAATCTAAGGGATTCTCAGGGATGCTGGTTGCTAACCTGCAAGGGAACAAGGCAGGCGAGTTTCAGTGTGTTGCAAATATAAGAAACTCGAAGCCTAGTCTAGGAAAAGAGTAATAACACTTTGAAATGATTTCATCTAAAATACTTCTAACTTCTTCCGATTGAAATCAATTCAATCACATCAATATCATTTCTCATTCATTAATAGAATATTTCTTTTGGTTAACAAAGTCGTCAACAAATTTTACTAAGTAATTGACCTTTTTTTGATCTAACAACTAAATCAATTTATTTCTTTTTATTTAAATTCGCTCTTTATTATACATTTTTACTTTGCATAGAACCGTGCGTCAGAGACCCCATAGAAAATGATCAACATTATACAATAGGAAGAATCGATTTAGCCATGTCAGTCCAATCGTCCATGCTATTGTTTTTATACTTAAGACAACTGGTGTATTCGAATCAAAGTTTCCCGATTATTGGAAGAATTCCATTAAAAATCATAATTGTTATTGTTTTATTTATTCCTAGCGTACTAAAATTGAAATTACTTGTTATCAAATGACAAGTAACTTAGAAATTGGGTTGTGAAAGGTATGTAAGCTTCTGTGAACTGATGTTAATGTTCTATCTTGTTTGTTTTTGACTCAAATGACTCACCCTTCGGGAACATTACAATTTTCATTCGGTGAGGAAGATTTCTTACGTCGAATTGCCATGTGACGTTCACGTGTTAAAAATTTCGGTTGTTTCTTCACAAAAACTGGCTGCACAGCAAATTCATCACAGGTTTGCACTTTGAGTAACATTATTTCTTTTTCTTTTTCTTTTTGTTTTTGTTTATTTTATCTTATTATTTGGAATAAAACGCCCACAACAAATTTATTTTAAAATATATGGAGAACACAAAAATAATCATGAAATATGCAATATTCGACGAGTTTTAAAACGAGACAAAAATTTCATTTTTAAAATGCAAACACAATATTGACAGGTCTCATACGATAACGAGAGTATACAGTATACATAAGTATATGTAGGTTTATATAGTATACCTATGTACTGTGGAATAATAATAATATTATTGATAAGAGACTTAACTATGAGTATTTTTAAGTGAGTGCGACATTGAGAGCTCGTAAGAGAGTCATCAATTTTTAAGTTTGACTAAATTCTCAGGGAATCATTTATGTTATTGACAATGAACGGCAGACAAAGCAACGCATCCAAAAATTTTTTTTTTTTGTTTTGGTGTTGTACTTGTAGTAGATAAGAATTCTTTATCATAGGAATTTTAAAACTGATAACAAAACAGAACCATGAAATATTCGGTGTTTCTTCACCTAATCTGGTAATTCAATGACGTTTTCACTTTTGCAAATCAAATGCATAATAAAAATAATTTAAAATTTAAATTTATATGAAAACAGAGGAAAACCGACACGCAACCGTTGATTATCGCGCTAATGTTAGAAATCAACTGTTAAATAATGCAAAACCTTCATTGAGCGCGGCCTAAACAGCAACAAAAAAAAAAAATAAATAAAAATAAAATACTCACGCATCACTAAGTAAATAGGCAGGCATATAGACATATGGTAGAGATAGTAACAACATGAGCGAATGTAGTATCTCAAACTGAAACCTAAATTGAAAGTGAGGCAGATACAGATACATCAACACTGAGAGAGTCAGACAGAGAGAGAGAGAGAGAGAAGTGAATTAAAACCAAGCCCGATATTATTCACCGGCATGTACTTGGAAAAAATAAATATAAATAAAAAAATTATTATGAATAAACACAAACCATACACATTGGAATATATATTATTGTGTCTTCACATACAATTACAAATTTATATACATTATTATCTCGATAGTCCGGACAGTTAAAAACCAGGTTAACAAAATGTAAAGATTGCCAGACTGACAATGTTTCCGGTGGTGATATCCTTCATTTGCATATGTTCTACATGTATTAAACGAAGATATGTGTAGCTTGAGAGTAGAGAACTCTTTGATATAGGTTTTTTTTTTTCAACTCGAATGATGTCCTCGATGTCAATCTCATCGTGGATAATTTCAATCAATCACTCATCAAACGAAATACATAAGTACTGTCATAAGGATCTATTCGTATTTTAACAAGTTGGTCAACTATTTGAGTTGAGTAACTGGAACGTAACATTGCAAGAGGCAAATCTAATCATCATCTATTGCAATTATTTGTTAAGCTGCAAAACAGAAGTGATAAGCCAAGATAGTAGGTCGATAATTTGTTAGAAAACGGGGAATCAACTTAAAAAAAAATAGCAAAGAATAAGAATTTAGAAGAGAATCGTATTAGAGAGTCTTTAATAGCAAGGAATTAATTGTCCAGATTATAACGTTATTGAAACTATCGAGATTATACTGTATATACGGCAAAGCAAGTATGGATATAACTAGTTCATTGTTCAATGCCGCTCAACACAAAGTACACTTGCAGTTAAATATTGTATATTTTGTATTGTTTATGAAGCAAGCAACCAGCAACTTTATTTTTTACTTATTATCATTGTTTTTGTTTTTAACTTTTGTATCTTATATCTTTTCTTGCAATTGAAATTAACGTCACAAAGCTTTTGCAAAGCTGAGCTTAGTCCAAAGGTCTTTCAGCTAAGTACTATTAAATTCTATTACGATGAGTCTTTAATATTCATTTATAGACACGTTCGTACTGCTATAGCAAACTCCACGTTTGTGTATGTACAAATACATATACAAGTATTGTACATGCAATATTTTTCATTTACAAATGCTGTCTATGAAAATCAATTAAAATATATGTATTCGCAATTACGCTTAGCTAAAAAAAATTTAACCGAAACAGAAACAGAGAATTCAAGTCAAGGTCGTCGATTAAGAAGTAGCTGTTTTGGTTATTTCAGTTAAAGTTCCCGATTTGTGAGGATAAATTACGATAACCCGAGACATTTGTTGTCAAAGCAAGCCGCCAGACACTAAGCCAATGAAAACCAAGCAGATACATATTTTTTGTTATTTCAAAAAAGCTTCGAATTCGATTTCGGAAGCCGCTATTTTGCATACAAAGATAAATAAACAGGGCCAAACGACCAACCGACAATTGATTGACGGCTGTAGAGTTTTTGTTATTTTTTGAACATCAGTAAACAATTTAAGCAAATTAAATATTTGACGTCGAGACAAGAACAAAAATCAAAAAGTAAAACAAATAATATATGTATGTTCTTCAATATTCGGCAATTATATACTTATATTACTCTATAAGTTCTATATGGTATGCAGATAATGTTGCAATCAAGGTTGGTTGTCTGGATGGATAGATGTGATTCAGGGTATCAAAATTATTATTTTGTCTGAATTAAAGAAATGAATTAGTACTTAAAACTAATGATAATTTCACTTTACATAGAAAATTTTTCGGGAGAACTCAACCAAGAATCACAAATCATAATTAAAATAATTTTAGTAGATTGGATTCTTTAAAAAACCTGAATCCCAAATATTCACAAAATACTCATATATTATTCGCACCTCTAATTTTAAGTTATAAGATATCTAGAAGCTCATCCAATTTGAAATTCATTAAATACTTCAATTTAATAAGGAGGTGAAAAACCAATAATTAACTCAATGTACGAAGTTTGTTCAGAACCTAAGTTTAATGTTTTTTTTTTACTCAAGCTACGTACATTAAATATTCGGTTATTTTTTCTTATGATGGTAAATATAGGTTAAAACTATCAGTAAATCATAGGTTAAAACTATCAGCCATTTTGCATTGTTATTCTTTTTACAGACATTCTTCATTCTTGTTCTGTACCTATTGATAAAAATTGGTCAAATAATTTGTATTACATGTCGCTGCTATTGTCTAACAGATTAATTAATACATTATTATGATTATCGAATCGTTTTATGTTGTTATGACTGTACCTAGCAATTACTTTTTTAAATGTACGTATGCGAAGATCTCGGTATAAGACTGAATTTCTAATATAAAATGGACAAAACACAAAACTTCTGAGGAGCATGGATTGAAATCTTTGCAGGATTTCAATATTGGGTTCTGCTGATGTTGTCCAGAGTTGGATTCCATATGTCAACATTAGTTTTATAATTGCCTTGTAAAGAAGTCATTTGTCTTTCTACTAAATTGTTGACGTTTTAATATGATATCTTATTTCCAAGTGAGCCTTCTGTCAAGTTTTAAACCAAGATAATTTACAAAAGTGTGCTGTGGGAGAATTTGATGAAAAGTGTAACTGATGGAGAATCACCTCGGCTTCAGCCAAATGTAATTTGCTTCGATTTTTCACTGTTTACAACTATGTTCCAGATTTGAAACCAGGAATCCAATCGGTCATAAGTAATACATATTTGATTACATTGCCAATTTATTTCATATCCTTATTCAAAGAGTAAAGTCCAAACTCCATATGACGTTATGCTTTTTATATGTTTCAACAGCACAAGATCCACAACATGCGTTAGCTCAACTTATGATGGTCGACGCGTAAGACGGCAGCCTGAAACGCTTCGTATAAAACCACAGTTATTTCATAGTTCTATGATTTCACTTCGGCCAGCAGTCCTCAAGTCTGCTTTTTTTCTAATTTCTTTTTTGACTTTATAACAATGTACCCAATGTACCTGAATTTCAACCCTTGTTGGCAATGCAATTGTGCTCTTGCACAAGTCTACTACCCATGTTGCATCACCAGTTATAACCCTTTTGAGCGAAACTGGATGCGATGCTCATGCGACGGTTCTTTAGGTCCAAATTTATCAATTTCGGAACCAACTTCGTTTGAACACGTTACATGTCATCCGATTAGCCATCACCTCCTCACCCACTTCTCTAATAGTGAATCAACGATACTCCATAACAATTTTCTTCACTGCTTCAACGTTTTCATCGGTTGTTAAGATAAAGGTCGGGCCTCGTCATTGACATCTTTTCGGCTTTTTGTGAAGAGTTAAATATGCTCTATTCTCTATATACTTATATTATTTACCGATTGAATAATAAAATTAACCAAAAGTGTCTAATAGATAGAATTTTTGTATCAAAACTCATAAATCATTGTGGATCATCTATAAATTTGAATAAAACTTAAAAACACAATTAAAATTAAGAAAACTAAAGTATAAAAATATCCAGATTCTATTTGCAATATTCATATTTAACATGATTGCACAAAATACGGAAACAGAATTGAGTTTTTGTACACAAACAAATCATATTTTGAAAAGTTCAAATGTAATGTAATCATACAAAACAAAAAAAAGCTACTGTAGTGAAATAAATATTGTATAAAAAGAAAAACAGAGGAAAACATGGGGAAAACACATTTAAACTGAATTAATTCACATGCCGCGTGTAGTTTTGACAAAAGGCCAAAGATGAATTAACTAAAGCGTTCAATTGGCAATTAGCCAAAAATTTATTGTTAAACAAATATACATATGTATACTATATGTTGTATATCAAAGACATATGAGCCGATAAATAGACAGTTGGACAGACTCTCTGACAGACAAATGGTTGGTTAGATGTGATACGCTTTTATTTAAAATTTATTTGCAAATTAATTTTGTGATTGTCGAATTTGTTGTGTGGCAAAAGTAAAACAAAAAAAATTAGTAAGCAAAAATTTGCAGTGTTTTCAATTTATAAAAATTGGGAAATAAAACCAATATTTAATTTATTATGATTGCGGCGAAACGAAATGCGTCATTAGTGTTTTAAGTGAGATGAAACGAGAAAAAACTATTACGCACACACACACACACACAAAAGAAAAGAAGAAAGTTTTACGATTTCATTCATAAAACAAAGTCACATGTGGATAATGTGTACAAACGAATGTTTAAGAAAATCTCATTTTGGCTTCGAAAATGTTCAAATAAATTAGTCAAAATATATCATTTTATCACACTAAATCTATGATGGTGATGCGGTTTGCCTTTGCTGACTTTAGAATTGAATGTTTAATTAAATTTGTTTATTATCATTTTATGTTTTATGCATTTGCCAGGCAGCCAGTATTTTTGTCAGAATTCACTTCCCCCATTTAGTAAGTTCGATTCGCCACACATTCATACGTTTTGGACTCGATGATTATTTATTGACGTTTCTTTATTTATTTATTTATTATTTATTTTTCTTTGTTGGCCTTTGAAATTCAAAATCAAAGGTGAATAGCAAAACTGACGCAACGAGGTAATTGTACAAACATTGAATAAAATAAACTGAAAATATTTCTATGGGAAATAGTCAAAATAGTACAAACATTGATTTTATTTATTACAATGACAGGCTCCCTCCCGATTCCTCTAGCCGAGTCATTAACCAGGATGGTTCTTGGCAGGCGCCTTAACAAAATCCATCCACGCGACTTAAAAAATAATTCTATTTTCTGCTAAATGTATAAAAATCATTTCCTCTGTAATTTTTTCTTACAAAAGAAGCGACATCTGTTGGCTAAAGTGATAACTACATGAACATAATAAACATGTTGCGAACAAAAGCTTTTAAAGAGTAAAAAAGTAAACAGTTGGCATTAACTTGTTTTAACATCAGATTCAACTGTTTTTAAATTTGTCACAGACATTTATCAATTCTCGGAAAATTTATATTACTTTTAAGTTAAATAATAACTTTGAGGTTTTACTTTAAGCAACTCATAGATTGATGTTTTGGCATATAAATAATTGCAACATACATCATTCCATTAGTCAGGGAAGTACTTGGAAAGACTGAATAGCCATGACAACAAATCTCCTCGAAAGCAATGGTATTGTCAGGCGATTAAAAAGTTATCTTCTCCTAGACTTATCAAAGAAATTTTAAGTTTTTAGTTGTAAAATTGGTGATATTTAATGTTTAATGATTAAAAAATCAACAATTGCATTAAAAATAATGGATAAATTTGACCACTAAAATATATTGAATATGAACCGATTTTGTAGCAAAACTTTAAATTACTTCCTAGCTTTATAAATAAAACAATGATACCTAATTAAAAAAAGATCTTAATACCTTTCATAATAGAAACCCAGAAAGAAATTTTACTTCGGCTATGCGAAAGTTTTTATACTCTTCACACTCCCCGAGAATATAGAAATATTTCATTATTGGTTTGACTTATGCTTAGGGTCAGTATATGGTACATGCAGCATTTCAATATTGAAATCGTAATATTTGTATGGGATCTGTGCGATCCAGTGATCCAAGGGTCTTGAAATTTGCATTGTTAGTGATTAAGGATCAGACACTATACAGTCCAAATTAACATTAATTTGGTGTTTATATGGGAGCTATACAATCCAGTAATCCTTGGGTCTTAAAATTTGCATGATTGGTGGAAATATGTCAAAGATTTATAGTTTCCAAATTTCATTTGGTTAGTACGAAGAAAGAAAAAGTTTTTCTAATAGGAACATAAATTTTAATCTGGGTTTTTATGGAAGGTATTTATACCATCCTGTAATTCTTGGGTCTTGAAATTTATGTAGTCAGAAATTTATAGCTTCTAAATTTCAGTTTGATAATATAAAAAACCCAAAGTGTTTTTTCATAATTAATTTGGTTTTTTTTAGGAGCTACCCCTAAAGTTTTGGCTTATTTCGAAAAAAAAAAACACAATTAGGTAAAAAGAAAAGTTCCTGTGAAATTTCAGCCCTCTAGCTCTAAAACTGAAAGAATAGTTTTCATACAGACGGACGAACATGATGATCATGATGTCTTCTTTTGTGTGTTACAAACTTCATGGCAAACTTATAATAACATTCATTGCATGAAGAGTATAAAAAAATATATTTTTAAGATGTTAGCACACGAAATTTAAAAAAAGCTTTTACACTACTGGCAAAAATATTGAACAATTTTAATTTTATTGTTTTGATTATATTTAATGGTTAAAATTGTGACCCTAAATAAATATATTAAAAATAATTATCTCAACATATTCTCTGGCATAATCCTATAAATAATTGATATGATAATAAGGTTTTTATTTCGAGTATGTTAAAAATATATGTCCTAACATATTCTCTCTCGATTTAACAACACACTCTGTGGTTAATTACTTTTAATAATTAATGAATTATTAACTAGTTCTATATTTGATAAAAGAGAATTTTAAGACGCATTGTTCATTTACAAAGCGTTTGAGTCATCAAGTTATTAATTATTTATAGGTATATTTTAAAATCTCGCATTAAAATCATTACCCAATACAGTATGATGTAATCATTGCTTTCCTTTCTTTTATATCCGAGTGTACTTAAACATTTATTTATAGACAATATTTTCTAATTGAATCTTTATTAAATGCGAATTTAATAATCTCATGAACTCATGTGTAATACATGTTGTAACTATAAGCATAAAGATGCCGCCGAGTACTGCATGTGCATGTGCCTTGTCAATGACAATGTCAGACACACAATTTCAATTAGATTAAAATTATTAAGCAAAAGGGAACAGGAACAACAAAAGGAAAATCTATAAAGGTTTTATTTTATTCTACGTATACAATATTAAAGTGTGTCAGGCATGCACAGTAGTAATTAAGGCTAATTAAATGTCACTTACCGCCAATCATGCGCCGCAAATCCTGGACAATTTGATTTGCATTGTTCGCAACGAACACCATCCTCAACTTCACGTATAATGACGCCCTAGAATGAAAATTTATAGCAAATATTAAGTATCTTTCGTAAGTTTAAAAATCAGTGGAAATATTGTTTCAACATGAAAGATTTACTAGCTTTTTTTTATGTAATTTAAATTTATTTTGTAATTAAATGACAATTTTGTCAGCAATTGCCTCTTGGAGTTGTTGCAGTTTTATCGTTAATTAACATTTTTCCCCACAATTACAACAAATTATAAATATGTATTAGTTTGCAACAAAGACTGTAATTTTATTTTATTTAAATATTGCATCGCAAAAAAGAGATTAAAATTAAACACAAAAAGTTAACAACTTTATAAATCTCTTCGATTCAATCGAATAGAAATTTTTTAACCCTTTCGGCTACGACTTTTTCCCTGTGGCTTGAAAAATGTTTTCTTTTATTTTTTCCTTTCGTTTTATATTTATTCAATAAGTATTTGCTAAAAAGTTCAAGTCGCCACGCCCATCCGTTTGGACGCTAGCTTGAGTTGCATGTCAGCAACTTTGGGCAATTTTACGTATGTTGGATTATCTTGAAAAAATTAAGTTGGATAAGACAAAAAACAGTTTTTATTGTTATTACAGGAAAGATAGATCTTACACTTACATCTTACACTATCTTGTACAACCTGCAATACCCTTTTTCACCAAATGCTACCCACTGTGCATCTTTATCATAGCTCTGTGAGCTTGGGTGATGCGGCTGGAACCTGTACTTTTTTCAGTTTCGTGAAGACACACTACTCGATGAAGAGCCGAGCACTTTCTGTATTCGATGGACAATAGTCAGTAGATTTTAAAAGTGCATCGCATGTAGCCACTGTAAATTTGTAACAGCTGATCGTAGGCATCAATAGAAGATTCTTATGTACCACTTTCTTGAGCTCCATGAGCATATCTGCCAAATCCACTCCTCCTATCCCCTTATTGTAGAAAGCAACAATCGCAAACCTTAGAACATCAATCTAAGCTTTTTCTTTTGGGGTCCAACGTTTTCACGAGATTTGGAAATAAATATACAATATTAAGAACTACAGAAGAACTAGACTACACACATAAAAATCGTGAAATTTCACATGAAGCTTGTAAAACTCGATAATGAAACTTGTATTTTATTTACACACAAACACAAACAAACATATACATATGTAATTCAGTCATTTATTGCAACGAAATATAAGATTAACATACATTTAAATCATAAAAACAACTGTCTATTCATAAAATTACAAAAATATATAAAATTTTCCGTCTAATAAAAGATTTTTTTTTAAAAACCCAACTGTTTTCATCAACATTATTCTCCTTTAAGAGGATACATTCACAACAGCGCTTCTTTAACTTTGCAACGTTTTGGTAAAGGATTTGTCTTCGCTTTGAAAATAGACCTCAGTTTCGACGATCACTTCTTCATTTATGCCAAATTTCTTTACCTGGTGCCTTTTTTTTTTTTTTATTTTTGCAAGAAATTAGTATTTGCTGAGTGTGCCAGATCTAAAGAGTAAGTTGTATGAGAAAACAATTCGAAGCGTAATTCTTTAATTTTAATCATTGTTTTCATCGACTTGTGACACGGGCTATTTTATTGCTGGAACATCACTTATGTCTTTTGATTTCTACACTGAATCAATCTATTAATATCATATAACATTCACTATTGGTAGTAAATGCCACTATTCTTAAGACAGTCAATGAATAACATACGTCTCGAAATACGCATGACAAAATCTTTTGAGGTTTTGGTCGTTTTGGATTTCTTAAAAATCGTATACAAGTGAACTCTGGTCATTTCGAAAAAACACTTTAAAATCAGTAATAGTCAGATTGTTTACATAACAAAACATAAGTCTCGATATTTGATAGGCACACCTTACATATTTTGTCTTTTTGATCTTTTACAATTAGTTGCCAGCAGTGTGTAATGCCGAACAAATCATTACATTGCATAAAGCAAAGTCAAAATTCCTGTGTGACCCGAAACGTAGAACTTCTAAACCGCCCAACACCTTTTGATGCAGGTTTCACTGTCATTTAGAGATATTTGGGCGGAAGGTTTTATGTACATAAAAAAACAATTGATTCAACAATAAAACGATTAAATTCATTTTCATTTATTTCAAATAAGAAATTGAAATAATGAAAAAAATAAATTACTTTTACCATAACAAGGAAAAATTCCTTTTTTTTAATTAGTTAATATTCAAACACCGACTTAACGGAAGGGTTATACAAAATTAAACTGACAATGTGGCAAGATAATGGCAGATGGCGTAAAGCCTAAAATAAAAAATTTCCAGGTAATTGTTAGGATAAATTAGAACTCGAGCCTACGTCGTCTTTGGCGACCGTATACCGAAAGGTCATCGGGGTGAAGGCGCTTAAGTGTCCTTCTCGAGGTGTTTATGGCAAGAGCAGATGCTAATTTATTGACATAAGTCTTAAGCCGGTTCTGATTAATAAAACCGATGAAATCAGGCTATCTAATGTATCCGTGCTAATCAGAATCAGGGTTTCTAGTTATAAATATATATTGTAAATTTGTAACAATATAGGATATTTTAATTTTTATTGCGTCTGAAAAAGAAAAAGATTAAAATTAAACACACAAAAGTTAACAACTTCCTAGATGTCTTTATTGGTTTTCCTCTTTAATTGCAATGTAGTACAACACTTTCAGCGACACGACATGACTCCTTATGTTCTGTTCAATTCTGTGCAGTTTTGTTCAGTTCTGTCTCATTTATCCGTATGGAATTATTCAAATTGTATCTGTGTGACCTCATTTGCCATGAAAATTAAAAATAGCAAAGCGAACGAACGAATGAAACCAATGAAAATGCACAAAAAACTTGCACTTGGCATTGTTCCATCTTCGTTTACAGTTCAAGCGGAAATTCATTGCAGCCATTTTGACTTTTACTATTTTGCACAATGTTTCGTCATTTTTTTTCTTTTTTTTTTCCTATTCAGCCTGTTCCTTTAATTTTTTGTTTCGGTGCAAAGCCGTTACACGCCACATGCCAAAGTGACAAAGAAAAATAGGCAGCCATAAAGCAAAGTCTGATCCATTTTGCCATTTATGAAATTATTATTCAGGATGCAGAAAAAAGGAGGCTCTAAGCTTTGACGCCTCTTAATGGCAAATGCATTTTTTCCAGTTTTTCACTTTTCCATCTTTCATTTATTTTCTTTTTGTGTTTTGATTGCTTTCACAAAATTTGTGCCCTTTTTTGTTAGCATGTGCGGCTTTTTGTCGGCTTTGTTGGATTGACTCTTATTTATTTTGCCGCATTTTCGAGTAGCTACGAGTATTGTGATACGTTGTACTATGTGCTGTACTACTTACTTACTTACTTGCGAACTCTTGGCGCGTTGACACTGTTTCCTGCTTTACACAAAAAAGTATTGTACGTTCAATAAAATCGATGATGACCTACTTCAAGGGAACAACTAACTTCATTCGTTGACACTTGGTCAGACAGAAAAATAAACAAACAAACAAACAAACACATAGATATAGTCAGATAATTAGACTATCGAAGAGTATCAATGGTTAACATCAAACATTTAGCACCGACGACCTCTTAAGACTATAACGAGTGCATTTCATTATTTTTTTGTTTATATTTATGTATCATAATTTGCACTAAATCCATTTCATAATTAATCATAATTTAATGATCAATTTTTATCTATATATATAAAAGAAAGTCGTGTTAGTTACACTATTTATAACTCAAGAATGGCTGAACCGATTCGGCTGAAAATTGGTGGGGAGGTAGCTTAGAACCAGGAGACGGACATAGGATAGGATAGGTTTTTTTTTCGTCCGTCCGTCTGTCCGTCCTTGGGTCATGTCCTAAAAACCGCAATAGCTAGAGGGTTAAAATTTTCAGAGAATGTGTAGTTCTATCCGGGCATCAGCAACAAATACTAAAACTAAAATATTTTCGAAAACTTAAAGGGGTCCCAATACAAGAAACATTTTGGTTTGTATGGCAGCTATACGATCCAGTAATCCCACTATCTTGAAATTTGGATGGTTGGTGGGTATACATCAGAAACTTATATTGTCGAAATTTCAGTTTGATCGGACCATACAAAGCCCCATTAATATTCAGGTTCTTATTGGAAAAAACTTTTCTGTTTTTTGTTCTATCGAACTGAAATTTAGACACTATAAGTTTTTAACATAGGTGCGGTAAATTTGTTGGAATCAGTCAAATCGGACCACTAGGAAGAGTACCTCCCATACAAACCCCTCCGTGTACGAGTCTCACTTGCACTTGGCCCATTTCTTTTTTTTTTTAATAACTGGGTACGCACAGGGGACGTAGCAACGCACGCCGGGTAAGGCTAGTTATAATATACTTAAAAGAATAATTGAAACAAATATATAGAGACATCTAAGGAAAGGATTTTTCCTGACATTTACTGACAGCAATAAAGACGTGGCTTGTCGTTTTTTATAGTTTCATTTTATTTGCATCATCAATTCAAAACAAAAACCACAAAAAATCACAATATATTATGTACATCACAGATAGATTGGTTGAAGATTGCAAATATTAAGATAAATTTTCAAACCAGAAAATAAGAAGTTCTTGTTTATTTATTTAAATTATTTTAAGAGTTTACGTACTAAAATAAATAAATTTTAATTTTACATAATCTGTCGAGTTTCTTCGAATAATGATTTTTATGAAACGCACGAGAGGAATCGAATGAAATTCCACATATTATTGAGCAAATTGAAGAGCTATCTATACACGTCCATCTGTCTATCCGTTCGCTTATTGGGGCACTGTTCCCAGTTGTTTTTGTAGAGAAAATTTGATCCACCAATTCCGACTCTTCCGGTGAATTTTACAAAAATTTTTATATTGTATTGTTAGCAGAACTAAAGGTGTATGCGGAATTGCCACTCAATCGGATATCAAGAAGTGGTTCTAACTTAGCTTGCAAGATTTGACACCGCCTACAGAACAATGTGAACTAAATAAAATCATTTAAAAACAACCATTACACCGAATGCATTAAACCTATGAAGGTTTCAATAATCAGAATCACTTTATTTCTTATTAAGGGATGCCGGGTATCCCATAAATGAGCTCACTTTTATATGGTATACTAATTTAGTTTATATCAAATGAATTTTATCAAGATATGAGGGAGCTTGTCAATAAATCTAAATAAAAACTTATGTACTATTATTGGGTCATTATTAGTTTCTGTGTGCAAGTTTCCCATTTCTTTAAATATTGTCATATTGTTACACTGTAATTTCATGTTTTACATAGTTAAATTTTTTGTCCTCCAAATATTGAATTGCATGTTCCTTTTTTTTTTATATTTTTATAACGATTTCGTTATAAATAAAAAGGTACCCCCCCGTTTCAGACTTGTTTCATTCTAATGGTTGAAGAATTTTTCACTATACTAAAATGTATCAAATTTAAAATATAAAACGAAATCGAAATTAGGTAAAATAACAAAGTTCAACTTAAAATATCTACAAATATGGATCAATGGCGAAAGTTTTAGTTGTTGTTATACTCATATAGCTACAATGTATCTAAATGCATGTGTTTGTGTAAAACAAAATAATTTATACTAAAAATGTAAAAATACTAAAACAAGCGAAAACACGCAAATGTACAGATATGGAGTTAAGTCTAAATCATTTCACCTTTAGGGTGACCAAAATAGATGAAATATAATACAATAGAAAAATCAAAATGATGTCACTCGATTACTAAAAACGGTCAAATAAAAAAACATTAACGAATTGCAAACGATCTTATTAATTAATAAACAAAAATCAATGTACGAAAATAATCATTAAATTTATTAAAACATAAAGCTGTCTGCATCAAGAAAACGACTCGTCAAAATGGATACATGTGCCATATACATGGATACTACGAGTATTTCAGAAGAAACAATCAAGTAAACTGGAAATGTTTACAACAAGAATGTTTATTATTATTATATTTTTGATGTTGCAATAAAACCCCCACAATTGAAGCGAAATTCCCAAAAACAAAAAAACTAAAAACACATCACAGAAATCACAAATTTGTTATTAACGAAATTATTTTAACAAATACAAATAACAAATGACAATAAATGAAAGAAAAAATTATACAAGAAATAATAATTTCGGTTGCAGCGAATATGTTATGCTCTTTAACTTATTCGTGTTAAATGTTACAATATCTCGAACAACTAGAATAACTTCGACAGAATATGAAAGTTAAAAATGTTATCCATAATATTGGAATAATCCATTTATATGGAAGGTTCACTTCAATAATACCGCCGTAGGCCTACTATATTCGATTAGTCATATACTCCGGCATAAAAAGAGTCGCCTTTAACATCTACTTATCAGATTTGTAACATTGTATTGTATTGTCTCCTAAGTGTTAACAATACTGTCATTAATTAATATTATTCATTTTTAGAGTATCGTACCCAAAAGGGGCCCAACGGAACCCTATTAACAACTTTACGCTCTGATGAACTGTAATAGGTTAAGAGATGATATTCGGTAATTCTTCGGGGCTACAGCAAAAAAAACTAAAACTAAATTCAAGTTAAAAATTCTAAGGAGTCCCCTAACAAAAAACGTATGCGTTTTGGGAGCTGTACGTTCCAGTAAACTTGAAATTTACACGGTTGGTTAAAATGGGTTAGAAACTTATAGTGTTCAATTTTCAGTTTGACAGTATAAAAAAAAATAATAATTTTAAGGAGGGGTGTGTATGAAAGGTACGCCTATAGTGGTCCGATTAGGCTGATTCTGACAAATGTGCAGCATCTTGCTCTCTAAGTCCAAAACTGAGGGATAAGTTTTCATACATACAGAAGGATAGTAGTGCTACTCAAATGTTGTTTCTTTAAAATCATGTGCGATGGTACGGCCTAGAGCCCTGCACTGGTCAACACCACTGTAGTGTTAACAATCGGCAATCACACTGTGCTCACTATGAAAACGAGTCATGTGCGCTTTCGAAACGAGTCAATCAATTGTTTTTGTTTTATTTGTTTTTGTGATTCATTGTCTCGAATTTAAACAGTCATCAACTCGGGTCTTATCGAATGAGTCGGTATCACGCTATCATGTAAATATACTGTTTTGTGGCTCGTGTCTTCGGGGATGACTCGGTGTGACTCCTTTCTTCGGGTATGACGCGATATCACAATAATATGAAAATACAATAACAAAGCAAATGTGAGTGCGAGCGAGAGGAAATGAGACAGCATGCATGCAATAGCAATAGTGTGCACAGTGTTTTTGATGCTGTACAATGAAAAACGAGTCACGTGTGTTTCTGAATCGAATCATTCAACTCATTTTGTCTATACTGTCATGTCGACTCGTGTTTTCTGATATGACTTGGTAGCACACGGTTTTAGTCGGGCCTCGCTCCCCACCAAGGAGGGAGTCATATTGCCTATTTTAATATGACTCTATTTGGTACCTGCGGATATTTTTCCAAGGGGACGTTGATTGACGTTCAATCCATGTGCTTGGCACCGTGTTCTTAAGTCTTCACAGACAGGCGAGCACGTAAAACCTCGGTACTTCAATGTGCTCACTATGACCCCCTCCGGGAAATTCTTCTGAGTTTTATAGTTTTGATGTATAGAACTCATATTGCCTGGAGGGAACATTATTTTCATTTATAATTTGTGATCCTCTATAAATTGGATTTCTTGGCTACTACATGAATGAAAACAACTTGGGCCACCAACCCATGGACTTTTTGGAGTTCGAATTTGGTAGTACCTCGGGTACGAAGTCTGACCAGAGACTAATTTCTGGTACCACGGGTGGTCAGGAGCCCACGGAACTTGTTCCGTCCTGGCCAGCGGTTACGGCCCCCTTGTGGGAGTATCGTGGTGGCTATGGTTTAATACCCAAATGCGGGTAGAGTAATAACTCGACGTGGAGTTGCGTTATACAACCGGGTGCTGTGACCCAGAGAGCAGCAGAGGTTTAAGATGGGCCTTGCTCCCCACCAAGGAGGGAGTCATATTTACCAAAATGAATATGACTCTAATTTGGTACCTGCGGATATATATCCAAGAGGACGTTGATTGACGTTTTCTCAATCCGTGTGCTTGGCACCGTGTTCTTGAGTCTTTTACAGACAGGTGAGCACGTAAAACACCGGTACTTCATTGTGCTCACTATAAAAACGAGTCATGTGCGCTTTCGAAACGAGTCAATCAATTGTTTTTGTTTTATTTGTTTTTGTGATTCATTGTCTCGAATGTAAACAGTCATCAACTCGTGTCTTATCGAATGAGTCGGTGTCACGCTATCATGAAAATATACTGTTTTGTGGCTCGTGTCTTCGGGGATGACTCGGTGTGACTCCTTTCTTCGGGTATGACGCGATATCACAATAATATGAAAAAACAATAACAAAGCAAATGTGAGTGCGAGCGAGAGGAAATGAGACAGCATGCATGCAATAGCAATAGTGTGCACAGTGTTTCTGATTCAAATCATTCAACTCATTTTGTCTATACTGTCATGTCGACTCGTGTTTTCTGATATGACTCGGTAGCACACTGTCATTGTTAACGAATTCAACTAAATCGTCGATTCACTCTTGGCCTATTTTTTAATTACTATTTTTTTTTTTTTTTTGGTTTAATTATAAACTACAATCCTGTAAAATTTATTATTTATGAGATTTGTAAGTTTCTGTAACCTAATTTTTATATTTTTAGAAATATTGCGTTAGATGTTTGATGCAGTTAAGTAATAAAAAAAAAAAATATAGTTAATAGAACGGTTTATAATTATATTGTATATTGTACTTATATATTGGCTTGATCGTCCCACCTATAGATACATTACATTTTTCTTAAAAGGCTCATTTGACTCATCACATCCAATCGAAAATTCGTCTTTTTTGATATTTATGTATGAAATATTCTTTTCTATTACAAATTTATTTATTTAGTATTTATATATTTGCCCCAAGGCAGTAGAAAGAAAGGCCTAAAACTCTTACAAAGCTGATTTAATTTACTTCAAATTCTTTCAAGGAAATCTAAGTACTCGTGATGAACATAAACGATGTAATCGTTTTGAGAAGTCATCAGGGACACATTTCCAAAGTAATAACACTTCTTTCCCCTTCTTTTTAGGGCCCAACTCGGTTCGTACTCATTTTTACTGTGTGTGTTACTTACGTCTGCAAAAACTTAATGTACAATACAATAGTTACACTGATTCGAACATTGTGTTAACTACAATAAAATAGCATACGAGCAAATGAAGCTTTGAACTTCATACTTCAGATACAACATTTCGGCTACCAGTATTTATGACGTTATGATTTTAACGTTTGTTGTTTCTAGTTGTTGTTGTTGTTTTTTTTTTTCTGCTTTGTTTCTAATGTGATTTTTAATGATGATGATATTCAGTGTAGGTCGTGTGCTATGTGCTAAAGAACAAGTTCTTAAAACTAAAACCGGCTTTTTTTACTTGGAAATACTACGTTGTTTTTATTAAACGAATAGATAATGTTTTTTGTTTTTAGAAAGAAATTGTTGCTTGCATCAGCACATTAAAAATAAAAACAAAAGAAACCCGAATTAAATACATAAAATAAAAATAAAGTTATTCTACAAAATTGATAAAAAAAAAAAACAAAACAAAAAAAGAAAAGAAAAAAATAATGCATTGGAAGTTTTACAAACAGTAAGCTAATAAAATGTATTTTTGACTGAGAAATAAAGAAGGTACACATGGCAGTTTAAGGGGCGATCTTCCAGGGACCTTTGTTTCATGGGCACGCCAAGTCTCAAGGAGATCTTACTTCAAAACAAGATGAAAATTCTAAGGCATTTTTTGATCCGTTTATACATAGGAATAAAAAAATACATTTTTAAATCGACTGGAGACCTTATTAAGTTTTGACGCCCCGGCCCGCCGATGAACTTAGTCCACCATTGGAGTTTACGTATGAAATTTGTCTAGAGCGGCCCAGACATGAATTTAGATTAAAGTTGTAATTGATGTTAAGACCAAAGTTCGCATTGCTATGAACATTTTTTGGCTATAAAATCTATACAACTTTTTAGAATTCGTATTAATTAACACATCACTATTTTTGCATTTAAAATGAACTTGTGCATAGATAACATAGGCCTAGTCTTCACCTCAACTAAAGTCAACTTTATACGCTCTGTGAATAAATTCAAAGTTACCCATTATCCATCCATTAGTTTCTGTATTGTAGATACGAAGTAGATCAAGTGCATTTGCCATATGATAGCCCAAGATACAAAGATATTTATCTAGGTATACTTTGAATATTCGTATGTTGCTTTGTTATTTATGAAGGCTATGTTCGAGGTACTTTAAACGACTACTACTTCAGAGTTACCTCAAGGTAGCAGCAACAAATTATATAGAAAACATCATCATATGTATATTTAAATGCATAATTTTGAAATCGATAACGCAAATTGTTGATCTCAATTTACTTGGCTTTGCTTAAGCAATTGACTACACACAAAGTTAAAGAGAAATATAAATATCATGTTAGTAAATGAGGTTTGGGTGCGGATTGAAGTACACTAAATAAGTTAATAAAAATTTTGACAATCACATGAAGATCACTCAAACTTGTTTTTTTGTCTTCATTTCGTACTTTCTTTGTAAACTTGTGATTGCAAGCACATTAAATTCTGTCATAATCTTTCATGCAAAGCTTTCTATTAGTCTTTCTTTTTTTCAGAAAATAAATGATCAAAAATCCCTATCTCTCTATAATAATTAATATTCTTCTGGGAATTATTGTATTTTCGTGAATTTCTTCAAACCAAACATCATTTGCATAAAGATCAACAGCATCATAAAAAAAAGAAGCTATATGTTTCTCTATGTGGTGCGCGGTTTATATGGAGGTCATCATTATCATTATCATCATCTTCATCATCGACAGTCAATGAATGATGCTAATTAACACCGCCTCCAATATATTTTTTGGCAAAACATGCAAGAAAAAAATTATGACATTAAAAAGGCAAACGAAAGTATAAAAATAAATGCAAAATTATATTACCATTTTATATGTGTGTTCAATTTATATTTTTTAAATTTGATCATATTGTCTTTAATTTTTAAGATATTTGATAACAGTTTGCCAGTTAATGACAACAGACAGACATCACCAATAAATGAAAATGAAAATGAAAATATACAATTGCAACAATTGGTTTTGATTTGATTTGAGTTTCATTTCAATTTTTTATTATTTATTTATAATATTGCGAAGTAAAAACTTAATTGAAAAAATACTTAATAAGGAGAAATGCGAGAAATAAAACGATTTAAACATTTCTATATTTAATAAATTGTTTATTTAAATTTTATATATTTAAACAAATGACTGACTAACTAACTGACTGGCAGAATGTTTTTTTTTGTCGGTTATTCTTTTTAACTGTCTGAGTAAATAAATAAATAAATTCGCCTTGTCGTGCGTCAATATATTGGCAAACAACAAAAGCAAAAATAAAAACATATTTTTTCATCTTTTCCTTTCCTTTCCTTTGCTTTCTTTCCTTTATTGCTGCTTCCACACTTAACGAATGAAGATGATGACGCAACAATATCAACAACATCAGTAACAACAATTACTATTGTTAATCATCAGCATATACTGGTACGACGATGTATATGCATATTTATATAATTTGAAACAAAAATTATAAAAAAAAAAGTCTATAGAATATTACTAGAAAAGCATTGTATCTACAATAAATGTGACTTGTCACCGCCTACCGCCAAGGCATTTTAATCGGTGAACGTGTACGCCTCTGCATTGACACTACCGTCGAGGAACGCTGCGCTGGCGCAGACGTAGTCACAACCGATGGCTGATATTGCCGGTTCAAATAGACAGAGCTACCGCCAACGCCACCTCCTCCACCAGTGCCCGGTGTAGAACGTGATTGTGAGAATGCTTGACGCATTGGTCGATTAACAGGTGTGTTTCCGTTGACTAAATTTCGCACTGGCGAGTCATAACGTTGATTATAATGATGAGGTTGTTGCTGTTGATCACCAAAATAAGTGCTTTGTTTCGTAGGTTTAAGCAGCACTACATTGTCATAGCCACTGCTATGTGTGGTCGATGCGGCTGTTGGCACCGATGAACCATAAATGTAACGCGGCGCATTGACAACAGAACCACTGGAATTGAAACGCTTCTGGGCACCAGATACATTGGTGATGCTACTGCCATTACTTGTTAATTGGACGCGTGTGGGTGCACGTCCTCGCGTAATGATGGAGGAACCTGTCTTACTCGAATTCCCTTCATTTCCAATCTGTACCAATGTTTGATAACGACCTGACGTTCGCCCAGGTCCATTACGTGCCGGTGACCCAACACGCCAACCAGGCGCTGGCAGACTAACGCCACCCACCTTGGGTATCGTTGTAGCAGCAGTGCTTCCTCCATTCGCTGCTAAGAGCCTTTGAGCATAGTATTCTGTTGTTGGCATTGGTTTCGCAACTCCCACGGGCACAACTCGACTGGGCATATGAGGTGCTATTGAATTCTTAATTTCAATGCGTATTTCTGAAGCTTTCGGTCGTGCTGGTGATGGTGATGCAGCACGCCGAAGCCTCTGAGAGAGATTTGGTTGTTCTACGCGGAAGGTTTCGTTGCGCTTGACGGGTGAGCGTGAGGTCGAGGTATCGTGACGCGGTGTTGCACGTTCACGTAGTGGCGAACGTGACATTGGTCGATAATTGTCATTTTCGAAGACCAAGAAATCTGGTCGATTTTCTTTTGATTTGCTACGCTCTGAACCATGATTGTTTGCACATGGCTCTTCGACCTGTACAAACCACGCAGGATTGTGTGGCGCTTCGCTTTGTTGTTGCAGGAATTTATCCCGAAATGATTTTCGGAAACTATTTAAGGTCACAGTTTTGTATTTATCACGTGTGTCATTGTTGTCCTCTTCTTCGTCATGTTCCTCATCGATTTGATCGCGTTCAACATTCGCCGAAGTTTTCAATTGTCCCAATTGTTCGCGCAACTGTGATGGCATTGTACTCTTGCGATAAGTTGAGGAATCAAAAACTCCGCCACCATTAGAGTTCGTTGACGATGTTATACTCGATGTACGCCGTATGCCTGATAATGATTTATCCTGTTTGCTGTTGTTACTGCTGCCACCTACGGACTTCAGACTTGAATGTTGTTCATAGAGAAAGTTAAACGGATCCGAATGCGCATCATAGTCAAGCAATCGATCATTACCATCGGTTTTCCATTTGTAGTAAGTATTTGTCGCTGTATCACTGGGATGATGCTCAAAAGTAGCTGCATCCTCTTGTGTGGGTGTTGGAGTTTTTTTGCGTTTCGTAAAGGTACTAAATTTACTAAAGACTTTTGATTTCTTCGATTTTTTTTCCAGTGTCGATGAATTCGAATGATTACGCGAGGTGTCTTCCTCTGAGCCAAGTATGAATGTATCTCCACGTTGGAGCAATGAATCCGTGCGTGAGGTTGTCGAATCTCGGCGACCATTTGTGGTATTAGTGGTTGCTATGCTGATTACGCTTGCCGGACGTGATGATGTCGTACGAACTGGCGTTGTATCGCGTGACGAACTCTTGCCTCGCGTAATCGATGAACGTATACTACGGAAAAATGACATTTTTACGGTCTCTGACTATGTCGACGATGACGACGCACCTCAATTTGTGGCATACACTCGCATACACACAAATAACAAGATAAGCTTACGGTAGCAATTAGTATATCTTGTCGTTATAAACTTAATGTATTTTTCTTATTGGAATGTATGACGCCTTGGGGCGCTTATCTATGACAAAAGTCAAATTTTAAGCGATCGCAACACAATCGCGTCGATCACTCTCTCGCTTTATTAATTTTTCCACTTTTCACAGTTCATTATTCTTCTCCGAGACGCGTCTAACACGTTCAACTGCTTCGTTTCGAGTGAGCCAACTTTTGTTAACCGAACAATTGAGCCATTTGGAGTCGCTTTGCGTCGTGTCAAGTCGGGTCTAGTCGAAACGAATTAAGTCATAACTCGCTTACAGAAAAGCTAAGTAGAATTGCCAGCTTCAAGCCATATATTCTCGCTTAGTTACGATCTTCGTCGAAAGATTTCTTTTTGACCATTCGTTTATTTTCGTTGTCGCATTCGCATTCGCATTTTTTTTTTTTTTTGTGACCATTTTTGCGCTTGATTTGGATAAAGTTCAGTTTGATTCGATCGAAAATACTTGTATTATGTCAGTTTGATGTAGGCGTCATTCATATACTACACAAATTAATATATAAAAGTACTCCACAGTTTGAATATGAAAGATTTATCACATTAATATGAAACAACAAATTATATTGAAATATAAACAAAAAATTATATAAAACGCAGCTGTTTTTCTTTTATAGAAAACATGTCATTCAACACAATAACAAACTCAAATATCACGTTGGCATTGGAATAAAAATATCGATAGTACAATACAATATAAAAAATAGCTCTAATTACCTATAATGCAACACGAGTTTTGTGTAATCATCATCAGTTGGAGGAACATTAAATCTTCATAATCGTGATCATGATTAACTTTGTAGCCTAATTATCCCATCATACATTCATTGAGTTCACGCTCATTACCATCATCATCATCATCATCATCATCACCATCAAAACACCTCAATTCAATAGCTCAATTAAAACCTTAAGATCTATTAAAAATCCAATACAACGAGACACAAATCGAGTCACCTTTCAAAAGCAAACTACATACAAATTATCTATCTTATCTTTTTTGTTTTCGCTTTAATGTTTGTTGCATTGTTTGCTTTCATTATCATTTTTATTTTCAAACTGAATTAACATATTTCTGATTGACTTTGTTATTGTTACTTTCCTAGAGTAAAGTTGAAGATGCGGCTGCTGCTGCTGCTGCTGCTTAAGCCTCGAGGAATAATATAAATACTTCCGATTCCGGTTCAAATCTTCTAACTATTGTATAATATAAACTCACACTTAGCAACAGTTTTTTATTTTTTTTATTTTTATGCTTTCAAGTCAACTTGATGATATTTCAATTGTACTCATATTTCATCAAGTTAAAGTAGTTTATAGTTGAGTTCTGCTTTTCTTTGAAGTTTTTCGAATACTGTGAAGTGAAGTCAATGAATTGCAAATTATTTTTTCAAGTTTCTTTTTCAATTTGTATTTTGTAAAATTTATGGAAAACTAATTAATTAAATATCCACTTAAGCTTTATGAAGAAAGGAGAGATGTCATAGGCCTTCAATATAAATCTCTCTATTAAAGGCAGACAAACTTGCTATGGAAGACAAAACGGATTAGGAAACTTTGTTTACCTGTAAACTTGTCATTATTATTTATACCACCAAACGGCAAATACTAGATTAACGTGACCAAAGTGGAATATGGTTCGCACTAGTACATACTGAGATTGTACAGAAGAAATATAAGAAACGCAACTACTGCCGATATTATTCTATGTAAATCTCTAATCATCTTATTCTAAGCGATTTAACAAAGTAGAAGAATGTGAGCAGGAAAGACACAACAAATACACACACACACACACCCTTTACAAAGTATCCGGATGTTTCACACAAAGAAAAACTGCACAGTTATTATTTTAGATCCTAAATGCAAGCAGCGAGAAATTGTTTTATTTAGTACAGTTTCATTCAACACAGCAAATAATAAAAAATGCATCCTGAAAGTATGCAATGAATAAAATGTTTTTCTTTTAACTAAACACACATGCACAGTTGGCGCCTAACAACCGCAGGCGAACTCAAATTCAACATGTTTTCTTTTAAGTTTAAAAGAAAAAACCCAGCGGGGGGTTAAGTATGTTCGCGCCAATTTCATATTTATATTATGGGTGTGTGTGTGTGTGTGTGTGTATAAAAATTATGGTAACGAAATCAAGAAAAAGAATAATCATTTTCCAAAGTTCGTGTTTCTGTTGCTGTCTGCAACAGCGAATGAATTTTGTTCAGAATTCCTTCAATATCAAATAAAAAATATATACAAAAAACATTTTTCTTTGTACAAATGTAGGAGTTACGTTGTGTTGTGTGAGTGGGGTATCTGAGTTTATTAAATATATATAAATGTGTTTGCAAAATATTTTGGATTATTCTGAAAAATTACTCAATGAAGAAAAATAAAACATTAACAATTGCCGTTCGCCCTGTGGGGTCTATAAATATTTACTAAAGCAGCAAATTCAAAGGAATTTAATTAAACGTCAATTGAAGTGTGAAAAATTCTATTGTATTAGTTTCTAATTTCTTTATAATGACAACATGGGCAAAAATCAATCAAAAACAAACAAACTTCGATAATTGTACAAACACAACTACATAATCGGCGTTGCCACAGAAAACACTTCCTCCTCAATTCCACCAGTTTTCCCATTTTTGGTGCCACATAATACTCTTTCAGGAGTTTTCGAATCCTCCTGCGTTTGGTTTGAGTAATTGGTTATATTCTCCCATAAGAATATTTTTTTTTAAATAACACACCATTACTACGAATGGTTAGATTTTAATTTTCCAAAGCAACCTGCATAATTTTTTTAAAAACATTTCATTTGTTTAAACTATTAATTCATCATTTTGCGAAATATCTTCTAATCCACCCTTAGTGGACAAAACCAATCGAGCAAGCGGATGGAAACTCATTTTAAATGTAATGTTGAATTTTTCGGAGTATTTGTTTTATCGAGGAGATCAATAAATTGTGTCGTATATTAAAGTATTGTAATAAAACTAATAACAACGCTATTTTGTAAAAAATATTATTAATCACATATTTATTGTGAATTTTAAGTAAAAGAGAATTAAAAATTTATGTCAAGTTGGCATGTTGCCAACTGCAAATGCGGAATTTGAACGCCAAGTTGGAAAAGAAGAAGAAACCAAATAAACAAAAGGCGGGATTTGAAAATGTAAGTCAAATTATTCAATTCACTTCTCCGTAATAAATCAACGGTCATTAAGCGAGTCACTGGCATTTTATATTTAACTAGGGTATCCTGCCCGACGTCGTACGGCCAATCGGACTGCACCACCGAAACTCGTGGAATAATTTCTCAAATGTAGATGTTGAATCTGAACTTACATAATGTATTTGTTTCACATATTGACAATGCTGTTTTCCAATATTGTTCGTATATGCCTCGGTGGCGCAGTTGGCAGCGCGTAAGTCTCATAATCTTAAGGTCGTGAGTTCGAGCCTCACCCGGGGCATAGCAATTTTTTTTTATTTTTTTTTAAATAATAATACTTAGTTATATATGTATATTGTGAATCTAAACCATTCTCAGATCCCCTTGAACACACACAAAAAATTTCATCAAAATCGGTCCAGTCGTTTATGAGAAGTTCAGTGACATACACACTCACAGAAGAATTATATATATTAATTGTGAATCTAAAGCATTCTCAGATCCCCTTGAACACACACAAAAAATTTCATCAAAATCGGTCCAGTCATTTAAGAGAAGTTCAGTGACATACACACTCACAGAAGAATTATATATATAAAGATAAGCGGAAAACGACAGAATCAGTACACAGTAGAGTTGTCTTGCAAATTGTTACCTATGGCGGGAAGAAAATTTTTTAATTTTTCTGATACAATTTTAAACGTAAAATCGTAATAATTTCCTTCTTAACTCATCTTCAATGACAGACACGTATGTATCGTTGTTTTCATCAAAAATATTAACATTAAAACGAATAACATATTTTAGTAAGATGTTTTAATATGCTGACAGCCCTGTTTAGACAAGCACAAAATGGAGTTAAATCAGGTTGGTTATTTGGAAAAATACTCCGAAAATCAAAACCTCTCGAAGTTCTGTGGCACCTACAGTTTTGTCGAGAGGAATGTAAACATCTCGACGCCGAAAACACCAGTGTTTTCTGTGGCACCCCCGAATAATTTTATAATCTTTTCCAAAAATCCAACCACATTATTTCGAAAGTATCAATAGGTTCCGGTTTCAGTTCTGACAACGGCTTGATTGTTTCAGTTGCATTACGCTTTCGCTCAGTCTTCATGGCAGCGGATCCGGGAGCTACAGATGGTTTTGACGCCCCTTCACTCATATGCGGTTTAGCTTATGAAGGTATTCCTCTTTGCCGGAGGCGCATTTTCAGGGGGAGTGAGTTTCCTTTTAGTTGCTCTATACATTTTCTCAGAACTCAATTCTTATAAAGGTGACTACACCTTTTTATCATTGCCGACTTAATTTACTGGTTGTTTTGAGGCTCTCTTTTTCAGGAAGTATTATTATATTATCTTTTACTTTGGCTACTACGCATATATGAAAGCGACGTTTATTGCAATTTAATGTCTGAAGGATTGGATGAGTTTTCTGTAATATATTCAGGACTACTTTTGAAAGCTGATCTTCTGTTGTCTTTAATGGTTCTTTTCCAGGTATTGTCACTGCATCTATGACATTCGGAGCAATAAATTCGTTAGCTTTTTTTTTTTTTTTTTCTTTAATAAAAAGCCTTCGTGGGACGTGCCTTTACTTTCATAGGCTGAAATGCTGCTTTCATAGATCCTACGGTAAACTCAAGTTTCGTTATAGCATTTAATATATTTGACAGAATTTTATAGCCACGTAGATTTAAGATATCTGGAAATTTAGCAGTTCTCTCGTCCAAATGCATTAAAAAAAATTTAATATTCTAATAAAAACTAATTTCCACAAAATTCCGGATGCTTTTTAACTTGAACATGAACTCAATTTAATTATGCAATTATAAACTTAAAGTTAATTGATACATTTATATTTTTATTATATTTTTAACTATAAATTGTTTAAGATACATCATGTGGCAAAGGTTAAGAACGTCATATGAATATTCATAAAATTTACACTTTGTCATCCAACTGAATAATAAATCTTAGCTACTCGTATTCATCTTTGCCAAGACTTGTCCTTACAAAATTTGATTTCAAAACAAGAAATATTGCTGTAAATTCCAAAATATATTTTCAACTTCAAGTAAACGCACATATTTCATTTCTGATTAACCTGATTTTTTTCACATGAAGCTAATTTTATTTAAAAGTCTACAATTAAGCCCACGCACATAATTAAAATTACTCTGCTCATTAGTTAAAAAGTCAATTTATAGATATTTATTATGCCAATTTTGTTCTTCAAATAACACAAACTACTTTTATAACAAACATTGATTAGCCTTCTCCGCCCAAACGTAAAAAGTTATAGACTCTGAGTGGGTGTCTTTCCAAAACCAATTACTTTGATCTAACGAAAACTTGTATACACTTCAGACAAGTACTTCATTCTTTTAAATTATATATACATACTTCTTCTTCTCATATTTTCTTTCATATCCACCTACACGTATGTTTCTGCCCTCATTAGTTACAGTTTGATCGATCAGGCTACCAACTTAAGGAAATTGTGATGTACTAGCATTAAAATTGAAGAACAAATCGTGAATGGAGGCAATTTGAGTAAACGAAAAAGATACTATCAGCTCTGTTTTACCAAGAGTACATGTATTTTATAAACCTACATATTTAAGTAATGAAGTTTGAAGGCACAGATAAGGTATTTTTACTTGATTTTTGTTATATATATGTAAAATACCAATGTACTTATGGGTTTATCACTTCCAGTAATTACAGAACTACAAGAAGAACTACAGAGACTGAAACGGAAAGGTATTTATATTGTCTCTGGCTTCCTGACAGGATATTGCAGAGCAATGAAACAGCTGTCCAACATGAGGATTAGTCAAAATGATCAGTGTAGACTTTATTATGAAGAAGAGGAAATAGCTGAGCACATGTTGTGCACTTGTGAGGGCCTAATCTGGGCCAGACTCCGCTAATTGGGTGGACTTTACATGGAACCCAATGAAATTGCAGATTTGCCTCCGAAGAAGATTCTGGAAATCTTAAAGAATGCCAGGATATCGGAAGATCTGTAATTGGGGGATATGTCACAATAGGCTATTCGAGGCCGCAATGATGAGGAGTATAAGTTCCCACTCTTGTTCCAATTTAATCTAATCTAACAAAAGAAGATTTTCAGTTCATATTCTCAAAAACTTAGGTTCTAATTTATAAATTTGTAATCTGGATGGACTCCAATCTTTATGCTTATCATTCATGTAAGGGTACCCCTCCCCATATATGTAAATTGTTACAAACAACACTGCAAAGTACCATAACCAAACTTATAGAAATTGCATAATTAAAAATTACATAAAACACTCTCGCATATGTGTAAAATACAAATACCAGTAAATAACTAGAGTATGCCAAACTCATAACAACAAAACACTAATATTGTACATCTGTATCTGAAGGAAAATAAAACCAAAAAGTATCTCATTGCCGCACCATAACTATTTATCTAAGTATCGTTTGTTGTTTGTTGTTCGCTGTTGCTGTCATCATCATCATCATCATCATCATCATCACCGTCGCCAAGGTTTATTTTAAGTGGGCGATCATGTTTTTACAGTTTGACGATGCAGCTAGTCAAGCTGAGCACTGTGGCAACTCTGTTTATACTCAATGCACATGATGCCGGCAACGACGGGATTGTTTGTATTGGATTGGGATTATCTATCTAGTGCCATGTTCGTTTGCTGCTGCCACTGCCACTGCTGCAGATACTGCTGCATACCAACGCCAGATACGTGACCGTTTTGTGGAAGAGAAAAAATGTTTAACAAAAAAAAATTTAATAACGAAAATAGACTTCAACTTCTACCGGTTTCTGTTTCAACCATTTTTTATGTTTTTTCTCTTTTTTTTTTCTAGTTTCTTTGATTTTTTTTTTTTTTTTTTTGTAGTTAAACAAGTCATCATCAGCGCAAAATAGAAGCAACGTCAGATGATAATGGGTGGACTTTTGGACAGGCATGAAGGTAGAGGGTCTCTCTTCAGACAACGGCTTAACTTTAGCTGTATCCCCTTCCTTCTAAACAAAAGATGACACGCACGCATTGTCTCTTCTTTCTCGCACTAGATAAGCAACTTTTTTCTAAGCTTTATGAAATAGTACGTGTATCTATACAAAAGAAACTATTGTGTCTGGGCATGTGTGAGTGGTGAAAGACCATATGGTGTCAGTTATGTTGGCCTGTTGGCCACTTTAAAATGTGGCAGGGCGCTGAAAGGCGGCCAAACTAACTGGTCCAGTGAGTATTGATACAGTTTTTTTTTTTTTTTTTTGTTTAAAGCGATGACGTGAAGTTCAATAGATTTAGTTACCTTTTTTTTTTTTGCTTTGAAAACTAGTTTATTCTCTCGCTATTTATAGCACGTTTTCAGCGAACGGCACACGTCGCATAAAATTATGCGAATTTTTATAATTTTTCTTTATTTTATTGTCTATGCACACAGCATTCAATAAACGGCGATGACGATTAGTATCGATTTGGCTTTAAATATTTGTACAAAAACTGAAAAATATATTATAGTTTTAATGATCTTTAGTCTTTCTTTCTTTTTTTTTCCAATAGTATACACAATACATAGTATCTCGACTAACAAGGAGAAAGTGGAATCTCACTTATATGCACACTAGGTGAACAAAGAAACTATGCCAATTAAGTTTATTAAAAAATAAAAAAAATATGAGTTGGAAACACTATGAGTTATTAACACTTAGGACATTTGCTCTTTATAACAACAATAAATACTGATAAAATTGGGACATTGTCAAGCTTCACAAAAAGGCAACACGTGACATAAAGGTAAAACTCATTGAAAAAAAGGGAAAAAGAAACAAGAATGGAATTCGTAACCAAGCAGTTTAATTACCCGCAACAACGCAACCTTCTCCAATGTGGTGAGGGATAAGGTACACAATCCAATGCCGCCATACCTGAACAGGCAACACTCCTCCCTTAAAAGAAGCGCCACACCCTTAACAAACCAACTCAAATAAAAAATCGCCACCAAAGCTAAAAGGCTAAGTGAATCGAAATGCTCTTGGGAAATATCTTTACGATGATCTGATATAGGAATTCCGGGCCTGGCTTGTCAACGGTTGATGATGTTTACCCATTTGCCTGTCCATTTGTTCGCGAGAAATAGTCATAAATATTATTTTGACTGTTTATTTTGGACACGTATCACAGTGCGAAATAGAAAAAGAGCAGAACGCTGATGAAGCCGCCCAGTCCGGAACACACACACATAAATATTTGCACATACAGGAAATGCGTGAACCACTTACAAATTAATATATTGGTCAATTTAACAATGAGATTAAATTAATTGCTCTTGAAATTTCTTGGCAGTTTTTGACGCCGTCCCCGTTCATTCCTTCTTAATTCATGGTAAATGCAATTTTTAACAAAATACGAGTTTACTGCAGAATATATTCCTGTGGAATATTTTTTTTCACATTATGATTTAACACCAAAAATGTAATCGAAGACAACAAATTGTCAAGTTATCAGTGGAAAATAGATCAATTTATTTTTGAATCAGTTAAAAATCTAAACTCTCTGAATCAGTTAAAAATCTAAACTTTCTGAACAAGCTCATCCTCATTTGCAAAATATTCAATTTTTTATAATATTAGACTAATCTTCCATTTTCTGAGAAGGTTTGAAAATTTCTGAGTTAAAAATATATGTATGTCCATGTCCGATTTATCGGCAGTGTCAGTTTGTCAATATTGGAATAATTCATATTTTATATTTAATGATTGGTTTTGATGGTAGAACTTTTTATTTAAGTAATCGGAATATGACAGCCACAATAATGTATCTGGATCCTTTACAAAATTTCATTCATACCGGCAAGTTTACTTCCTTGATTTATCTTGCAAATCTAAATCATGTCAGCATCTAGTATAAGTAAATCTCCAGAGCGTTGCTTTTAGTATAAACTAAAGTGATAAAACATATGACACTAGTTAAAAGTACATAGTAAAAAATAAAGTAGGACATTCACTTGTCATTTAAAGCAATCGATTTTTATTTCCAATAAACTTAAGTGAGTGTCTTTATTAGTGAGTGTGTTTGTGTGAGAATTTATACAAATATTGATTTAATAAACAAAATAGAAATGTACTTTAGAATCAGAAAGGAATGATATTGTAATTTACCCTAAAAGCAAATGTAACTATTTCTAAAATTATATCCTTTATGGACATCACATAAATAATAGTTCAAATATTAGAAATCATTTGAATGTTAACCAGAAAAGAAGACAGTTGACTTGAATTAAATTGTACCAATTTTCTCAATTGCATTCTGTTTGAAGAATTCGCCTACTTCAATTTTGAGAGCCTCGGAATCATTACTTTAATGCTTTGGAAAAAACCTATTTAATTTATAACTAAAATTAATTTATACAATAATTTTAATAATCTAAAATAAAAAAAATAATATTTGTTTGTTTGTTTGTTCAAGTCTTATGCGCGGTCATACCTTTCATTTGGTTAGTTCCAGTCTTGAACATAGAATACTTTTGGATCCAATATGTGGTCCTGTTGTCGAGAAATTAGTGGATCATATATTGCATATAAAACTAAGAGACATATTTTAAAATCAATTAAGTCGTCTTTGTCAGAAATCTCAATTGTGAGTTTTTAAATCAACGTATTCGATTTGGCTGATTTTCTCAAAAGTAAATTCAAGTGCTACGCAATGTACTACAGTTTGCTCTGAATAAATTAATGGATGGATAATGATGACTAGGTTAGGGAAGTGTGCATTGTTGTTCATTTAATAAGTCACTAAAATTGTTATAAGTCTGTCCGTTTGTTCAAAGCAACGGCAATGGAAAGCTAGGATGAAATACCAGAAATTTAATTCAACTTATTAATAGCGATGGTGCGAACTCTTAACTGCAAATATATCCCAATTGCAATCAACTGAAAGTGAAAAACATATCTTTATGAACTTTTTCTATTGAACATCACGTAAGTTCAAAGGAATTCGGTTAGCCCAGCGACGCCGGATCGGATACTCTAGTAATAAATAAAAAAACAAATAAAAAATTAAAATGAAATCTAGGCTTTAGAAGACTAAATAGTCCTTCTGATTAGCTTATGTTTTTAGTTAGAATGTTGTTTCATTTTTAAACTGAAAATTATTAAAATCAGCTTCTGTTGTTATGTTTTATTTAAAACAAAATTAGTATGCATCTTGCTTTCCTACAATTCCGATCCAAGATCTAGAACTTATTTGTACCTTCTACTCATTGAAGTACCTACATAATAACCAATTCAATATTCTATTGTGGAATATGCAAATCCAAATGCAACGAGAACAAAGAATGTTTACAAGTACAATTCATAAATCTAGATGCATTTAGCTTTTGTTTCCTTCATTCATTTGTTTGTTTAATATTCTTTTTGTCCGGTTACATATTTCAACAATGACGCGATCCAAAACCACAAAGATTCCCGACAACTTAAAACGGAAACATATGCACAAATTTGCATATATACACACACACAAACATACACAAAATGAGAGATGAAAGTAAGATTTCAGATTTGTTTAAATAAATGCCATAGAAATGTGACGCACTTTTTGGAGTCTGAGTCTGATATCGAGAAGAAAATGAAAGAACATGACTCAGAGTTCATTTCAATGGAATTGTAACATAACCAAAAGCAGAAGAAAAAACATTAAAAAAAAAAATAACAAAAACTATGCGGGAGAAAAACCATAAGATTCATTCTAAATGAAAAGAAGTAGGAAAAGAAAAGAAAACAAAGTCAAAAATGAATGACAAGATGCCGGCAAAATGTTTTAGAGACTATTGCACTCCACACTCCACAATAACTGAATGAACAAACATAGTAGAAATGAGTATTAAAAGAATGTTGACAAATCGCAATGCATTGTGTCGATGACGTTACAATTACTGATGAAAAAGATACAGATTTACTAGATACAGATACAAAAAGTATCTTACTGACTGAGCGAGTGTCATTAGGAAATTTAAAACCATCAAAAAAAAAAACTAGTAACTAGAAAAAATAACAAAAAAAAAAAAAGAAAAAGTTTAACAAGACGCGCAATTCACGCTCGAGTATCAAGTCACCTCATCTCCTCTCTTAACTCAGCTCAAGAGGGCAACGCTGAGGGCACAATAATATGGAAACGTTTGAATTGTTCGAAATACATTCTGAAATATTTATTTAGCGTGCAAATTAACTAAGTATTTTCTATTTGGTTTTATTTTTATTATTATTGTATTTTTGTTTTTTTTTTTTTTTTTTATAATATATTTTTGTGTTGTTTTCCATGTTGTTGGTAAATATAAATATTTCGCGCTCGTTTACTTATTTCATCGAGAACAGCAGTAGCAATTATCATTGGAATAAATCTTAAAGTTTTCATACATTATTTGCTATTTTATTTATTTTTTTGTTTTTTTCTTAACATTAAATTAAACTCATTTCATTTTTAATTATGCTGATTAAACTCTTTTTTTTTTAATTTTATACTATTCTTCTTTCAAAGTGTTTTTCATTTTTATTCTCTATATTATTTCGCTATTTTTTAAGTTCCCGGTTGAGTTTATTTTGATGATCTCATCGATTGCATCAGTTGCTACAGACTTGGACTCTTGCCGGGTCCGCTCGCTTGCTTATTTCAATTACTTTATTTCTTCTACTTTGCAAATTCTTCAAATAAATCGCTTTAAAATGAAATCCAAAATGAAAACAAAAAAACCAAACTCGACATTAAAAATTTTTAGCACCTTGGAGCCGTCAATGAATCTGTCTGCCTGTCTTTTGACCATATTTTAATGTAATGTTTATTTTATATCTTTAAATTGCTATGATGAATTAACCATTGAAAATTTCATTCGAAAATATTGAATATAATAATAAAAATGATGAAGATCGTAATTTGATCGTCATACAATGAAATTGATCCATTCGAATGAGGCAATTTATTGAGTTGTTATTGTTGTTGATGCTGCTTTACCAACAAATCAATTAATTGACAAATTTTGATTTTATTGAAGTTTAATTTATATCTCTTTTTTACAAAATTTTATTATGAATATTGATTCGAGGAGACTAGCAGCCTAATAAAACTTTAAATGCCTGAAGGTCTTTATCGACCTTAGATTCAATTATCAAACTACAATAAAACTACTTTTTAACCTAAATTATTCGTAATTATTTATAAAGAACTAGAACTGAAATCCTTGAACTTGTGTGAACAATAAGATTTTGAATATAAAAATCACCCATCCGGGATGCCAAATAGGAAGTCTAGGGGATGTTGCCTTTTCAAGCATCGCGTTTGCCTGCTATTGTCTAACAGATTGATTGCCAGGTGATTGACATGGGCATCCAACCTAGTAAAGTTTGAGTTGTCTGCCGTGCCCCACACCTGTAAACTATAAGTCCATATCGGTTTCATTATGAACTTGTATAGTAACAGCTTATTTTGAAGGTTCAGCTTCGAGTTTGTACTGAGGAGCCAACTCAGTCTTCGAAGTTTCCAGTTCAACTGCTTTCTTTTGATGATAATGTGAGGTTTACAGGTGAGGTGCCTGTCCAGTGACAGTCCCAGGTACTTGACAGAGCCATCGTTTGGAATAACATCACCGTTGATGAAAAGGGCAAGACAAGTCGAGAGGTGCAAAGTGAATTTCACATGAATTGAATTCTCCAACGCCTTAGCCAAGGCTCCATAAGGGCCAACTGGTTTTTCAGGAGGAGCCGAGGCAGCAGCCTGACCACTATCGCTCACTAACAGAGCAGTGTTATCCATAACAACATAAGGTTCGAAATATAGGGCGAGTGTAGGATGAGCCCAAACACACTGCCTTCAGGCACTCGAGCTCGCATACTCTTTATGTGGGAGTCCTGACCTTCGTATCTGACATAAAAGGTCCTCTGGTACAGAAACAATCTTAAAACCAGATAGTACGGTGCAGGCAACTTTTTTAGCTTGTACAAAATGCCGGGGTGCCAGACTCTACTAAACGCATGCCGTTCATCTAGGAACGCGGTAGAGCAGTACTCACCATGTTCAAAGGTATTGAGAATTTTTTTACCACTCTATGGCACTGCTCTGGGGTTCCATGATGATGGTCTGGGACCATGTCACCTACTTAAGGTATTAATTTTTTTTTACAATATTACAATATTTTATTTCGTAATGTATAAACCTGCATAAGATTCAAACTAACTTTGAGTCACACAAATTGAGTATCATTAATTACTATACGAGTGAGTAGGTAGAGCACATAGAGTGTGCAGACTACATTTCATTTTTACTACACCTGGGAATAAGGAATGGATGATCTTTATTCAATTGCATTGTATTGTACTATATTCTTGTACATTAAGATATGCTGATTGTGTAAATGATTATGATGGAGAACTGAGAACTGACACATTTTGAAGTTTTACAATCAACAACATTTTATCTGAAACATCTATTTGGTAAGAAAAGTCATTTTAAAAACTTTGATTTTTTGGAGTTACAGTGCGAATCGAGATATTAAGTTTGTTCAAGTTATTGAGACATTAAGCTGAAATTGTGCCAATGATCTTCATTTATATCGAACATAACATTTCTTAGAATGGCTCAGTGAATATTTTTTTTTTTGATATTAATTATTAATTTTATTATTAAGTATCATTACATTATGAACAATTTCAATTCATCTAAATACGTCAAGCTCCTTTTATACTTATATCCTATAGATATATAAAATCCTTTACAAAAATGGTATGTAACTTTTGTTTTAAGCTTAAGGCCTTTATTGCTATAACTTTTGCATACAAGTTTTCCGTAATTTGCAATTACGTGTAAATTTTTTTATAAATAAAAATAAAAAATTACTTTTGTTTTCTTAATTTGCAATTTTATTATATTTTAAATAAATCACAATTTAAAATAAAAATTAATTAATTAGAAGTCGTCACACACATAAAAATTCCCGAAGTCAGACACAGTGACCCTCAATGTTATTATTGCATTTTTATTTTCATTCTACTTTTCTCTCTTTATTTATTTGGTTTTTGACATCATTTTGTATGCAAAGTGGGTATTAAAGCAAAAATTACGTCATTGGCGCAAAAACAAAAAAAGAAAAAAACCAATTAAAAGATACAAAGTTTTTTCAATTCTGCGTTTGGAATAATCCTCTTTAAATTGCTAAGGCAACGCAACGAAATAAATTCAACATAAAATGAAATCAATTTAATATTCATAACAAAATAAATGGAATTTTTTTTGTTTTTTGTAAACTCCAAAATTGTTTTGCTTGCAAATATAAATAAAGTCAAATTTTGCGTAAAACAAAAGAAAACAAAAATGGAAAACGTTATCAACACCACCACCAACAACAACAACAACTTGTATCTTATCAAATTTATTTATTTACTTTTTCTCTTTTTAGTTCTTTCCATGCAATTTTGTTTTGCTGAAAGCAATTTGCTTCACATTCATTAGACAATATTTAAAAATAAATCGAAAAGCAATAAAACAAGAAAAAAACAGATAAAAATGAACTTTGGTTTTAACGAAATTTATATACTTTTTGCCTCCTAGTTAATAAAATAAACTTATTGAAAAATATTATCTAAATACTGGAGAACAAGACATTTGACATTTGTGGTCACAGTTCAAAATTTTCGCATGTTACATCAATCGACTAGTTGAGATAGAAAAAGTATAGTCGGGCTGGCGGAGCACTTAAACCAATCAAGGTAAACATTTTCTTATACAAAACTCAACAAAGATTTGTGACTTGATATGATCCCGTCTGAATTTTTTCTATTCCTGTGGCTAAAGTTACCACTTCGATATAAGCCAAAGCAGATAAGTTCCTGAAAGGGGTCATCATCTATGTCTTCATAATCTTACGGAAAATGTATGTAGGACTGTATGAAACGTTAACCTTAGTGTATTGCCTTGCTTTGAAGGTGACAAATTAAATGTTATACTATATTTAAGTATGTACTTCATGGGGTCTATGCCTTACTGCCATCACGAGAAATTGATAAAAGAAAAAAAAAACATATCTATATTATTTTGAATTTTTACATTTGTTTTTCATGTCTGCCTTTTGAGTTATTAAAGAAAGAGATCAACCATCAAATTTCGGTAATCAGGCTTTGTTTGCCAAATCAAAGGAGACACGCTCAAAATTTCATAAAGTCTTCATTCAATGGAGACCACTGAACTTGGCTGAATGAGTCCTGAATGAAATTTTTGACAAAGGAGAATTTGTACAAATCGTTACCGACTTGGTTGAGGTTTATTTCTTTCAGTAAAGTTAAGAGTTCTTTCTATATTGTATGTATTACAGCTATGTACTAATCAACATTACTGTAGTGTTAAAACGAGTCATGTGTGCTTTTAAAACGAACCAATCAACTCATTGTTTTATTTGCTTTGCTGACTCAATGACTCGAATCTATACAGTCGTGCAGTTCTCCTCTTATAGAATGACTCAGTATCACACTATTATGTAAATATACTATCGTGTGACTCGTGTCTTCGGAAATAACTCGGTGTGACTTGGTGTGGCTCGATGTGACTCGTTTCTTCGGGTATGACTCGAAATGACTCTGTATGATAATACAATAACAAAACAAGTTCGTACAGACAGTGTGACTATTGATAGTGCTGAGTGTAGCACATGATTCATTTGATCGAGAGACGATACATTTTTTTTTAGTGGTGACTCGCGCAAGGATTTAGTATGTACACAATACAGGTTTGCATGAATGCATTCTAATCATTATATATGTACATACATTCATGAAGACCTCTATCGCGAAAACCCGCTGATACGCGCACATTCCTACATTTGTTAAGCGAGTGAATGCATGAATCCATTCGTGTGCCCTTTTAAATGATTTCATGCAGACCTCTAATATAGAATCGTCTTAGTTTATCAATTTATTGTCATAAAATATATTTACATATTCTATAAAATGTTTTCTTTTCAGACAAAATTTCAGTTTTAACCCACCAAAACTGCTTTCTTTTCATTTGCAAGAAAAAGTTGGTCGAAATGATATATTTAAATAGTCGGTTGATTTGAATAGAATAGAATTAGAATATCATATGATTGAAAGTAGCATTTGCATTAATGCCAGTCAATCACAAATCACAAATTATTCAAATCATTTTAGTTTTCACTTTGCAAAGCTGGTAAAACTATGTCCATATCTATTTCTACATCAATTTATCTACAATATCTATCGACACTAACAAAAAAAATTTATAAAAATCTATGCTCCGTCAATATGTTTAACATATTATTTGCTTTAGCTTTGGGGTGCGATAAATTTGTTAATAATATAAACATTTATTTCGAATTAATTTTACTTTTTGTTTAACTTTTTCTTTCCTTTTTAACCTTTTTTAGTAGTGTTTTTCTTTGTCTATTTTTGGATAAATAATACCAAGTATAGTACATAAAAAATCCATACAATAATAAAATCAACACAATGCCGACAGGTAAACATGGCCAGCAACACAATAGATATGCGTACTTTTGTATCCATCTACTTACAATAGTATGGCAATTTCTTGTCTATAGTATATTTATCCACATATACAATACAATACAAGTTGTACATGCATCTGTTTGTTGACTTAGTTGGCCCCGCAAATGTTTATGTTTCTTTAAGAGCAACAAAAACACATGCAGGAAACAAAATTGTTGAACGTAAAATTCTATTAACAAATGAACTTTAAGCATTTTTATTTTAGTATAATTTTTGTTTTAATGTTTATTTTGGACATTTTTATGGATGTTTTCTATTAAGATTTTAGAACTTTTTAAGAGTTCATCTTAATTTATCGACCAAATACAAAAGTACAAAAGGGGTCTCCCCATTCTATTCAATATCATCCTTCTTCAAGCAAGCATTGCTACTCATGGCAGACGCCCCTTAAAATTAAATACAGTTTCTTTACATGGAAATTATTTGTACGCTATATGTGTACTTTGTACAATAGAATACACGAAAGAAGTAGTAAGTTATAAAATACACACTTCATTCATTCTCTTCAAAGAAACTACAACATTAAAACCGAAATATTTGTATGGGTGCTATAAGATCAAGTAATCTTAGGGTCTAGGAATTGGTAGACATGGGTCAGAGACTTATGGTGTCCATATTTTAGTTCGATAATAAAGAAAATAAAAAAGTTATTTAATAGAAAATTGATTTAGAATAGGTTGTATGGGAGGTACACCTTTTAGGGATTCGACTCGGCTTGTTCCGATAAATGTAGAGCGTCTGGCAAAAATAAAGCTTCGTGCATTATTTCAGCTCTCTAAATATGGACAGACGGACATGGCTTAATCGTTTCCTCTCATCAAGCTGATCAATAATATTCGATGTCACTTTCTGTCTTTTACAAACTTTAAGTTTAAAATAAGTTTCAATGATAGGAAAACATAAAACCTAGATAAACTATTTCTTAATGTTCACATCAAAATTACTAACAACAGGGTCGAAGACTTGACAGTTCAGTGACAATTAGAGACAAAAAAGAAACTGATAAAACTACTAGGAAATGTTGCTGGCCCCCTAATATATTTCCATAACCATCCCCTACCTTTACATATATGGTATATTGTTTTATTTATAGCTGTAAGTAATTACATAATGTTTTTTTAGGGTTTCGGACTCAAAGGTTATCAAAGGGAACCCTATTGCAGAGACTTGCAACCTTCACAGAATGTGTAGTTCTATCCGGACATCAGCAACAAATACTAAAACTAAAATACTATCGAAAACTTATGGGGACCCCACAAGAAACATTTTGGTTTGTATGGCAGCTATATGATCCAGTAATTCCACGATCTTAAAATTTGGATGGTTGGTGGCTATACATCAGAAACTTATATTGTCGAAATTTCAGTTTGATCGGACCACTAGGGAGGATAGCTCCCATACAAACCTGACTCGCAGTTGGCCCATTTTTTTTTTTAACAATTTTTATTGCAACCCCATTAAATTGAAGATTTAGACATATTTATACTTTCTAAAAAATTCTGAAAAGTTATTTTAGGTATAGACTATGTAACTTGATTGCTCAACTAATACTTAAATTAATTAAGGATAAATATTCTTTTGTTTGTTTTTTGGAGGTAAGTGTACGAGGAATAGTAATTAACATAAACATTTATTAAAAAATAAAACTTACCTTTTCAGCGAATTCCTCACGCGGTCGTCGAGAAATCGTTGTAGAGTTCATAAGATCCTTGATAGGTGAAGGCGTCATATTACGAGTATAAATTATTTGTTTCGTTTTTATGTATTTTATTTATTTATTTATTATTTATTTATTTATAAACAGTTTGAGTGTTGTATTTTATTATTTTTTTGGATCAACTTGAATCTTATTGCGGCTTGTATATCTATTGTGCATGAGATGAGAGAGAGGACAATTGTTGGAACAGCAAAATATTTATTGTTTTCATTCAAATCAAAACAGTTATAAAGTACATACATAATAAACAAAAAAAAAAAACATTAACACTAAAAATACGACGGATGACGTATGTATAAATGTTTTTAATTATTACGTTCTAGTTACCGACACTCTGCAGAACATTGATACAATGGGGAGATGGAGAGAGTCCAACAAACGTTACGCAGAATATTGTTTAATTTTTTTCAAGAGGAGGTCTGTTATTTTTAGAAATTCAATCACCATCAAAAACTCCACGCAGCCATGAAATACCGGCAGCCACAACAACAAAAACAACAATACAACATGTGAACAGTTAAGTTTTGTTAAGAACTTTGTTTAGATAAGCGCTAAAAAAAGGTAAACTAGCCAAGAGAGCAGAGACTGGGAGAGAACTTGCAAACGAGATAACTCATGAAAATAAATGAGAATAAGCGGCGAACATGTGTCACCTATACAGATAGGAAGAGAAAGAGTATATGTGTGTAAGAGAGAGTTGCCAAAAGTGATTATAAGAAGATTCTCTCGACTTTACTTCAATAATAACATTTATGGCAATTATTGTTTAAGGTTACGTGCGTGCCCTTAAGCATTTTCATAGAAAGTGAGAGAGGGTAAGAGAGGAGAGTCTTGGAACAAAGAATGTGCCGGTATTAAACTAAAACTGAAATCCTGATGACCTTCAAGTTAAATTATAATTCGAATTCAAATTGAAGTTGCTGCATTGTTGTCGTAATTGTGGCCCAGAGGAATGAGGAATGCCACAAAAACGAGTTTCTTTCATGTCTTTCAACGCAATGACGCAGCTGCGCAGCAGCCTACAATGCCGCACAAAGTCGCGCATGTGTACATAGAAATATGTATGCATATATGTATGTACGTCTGCCTATATGTATGTGCGAGCATGGATTTGTGCATCTGTATAGTATTGTTGTTGTTAATGAAGCTGCTGCGCGGTGCTGTTGGGTCACTTTAGTTTTTTTTTTTTAGCACTTTTAAGCATTTTTCATATTTTCTTTTCTTTTCTTTTATTTTTTTTTCATTTCATTTGATTGCTTTTCATTTTTGTTTCTCTTCTTTTGTTTTTATTAACAAATACTTGCGTATGTTTCTCACACTTACTTATTAAGTAATTTCATTAAAACTTTTTGTTCTTGTTCACTTATTCCCTCATTTTTAATTATTTATTATTGTATTTCATTTAGCCGGGCACTTTAAATTGTATTAAAAATAAAAATTGTTCTTTAAATTTACTTTAAAGTGCCAATTGAACTTTATTTACTTAAAATTCCATTAAGTTAATAATTTTTAATTATTATTGTTATTATTATTATTATGTATTATTAAATGCCGCCAATGGTAGTGAAAGGCCGGCAAAATACAATAAATTTACAGAGTAAAAAGCATAAATACACATCCGTAAATAAGTAAACCGGTAAAAACGAAGAAAGAAATAATGATTTCATTTCGCCTAATTTAAAGCGAAAAAATACGTATAAAATATTATAAACAAAACAGCCACTTTTTCTTTGATTATTCACTAAATTTAATCGTAATTTATTGAACAAATTAAATCATTTTCGAAATATTTGAAAGATTCTTTTGTTTCGAGGGAGTTACGAGTTTTTATTTCGGCCCGACAAACAAAGACTATAAATCCATAAAAATAATGAAATTTCAAATTTACTCGAGTCACTATTGTTGTAATGCGGTTAATATTATTTAAAATCATTTTCATTGAAAACCATTTGTTCACTTTCGTATTAAAGTTTCTAAGCGAGACACGGCGTATGAGCGTATTTCTGCTCTGTCCAATAATCACAATTCGATTTGGAGACTTGTAATTATTTAACGGACAAAATTGAAAAATCCAATTAACATACATTAATATTATTTAAAACGACTTTCGTTAAAAGTAAAATTTATTAATATTTAAACTTTATATTAATTACTATCAATTTCAATTAAGTTATCCACACAGATTAGGATTTCTTCTAATCCAAAACAATCTCAATTTTTCAACTTTCGTAAATTTACAAAATTTTCGTATTAGAAATTGCCGTTTGTCAAAAAAACCGACGTGGATGTGCTTTTGTCAAAAGACGAATTTTTTAGGCAATTATTAATGGACAAAATTGAAAAATTACAATTAATATTATTTACAATAATTTTGCGGCACGAGTTTTGTGTTTTTCGAGATTTTCGTTAAAGAAGACACATGTTCCCAACTTTCGTAAATTTACAAAATTTCCGTATTGAAATTTGCCGAAAAAACGGACACGAACCCACTTTCGTCAAAAGTCGAATCTCGACTTGAAAGTAACGAGAAGGAAAATAACGAGTAACAATAAAATAACGAGTACGTCGAAAAGTAGCGAATGACCGTCTTTTAGTCGGTTTCAGTGTCGAGCGGGTGAAGAGAACACGGCTCCAGATGGAAATGGAACAAGTTTTTAGATTATTCGGGAGATGCGCGGGTGAAAATATTACGTCACGAGATGGAATTGTATGTGGTTTTTTTTCCTGCGGGGTTAGTGCGAGGCAAAATGCGAATGAAAAGAGCGTATTATTTTGCTATTCTCAGCTCTCTTGCTATTCACATTTGCCAATATTTTTTGGCCTCTGCTAATTCTTCTGCGTGCCTGTTACTTGATTTTGCCGAAAGTCGAAAGTAGCGAGTGACTTTTACTTGTGATTTTCGAAACTGAAAAAGTAAAAATGCAATTTGTCAATAAGACACCTGCTAGATGATTGCATAACTCACCACATCACTAGAACACAACTCTTCGGAGACATTCTACCGTCCACATTAATTCAATTTCCTTCCCTCGATAATATTAGCAAAATAGTATCCGTCATCAAATCCTGTAACCTTAGTAATTTAATCTAATCTTTTTTATTTAAGACAGACGAGTCGAAGGCCTTGTAAAACTTAGGTTATATATTATAAGTAAATAAATATTATCTTTCATTATTTCTCCGTTTGCCTTTTTGTTAAAAAAAATTTTGCAGCTAGTGCGAGTCAGACTCGTACACGGAGGGTTTCGCACCAGATTGAGGTTTGTATGGGAGATACTCCCCCCGATTTGAGTGATTCCAACAAATGTGCCGTACCTATATCAGAAACTTATAGTGTCTAAATTTCAGTTCGATAAAACAAAATTCAAAAAAGTTTTTCTAATAAGAATCTGAATTTTAATGGCGGTTTGTGTGAGAGATACCCTCCTTAGTTATTCTAGCAAACTGAAATTTCGACACTATAAGTTTCTGATGTATCCAACCAAGCACCCAATTCGTGGTCAATCAAGATCATGGGATTACTGGATCGTATAGCTGTCATACAAACCAAAATGTTTCTTGTGTGGGGGCCCCTTTAATTTTTAATATTTTAGTTTTAGTATTTGTTGCTGATGTCCCGGTTCATTAGATATGACCCCAGGACGGACGGACGGAAAACGAAGTCTCTTCAATAGGGTTCCCTTTGACACCCTTTAGGTCCGGAACTCTAATGAAAGGGACAATAAATTTGAAACAAAAACTTATTTTATTAAATTTTGAAGATTAATTAAAAAAAAAAAATTCGATTGAAACGGTAACGGGTAGCAAATTAGCGAGCAAGTCGAAAGTAGCGAGTGCTCGAGAGAGAAATGATGAAGATGAAACGTTTTTCGATTGGCTAGATTCATAGAGAGAGGAGAGAGAGCAATTGTAATATTATTGACCGAGCTATGTAACTCAAATTCGGTCCAAAGACTATATAAATGTATAAATGCCAGTTTATAGCCTTTTTACAGTGCAGAAAATTCATATATTTGAAGTATGCAGGTGTGTGCATCGTTGGCTACAACAAGAACAGACACAATCCGCAAAACCTGTTGGTTGTTGTTGAAGAATGCGCATTGAAATACAGGATTGCACTGTGAAATGTATATTTAACTATGGTTATGCTGCAGCAGTGGTGCACAGATTTTGTCCATGCTCTATTTGTTTTGGACTTTCCATACTGTCATCATCTTTCATTTATTTTATCTCCAATATTGACCAGGTGATGATGGGACAAAACAGTTAGAAATAAATTTCAAATTGTAATTTTTTTATTGAAATACGTAAAGCATGAAAGAACTATGAAGATACACTACGATTTGTTCTAAATCATATATTTGCCACAACTTTTCAATTTTAATTTCTCTCATCCTCTACTGCGAATTTGCATATTTTATATAAATCCGCTGAGCTTAAAAAAATAATTCAAAAAGGTAGATTAGATGCATTCCTTAGTAGCTTTGTTGAATACCTATTATCATTACCTATTATCATTAGGTACTACTATTGTATTTATTTACCGAATATAATAATAATAATTTCTCTCAATTAGCCACATTTGTATGTTTATCAAAAAAAAAAAATAGTTGTTCAGAATACAGAAACGCCAATGTGACCATCTAAAGGCAATTCACCTAAAAATACTCACTGTTTGGAACCTATTTACTCAATTTAGGTTCTTTCTGAGTTTGACGCTTAAAGCTTTAGCTCAATTTCGTTTTGTTTGCATTCAACTTAGTGAGTGCGTGAGCGAGCGAGTGACTGAGTGGGACTGGGTGGATTAAATATCTCGTATGTGTTTGATGTTAAACTCACGAAACATGCCAATGAAAGAGTGAATTTATTGCGAACATTGATTGAACGAACAAACCAATGAGTGATTGAGTGACTAAAGAGAGTAAATGAGCAGTGTAACCGGCAACAAGCATTTGTTGCGTTTCCGGCAATCTCAACTTTTCAACATGAAATGCCATGAAATCACTCACAACAATTTATGTTTGTATGTTGTATGTGCAAAAAAAAAAAGCTATTGCCTCCCTCCAATTGTATGAAGCGATTGCCAACAAATTTTGATGTACACTCAAAATCATGGCATGTGAACAATTTGAAAATGAGGTGGAGGTGTGGGAGTAGTAAATTACGGGATTAATGTTTCTACAAAATAATTGCTCATGCGCCAAAGCCGTTTGGCTGGTTGCATTCTTTTCAAATTGTGTATTATTTTTTGGAAAAATTAATATACTTATATAATTTTTAATAATAAGTAGTGCAATCAATGTCATAAATTTTCATATGAAACTTTTGAAAATTGCTACTAAAACTTATCATTTAAATAAAGAATATCCACCATATGACTTCTATCTGTTCTCTAAGGTAAATCAAAGAAAAATTATAGTCGTTTCTTTTAAACAATTGTTTCAGAAAAGCTTCAACATTCATTTAATACAACTAATGTCCTTAGTTAATCAAAGCTCTTCAGATTTATTATAGCAGTCAATTATTGGCTGAACATATTTATTTATTGTTTTTTTAGGGATTGATTTCTGATTAAATTACTTAAAAAAGTTTTTTTTTTTTGAAGAAAGACTTTAGAGACATTGACATTGATTGAAATCAATTTACACAAGAAAACTTAAACATGGTTTTCCTGTAATCAACCTTGACTAATCACCGTATTAATTTAACTTATTTAATTGCACCTCTAAATTTCCTTTGCATATTTGGCCCACTAGTTTGCCGGCTCATGCTGCACCTGATCAGATTTTGGGACAAACAATATTGCAATATTGTATTGTAGAATGACTGGCTCGTTGACTCAGAGGTTAGTGCGCTGGTTCCCAAGAGTCGCGGATTCGATTCCCGCTCAAGGCAAGTCTGCTCCAGCACTTTTCTAATTTCCTCCTTTTCTTCTTAACTTTCCCCTGAGCTGAAGGCCCCTCCGCTATTGCTCATATTAAATATTCGGTTATAATTTGTAATTTTTAATAATGTTCCCATAAGTTTAAAATATGATATTAATATCAAAATACTTATATGTATAATAAAACAATTAAAAAGAAGGTTAACTTCGCCTTTGCTGAAGTTGATATACTAATCACGCACCTCCAGAAAACGTTGTTGCCTTCTCTCCTGTGATATATCATTCAGAAATATTTGATTATTGATTTGACTTATACCGTATGAAAAAGATGAAATTGTAATTTTTAGACGGCCGTCTATGCCACCGTTATTCTGAATTTACATTTGCGATTGCGAATTGCTAAGCAATCGTTCATTCTTCTTTGAATATGAGGGCTTGCTTCCACAATTGATTGCGACTCGCAAAGCATTATGTTTTTCAGAAATTGGCAATCGGAAAATTTGATAACATTCCGCTACTTGTGCACTGCAATTTCATCCATCCTCACTCTACGAAACCAAACAAAAATGCTCTTCACGGGACGCAGTGAATGTTTCATTGTAGTATTCAAATGTATCGGAAACTGATAGTGTTCAATAGGACAAAAATCAGAAAGTTTTTTCTAATACGAACATCAAATGTGTGGTTTGTATGGGAGGTACCCCCATTAGTGGTCCGATTCGGGAACTGCGTATGGTAAAAAGAGAGGTTCGTGCAAAATTTCAGCTCTCTAGCTCAAAAACTGGCGGACTAGTTTGCATACATACAGACGGGACGGACATGGCTTAAACAATTCGTCTAATCGAGCTGATCAAGAATATATGCACTTTATGCTATGATAAAATGCATGATAAATGCATGATCATGTCGGGGGCACTTTACTTCTTTTTGAGCACACAGAGATTGTGCAGCGGCAAACACAAAACATATACACGGATTGTTTAAATTTTATCTGCGACTACATTCTTTGAGTTCTACAGATTAACTATCTCGCTCGATCCCATCCGTTATATGGCGTGTTATCGCTTGTTACTTTAATCTTTGTTCACGAGAATAGATCGAATTGTTTGCACGAGGACCGCTCGATTACTTGAGGACAAGACTTACCTTGAGCGGGAATCGAACCCGCGACTCGTGTGATGTCACCACAGCGTTCTAACCTTCGGATACTAGTCATATAAAAGCTTAGAAATAGAATTTTTTCAAAAACGACCATTTGAAAGAAATTATTTCTGAATGACTATAAGATGGGTCTATACAAAATTTTAAGATTAATAGCTCACAAGCTGAGAGGTCAGATAGAAGGACCAGGCTCAACAAAGTCCTATCAGCTCTAAAGAGTCTCTGCAACACCGTTCCGTGGCTTACAATAAGAGAACAAAATAGGAAACACTAACAGCCTGTGTTAAAATAAAAAACAATGATGAAAAATATCTGTGAAAAATTATTTATTTACGTTTAGTTTCTTTAAAATTTAATTAACGGAAATTCAACATTTGGAAAACGCTTTGTAATTCGATTCTTCGTCCATCTATCATCTGACATTTATTCTGCTTGTATAACTGACATATTTTGCTTATACTAATGATATGGTCACATAAATGCTCATATTGCCTTCATCATCGATGAAGGGTTTTGCAGATGAAGTATTAAATACCAGACAATTAGAATTGCGCACGGCAGTAGAGACACTGTCATGTATGGATAAAGGTGTTGCTTCCCAAGACAGCTGACGTCTATGATTGCCATTTATTTCAAGACGATAGACAAACTTGTCGGCTTGTTTGCGGGAGCCAATCAATTGAACGACTGCAAAGAATTGGTCATGTCCATTGTAATAATTTTTTTCCAAAACAAGCATAAAGTGAAGGCCGAAGCATTTTTGCAGCATAACCCAGCTAACGTAACCTGGTGTATTAATATCTGTGGCCAAGAATATAATATCGTTGCCAAATAGTATATTGGTTATGTGCGACGTAATTAGATGCTGCATGACTAGGTATAAAGCACCTTGCCATTCGCATGCGAGTTCCGGGCAGGGACACTTTACCACTTCTTCGTAATTGGTTTCTGTTAACGAGGCGCTGTATTCAGATGGAAAGTTTACACTCATTGCGACTTTCTCCATAGCCAAATTACGTATATTGATCAACGGAACACGGCATATTGGACAATGTGTGAGCTGTGAGCGACACGTTGCACATACCAAATGACCGCTTGAGCATTGTAAAATTGGCGGCAGTACATAATCATAACAGACGGGGCATTCAAATAAAGATATCAGAACGGCTGACATCTCTCTATCCCTTGCACCGGTGGATGATGGATAAGGCGAAATAATGTTAATGTGTTCGTAATCATTTAGATTGTTTGTATAGGCCATAGTCACAAGTAACACAGTGATAGATCCGATAATTCGCTCACTCCTTTGCGCTAACAAAATAAAAAACGCTAATTTACGTTGATGAAGATACTTCTAGAAGTATACTGGGTTAATATTTTAAACTGTTTTGTTTTTTTTTTTTTGATTGAATTTGGAATGCTGATGTGATAAATTTATAATAAAAATCAAATTTGTTTTCCACTTAGTTCAAATCAGAATGCTATCGATCTCATTTACGCCTCCACGAAGTAAGTACGAAGGATGCGAATATAGGCAAGTGCTCACTTTTATGAAATATTTGGACAGAGCAGACGTGACCGCGTTAGTGGATGGCATGCGAATTATTTGTAAAGTGCCGACGGCGTCGCCATCGGCAGCGAATGGCATACGAAATATTTGCAAGGTGCTGACGGCGTCATCATGCAGCATGATGAACACACGTATACGAAATGACTGATGCTAAATGCATGATTATGTCGGGGGCGCTTAACACATGCAAAAACAAAAAAACAAAAGCAAGCAAAACAAACAAAGGAAGCAAAGGTGCTATGTGTATGCATTAAGAAAGTGATAGACAAAGATAGAGAGGGTTGAGAGAATGAAGATGTATGGTACGCTGTTGTAAATGTAAATGTTAATGGCTACCTTAAGTGACCAAGACACGATACAACGGCTGTAAGGGTATTTTAAGGGAAATTTATCATAGCATTAGTGCAGCATATACATGAGGGTCTCACGTACGTGGCTGTATGAAATATCCAATGCTTTTGGATATGTCTTAAAACGAGAGAGTTTTTGTTGCTCTCTGATAATGATAATAAGTGGTCATTTATTTGAAATTTATGAAGTGAGCACACGTTTTTGGAAGTGTGAAATAATAGTGAAGTACCGACGGCAAGTGTGAAATATTTGGCTATATGAACCACTTCGTGGCATGCGTTGTATGCTGTATCACGCACACATACGTAAATGTTGTATTACAACCGTTGTACAGTGTATTGGTCAGTTTAGTATTAGACAAAGGTGTCTACCCGTCTGAGCGAATGGTCACTCTGCGCAGTGTTGGCAACTTTTTGCCATTGTTGGCTAATTTGTAGGGATTTTGCCTACTGTTTAGGTGATTTTTGTTGCGCGCCATTATTTACCAAATTTAATGTCGCATTTGTTTGCATAACTAAAACAGAAAACAGCTATTTTGTAAGCAGAAATCCCTATTTCTGTTTAAAATCGTGATGTAGCGCCTACGGTATTATGTTTAGGATATAGACAGTGCATATACAGCATTTCAGCACTGAGACCGAAATATTTGTATGGGAGCTTTACGATCCAGTAATCATAACACTATCATATCTTTATTAATTTCATTGTTTACATATGTGTGTGCTGTAAATTTAATTCCAAATTTTGAATACCTTGCGTTGACTTCACAACACTAATTTCTGCTTTTTCGCGTTATGTTCAACACTAAATTTGAGCTTCTCAGCGTTTCATACAATGAGAGAAAGCGTTACAGGCCAAATTTGAACTACCTTGTATCATGGATGGGCGGCATCATGTAATCCAAACATGGCATTTAAGCAACGAAAAGATGTAATTCGTCGTGCATTGCATTGTCCTTGTCCTTGTCATTGCTAATCTAGCTCTTCTGGCACTATTGTTGGCGTCAAGAAAAAATTTGAAACACGAGGGTATGCTTATTTTGAAGAAATCAAATATGTCAAGGCTGAGTCCTGAAAAGCATTGCCACTTACCACCAAAGCGTGTTTATGTCAAATTTGAAATGATTTAAATGTTTGAAAGATTTTTGTATCATACAAACTTTTTTTTTTTTCGGTGGAATACTTTGTTTATTGGGCGATATGAAATGAAATAGAAAAGTGTCCTAAATACCTACCTTTGAACTGTGTTGACTTCACTAGATGGATTTGTATGGGTTTGACTATCAAGATTATATGAATACAATAATGTGACTATGATATTTTCATAATTCAATAATAAAATTTTAAATAAGCTTGATACATAATACACATAAATCAACTAATCAGTTATGCCACCATCAATGGCAATGATATTCAATAAAATGTCTTTAGTTGAAGCCATCAAAAAATGGTTACTGGAATTAAATTAAATTACTACAAAAATTGCACAACAAAAATAATAACCTTGACACTCATCATATTCTAATGTATTCTATTCTATTGTCCAATCGATTAATGCAAACGTGTTGTAACAAAATCACAGCCAAGTTACAGAGAAAAAAAAAAAAAACGCTTAGCTTAGCTAAATTCCAATGGATTACGCTCACATAATCCACTTCGCCAGCCATTAATCCCATTTTTGTATATTGTTAGCAGCTAAAATGACTATAAAAGTCATAATAGGCCCCATGATTGATTCTGTCTTTGACGACCAACGCGAGTGGTTAGGTTTCAAGTAACCAGCGCTCCAAATGAAAAAATGGATTACAATCTGACGGATCCTTTTAATAATATAACAACTGTTATACGACCCGAACCCCGTTTGTCAGCGGAATCGCGGCTAATTGGTTGGAATGTGCCACCAGATGAATTACGACACATTCCAGAACATTGGCTTAAGTTTCCGGAACCACCAGAGTCATTGCATTATCTACTAGGAACTCTCTATATTTTCTTTACGGTAATGTCATTGATTGGCAATGGACTGGTGATTTGGGTATTTTCTGCGTAAGTATCGTGAATTCCTAAAATTTTTGTGGTTAATACAATAAATAAGTTATTTGAATGATTAGGGCAAAGTCATTGCGGACGCCATCAAATACGCTCGTCATAAATTTGGCCATCTGTGATTTTTTCATGATGAGTAAGACACCCGTCTTCATCTATAACAGTTTCAATAAGGGCTTTGCCCTCGGCAATCTTGGCTGTCAGATTTATGGCATCATTGGCGCCTATACGGGCATCGGAGCATCAGCAACGAATGCGTTTATTGCTTACGATCGTTATAACGTCATTACACGTCCCATGGAAGGCAAAATGACGCAGGGCAAAGCTGTCCTGATGATTATCTTCATATACTTATATGCGACGCCATTTGTTGTTGCTTGCTATACTGAATCTTGGGGTCGATTTGTACCAGGTGAGTTTATCTAAGCTTAACAAATATACTATGTGAGTTATTGTATTGGTTTGTGTAGAAGGTGAATGACATCGCAAAGTGTGATTTTTTATTTTTTTTGTTATTTCTTAATCCGTGCAACGATTGATTAATTGATTGACATTGATCAATGAAATCAAAGGTTAAAAGTTGCGTGCAATAGACAACAGCACCAAGTGAATTTGTGTTTCCAATTTGCCAATCTTGCAAAAAATAGCATTAGACAACACGCAAAGTAACCGCAAATTCAATTAGACCCAAGACTATAAAAACCTTAAGAATCTCAGCAAGCGTGCAGCAACAGTTTTTGGCCAGCGAACTTGCTGCGCGTCTAAAGCAGCCACTCAAACAGTGTAAATACGGTGTACAGAAGCGTGCAATATTATGGAATATAAAAATCTTTTCGCGGAGACGCCACCAGTGTCGGGTGTCTCAACGAACGTGCAGTGTAACGCAAGTGAAGGTCCTTTGCTCAAACCGGAAGCACGTACATCTGGGGAGCTACAATTTCTCGGCTGGAATGTGCCACCTGATCAAATACAATACATTCCGGAACATTGGCTTACACAGTTAGAACCACCGGCTTCTATGCACTATATGCTGGCCGTTTTCTACATATTTTTGTTTTTCGCCTCGACAATTGGCAATGGTTTGGTTATTTGGATCTTTTCCACAGCTAAACCTTTGCGAACGCCATCAAATCTTTTTGTGTTGAATCTAGCCGTTTTCGATTTTATAATGTGTCTGAAAGCACCAATATTTATCTACAATAGTTTCCATCGTGGCTTCGCTTTGGGTAATACGTGGTGCCAACTATTTGCTGCCATTGGTTCCTATTCCGGTATCGGGGCCGGCATGACCAATGCAGCAATCGGTTACGATCGTTATAATGTAATAACGAAACCCATGAATCGTTCCATGACCTTCACCAAAGCCTTGCTTATGAACATAATAATTTGGCTTTATTGTACGCCGTGGGTGGTCCTGCCCCTGACCGGATTTTGGGATCGTTTTGTGCCAGGTAAGGATAATAAAAGCTTGCAATGTTGTAATGTTGAATGAAAGATATGAGTTTCTTGGTCCAAAAAGTTTAAATATATGATTTTAATTTCAAAAGATATGCATACAAAATGAAATTCAGTGTTGAGTTGTTCGTACAAGTAGAAGAAAAGAGCAATACATTAACCCATATTAATTACTGAAATATTGGGCCTTACTCTTATGCATGAAATTGCTATTCATCGCCGACATCTGCTTTAGAAATGATGACATTTATGGCTAAGTTACCATCAACGGAAAACAACTCAACTGTTGACTTATTTAACACTAGGAAATCTGCATTGGTAAATGTTACAAAACTCTCGCGTATTGAGCGAGGCTTTGATTTCCAATTGAGCGTACGCTTGTTACCATCCAGGGATATGTTATACACAAATTGAGATGCATCGCGCATAGAACCAATCATTCGGCATGATGCGAAATACTGCTGACAACCTTCACCCAATTGTATCTTTTCTAGCGAAAGCAGAAAGTGTCGCCCAAAACATGATTGTATCATGGTCCAATCGAGTGCACCCTCTAGATTTACATTTGTTGCCAAAAAGACAATATCATTGCCATCCATAGTTATGACGCTGTCATGCATCGATACCAAATGTTTGTAGACTTCCTTAAGCGGTCCTTGCCAAACGCATTTCTCATCCGGATACGGGCAAAAGTACGGCCGATATTCACAATCTTCCTCATGTCCTCTCTTATCGCCATAGGCTACACGTTCACGACAACCATAGCACGTGTGTTTGCATGGAAAGAACAACTTTGAGGCCACCTTTTCCATAGATAGATTACGTATATTCGTCATGGTTATTCGACAAACGGGACACGCGCTGACTTTATGACGACAAGTGGCGCAAAGGAGATGACCACGTGAGCATTGCATGATGGGCGGCATCATGTAACAAAAACACACAGGGCACTCAAGTAACGAAACAAGGAAATCCGTCATAGTATTGTCCTTGTTACTGCTAATGTGGCTCCTGACACAACTGTTCCCAGTGTCTGCTGTTTGGTTATTAACGCCATGACTAGCAACCGTCTGATCAGCCGCAGACTCATTTAGCACATTACTCGGCTGAGTTCCAGTAATTGCCGCAGTGTGTATTACTTCGGTCTTGTTGGTGGTCGTAGTGATATTTGGTGCCGATTCACGTCGTACGGGTTTCATTTTAACGGCTTTTCTGCACTTTTCCCAGTGTTTAAGATTTTTAACTTTGAAATTTTGGTTACGACGTTCACTATGGAGGCAATTTTTTTGTATTTTACTTTATACGATTTTTTTTTTTTTTTTAGAGAGCGGAAAGATTCAACATTTTGAAATAATATAATAAAATTTTGAATAAACCTACTATGATTTTTATAAACAAACTTTTTTAATTCCTAAAAATGCAAATCCACTTCATTATGTAAGTGTTTTATGCATTCATTGTTATTCACTATACTTAATTCCTTCCAAAGCCCCACAATATTTGTTTGTATACCCATTCAGTTTTTTTGGTCATTAAAGATATATGCAAATTAGCGAGAAACTAAGTTTTATTTCTACTACCATTTAACAATCTGAAGAAGAGTGATAAAGTTCTCATCCCTTTGTATGCCTGTTTAGCCAATCAAATAAATGGGTTGTCCATTACTCTCAGTTTACAAAATTTGTATAAATTTTATATCTATAGTTAAAAGAAAGTATGTCATGGAATCTCTTCCAGAATTGAGACAAGCCAAGGCCTTTCTCCGAGATTTTGTCCCAAAACAGACATAGCAAGAAACAAGCTACTAATTTTCATCGTCATTTTGAGTGGTGACTGTAGACTCATTTATATTTTTAAAGCGCTGATTTTAAGGATATTTAGTGTGGTTGCTAAGGTACAAGGCTTTTATATATTTCGGAAATATTTGATGGTTTGGTGCGGTCTCTTTTGAAACATATCTCAAGCAGATATCGCAGGCATAAGATCTTTAATGATAATAATCTTTTACAACAAAATGTATATCATTCTCTACCTTAATATCATTTCAAGATATTTCTCATCCACTTGCCCCACATTAAATTGTGCGAATACAGGATTATATTAATTTATATTGAATATAAAAGCATATTTTTCTTTTTAACTAATTACAATATTTGCATAATTTATTTTTTATTTAATTTTATCGTATTTTAAAACTAAATTTATTACATTTAGTTATTTTATTAATTGTTTTGTTTATTTTGTATAATTTTGTTGTAAATGTTCTTGTTTTTTATTTTAATATTAAAATAAATAGTATCATTGAAATGTAGTTTGCTTAGCAAAATTTATTATGATTTTTATAAATTAATTAAAAACAAAAAATTAAAAATTTGAATTTGCATTGTTAAATTTTAGTTGTAATTAAAATCAAATTACAATTAAAAGAAAAATGAACAAATATTTCAGAGATCATCTAGCCTAATTTATTATGTATTTATTTCATTATATAAATTTATTTAAATCGGTTTCATTGCTTTCTGTTCTTTCTCTTTTTTTCTGCGTGTCCACACGTTTGGTTTGTTGGTGTTTTTGTTAATACATTTATTAATTCGATTGAATTATGTAAAATTAATTTTTCAGTTTTTTTTTTTTTTTTTTTTGTTTTTTTTATGACATTTGTCTGGTTTTTCCTATTGTAATTTCTTTCGTTTTAAGGGTTCCGTACCGAAAGATTACTAAGGCTACGCTGTCTGTTCGTCCACCCGTCCTCGGGCTCTATCTCAACACCGTAATAGGTAGAAAATTTAAAGGGATCCCCAATACAAGAAACGTATAGGTTTATATGGGAACTAAAAGATCCAGTAACCCTAGGTTCTTGAAATTTACATAGTTGGTTGAAGATTAGAAACTCAGTGTCTAAATTTTAGTTCATTGATACAAAAAAGATTTTTAATAAAACCCTGAATTAAATGGGGGCTTGCATCGTATCCGACAAATGTGCAGCGTCTTGTGAAAAGAAATCTGAGTGCAGCTCTACCTCAAAAATAGATGGATGAGTTTGCATCCTTGGTGTAAGCAATAGGAGGTGGCGAATCTTTTTTGTAAGTAAAACAGCTGAACAAAGAGACGCTGAAAAAGCTGACGGCGCAAATTCCACATATTTATATATCAATTCAGTTTATTTGTAGCTTTATTTGCTTAATTTACAAACATTCGTCCAAACTGCGAAGAAAAGTATGAAATATCGATGCTATGATGCCTACTAACTTTAGCGTGTGTCATCATAGCTATTATCAGCTTTTTTAACTTGTTTTTCTCCGTCAATCTAGCTTTTTTTTTTTTTGCTTTAAATAAATGACTGCACTTGTTTGCATGCATGCAGACGGACAGCAGTAGAAATGCTCCAATGTTATTGGTACGGAACCCTCCGTGTGTGAGTCTGACTCGCACTTGGCCAAGTTTTTGTTTTTTATTGTTTACTTTCTGTGTTTACAACTATTGTTATTTTTATAGTTTAATTTTCTTGTTTTTGTTATAATTTATGCACAACTTGTTTTTTGTTTTTTCTGTTTTTTGGCATGAGGAACAAAAAGCATTTTAAATTGACAATATAACCTTTTGTTATTGCTGGATGCTTGTGGTTTATTGTTGGCTTATCAAAAAAATTTATACAATTTATAAAATAGTAAAATATACATTATCATAATTAAACTAATTATTTATTATGTAATTTGTTTCCTTCTTTCTTTATCTTACCTATTTCACTCTGCTCTCTTTATGATTTTCATTTCCTTTCATCATTTGTTACATTACCAATTATTAGCAATTAATACGAAAAACACTACGAAACTAAACACGACAAAAATGAAATGCAAATTAAAATAACATTTACCGGGCCTCCCACCATTCTATCTGTCTGCCTGTATTTCTTATCCAGCACTAATTTCTAATATCAAGGAATCTTAATTTTACTAAACCTAAATTGATAACTAATTATTTTGTTATTATTAAATTAGAAGATCAAACTAATAAAGTTTCTAACGAAAAAAAAAAACCTCCAAAAATTATTTTGTTTTTCGACATTTACGAAAACAATATACGAGAACAAAAGGAAGAAATTGGACAAAATGAAATAAAAAATATGTGTTATATATTTGCATTGTAGAAATAAGAAGTAACCGTTTTAAAAACGTTTATTTATTCATTTATACGCCTTCTGTTCTTCTCCTCTTCTATTAATTATACTTCAGTCATCGTCTTCTGTAGTTCTTTTGTAATTGGGTTTGTTTTGCTTTCGTTTAGACCAATGAAATGGTTACGTTTATGCCCAAATTGCCATTGTCTGCAAACAGTTGCGCGATTGAAGTATCGAATACTAAACAATCCGAATTATGTATGGCAGAGGCGACACCTTCGTGTATGGAGCGCGGCATCGCCTCCCATGTGAGGCGACGGCGATTGCCATTTAACTCGAGGCGATAGACAAAGTTTTCGGCCTGCTTTCGGGAGCCAATCAATTGTACAATTGCAAAGAATTGCTGGTGTCCGTCGTACTTCTCTTGTTTTTCCAAAACCAGCATAAAATGATGTCCAAAGCATGATTGCATCATTACCCAGTCAACGGCACCCGGTAGATTTATATCAGTGGCTAGGAATACAATATCTTCGCCTTGCAGTGTTGTAATGCTTTTGTGCGACATCATAAGGTGCTGCATGACTAGGTCTAATGGGCCTTGCCATTTGCATGAGGCACCCGGGCATGGACACAGGTAGGGACGACACTCGCATGTCTCTTCGTGATCGGTTTTCTCTGTATAGATAAGCGAGGCGGTGCAACCGTAACTCGAATGTTTACATGGAAATTTTACATTCGATGCCACTTTTTCCATGGCCAAATTACGTATATTGGCCAATGGGCCACGGCATGTGGGACAACATGTAAGCTTCGAGCGGCACGATACACATACCAAATGACCGCTTGAGCATTGCAAAATTGGCGGCAGTACATAATCAAAGCAGACAGGACATTCAAATAAAGATGTCAGATCGGTCGACATGCCGGCATCACCGCCACCAGCGGATGATAGTGAAGAACTGGATGAGGACGACGTACTTGTTGATGTGGTGCCTGCGGTAGGGTTGGCGCTGCTGTTTGTATTGCTGACGACACCTGTTGGTGTTCCTGTCGGTTCACGGCGTTTCGATATATTTTTATTGGACATTGGACGTTATACTAATGACGCTTGATATATTGGTTAAGTTCCCCTGAATTTGTTAAAGGCAGTCACACAAACGGTTAGTCCAATAATCTCCCTCCGAAAAATTCCTTCTTCGACTTATACAAAGTATGGATTTCAATCTCCGTTGGTGGTATTAACTCTAAAAAAATATATAGGTATATACAATATAGTAATAAATATAAATCAATGTGTTTCAATTAATATATTTTTTTGAAGATCACAACAAAATATATAGTTGATTGAATTATATATGATGAAGTGACAAATTCCAAATAATAATAAAAAAAACTGTAAGGAAAGAAAGAAACCTGACTTTAACTTCTGCATAAAGTTCACGATTCACTTAAAAAAAATACGTGATTTTATTGTAATTAGTAAATTGATAGTCGATATTCGTGGCAACACTAATTTTAATAATTGCATAGTGAAGTATGTAATCAACTGAGATATAGTCCGATGAAATGAATTGGATTGATATGGCTATCACGATTCCCCTTGCAATTATCCAATATACATTCTATGCGTAATAAGCATTTTACTAAAAAAACAAGAAAAATACAATGTAACTACTACATACTTACATACAAATGAAGTTAATCGGTGACACAGACGGGCGGACATTGCCATATCAATTCCGCGTTCTTTGCTGATTATGCCTATTAATATTTTGCCAGGTTCAATCACTAATTTCGCATCAAAGTGGCATGGAAGTCCAAAAATAATACAACGTACAAAGAATTAACTTTAAGTTTATTTAACTTTATACATTTATGGAACAAATTATAATACATATTTGCATGGCCTGAATCAAATGTAAGCTCTGTCTGAATCATAGACAAATGTTTACCATACCAAACATGGTTGTATGTCTACGTTCTGTTGGAAAGAATGATTCAGATTTAGTTAGATAAAGTTACAAACAATTGTTTTCCCAGAAGTCTGAGACATCGGAAACATAAGTATATACATATGTGGAGTAAGTGAAATAAAAACTAGAAAGAACGTTATCTTCGGCTATGCCAAAGATGAAATACTCTTCACGGGACGCAGTGAATGTTTCATTGTAGTATTCAAGTTTTATTCGCTACAAAATGGGTGGTTTGTATGGGAGGTACCCCCCTAGTGGTCCGATTCAGCTAGTTCCGACAAATGTCCTGCGCCTATCTTGGAAACTGATAGTGTATATTGCTTTTGGTTTCTTTGGCGTGTCTAATTGTTGTTGTTGTGTTTACGTTTGCCATCTGTCCCCTTTTGAACATGAATTAGATCACCAACGAGCTTCTGTGTGTTTGTCGTTCTCTTTTCTTCGTACATTCGCTTGTTTTCGTACAACACACAAGCTGTTGGCACACACAAACTGCATGTTGTGTTGAGACTTTTCCGGTGGATTTCCAAAAATTTTATTATCTGTTGGGAATATGGCAATAGAAATACAAATTCTGCGAAATTTTCAAGTCTCTACCTAGATACAGAGTCACTAAATTCGTGACGATTTCTATTTTTTCTCTCAAAGTTTTAGCATAAATTTTTGCCCAACACCGCTAAAGAAGTTTCACTTCAGAAAGTTTTTCTAATAAGAACATGAATTCAAATGGGTGGTGTGTATGGGAGACACGGCTGGTTCCGCAAATGTACTGCGTATAGTAAAAAGAAAAATTTTAGCTCTCTAACTCAAAAACTGAGGGACTAGTTTGCAATTCGTCTAATCTGAATCTGATCAAGAATATACATACTTTATGTAGTTTCTTCTGCCTGCTACAAACTTCATGACAAACTTATAATACCATTCACTCCCGTGAAGAGTATAATATGAGTATTTTATCAGCAATTCCCTACTTTTATATTATTAAGTGTAAAAAAAATTAAACAAACGCAATGATATAAAACACAAATTTGTAACTGGTTTAGTTTTCTTAAAACTAAGTGAACACTAAAATTTGTAAATGAATAAGTTAGGTAATTTTCTCAACGAAATTTCGCTAAAAACCAATTGTTATGAACTTTGACTTCTACCTTCTTCTATCTGCTTTTGACCTTCCTTCTTCTTCACTTGAAGACAGTTAATAAATATTTAATTTCATATGACTGCGTCGTGTTCAGTTCAGTTCAGTTCAGTTCAATGTGGTGAAAATGCCATTCGAAGTGTGAGTTTTTTTTTTTATAAATTGCATTGAAGTTTTTTTTGTCTATGTTAATTTATTTTTTGAATTAGCAATTTAAGTAAATAATTTTGTTTTTGTTGCTGTTTTTGATGTGGTGTTTTAATTTCTTGTACAAATAGTCACTTGAGGTTGTTTTTATAATTTTAGTTTTTTTTAGTGTTTGTTGTTGTTTTCATTTGAATTTATTCCTTTTATAATGAAATTTTGTTTCCTTATTTCTTTTCTTTTTTTTTTTCTTTAATTATTTGCATACATATGTTTTTGATATAATGTCTTCTGTTTTAACTTGTTGGTTTACATTACTTTATACTTAGTTGCAAAAGAAATTTAAAAAAAGGGAACCAAAACAAAAAAAATGAATTTTATCTAGGCACACACACACAAAGATCCATGAACGCGCAGCTCACACAGACGCAAACAATGGCACTGACGAACCAAATACTAGCAGCAGCAGCAGCTCACAAAATAACTAAAATTAACTGCTTCTTCCTTTTAGAATTTCATAATTGTCATTTAATAACACAGATTTTATATTGCCACATGATTCTAGTATAATTGTATGAACACTTTTCAACTACTCTTGACAAAGTTTTCAGCTATTTTATTAATTGCATTATCTGCTGACATTAATTGAACAGTGCTGACAAATCCTCAATTGGTAACTTTTCCTTAAGTGTTGACAGTCATGTATTGAGTAACTAACACCGATACACGAGTATGTAATCGGACCAAAAAGAATCGGCGCAATTTGCAAAATTTCGATTAATTGGTAGTGATATCTTTTTATTTTTCTTTCTAGAGGATTATTTTTGCAATTTTAAATTTATTGTAGTTATCGATTAGTATGTAATGATTTCTGTTTTCTTTATCTTTTTAGAGGGTTATTTGACATCATGCACCTTCGATTATCTTACCGATGATTTTGACACACGTCTGTTTGTTGGCACCATATTCTTCTTTAGCTTTGTTTGCCCAACAATGATGATCATCTACTACTACAGCCAAATTGTTGGACATGTTTTCAGTCATGAGAAGGCACTCCGCGAACAGGCTAAGAAAATGAATGTGGAATCGTTGCGCTCCAATGTCGATAAGAGCAAAGAAACTGCCGAAATTCGCATTGCAAAGGCGGCCATAACCATTTGTTTTTTGTTCTTTGTCTCATGGACACCATATGGTGTGATGTCACTCATTGGAGCTTTTGGTGACAAAAGCCTTCTAACACCGGGAGCAACCATGATACCAGCATGTACCTGCAAAATGGTTGCCTGTATTGACCCATTCGTCTACGCCATAAGTCATCCGAGATACCGTTTGGAATTGCAGAAGCGCTGTCCCTGGTTAGCGATCAATGAGAAAGCACCGGAGGCATCATCCACAGCCTCTACGACGACTGAACAACAGCAGACGACAGCAGCGTAATTAAGTACACCGTTATTGGTAGATTGTAAGATATGTATTACGTATGCATGTTTACAAACTTAAGAATTACTTCCTGAAAATGGAGAACCGTTGACGACTTTTGTATTGCAATTGGATAACGCTGATCTGTACTACTGAACATGCTACTACTATGGGCTCTAACTTTGGAAATGCATTGAACTTTTATCGAATTTGTTATATTTGCTAGACTAATTGGCTCTGACGCAACTTAACGAAAAACAAAAAAAAAAAAAAAACGAAGAGATATTTAATACATTATTTGTAGTTGAAAAATATTTTATTTTTGGAAATCAATATAGAATGTTATTGCATGCAATTTGTATTATTCATTTGCATTCTTTGAAATGCTTTACATTTGACGAGCGATATTTCTTTTACAGATAAGTTTGTTTGGTAAAGAGTTTCCGTATTTTGGTTAGAGAGAATTTGAAGCTTTGTGGGATTTGATGACAGTTTTCCAAACATGGAGTTCACTTATGAGGAAATTCATACCAATAACCACTATTGTCGACAAGTTCGCCACATGACTGTCAAAATTATCGTGGGGTGTTACAAATAAGCACCGAAATGTCCAAGGTAACTGGATGCAATGAAAACCTTGTTATTTATGACATGATGTGGTCAACAAAAACCAAATCAACCTCCATTGCTTGTCGAAACGCAATAAGGAGCCGTTTTTGAATAAGATGTGTTGTCGTTCGCAAACAACTCAGGGCCATTGTTTTACAATGAGAAATTGGTGCCATTGAAATCTGCTTCAGAAAGTGTTTATTGTTCGAAACGACCATCAACGAACTAAAATGAAATTAATTTGAATTACTTGAGTAAGTAATGGGTTATATTTTATCTTGGGTCCTTATGCCAACTGTAGATGTAAGTTGTAAACGTATTTCATACCTTTGGTTTGAAACGCATAGAACAGCTAGAGTATTTTCATCAGTTGGCGTTGACATGTCACTAGTAAACAACGTATACAAGGCGGGCCCCAGAACCGCCACTTCTAATGTTACGAATAGTCGACCCATCGTCTTTGAATTCGTTCATAAATGTACGATTCAGTAAATATGACATGATGAGGAAGAATAGTTGTGCAGGGAGAAAGACTTAATATTTCAGAGTATTTCATCATGCCACATTTCATCAAATTCCTGCTGGTCGAAAGCCTGGAGAATGGCATTAACTTAAACTGGTAAATACTACCAGCAGTCTGCTAAGAAGTATTCCTTCGAATACTCAGGAGAAAGTTTGTCGGTCTACCATATCTTTATTTGCAGAACTTTCAGGCTTATGAAGTTTTGGTACCATAAAGATAACTGCGCAATTCCATTTCGAAAGAAAATGGGAAATACGGATGATGGCGTTGAATAGTAGGACAAGAAAGAGGACACCTTTATTAAGAAGGTGTTTCGCAACTGTAAAAGTTACTCCTCATACAAAAATTCACTTCAATTCTGGAATGTTGTTGTTTTTTACAGTTTATCTTTAAGATCAGTTTAGGAAGAATATTTAAGCAGTACACTTCTCCCTATAGCGAATTTCCATAAAAATTTATAATCTAAATCGCATGCAATGTGATTTATCGAAAAGGAATTTTTATATTGCTACGGACATAAGAAAAAGAGACAGACGTAATTAGGAGATTCGCAAAAAATAAAAGGGGTTACAGAAAAAACATACACTTGAGACGAGCTCCTTCATCCATGGAAATAAATCGACCCTTCTTGGAGATGAAGAGTAACGTCCCGACCACGCCCATTCATTTAAGGCCCCATAATATTGTGGAAGATTATGTTTAGGGAGAAAAATATAAGAAAATGACAAAGACCAAAATTACAGATTAAATAAAACTAAGATCAAGTAAAAACGGTGCCATCATTTATCATTTTTGTACAATAGTAAAATCAGATTCTTTGAAAATTTGGCTCATTTTATTCACAAAATTGGAAAGTTTGGACCAATATTTATTATATATAATTTCCCCGATAGACCTTTGAAACAATCGATTCGGAATTGCTACATACACAAATACGGAAAATGCATTGTTAAACCGAAGTTAATATTCCGCCCCGATTTATCAAGAAGTTTGGGGGTAAAAAGAGACAGTGCAAAATACACTTAGTAATGGGCTCTCATACAGAGCGGCGCACAACTGGAAATATATTTTTTGCTAGCTTAGGAAACCAGCTGTAAATTGTCGACGGTAGAAGAAGGCTACATGAAATCTTTTCTTCATATCTACTTTCTGAGTCACCTCTCCATCTCTTGTTCCCTAAATTTCTTTCCATTAGATACTTTTTGTGCTTGGTGTGTGTGAATTTTAATTAAATTTCAATTTATAGTTGTTTTTGTTTGTGTGGAAATTATACAATAGTTTATTGTTGTCCGTTTAAAAATGAATAGGAAACTGAAAAAAAATCAATCTCTTGTGGTTTGGTAGTCCGGTTGTCTTCATTAAAAAAACGAAACTGAAAATTATAATGTAAACTAAGATTAATGAAATTAAAAAAGAAGGAAGGCAATACATTATTGCCTCGTTAGATTAGTTGCCCGTTAGCGTGTTGTGTAGTTGACGCACAACCCAGTAATCATTGTGGGATAATTGTCCGCCATGGGCTTTGTTCTGCACACGACGCAATCCGTTTAATATCACCGGATTAGAAGTTATACCGATGCAAGCATCAATATACTTCAATGATTCGCGTGACCAGAATAAATTTTCTTGATGTGTGGTTGTAGACCTGTTTGGTGTTGTCGAAGTCGAATCAATTTCGGCTAACATATTGGTAGAGGAACTGTTGCCTCCGCCTCTACCGCCGCCGCCGTTGTTGTAGTTGTTATTATTGTTAGTGTTGGTTGTTATATTTTGGGGTTGTTGGAATAATGTACGCAATTGAAGATTGGCATTGGAACGTTGTTGTGGATTAACGCAAGGAGGTTCCTTGTAAAATTGTTGTTGCTGGCCTTTCTCCTGTTGCTGCTGCTGGGATTGTTGCCACGGATTATTTGGTGAGACATAATTGTTGTTGCCATTGCCATGGTAATTAGTTTGCTGCTGCTGTTGTTGTTGCCGCTGACGATTGCCAATTGTTTTGCCTGAGGTTGAAGTTCCTCCGCTATTGGCATTAGTTGACTCTTTGTTGTTATTTTTGCCGTTGTTGCTTTTTCCATTGTTGTTAGTGACATTACTGATTATTGGATTCTTCAGAAATGGCGGTGGCGGTGGTGGTAATGCCATATTTTCTATCGATGATGTGGATGATTGTTGATGATTCATTATATTTTTTTGGGATTGTGGATTGCTGTAATTTAAATTGATGATATTAGCTGATCGTTCTTTCTGTTCCTCGGTTGTGTTTTGAATTTTTCGACCAAGTACCCATGGCTCTATGTTTAATGCAATTACACGATTCCTTTGGTTTGAGTTCTTGTAAAGTTGCAAGAGGTTTGGATAATTAGAATGCTCATAGGACGTGAAGATCATACGCCAGTGTGTTTCCACCTCATTCCTTAGATCTTCGGGTACAATGGAATTCAACTTGTAATCAGTGATTAGTTTTTTAAGTATTGCCAACAACTCATCTAAATGTAGATTGCCGTTTTGCAAACCTGACTGTCCCAATAGTATCATATTTAGGAGACGTCGCTTTTTATCTGCTAACTTGTAGCCATTCTTGGTGTTGAGGTTTTCGTTATATTTGAGCTGATGATAGAGCTCGTGAGCATTGCCTAATTTGCCAAATAATTGGCAAATGCCGTCACGCAGATACCTGATGAGGACATCGGTTCGCTTTGGTGGCTTTTGACTTTGAAATTCAGCCGTTTTGCAGCGTACATCCTTGCAACGCTTCAAGACCAGCATATGAAGTTTCTGCTGGTTGCTGGGCAACCCACTGATGATTAGTGCATACCCACAGGAAGTGAGATCAATACGCACAGTGACGTTGCATTCTTTAGAAATATCATTAAGAAAAACACGTCCTTCAGCACTAAAGAGATAATCGGTGTCAGACCGTAGCATAAAGATTTTAGCTTCACTTGGCACCTCATCCACGAAGTTATTTGCATCATTGCCTCTATCGCGTGGTAACGACTTACCAGAGAGACACATTGAAATCCCTGTAATTATGGATTGTTGAGCTGCTTTATTGACGCCGTGATCATCTTGTTCCATGAGAAGGGGAATCATTTCCGGTAAATTGTCCATGGGATGAGATGTGTTACTATTGTTTGTGTTGTTGTTGGTTGTTGATGAGGGCATTTCAAAATGTTCAGAGAAACTGTAATTTGAGTCTGAATCCATAAGAACTGCCATTGACTCATTGGGTGATATTAAATTTGTTATCGAATTTGACGAAACCAAGTTATTGTCTTCTCCTCCCTCAGCTTCCATGGATTTTGGCATTTTAAAACTGTCGTCGCCATCGCCGCTGGGACATATGACTTGTTCTACATTATGATCAGCACCACCACTATCATCACCGTCTATTTCATCTGCAACGTCGTTTTCCGAAATGTTAATTGCCTTAGCAATTGGTTGAACTACTTCATCTTCTTCGGAGTAGTCACTAAATTCCACTAAATCTACTACATTGCCACTCTCACTTATTTCCGGGACTTGATTTGGTGGTGGCGATGTAGGATCTTCTTGTAGTGGCAAAGGGGACAAACTTCAATGTCATCTGTAGTAGTCGACGACAATGCGTGCGTCTGCTCCTTGGACTGACGTGCGTTTTGTGCCATCTCAGCATAAGGATTTCTGACATACGATATCTCCAGTAGACGTAATTTCTTCGTGGGAGTCTCCGAAGTAGCTTTTGCTGGAGTCTTACGTTTATAACGCTTCCAAAGACCCACTGCCTTTAATATGCGGTTATAGTAACCATCGTTTTTCAATGGTAGCGACCAATCGATATGATATGGGACATGAACCTTGCCGCTGACGAGCCGACTAGGGTTTGGTATGTCATCGTAGACCTTCTGATGAGATTTAATTGTGCTACTTGTTATGGGATAATCCATAAATCTTGGTGTCAAGCGGCAATTCTCAGACAGATGTCCTACGGCGCCACAAATACTGCAGTGCTTCACCCGTTTATATTTCACATCAGACACCAGTTGAACATTTTGTTCGGTTGTCGAGTGATAGCGGCGCCATTTATCCGGGCAATAGCTTAAACTATGTCCGCGCATTTTGCACAACGGGCATATCAGGCGACGTTGGAATGAGCAGTTGTTGCAACTGCGCACGAACAATGGACATTGATGCCCGCACTGAAAGATCAACAAATTATTTAAACGCCTTTAGGCATATAAGAGATATGAAAAACTTTAACTTACGCCCAAGCATATAGCGAAAGGACAACGTGTCTCCTTATGACCAAAATTGCCACAGGTGGAACATACTATGGGCTTCTTGGGAAACTTGCACTTGGAGCGCATATGACCAAACTCGCAGCAATTGAGACATTTCAAATTACTAAAGCGTGAATTTGACTTGGGAAAACGATCATTTGCTTGCAATCTCCAATTCTGTCGTTGATCTTTACACAAACAAAAGAAATGTATGTTAAACTGAATATGTTGCATCTGGAGAGGAGTATGAAATACTTACGGCTTAATTTACTCAAACAATCACCGAGAGCAAAATCTTCACCACCCCATGACATTTCATAGAAAGCAGTCATCTCAGCATTCATATAGTAACGATCTTTATCGGCCAATAAATCATCGTAAACGTCTTCTTCAAGTTTTTGTGTATTGAAAGAAGCCCTAAACAATAATGGTGATGATGGCCTTTCGTAGAGAGCTTCAGGTGCTATATCCTTGCGAGAGTTCATTCGTTGACCTTGAACTTTTCCAACATTTGAATTATTGCGTGCATTGCTGGTAATAACTTCAACATCAGAACCGCTTGACTCTATGTCATTTCTTTGTTGATTCTCCTGATCGTCGGAGCTATCTGTAGCTATATCAATTTGGGCAGTTTGCTGTGGCACATCAACTGATTTCACTGATCTCTTTTGTTTCTTCAATACCCGTTCGGCGATATCGCGTGCAGTTGGGGCCTCTGGGGAGGAAGACTCCTCATCACATTCAGTTTCGCTTTGATCGTTCACCATTTGTTGTTCCCCTTTAGCGAGATTCTGCAATGATTGTAGGAACTGGTTATCGGACATTTTGGCCCCGGCATAAGAATGGGAGCTCAGCTTGCGGGCTCGAGATTTGCAACGCTCAACAGCTGGGCCATGAACAATGAAAGGTATACCGGTAGCGCGTACACCATCATCGCAGTCGCTATCCGAGTCGGTTGCGATACCAGTGCCACTTATATGGCCCAATGAATCAGAGTCTTTGGCGCTCGAAGCACGACGTTTACGTAAACGTTTAGTTTTGTTGTTATCCACAATATGAATATCATTAAGCTCGTCGTTTTCATCGCAACTTGAGTCAACAGATCTTATAACCGTACTTTTGTTATTCGGCTTAGTTTTGTAATAAACACTGCTTTCATTAAAGTCCGATTCACTTTCGTAAACATCCAAAGCACGAAACTGACTTGGTTCGACACGATAGTTCTTCTTAATGGCATCCAAGTTTGTCGGTGGTACGAATTCCGTTTCGGAGTCTAGTTCTAATTGTGTCGACGACTCTTTTTGTGCGGTCTTGTTTGCACCATTGCACAAAGCTGCTACTGCACTGACAGCGAGAGCCTCAATTTCGGCTGGCTTGAGGAATGTTGAGTTCACATCGGCCGTCAGTAGCAAGAGGTCTTCGTCATCCGCTTGTATATTTCTCAAGTGTTCGCCCTTTAAACGTCTGCGATCTGTTTGTCCGATGAAGTCATCGGATGAAACAACAGAACTACAAGGTGAATTGCATTGTTGTTGTCTTGCTGGTGTAGCGTAAGAAGCTTCTTCCGGTGGTGACTTCTTGCTAATTGTGTCTTTGTCCAATTGCACATCAGATTCACCCGAAGCATTTTCCTCAATGTATTTCTCCCCTTCTTCCTTGAGTTGTTCCTCTTTTGGGTTTAATGCGATAATTTTCTCTTCTTTTTGTTTATCCTCAACATTAGCGAACTTCGTCTCTTCACCATCATCGTCATCATCGTTTAGCTCAATAATTTTAGGGGGTGACAATGGGACGAATATTACGTCATCCTCATCTTCGTCATCGTTGTTTATGGGATGAGTATTCTCATCCTCATCGCTTGATGAATCCAATTGGATAAATTCTATAGGTTCTTCTTGTTTCTCTTTTTGGCGATCGATAAAATGTTTTCTTGCCAACTTTGATTTCTCCCTTTTGCTGTTGATACGTTTTAATTTTTCCAGTTTTAGAGATTGCATACCAAATGGGCCTTTTGGAACGACATTTCTCTCTTTAAATCGCTGCTGGTGCTGCTGTTGTTCTCTACGTTCTTTTTGTTGTATTCCTGTTTTAGTAATGGCGGCGTCTTGGTGTCCGCCTTTAGTAAATTTCTTTTGTGGGATATTTGGTTGACCCCGCTGTTGTGGATGCTTTTGTTGGATCTTTTGATGCTGCTGTTGTAGGGTCTTTTGATCCTGCTGTTGTTGGGTCTTTTGATCCTGCAGTTGTTTCTTTGTTTTTGTTGATTGTGGTGCTTCATTTTGAGACTTAATGAAATTCGAAGTATGATGATCCTTTCCTTGATTTGGTGTCGATTGCTTTGTTTTGTTTGAGTTTGAATTCCCGGCTGCTGGTGACTGCATCAATGACTGTTTCTTTATGGCACCGGTTGATGATGTTGGCGATGGTGCTGTAAACAACAAATTCATTCGATATATTTTATATTTATATACATATATCAAATAACAAGAGAGATAGAGTTGCATGCGTTTTCTTTATGGCAGATTACCGATTGTTATCAGTTTTTGTGATCATTTGGAAAATATCATTGTGCAGAGTTTCTATGCTACATCTCTGTATTAACTCAGATATAAAGTTATCTTTTGACATGATACTCATAAATTCAACATAAATAATTGCATACCGAACCTTTTGCAATCGATTTTCCCCTTTAGTGTCTTAATTTATGTATCAAGATTTTTAGGACTTAGAAATTACTTAAAATTCTGTTAATAAAAACCCATATCAGTTCAATAAATTCAAATTCTAGCAGTTCTTTTGTGAACAGTTTACATCCTGATCCTACGGCATATTAATAAGTATTTCCAAAGATTCTCAGAAGTGCTAAAAGTGATGATGATGATTGTAGCTAATAATACAAAAGAGTGGACAAAACAAAAAAAAAAAAAAGGCCAAGTGCGAGTCAAACGGAGGGGTTTAATTTGACTGATTCAAAAAATAAAACCTGCGCCTATATCAGAAACTTATAGTTAGACACAAATTTCAGTTCAATAGTCAAAAAAACAAAAAAAAAGTTTTTCGAATAAGAACCTGAATTTTAATGGTGGGTTTGTATGGGAGGTACCCATCCTAGTTGGCAGATTTTGCTGATTCCTACAGATGTGCAGCGCCTGTATTAAAAACTTATAGTATCTAAATATCAGTTTGATAAAACAAAAAATAAAAAAGTTTTTCTAATTAGAACCTGAATTTTAATGGGGGTTTTTATGGGAGGTGCCCTCCCTAGCAGTCCGATCATACTGAAATTTCGACAATATAAGTTTCTGATGTATAGCCACCAACCTTCCAAATTTCAAGATCGTGAGATTACTGGATCGTATAGCTGCCGTACAAACCCAAATGTTTCTTGTATGGAGACCCCTTTAAGTTTTTGAAAATATTTTAGTTTTAGTATTTTTTGCTCGGATAGAACTACACATTCTGAACTGAATTTAACTCTCTAGCTATTATTGTTTATGAGATATGACCCGAGGACGGATGGACGGACAACGAAGCCTCTGCAATACGGTTCCTTTTGGTACCCTTTGGGTCCGGAACCCTAAAAACTACAAAAAACGTTATCTTCGACTAAGCCGAACATGAAATACTCTTCACGCAATGAATGTTTCATTGTAGTATTTAAGCTTTATTCGCAACGATATTTTTACCAAAATATGTTTAATACAAGCAAGTTGTCGTTTTCTAATAAGAACATGAATTCAAATGGGGGGTTTGTATGGTAGGTACCCCCCTAATGGTCCGATTCGGGTGGTTCCGACAAATGTAAATGTAATGGGCTAATTTGCATACATACAAGCGGATCAAGAATATATGTACTTTATGTGATTTTTTTTTGTCTCCTTCTGCCTGTTACAAACTTATAATATTATTCACTTCCGTGAAGAGTATAAAAAATTTAAGTAGTGTGCCTTACCTCATAAGCACAATATGGAAGTGAAACTTGTTTAGCGAAGGGAGGTAAATCCAAAAATTAGAAAATGAAATGTGACGAAAATCAAAATGCCATGATGCTTCAGAGACGTAGTGGGGAGACGCACAAAACAATGCGAGTGCTTATGCATCCGTAAGAGAAAGATAAAAAATGCTTTACTGATTGTGTTTACTTTACGAAAGAACGTACGAACAAGTGGCCGAATGACCGAAAAATAAAATAACTCTTTTGTATTGAAACAATATAACACTACAATATTATGTATTAGTACTTGACCACCTAATTCCTTGTTGTTGAGCTTCTCTATATTCGTGTACGTTCATCGTAGATTATTCTGCATTCTGATTTCTTTTTTTTTTTTTTTGCTTTTTAACTTTATAATTCACTCACAGTAGATCCAAATTTATGCAAACCAAAAACCAAACATAAAAGCAGGGTAACTAAATAAGCTTATATTTTGTACAGAACGAAAATAATTAATTACTTTGTGTTTGGTTTTCATAAATGCAATTTTAATATAATGCAAAGCAACACCAACTAAGCATCAAGAACACAAGCAACCCGCCCACTTCCCTTCTCTATACACGTTAGCTCGGTTTTCGGCCACTTGTTCGTACGCTCTTCGTAAAAACACACATCAGTAAAGTATTTTTTATCAAAACCTAACAGCAGCAACAACACAAGCAACCCGAGCACCACAACCACAACCACAGGAGCTTGCTCGGTCTTCGCCCACTTTTTCGTACGCTCTTCGTAAAAACACACATCAGTAAAGCATTTTTTTTATCTCACTCTTACTCATTCATTCTCTACACTGCATTGTCTTGCGCGTCTCCCCACTATGTCTCTGAGGCATCCACACATTTTGATTTCAGTCACATATTTTCAGTTTCATATTTTTTGGATTCACTAAAGAAGTTTCACTTAAAAAAAAAAAAAAAAAAAAGTGGTATATAAAATACTTCAATTTAAAAAAGTAGATGGCAATAATATAATTTTTTAATGCCACTATGCCAGTCCATCCATCAAGTCTTGGCTACTTGTCCACCCACTACTCTCACTTCTGACTTTTGTCTTATTCAGTTCCACAGGAACCACAAAGATTTTATAAGAATATTATGATAAGCTATGAAACTTACCCCCAGCAAACTTCTCCAAATCGCTAGCAGCTTTGGGTGCTGCCGTCTCATTTCGCGACGGCGATGTTTTAATCCCATCACTTCCAGAGTTTGGTGATGCTGCTGCGCCATTACTGCTTGGCCTATTTTCCATACGTGTTTGTGTTATTACACGTTTCGATGGTGGCGGCGGAAGGAAAATAGGCTCTACTTCCTCCGCCGCTCTGGCACTAGCATCTGCACCTGTGCGATCCTCAAATACTATTGTCTCATGGTGTATCATACCATACAGACGCGACTCGATCTCATTAATATAATCGGCGCTAGCGGTGTCCAAATCAAGCTAAATTTTCATTTTAAAATTATTTCAAAATAATGCACATATAGTTAGAATTATTAAAAACTCACTTCGTCCATCGCCAGCGCTGCTTTTATGCTTTTTTTCGTTTTCACAAAATTTTTTTCTTAGTATCAACTTGACTGAAAAAATTCTGACGCACATGTGTGTATCATTCGATACATACGACCAATACTTGACAATTTTTTTCGATATTGGTGCTGCCAACTCGCCAATAAACCAACCACATTACATTGCTACACTGGTTGAGTATACTTTGATTATTTTTAGTGTTGTATTCATAATTTGACAAATTTGGTCACTCTGTTTCGTAGGTGTAGAAAAGCCGGCCACGTATTTTTTATAAAACAAAGTGGTAATTGTATATATTTTTTGTTTTTTATTATTGTTAAATGTTATATTATGTATATTCTTTAGTTACAATATGGAAACGATGCACCGCTATGTTTCGCCTATTAATCCTGCCGTCTTTCCACACTTGGCAACTGTGCTACTCATCATTGGAACATTCTTTACCGCTTGGTTCTTTGTATTTGTTGTTTCCCGAAACAAAAACTCTAAAGAGAAAACGCTCTTCAAGGAGTTGCTCATTAGTTTATGTGCTTCACTGTTTCTAGGCTTCGGCATCCTGTTCCTGCTGCTTACAGTTGGAATTTATGTGTAGAAGAAGAGTCTTTGATTATGTACGGAGGAGATTTGTGGTGGATGACATTCGAGCAAAAATAAATGTATTAAGATTAATAATTCCTATTCATAATTCTGTGTATTCATCTTGTTTACATTTTGGCAAAAGTTACTTTAAAACGATTGGAAAAGAAAATACTGAATCGTGCAATCTTCAACAAATTTCTTTATAAGAAGGGTGTAGAGGACCATTGTCTATACATAAGTATACAAGTGAATTCTACTTAGCAACAACCGCACTTGCCTGCCTGCTCATGTCGTTTACATTGGCAAAAAAGATTTACTTGCTCTGTGCTTATATGGAGTTGCAAATCGAGGACGCATTGATGATGATGTAGGAAAGGGTCATCAAAATATGTACACATCAAACTATTGACAACTCAACAATGTTGCATGTCACAAATTTAAGATAAAACTTAATATGGATTTGTATTCTTGCTTCTAAACACTATTAGAACAAATTTAAAGAGGAATATAGCCAATTCATGATTGATGATTCGTGAACAGATTAATGCTTTAGAAAGAGTAGAGAAAACTATACAGAAATTTTCGCAAGAAGTGTCGTTTTTATGTTTAAGTTTTGAACTATGTACATTGTACATACTTTGAAAGAGTTTATAACAGAGAAAAGAGGGCGTATAACGTATTTAAATTTGTCTTATAATTTCAAGGTGGAAAACGTTGAAAATGTGTAGCCTTTACCTGTAGCAATAAAAAAGTAGGCAAATTTATGGATGAATGTCAGCAATTGGGATGATTAAGTATGTTCAATGAAATAGCAATGGCTCATGCCTTCTTTTTTAATATATAATATTTATTAACAATCTGCTTTCTTACAAGTAGAAATGGAGAAATAATTGAACTCATTGATCATATACAATGATAAGGATAGCAGCAGCGAGTGATGAAGACAACTGTAATATCGAGGTTGTAAAAGTAGTTTTGAAACAATGCCATCGTCAAATAAAGAAAATTGGCAAAAAGCACAGAATTCAATTCATGAATATGAAAATGATTTGCTGCAGGTAACATTCAAAAATAAGATACAGTGTAAAATTAACGTACAGTTACATACAGTGGGTGATATCGCTGCTAATATTTAATAGAAGATACGATAGGCTAGCATGTTCTTTATGTAATTTTCACTATGCCTAGCGATTTCTTCTTACACTTGGTTGGTTGGTATGCAAAGAATTTTAAAAATTATTTTTATACACGTAATATGGAGATGGGATAAGCCTTCAGAGAATCAATATCTGGTGTTGGGCCTCAAAGTTTGATTCTATATGTCCACAATGACTCTCTGATTGTCTTGTAAAAGAGTATTTTGTATTGAAGGTGAAGTTTGGAATGAGAACCAATTTTCCAGTTTAGCCAAAGTGACTTTCTATTGATTTATTGATTTTTCGACTTGATAATCAAGATGGTTAACAAAAATATGCTTCGGAAGAACTTCATTAAAAAGGATAACTGTTGGACAATCACTACACCTCAAGCTAGATTTAATATCTACAGATTTAGTATGGTGTTCCAGGTTTGAAACCATGATTCCCATCGGTTGGGTTGATTTTGCAGGCATGGATATGGCTGCACGTATAATCGATATAGGTAAGTAGCAACTGTTATATTATTGTCATCATCAATTAGTAAATCGACAGTGTATATCGTATGTAATATTGGACCCAGGACGTTACCTTGAGGAACTGGCAGTATTCTAAGAAGAAATACTCTTTCAAGTATTTTCATCCTTTAGCTGGTAGTGTAAATTTTGAAACATCAATAGAGCAACAAATTAAAGTTCCAACGATGTCAAAGGATGAATCAAACCAACCTTGCTTGCTGCAAAAACACATTGCTTTCATTTTGTGATTTTCTTGTTTACTGGAAAACAGCTGTTGTTTCTTTTGATTATATATACATGGGTCTTTATGCTAATTTCAAACGTAAAATTTATGGAGTTTATATGATTAAGAACATTTTACAATATATGCAAATAATCCTTGAAACTCCCTTTTTCATTCCTACTATGTGATTTATTAAAATTTCAACAAAACGTTTACAATTTTAAATTAATTGAAACCATCATCAGCTGTTTTGTGTTAAAGTGCAACAAAATGAAAGAAGAAGACATGTAGCAATTGCAAATCCTTGGCAGCATTGGCAGTACTTTCAACAGTTTGAGTGCAGAAAGTGTACTTCAACTGAGCAAGCAGTTCAAAAGTAATTTTTGTTTCACAAAAACTACCCCTATATATCCGTATTTTCCCTGTTGTTGTTGGTCATTTTTAAGCAGCTTACATATTGATGCTGCTTATGCTCTATTGTAGATAAGGCATACATTCCATTGTGGCAGAAATTGGTTTTTTTTAAAGCAATTTAAAAGCATTTTTTTTTTCTACTGCATAAAGTGGAATATTACCATACTGTGCGGTCGTTGTTGTAGAAAAAAGTTGCTTTTAAGCAAAAGCAAATTTTTGAAACTTTAAGATTGGCCACTCTGCGTTCATGCTGGCGAATTTTAAGTGATTTTCGACTGCTTCCTCTATTTTGTTGATACTTTTTACCATAAACAGCTGGTGATGGCGGAAAGCAAATGTAAGTAAATTTGTAAGTTTGAAATATTTTTCTGAAATTTATAAAATAATTGTGATAATGTCCTTAAAACAGCAGTAGAAAACAAAGGAAGAAGTACCCGGTGGGCGGGTGAAAATACACTTATTTTCCTAGACGTATGGGAGGAGAATGTAGAAGGATTAAATGGTGCAGGAAAGTATTCTGAAACCTACCGTAGAATGGCAGAAGAACTAACAAAGAGAGGACTCGAAGCCAGGGCACTTGATGTAAAAAACAAAATTGAGTTTATGACTCGGAAATATCGGTATGCCTAAGGAAACAATAGTCAATCAATAAATAATAAAATAAACATTCTCATAACATATTTTAGAAAAGAAAAACAAAAGGTTTGGCGATCAACATGGGAGCATTTTACGCGTGTCGACTATATTTTAAGCGCGTGTAAGCCGCGCAAGTTGGCTGTGGCGTCGGTGGGAAGCATAGGTAAATGTCGACAGTAATTTCATGCTGATGATGGATATGTAATCAACATGTTTCATTTTCAGAATCATTCCAGTTTTTTCAAGAAGATTCAACAGTCGTCAATGAGGCTTCAAGTTCATTTATTTCGCCGGGGGAGAGCGGAGTTGAATCACCAATGGATTTTCCAACATGGAAACGAAAAAGTGAGCAAGATGAAGAACGGGAATTTAGGCAACGAATGCTACAAATGGCAGAACAACGCAATGTAGCTATGATGCAAATAGTGCGAGCCACTTTAAGGATGGAAGAGACTATGCGTAATTTTCTTTTAGGACACCAAGGTCCATCATAAAAATATTCACATACATACTTACATATAAGGCTCATCAAAAATATATATATATATATAAATATTCATATCTTAAAAATAAAAATTTTATTTATTTGTTTATTAAAGGACTATAATAATGGATACATTGATGTTCATTTGGTAAGTCACTGGTATTTTTTATGTAACTGAGAATAAAATACCAGAAATGTATTTCAACTTATTAATAGTGATGGTGCAATACTGTATCTGCACGTATAGTCCAGTTGCGTTTGCTGAAAGTGCACAACATTTTGTTGTTGTTTTTTTTCTATTCTAATGACGCTGGGCCGGGTACTCCTATATGTATAGATATATCTTTATATGTATAAGTTCTTACTGTGTCAGTTTTCCGTTGTTAATTGTCACTTAAGATATCTTCTCTTAATCACGACTGGACACGTATTATTGTTATCCGACACTTATTCTTAAATATAAAAGAAAACACTAAGTACGTGTTAACAATAAGAGGGGATCTGAGCAATGGTATTGAGCATTTACGAATTGTCTCTTGAATATATGATACTGAATGTCTTAGGCCTCGTTTTTGAGCTACTTGTGGTATGTCACATCGAAGCTGTCTCTTAGTGTCGCCTGTATCATAAGTTGAGTCTGATGCGACTGGTCTACTACCGTTTTAAGCGTCTACATCTAGACAATTCGCGAGATGGAAGGTCTGTTATTTCTAGATTGGTATGTCGCTGCTAATGGTTGGTTTTAGCCTCCTGCTAACATTAACAGAGTACTTCTTGGATTCGATATGTGACGCTGTTGTCTTTGAGAAATTCATGGTTGGATACAAACTAGTCTGCATTATCGATATTGTCTGATTGCTGACGCAATGTACTACATGTTAGTTCTTAGCTATACCCTATAATTAAATGCCGTACGTCAATAATAGGCTTAATAACACTTAAGGCAAGACCAGGGAGCTGTGCATTGTTGTGGATTTGGTAAGTCACTGGAATTATTAATGTGACTGACTATCCATTTAGCCAAATTAAAGTGCAGCGGGAAGCAAAAATGAAATACCAGAATTGCAATTCAACTTATTAATAGCGATGGTGCGAAACCGCAACTGTAGGTATGGCCCAATCCACTTGCGTTCTACTGAAAGTGAAGTTTAAGGAATCCGATTGGCCGTACGACGTCGGGCAGGATACCCTAGTATATATATATATATAAAGTTTTTATTTTGTCAATTTTCCATTGTTAATTTTCCTTAAGATATAAGGAAAATGCTTTACGTAAATCTTAGCCGGCATTGAATCTGGTCTTTGGTCAATTTAATAAATTATGTAAAATATAACAACATGTTATAACATAATGTTCCTGAATTTCTTAAACCGATTGTCCAATCCTTTGCGTAGTCGCCGGACCCTTGCCCTCAAATGATGAAATGCAACCTGACCCACTGCTTCGACTGCAGCTGGAAGCATATAAAACAAGTATCAAAGACTTACTGCTGCACCAGGAACACATTTTTTGTAAAAGTTTTTCTAATAAGAACCTGAATTTTAATGGTGGGTTTGTATGGGAGGTACCAGGTACCCCATAGTTGTCTGATGTGGCTGATTCCAACAATTATATAGCGCCTATATCAAAAACTTATAGTGTCAGATTACTGAATCGTATAGCTGCCATAAACCAAAAAGTTCCTTGTATGGGGACTCCTTTAAGTTTTTGAAAATATTTTAGTTTTAATATTTGTTGCTGATACCCGGATAGAACTACACATTCTATGGAAATTTCAACTATCTAGCTATTACGGTTTATGAGATATGACCCGAGGAAGGACGGACGGCCAACGAAGTGTCTGTAATAGGGTTCCGTAGGGAAATATAAAAATACTAGCTGGGAATGTGTATTCTTGATTACAACAACCAACAGATTTTGCGCATTTTGAATGTCGTTATACATTTACAAATACATTTTTTGCTGCATGACAAAGCTTTTAAATGCAAAAGGAAGAATCTTACTTCCAACAAATTATAAACATATATGCGATCACTTTTTTAAGGTTTTGTGAAAAACAAAATTGTATAATAAAATTTGCAAGGTGCAGCGGTAAAATAAACCTGCAAAAGTTTAAATTTAATAATAATAAAGTTTTGTTCGAATTCATACTCTTAAGACTTCAGCTGGGTAGGATTTTATTCACTTCACAATACTAAGACCGCTTATTTGCTATTATTTTTCAGTATAAACATTGCTTCAGGGCTTCTCTTCTTCGGTGCAGGGCATACGTTACTCATGTCATTTCGACAAAAGCGTCCATATTACATATTTCTTTTTAAATACTGTTTGAGATTGATGATTAAACATTTGTCGTTAATAAACATAAACAAGACTTTAAGTATTATTGCAATCATTGGTCAAGAACCTTGGGGTTCGTTTATCATAAATTAGATTATTTGGTTGGGAATGCAATGCGATAGATTTCATTGTTATTAATTGATGTCGAAAGAGAAGGGGGGTCATCTTTCTTTGAGGTTTGTTTTGTGCGCAAATCATTAAAGCACCAAAGTCCTTAATAAATCTCGCCCGCAATAGTAGGCAGAGTAACCATAGAAAGATTTATTAGTTCCAGCCATTGATAAAGGATGAAGTTAAACATTCTTATATACATACACATACAAACATATATATACATATATATATGGGCATATGTTGTACATACATATGAATATGTGTAAGCACAAAGAAAGTTTAACGAAAAATGTCGTTTAGGACGTGAGTTATAAAAATGATGGCGATTTTGCTTACTTTGCTGCTAATTCGTCATCATCGCTCGCATCCTTTGACATCAAAAATATGCATAAAATAATAAAAAAAAAGTGTGTGTGACGTTCAATCTGATGCTATTTCAAATTTTTTGCTCGAACCTGCATAACAAGAGATTTTTCGTGGAAAAAATGTTCGCATTCGTTATCAGCCTCAGTGAAATCGAGAGAAAAAGAGTTTGTAATAGCTCAGAACGACGGCTTGAGTGCCAGTAGCAAATCTAATGCTACCGTTGTCCATTGATACTATTTTTCGTGTGCATAGTTTGACGTAGCATGATTTGGGAAAAATCAGAGCGACAATAACATGGCGACAGATCCATAAATTTCGCACAGGTGCAAGTAATAGTTGGCAAAGAATTTTCGCATTTTTTGTTTGTCAAAAAGTTCGAATTTATTCATTTTGTCTGGTTTGTAGAGATTGAAATGTGAAACAGGAGGAGAGTGCAAAAAAGTAAAAGATTCAAAGAAAAAAAAAAAAGGACTAACTTCGATCTCCCTAAAGCTTACATACTTTACTTTACATGAAATGGCTTACAAAAATATAATTCTAAATAATTTTAGGAATCAATGAAAACATTATTTTATGATCAAATGATAGATGATGATGGTGGAAGAAAACTCGATTTGTACAAGGTCAATCGCAAAGTAAACGAGACTTTTTCAAAATCTCTATTTATAGTGACTCTAACTTTTGACAGGATTACGAGTTGGAAAGGTACCTCCTTCACTGACTGTTCTGTCATTTTCTACCCAAGGACAATTAAAAGGCGAGTTATTGCTTTATAAGTGACAGTGTGTTTATATTGTAGCATCGGTCGAAAAATGAACTTCGAACAAGGAGCGAATATTAGGTTTTCTTTTAAACTTGGAAACATTTTTTCTGAGGCATTTGAAATAATGAAACAAGTGTATGGTGACAAATGTTTATCCCGTGCCAGAGTCCATGAGTGGATTAAACGATTTAAAGAAGGTCATGAGGACATCAAGGGCGACGAACATCCCGGTCAGAAAAGTTTTGTGATTACACAAAGTAACATTGAAATTGTGCGTTCATTTATAAAAAATAAACCAAAATCTTCGTTGCGATACTTGGCAATGGAATTGAACATATCAAAAGATTCACCGCATTTTAACCGAAAATTAGGATTCAGGAAGGTTTGTGCTCGCTTTGTTCCACACAAATGGACCATCTTATTCTCCTGATATGGCACCTTGCGACTTCTACCTCTTCGGACAACTATCTACTTTTGGCACTGAAAGGATAGCGCTATGCCGATACAGAGACTATACAAAAGGCGTCGACCGCGATTCTGAAGAACGACTTCAAAATTCATTAGACATGCTAATCGATCGTGCAAAACGTTGTATCGATGTGCAAGGAAACTATTTTGAATAAACAGACGATTTTTGAAAAACAAAAATTGTGTTGTTTTTGAAAACGTCTCGTTTACTTTGCGATTGACCTTGTATATCTCTCAGTTTTCGGATTATGGTAAATAAAGTATATGTCACCTCCCTCCCTCCCCTGTTGTAACTTTAAATCTAGCTTTTAACCCCCACAAGATGTAATAAATAAAAAAATAATTATTTAATCTATGACGTTAATCCAAGAAGTAACCGAAATAAAAAAGAAAACATAAAATTTTGGGTAAAATGTCTTTGGCTCGATACAAAATAGCCAAGATGATCAATTTTTTCTATGTTCTCAGATATCGTTCACTATTGATAACTTCCAATGAAATTCTAAACAAACTTACGCTTTATAAGGTTTGTGCTTTCTACTATAGTCATTATTTTCAAATAATAAGCGCCAACCTTATGTCAGGGCAGCTATTTCTGGGACTAAATAATGAAAATGTATTGGCATAATTTGGCAAAGTTGGGGAAGTCAAAATTATTTAAGAACAGTACTACAACAAATAATTTCAATATATATATATATATATTTGTTCAAATAGCCTTCTGTCGATGTTGAAATTTGTATGCTTTTCACCCTAGTATGAGCATCTCATCTATAATTACTTTGTCTTGATGTTTGTAAAGCACAGCTACAAATTCGCAGTCTTCTGAGTCTAATCTACCAGCAAGTGTACATAGAAATCATCAGTGTGACGAGGATATTTAAAGGTATACTAATATAATTTACACGCTCATTTAAGAAACAGTATTCTACCCAAAATGCAAAAATATAGTGAAACGGAGTAAAATATTTTAATGCCTTAAAACTCTTAAAAATGAAACTATTTTCTTGTCAACCCATTATTATCCATTATAATGAGTTCTAAGTAATCTTATGAAATGTTAGCAGTTTATTTATCATTGAGAAATGTGAAATTAAATTATCTTTGGTATTTCTATAGCGAAATGAATTTAAAGAGATAACAGGAAACTTGTGACATTTCTTTTATATTTTCATCTCCTCAATGGTTTGTTTTGTTTAACATTTTACACATAGTAGATGTTTGGTCATAGGTTATAGAGTCAGTCATCATTCTTAATCAAAACAATGTCTGTTGTCATTGCATGAGGAAGAAAATAAAAAGTTTATTGAAGAAAAGTTCTTCTTCTAATTAAGCTATAAACTTAGTTAAGATGGGAAAAAAATGAAGAAATGGCAGCATTAATTGCCCGGATTTTTTCTCTGGTTTTGCTCAGCTGCAGTAATTAAAATGCAATAAAAAGGAGGACTTTAACGGATCCAAAGGGTAACAACAACAACAGCAACACGAATAGCACTGAAGAGAGTTGCACGCATTTGTCCAGCTGCTGCTTCTGGTGTCTTGTTCCTGTCGCAATGTCTTTGCTGCATTTGCTGCATGCATGCGACATTTTAATTTACTCTAATTAGTTTTTGATATAAAGCGGCGAACACTTTTCCTATTTTTTGTTGTTATTATTATTATTATTTTTTTTTTTTTGGAAATTAACATAAATACAAACACCAATTAGACTTGGCTCCTGGCCAGTAATATTCTTTGATATAAGAAAAAATAAAATCTTATTTGCAATTTAAATTGAGTTATGAATCATATTACATAAATCGATTGGAATAAGTAAATGGCATAAAATACAATAATAATAAAGACATGCAAGATAATACATCATACACCTAAACGGGATATATTAAGTTTAATCTGGATCAGATAAATGCATGAATGTAGCAACTAGCGGGTTCAATGCTCTCGTATATTTGGATTTAGTTAGCATTAAGATACGATTCAGTCTAAAGCCACAGACATACATAGCTGGGCATCTCAAAGAGCTTACTACAGAATTCATAGAACTGGGCTCCGGAAATGTAAAGATATTAAATGCAAGACCAAATGTATTGTCCAGCATTGATTCACACAATTTCAAGAGCGACCAGAAAAGTTTAAAAACTATTGACGAATATTTATACTTTATGGAGTCTTTGATGTTTCTTTTTGTGTGCATGACAAAATTATTACACTATTTATTTATTGTTTGAAGAGTATAAATATAGGAGAATATATTTTCTTCATTAAGATACTGCAGATGTTCCAATCGAAGGTTGTATGGTATGGTAAGGAATTGAGATATTGATCTGCCATTTAAGATTTTTCTCGTATTGTATGTATAACTAAGGTTAAGTGGGAGTTTATTTCGAGATACTTATTCATTTTCGCAGTTTTATTTTGATTCTACTGAAGAAATGTTTAAACTATTGAATTGTTATTAATATAAATGAGAAGCTAAGGTAAACGATGAAACAAATACGAATCATAGAAGCAACAAACAACAACAGCACACAAGTGAACATTACACATGCAAAACTTTAACTTTATCCTTGATGCTGATTTCCGGTTTTGACTTTTCTACAACACTTTGTTTGAATGCGTTGCAATCTGTTTTGATTTTGCCTCTTATTGTGGATTTGTTTTCATTTTCTCATCTGTTCTGGTGCCTGAAAATGGCAAACTATCAAAAAAAAGAGCAATTTACAAGTACAGGGTGATGTCCCTTTAGAAGAGAAGCATTAAATTGATTTGAATTCAATCAAAATAGGACAAAATTAAAAAAGGACCAACAACTATACAAAATGTACAGAATTGAGTTGTGTGGAGAAGTTTTTTTACTCGAAAAATACAAACAAAAATACAAACAAACTTTTGTATGCCAAAATGTCTACAGGTGACGTGCCTGATAATGAAGAAGCAGCAGCAGCAACAGCACCAGGATTATATAGAATGATTAGATGACACATAAGCAAACGCAAACTCAAATATATTCAGTCAGTTCCATTAATGTGCTTAACGTGCTTTAACCAAAAAATAAACAACTCACATGTCATTCCGTCCTTTTTTCCTTTGAGCGAAGAAGGCACCGAAAAAGTGTGGTGGCATGCTCCATCATCATCGTAGTCATCTTCATTAACAACAACAACATCATTTCATATGAGATTTTTTCTTGGTTTTTTTTGTTTTTTGTAGTAACTTTATCGTATTAAAAGCATTTTGAATTTGACTTCTACTCAAATTTAGCATAAAACGCTTAAGGAAGCTTCAACAATGTACTCGTACAGTAAGTACTTCTCCTTGTAGTACAATATTTGTAGCTAACGTGAGTATATTTTAATGAGTTTTTAATGTAATTTTCTGGTAAGGTTTATGATGTACAAACACATTTACTTTTTATGCCATTTATTCAATAGATAAATAAAGATTATTTGATTTGTTTTCTCTTTTTAAGAAATTATTCTCTAATTTTTCTTATTTAACCGAAAATAGAAGCATTTACCAAATGTAATTTCAATATGTTTCATTGATATGCTGATAATATGCAAATCAATGAGCAACAACAGGTTGCCATGTTTCTATTGTTTCTGCAGCCTTTTGCAAGAGTCATAATCAGATGAAGGTATCAGATCAAGGTTCAGGGGAAACGACGAATGAGTGACTTTTCCTAATTAGATGTGATGGACATGCGTAATTATTGTTAACATAGGACAAATTCAAGTAATGAAGTGCAGGAGCAAAGTGACGTTTAGCATGCAAAAGCACAATGAGACGCATATTGTACATACATAAGTGTGTTTATGTTATGTACTCAATATAATCAACTTGAGTAGTCCACACGCTATTTTGAGCATTTAAGGTAAGAAAGAGACTTCCATTAATTTAAGGTTCTTTGAGCGATTGAAATGTTGTTATAGAATACAGTCAAGTCACAAGTTGTATTTATTGGGTAAATCTCATCTACTACATGAGCTCTCAGTTGAATATGTCATTTCCTCTAGGTAAATTGCACAAATAATTTTCACATTTTTCTCTTTCTACTTCGTCTAACATAGTAGCTTCCTCTACAAGAGGTTAACACTTTATTGGATTTTAATTTATTTATATACTTCATTTCATTAAAATGTCGTTTGCAAATGTTAATTTAATATAATCCAATAAGAGATTTCACCTGGAAGTCGAATATATTTCAATTGGTTAATTTATTGTAATTCATTTTGAAATTAAGTTATACGAGTATTAGAATGTTATTGTACAATTCATTTGACTACGAAAAACATTTTTACGATAGCATTTAATATTCATAATTGCAAAGATTATTTATAAATACATAAATTATACTATAACGTAATTTATAAATTTGTCTTGGACAATTTGTTACAAAATGATTCATTTTCGTATTAAATTATTAGACTAATTCGGTATGTTTAATATGTAGATACTATTTTGTAGCCTTCTAAGAATGTAACAAATTGTAATGTAAGAATGCACAAATTTATTTATCCATAATAAGTAATTAAAGTATTTTACTAATTGAGAAATTTGATCAATATATATTTTTAATTTATTGTATTCAGTATAATATATTCACAAATTGGATAATTTGGTCAATAAATTGTTTGGGATCATCAGAGATGCTGAAAGAAATGATTTTTTGTCATAGGGTTAGCAATAAAAAAGCTTTTCAGATAATGAAAATCTTGGACAGAAGAGATTAAACAATGTTTGCCTTATATAAGAAAAATCGGCCAAATGCGTGTCAGACTTTATAAAAGTTTTTCCTTAGTTCCTCTCCCTTATACTTTGAAGTAATAAAGCAAAATATTTCAAACAGAATCTTCAAAAGTACCATCGTTTGAATTGCTCAAAGTTTTAATTTGGAATACTTGAGAAATTCAAAAGATGTTTTCACATTAGGATTATAATCTTATATATACTAAGTGCGGTTAATCTAATTTTCGAATGTTTACGTTAATTTATATGTTAGCCCTTGGTTTTTATGATGTCGACATTATTTGGCAATGAAGGAACTCCAACTTAAACATATAGGCAGCACATATAAATAAAAAGTTTATGCACGAAGTTTGGACAGACGGAGAAATTGATTGTTTTCTCTAAAATACAAGGTGATGCTATATAACTCTGTTATTAAACCAATTTGGACTTATGGTTCTGAATTGTGGGGTACCGCGAGCGCGAGGAACATTGAAGTTATACAAAGAGCATAATCCAAGCTACTTAGAACAATCACGGGAGCTCCATGGTATACCAGGAATGAATGCATTCACAAAGACCTGGAAGTACCACCAGTAAAAGAAGAATGTTCCAAGCATAAAGCTATTTACATGGAGAAACTAGTTGGACATGTTAATGCTCTCGCCAGAGTCCAGAGTCCTTATCCATACAAGGAACTCATCTCGACTGATTTTTAACTATCTTGCTTCCCTTTTGGGAAGCCTTAGAGGCTTGTAGTGCTAAGTGAACCGCTTCCTTTTCATTGTAGGAAGGACACACGTGTATTAGTTTTTAAGAATTGAAAACCTTACTGTTAGTCCTATTCATTTATATAGGAGATTCAATAAATACCATCAATAGAAAAAAAAAAACAGTTCTAGCAGTTTTGACAATGTAAATGTATAAAAATGAAAACAAAAAATTATTCACTCGTATGAACGTATATAAAATATATTCTAAATAGCAGTAAACATTTGGAAAACAGTAATTCGATTTTTCGTCCATCCATCATCTGAAAATTATCTGCTTATACAACTGACATATTTTGCTTATACTAGTGATATGGTCACATAAACGCTCATATTGCCCTCATCGTCGATGAAGGGTTTTGCCGATGAAGTATTAAATACCAGACAATCAGAATTGCGCATGGCAGTGGAGACTCTGTCTTGTATGGATAAAGGTGGTGCTTCCCAAGTCAGTTGACATTTATTATTGCCATTTATTTCAATACGATAGACAAACTTGTCGGCTTGTTTGCGGGAGCCAATCAATTGAACGACTGCAAAGTATTGGTCATGTCCATTGTGACTATTTCTTTCCAAAACAAGCATAAAGTGAAGGCCGAAGCACTTTTGCATTATAACCCAGCTAACGAAACCGGGTGTATTAATATCTGTGGCCAAGAATATAATATCTTTGCTACGTAGTATATTGGTTATGTGCGACGACATTAGATGCTGCAAGACTAGGTATAAGGCACCTTCCCATTCGCATGCGACTCCCGGGCATGGACACTTGATCACTTCTTCGTAATTGGTTTCTGTTAACGAGGCGCTGTATTCAGATGGAAAGTTTACAGTCATTGCGACTCTATCCATAGCCAAATTACGTATATTGACCAACGGAACACGGCATATTGGACAATGTGTGAGCTGTGAGCGACACGTTGCACATACCAAATGACCGCTTGAGCATTGTAAAATTGGCGGCAGTACATAATCGTAGCAGACGCGACATTCAAATATAGATATCAGATCGGTTGACATCTGTCCATCGCTGCCGCTGGTGCATGATGGATTAGGCGAACCAATGTTACTTGGGCCAATATCATTGATACTGTTTGTATCGCTAGGTTCGTAGTCATTTAGATTGTTTCTATTGACCATAGCCATAATGTAACAAATTCTTTTATGACAAGCAACACAGTGATAGTTTCGAAATTTTACCCACTTTTTTGCGTTAAAAAAAAGGAAACGCTAATCTACTTTGATAATATATTATAATAATTAATATTTCAAACTATATTTTTGATGAAGAAAACTACAAAAAATATAATTTATTGATTGAATTTGACTTGCTGATGTGATTAATCTTTATATATAAAATTCAAGAGTACGACATTTTGCTGATGCCAATGATGTAAGTGCAAAATCGGCTTAGTATAGAGCACGCTGGATAAAAAAATGTTAAAAATTTGTTAAAAAAGTGCCTGTATCTCGGCAACAGCCATCACCATCTTGGTGACCCCATAAGTAAAACAAAAAAATTTAAGTAGTGTGCCTCACCCTCATAAGCACAATATAAAAGTGAAACTTGTTTAGCGAAGGGAGTTAAATCCAAAATTTGAAAATTAAATGTGTCGAAAATCAAAATGCGATGGTTCTTCAGACGTAGTGGGAAGACGCACAAAACAATGCGTATTGTCTTGCTGCTCTTTTGCTTACTTAGAGGCTCGTAGTGCTAAGTGAACCCCTTCTTCTTCATTGTATTAGTTTTTAAGAGTTGAAACCTTATTGTTAGTCTTATTCATATATGTATAGGAAATTCAATAAATACCATCAATATATATAAAAAAAAAAAAAAAAACGCGACATCGGAAACCTTACAAAGTATATAGGCATTATCGATCAGCTCGACGAGACGAGTTGATTTAGCCATGCATGTTTGTAAACTAGGCCAGTCAGTCAGTTTTTGAACTAGAGAGCTGGAAACTTTGCAAGAAGGGTTCTTTTCATTTCTGTACAATTGTCGGAATCAGCCGAATTGGAGCACTAGGAGGCTTATCTCCCATATAAACGCTTTATTGCTTAAAATGGGCGTTTGTCGAAATAAGTTTGGGAAAATGCACTCATAATGGGAATACACTGACATAATTTTAGCGATCTGTCTGGGCATTTATTATAAACAAACATTAATTTTTACATATAAAGGTAGAGAGAACTCTTTAGGATTAGGATTACATAATTTTTAAATTTAAATTTCTTTAGAGTTTTCTAACCTTCATCGGGTTCAAAAATATGCAAGTAAGTGAAACCAAATGTCCAACGGCTAGCGTAGAAGGAACGGTTAATAAAAATTCACTCTAATTGATAAACATCTCGTTGTCAACAAATTAAATTGTTAAAAAAAAAAGGAAAAAAGGAGACGTACAAATTCGGCAACACTTTGTATTACAAATCGTCGTTGTCGTCCTTCTACGCTTCATGTCCAGCACTTTATTTTCTGTTTTTTCTTTCGTTTTGTTTTGTTTTGACGTTTTAGTGAGTTTCTTGTTTTGCCATTTCCTTTTATTGTGTTTGTCCAACTTTGTGCTTTCAGCTTAGCGTCCACTTAATGTGAAGTTAATTGCAAGCGTCCAAGAGTTTAAATTTGTTTTTTCCTCCATATCCTTAATCCGTTTTTTTTTCTCAACTGCTCCATGTCGACGACACTAGCCAAAGTTGTTGAAAAACAAGACAAAATCGTATGAATGCATTTTCATTAAAGAAAGAAGGACAAATTCGCATATATACAAACTTAAATAGGAAATGTCCAGGTGAAATGGGTGTCTGTGTGCAGAAGTTCAAGTCAGCATTACGAATACTTTGTCCCTTGTCCGTGGAGTCCTCGTTTTTATCGTTTGCCCTGAGATTGTTTGCTTATTTTTAAGTTGTACAAACTTTAATCCGGAAATGTACTTTTTGTAAGTGGGAGTCCAGAGAAAACATGAACAACAAAGCTATCGTAGCAATGTCGCCATCGCCATCGCCATCGCCGCATAAATACATTTATAGCGTATTTTCATTGCTGTTTCTTCTTTGACAATTCCTTTATATATCGCTACATCTTGATGTTGTCTTTCTTTCATCTTTATGTATACAATTTTCTTAAGGTTTTTGTTTTTCCTCAATCATGATTTAACTACCTTCGGAATTCTTAACGCTCACCGCTGTGGCATTTGTTTGCTTAACTTAGATCGCCATGGTCATGGAGGGCGCTGATTCTTCAATTCATGTCATGTCCCTCTTACGATGTCTATATACTTACAACAGTCCTTAGTCCTTCGTAGTTATGTTTTGGTTTCTTCTTTCAATTTCTGTGTCTCTCTTTTGTTTTTTTTTTTTTTTTTTTAATGTAATTTATTACATTTGGCATTTTGTACAACTTACTTTGGCAGCTCGACTCGACTTGACTTGGCCTGGCTTTGCCTTTCATTTCATGTTTTCCTCTCGCGTTTTCTATTCATACTCACATTGGCGAATCCCTTTTCTATTTTGCCATGACAAACTCATTTTAATTCATTAAAAGGTATTATATAGTTTTGCAAAATGCAACTGAAACCTCTTTTGTTGAAGCTGTTATGCTCTTGTTTTACTACACATAGATACTTTAGCATTTACTCATACTACTAATACTATACGAGTATCTAGATACATTATGTTGTGCCTCCTTTGCTCTGAGCCATGTAAATAGTTTCAGGTTATATCTTTTCTCTTATGTATTCTGTGTTGTTTTATTTTGTTATCACATAAAGACTTTTATGCTCATGTTGCTCCATTTTCTTGCCACATAAACATATCAAAGCGACAAACTAAAAGTCAAGTGACACGCACTTTTTACTAGTTAAGCTACAGTTAGACAGCTGCTGTCACCTTCTAAATAAGCAAACATAGTGCTTATGTTACGTAAATAAGGCAGAAAAGTTTTTCCATTCATTGTTTTTCTATTGCTTAAACATTTCTGCAATCTTTAGTTTAGAATGATCTTTTATAAGTTTTAAAACATATTTTTAAGATTTTTGAAGTTTTTGTATCGCATGTTCTATTCATCTGCAGATTGTTAATGTGTTTTTTGATAAGCATTGTTTTCTTCCATGATCTGTAAGTTCTCAAATCATCCTCTTAACTTTAATAAATTAATTGTTATTATTAAATTCTAATTATTCCACAAATCTTATTTTACAGTCACAAATATTGTGCTTCACTGAGTATTTTAAAATGACAACGCTCAAAATTAACATCAATCCCAGTAAAAGACAGTTGGATTCAATTATTTGAATGGACTTGAACATCAACAACAATTTCCTCTTAACAATTTCAAACAATGAGAAATGACTGAATGACAATATTTGTAGTTTCTGCACACATTTGCATAGTACAAGCAACACTAGAGTCTAGCAAACAGATGTGCTACAACAATGAGATCATCTCTAATCAACTTTACTCAATGATCTCAAAGACTTGTAACTTAGGCGCCCCAAATGAGTACTGAGTGACCAGGAAAATATAAGAGAACAAGAAGCCATAAGCCTAAAAATGTGCAATAAGTGGTGGTAAGCAATAACTTTTTTACAGATTTGTTCCCGAAGATGTAAACTGATATCAAAACAACGGAATTTATTATAAAACCTCTCATGACAATACACATGCCATAAAATGTCAACAGTTCCATTTCGGCATTTTCCAAAGATGGAGCAGGTGATCCCGTAAAAAAGACATACAACTTTTCAAAAATTATTAAAGGCTTTATTAAGAGTAAATAAAAACAAAACTTTACATTTTAGTTTAAAGTTTATTTTAAAAATTCAGAGTAAAATACATAAAAAGTTATTTGGTTGAATAATATCTATCAGAAAAAACAACTGATTCAAGACGAAATAAAATTTAGCAAAAACTAACAAAAGATTAAAGATACATTTCATTTTCAACCTTGACCAACTCAATGTTTACTTTCATTTGCTATAAATTTTATGTAGGACACAACAGAAACATCACCACAATGGATAAACATAATAAATTGTGCTTTCAAAGGACATCACAAAAACGAAGTCAACAGAATGACAGAGGAGAATCTTTTGAAAATCTTTTTAAGTAAAATGTATCTTTAATAAAAGTTAGTATATATAAAATATATGCTCTGTTCAAACAACATTAAATGAGATTCATTTAAGCAAAAGTGAGTTTCTATTCAGAATTTTAGTTTGGTGACTTAAAAATTGGAGTGATGTTTTTCCAGATGGACAAAAAGAAATTTCACATAGCCTGTGGCAAAACATTTTCAAATTAATAGTTTGTATTTCTCTAGGCAACGCAATCCAAAGTGGTGAGGGCTATGCAGGACGTGAGAATGAATGTGGTCGTGAATTAGTACTTATACCATCATATTTCGAAAATGGGTTTTAAAATTCTGTTGCGCCATCAAAATAAAATCGGAAAATAAAAAACTCCTCAAACAGAATTAACAGAAAGCTAAATACTATTTCTTTCGATGATAGTCACTCTTTTGTACAGTTTAAACAATAAAACAAGCATCCGTGAATGTACAGAAAATAATTAAAAATTGTCATTAACCACAGAATTCTATGGTATCTGTGTAAAATATTCTTTCAAAATTGTTTCAGAATTTGTACATAGGCAGTAGCTTAGTATGAAGTCATTCAAAAAAAAAAAATAAAAATATTTCACAATTGAAAATTCAACTTATTGTTCCGCCCTCATTGCTAAAACGGAAGACATTAGGTAATTGAAAAATATAGCTTAATGTAAATTTAGGTTTTTAGTAGGACATAGGTAGTTCCCCCTTTTTAACTTGTTATTCCAATTGCATTGCATACTTTCGCTTTTGAATTCAATTTATTCAATCACGTCTTCGTTTGAGTTTAATGTGTCGAAATGAAGATTTATGAGGGACATATGAATTTGGGTTGTTTCCTTTTCTTTAAAAGTAATTCGCTAACTTGGCTTACATTGATTTTCTATTTTGTTTTTCATTTTCATTGGCAACACAATATTGAGAACACCGAACACTGACTGAATGATTAGTACTCGTATAAAGAAAAAATTGCAACGATACGTAACTTCTTACGTAGTGTGAATGTAAATGTATAAATCTTGATGGTTTTGCTGGTTTTCATGATAATTATGTAATCATTCATTCATTCATTCACTCACTCACTCACTCACTCACTCATTCAATCTTTCAAATATCTCAACAATCAATTGTTTTTCATTTATTCGTGTTCACTTTCATTTTGAGCTGACATTCTGCCATAAACTTGTACGAAATGAAGAAAACTTGGCAACGACAACAAATTGAAACTGTGGCAATCATCAGCGTCCCCGTAGCCCATCACCGTTAGATGCTGCGACCCAAATGAAATGCTACGCTCAAGAAATGTGGCACAAATCATCCACAAAACACAATCATTATCATCGGCATCATCATCCGCCATTATCATTATCATTCTCATTATGTTTATGTATGAACGTCTCATTATCATTCATCATCATGTGCTGTACACAGAAGAATGTCAGTTAGCAATGTAGGGAAAAATGGTAAAGAAAAATGAAATAAATAAATTGAAGGAAATAAAAGTGGGTCAAAATGTGTTTAAACTGAAAATGTATCCTCCTATACTCACTTTACTACTTACAATACTTACTCGTACGTGTATTGTACCATCGCATATATCGCATTCGTCGCATTTCACTTGGACTGGAGCCATATGTGTGTTTGTGGCTGTCAGTGTTTTCTTTTGCTAGTTTTACTTTATATTAATCAAGATGCAGGCGATCTACTTGCACAGGACTTTGTTGGCTTGTGGTAGGCACAAATAGTAAATAGTAAGACCCTTCCAGCTGCTAAGTACTACAATTTTCTACCAAATGTGGTTAAAGGCAAAATCAACAGTAAAAGAAATAGTTTCAGTTTCCTTTCTTCTATTAACGATAAATGTGTGTATCTGTCTTTCAAACTCGTAATGACAAGTTATCTGTTATTAAACACCGGCACCAGTATCAGAACCAACACCGACATGGACTCGTATTTGTACATGTACATACGTCATTATTACATGCTCGTATGAGTATGTGTCTATATGCATAAATGATGTGGGTGTTACACACGTATTCAATTCTATTCATTTATAGCAATTGAATCGAATACAATTTTTGCTTTTCAAAACAAATTTATTATTTCAATATTGTAATAAAATTTATTTTATTTATTATGAGGCCATCGATTGCAATTTAGTGATAATGTCCGTTTCCAAAATTACGCATAAAGTTTATCATGTTTTTGTATTCGGGTGAATGGTTTTGTGTTATGAAAACAATTAAATTTAAATTTTAATACTTCCTATTAAATTTCCAATTATTAATCTTAATGTTTGATAAACTTACTTAAGTAAGTTGTACTTGATGTTATATTGTGGGGCAATAAATTGTAAACTATAGTAAGACTAAGTAAATTGGAATTGTTTGAGTCTTTATCATTAAAATGCTTGGTATGTACTATATTTGCTTCCATCATCTATGTTATCCATATCCATTTAGAGCAGCAGTTTTACAGGATTTTGCAACTATTGTAGATTTTGTTGCTGTTTTTCTCATCTTCAGACACAGTCTATTAACAAAATTTTTTCAAGTAGCCAAAGTAAAATAAAAATAAAACATACAAATTCTGAAGATTTGCTAGAGATAACCTTGAGGATTGTTCTACAATATAAATGCCAAAGAATGACGATATTAAAAAAATAGATGGAGGAGGGCAGTGTTTGTTATGAGATAGAGAGTAAAATAAGCGCCAACGAGGTCTAGAATTTAGAAAATTCAGATAAGCAAGTTAATAAACAAATAAATAAAGTAAATAAGAACGTATATTATCTAAGTATATTCAGAAAGGACCGCATGCTTGAGAAAAATGTCCTATAATATCCTACTAAGAGGTTATCAGTAAAGACGCAGTTAAACGTAACGGTAATTAATTTGTAAATAAGATAGTCGAGTTGACTTGCTTCTGATCTATGGAGGCTTACAAAATATCCACTTTGTCAAAATTTTTTTTTTCAATACGATGCTTCGATTTTTGATATAAAAACATCGATTCAATAGAAACTCTTAACTGTGACAAAGACGATATAAATACATGTATATTTTAAGATTACCTAATTTATTTAACTAACGTTTTGCTTCTACAAAATTTGCCTAAAAAGCATTGGTGACTTTAGTATTAAAGGTACGTTTTTATTTAGTAAACGCATGGTATGATAATAAAATATTTCTATTAATATTTTGCTTGACTTATAAGGCTATGGTATGTATCTCTCATATAATACTACTAAACATACAGTATCATAAAATTGAACTCCTCCCATCTTATAAGATCTTACCTGGTCATGTGAGGGTACGGAATCAGACATAGAATAAATCCCAATTCTTTACATGCTTTACAACTCTGACCTTCCGACAATAACAACAAGAAACAACATGATGATAGCTAAGCCCGGTCCAGCTAAATGATAACAACATACCCACCTACACCTCAGCTAATTACCTTGGATTGACACTTGACAGGCGGTTGACCTGGAGACTCCACATCAAAAACAAAAGGAAAGAGTTGAACCTCAAACTAACCAGGGTAAGCTGAATTATGTGACTCAATTCAAAATTAAGCGTAAAAAATAAGTTCCTGCTCTATAAAACCATTCTCAAGGCACTATAGATTTTGGAGCACATTTCATAATCAAACGTCAATTCATACAAAGTCTTCAGTCAAAGGTCTTAAGAAGGCTTATCAACATAGACTTGCAGGTGTCAACGGTGAGTGAAGAAATCGTGAACCGCGGTAACAAATACATTATCCGGCTTGAATTAATGAATTTGTTGGACAATATACACTCGTAGGTTTAAGTGTTACACTTTCAAATTATCGAACGACTTCAGCCAATAAACTTTCAAGAATACAATTTTTTAACTACATAACAACAACACATGTCAATATCAAGTGAAAAGTGTACTATCGAATTGAAATTTAGATACTATAAATTTCTAATCAATGTCCACGAACCGCGTAAATTTCAAGACCCTAAAGTTACTGGATTGTATAGCCCCCATGCAAACCTAAATTCAAATTAATATTCCTATTAGACAAACTTTTTTGTTTTTTGTGTTATCGAACTGAAATTCGAACAGTATAAGTGTTTGATTGCTGGAACATAAAGATCCCATACAAATAATTCGATCTCAGTGTGGAAATTGTTGCACTAAACATATGTCAAATCAATAATCAAGTATGTATTTCTGAATGTTCTATCACAGAGCGTAGACAAAAACGTTTTCTAGGGGGTGTGTGAAAAGTATATATGGTGTGTATATATACTTCGACATAGGCGAAGTTAAACTTTTTACTTTTTTTCTAATTCACCCACCAACCATTTGAACTTCAAGAACCTAGTAAAACTTTTTTCTAGGGGTGCTGATAAGTACGACAACTTTGAAATATTCGAAGTTAAACTTCTTGTTTGGCTTATGGCAGCAAACTGTGCTGTGATCCTTCTTTCTAGTTACAATAAATTTAAATGTAAAATAAAAAAAGATCATGTTTTTTATTTTGAAATTTCTCTTTATTTACCATTTTTTTTAGTATTGTAAGTAAGATTTATGTTTTTATTTATTTCACTGTATTTATTTGTTCTTCTAAATTTTATTCATTTTAGTTATTTGATATGATTCGCAACATTTTAATACTTTTATTAATGTATTTATTTAATTATTTTTTATTTTAATGACAGTTTTCTCATTTTTTTTTTTTTGGTTTCTTCTGTGGAATTTTCATTAATTTTAAACTAGTTTTAAAAATCTAAATTTGATTAATTGTTTAAATTTCATTATTTAACATTTATGTCTAGCTGAGTTAATACATTACAATATATATATATATATATATAATGTATATATATATTTATTTATTTTTTGTATTCAGTTCATTTATTTGATTTTTTTTAAAATTTTCATTTAATATTTTATGTAATTTTAGTTTGCTTTCAAAAAACAATTTAAAAAACTGGTATTTAATATTTATGTTTTAATAAATGTTTTCACAGAAAAACATTTCCAATTGGTTTCTTGTTTGGATTTTTATTATTCATAAATATTGGTGGATTTTGCTCATATTTAAAATTGTTTAAATTAAAAATTTAAATCTCTCTTAAATTTCAACTTTAATTTTATACTGAAAAGTTTCTTCTTTGTATTTTTCTTTGTTTTTTTAAAAAATATTTTTTTTTCAAGATTTATTTCTTTTTGTAAGTATATTTAAAAAATTATTTTTGTTTTTTTTCTAGTTTAGGAGCAAAAAACATAAATGATCATCTTATTGTCTGAGTTTGATTTTAAAATATTCAATAAATATGGTGAATTATTTATTTATTTAAACAAATTTAACTAAAATTTACTAAATGGAGCATTTTCTTCTAGTAAGTATAATGAGTAATTATTAAATAATTTAATACTACAATACAATAAATTTTTATTTAATGAAATTTATTTATTCACATTCACATTCACATTCGAATTCTAATTTATTTTCGAACTAAATCCAAAGGCAGTGAGTTTTTGTCTAATGCGCAGTGAGTCGTGATTTTTCAAGATTTCCTTTCTTTGATCATTTTGTTTACTTTTTCTTTATTTGTTTTTGTTTATAGAAATTTACATAGATTATTGGTTACCTGTCTAAAACTTTATACACAGAAGGTAGAAGAAGTTGTGAGCCTTAGATGTCGATCGTGTTGATTCGTTTAAATGCGGTTTATGCGCTTGTCTCAACGACGACGTTTTTCATTTTCTTCTTTGGGTTTTTGGAATAAAAATTTGTTTTTTTTTTTTTATTTTTCAAAGAAAAGAAAATATAGAAAAAAAAAAAAATACAAGAATTCATATAAGTTTTCTATAAACACAAAAATTTTATTACCATGCAGTCATTTGTAATTGTTATTTTTGTGAACTTGGATAGGAGCCATAATAGTATTGGATGTTCATGTTCTATGAAGCGAAGTGCATTTTACGATAAAGTTTTAGACATATTTATTTATGGTTCATTGTAAGTTGTGGAAAACATATTGTTTTTCTTTTATCATTCAGGTAGATGACTGTGAAGACTTAAATGAGTTCTTTATGCTTGAAAATATGAAGTTTATGGAAGTCTTGATATGAAACTCATTAGAATCGGTATCGATCCATTCTTAGTAATAAAAAAATCTGCGCATAAAATATGTTATACTTATTAAATTAAATTAAAAATAAATATCTAACAATTATTTATATTACTAAAACAAGTTCTGAACGATACAAAGCAAATCTGAACGATTCAAAACTGATTTCGGTTTCTACGACAATAGTTCGCGTAAATCAAATTCTTAGTTAATTAAGTTTTATTTTGATTATATTTGTGTATAACTTTGTCACATGCTTGTCTTTACTTCCATGAATAACTGACGGTAAACTTCGATCTGGCAACAGCCAAACCAAACACTCGAAAGGGTCCAGCAGGGTGGACGTTCCTTAGAGTCTAGAAGATATTGGATGTTGTGTTCTTGGAGCAAATTTAAGCCAAAAGAACAGATTTTATGTGTTTCATTATATGTGATTTTGTATCTTAAAATCCAGGCTAATCTTTTTAAAAAAGTTTGCCGACTTTTGTTATACCTAAACGTAGAACTTTGCAGCTATACGAGTATTCATACTCAAGAATGGTAGAAATCAACATTAATTCAGCGCTTCCTAATTCAGATCGTGACCAATTTATATGTAATTTGTCAAACGAATAAGAAGTTTTTGATAATGTTGACGAAAAACATTCAAACATCCGGGACTATTCTTAAACTGTTGGTAAGTTTTTCTTAAGAAAATATAGATAGTAAGATATTGAGGATAATTTAAAAGTTGATAGATAAACGTTAACCATCACAGATTACTAGGAAGATTTTTGAAAGAAAATGGAATTAATTATTTAATTGACATCCAATATTCTGAGAAAGATACAATTATTGAATTGAATTAGAGCAGTGGTTTTTTAACTTTAGTTCTGAAATCATTACCAGGATTTTGACTTTAAATTAGCGCTTTTCTCGTGTGTTCGAAAGGAATCACCTTGACGGTTTAAAGTTTTTTAAAAGATTCCTTGGTTTATGATATAAATGATCTGGAAATTGAGTTCTAAGAGCGGCGTAAAATTAGGTGAGTTGGGATCGGTAAAATACAAAACTGAATTAGAATATTTCGGTTTTATCCTTCAGTGAGAACCTAAGCATGAAGATTCCGAGTACCGCCTTGCACAGACAATGTCTTTAAGATGTTGGTTGAACTACTCGTATTCAAATGATAGGCATAGTGTATCCACTCTTCTAACATTCTTTTGCATGTCATTACTGTATACTGTAAACTGGCAAGATGCGTCATATTGTATTTGGTAATTATTTATTTTAATTATCATATTTCTATAACACCGAATTTCAATTTTTTTTTTATGTTCTTTTCTTTTTATTTCACTAATTGTTACGAACTATATATTATATATTATTATGGATAATATTGTATTTTGTGCGCCGCATAATAAATGCTGGGTACTTACTCGGCCACTAAGAACTAATAACGAGTTTTGATGATGACAACGGCAACGACAACGACGACGACGACGATGAAAACGACGGCGACGACGACGACGATGAATTACATATATAAAAGTTTAAGTTTAGAGATTACCTTATAGACTACTAGGAAACGATTTTATCTACATAGGTGTTGTTGTTATTTTTGTTTTTGTTGAGCTTTAATCATTGGAATCAGATCGATTCGAATTTATCGAAGTCACGCTCTCAATTTTGTTTTGTTAAGATGTCTAATGGAAGTTCGCGTTGTATTACGTAAAATTAAAATATTTAGACCATCATTTGGTCTATGAGTATTACAAATGTCACGTCATGTATGCAGTAAGTGTCTCTTCTTGTATGTATTTATAGAGAACACACACACACACACACACACACACACACATCATTGTCATAAAGAAACGTATTGAGCTTAGACGATTATTCTGATTATTCAGACATACACATCTCAAGTTATTAAATACAATAATATATCGTATATCGCATATATGTATAAAAAAATATCGCGTTACGTAAGTAAATTATTCAAAATCCTAGAACTAGTGTTGGAAAATTGCTTATAAAAATTGCACAGTTTCACATACAAGAAAATTCCGTCAAAATCCTAAACCCAAAATCAATACATTTAAATAAAAATATAAATTTAAAATAGAAAATCATGTTTAGAGATGATTAACTTATAGTAAAGTTTGACTATATACCACACACACGCACGCTTCTTAATAAATATATTTGTTTTTGTTTCGTAGATTTCTTATAAAATAAATAAAATAATAATCGAAAAAAAATATATATAGGTATATTCGATTTGATTTTTGTTAAATGCATTAAAAACAGGTGAAAAGGTTGAATTTGATTTTGCTTTTGATCAAAATATGGTAGTTGTAGTAGTAGTAGTAGTAGTAGTACTTGTTCCGGGGCACAATTCTGTGCGCTACTCTCTGGTGAGGAGAGCTTTTCATTGCGATAGAAGGCGGTCAGACTGTAGTGACGCGATCTATTTCAACGTAGCGCACAGAATTGTCGCTTTGTCAGCAAATCACCTCCTTTTCGTCCAAAACTGCGGTATCCATAGAGCTAAGAGACTTTAAACGGGTCTGTAGCACCGAAGAACCACGTAATTTTCGCTTAATTTTTCTGAAAGTAAACAGAGCAACGGGACAATACGACAGGAGTTTAGGTAATGCAATAGATTATATTGTAGAATTGGTTGAAACAAACACAAACAATCGTTTTAATAATGGGTCTTGGACTTACTTGTAGGCGAATGCTGCAAAACCACAACAGAACAAGACAATAATGAGGCATAACGTGGCTAGTATCTCAGCAGGCAGTTTCATGATAGCCGAACATTGTAGAAAAGCCTCATCGTCTCCGGAGGGGCAGTGTACGATGCCATCGCACCAAATACTCACATTGACGCAGGCGCCCAACTCAGCGCATTTAAATTGGCAATCATCTGAAATGGATGCGTTATTATTTTATAGTAAGTAAGCATGGACTTACAATATATAACAGATTAGAAACACACCTGCTATACTTATCGTAGGCCTCGGCATAATTTCCATCCAATTGAATGTGAACTCCCCATTTTCGGGTCTCAGAAATTCAACGCTTATGGCTTTCGAACGATTGACAAGTGCAAAATTAGGCCTCTCGTTCCACCCGGAACTGAAGATTTCAACAAATTCGTAAGCCTTAGAATCAGGTCCAAGAGGACAGGCAGTTATAGTCAGTCCTGGTTATAAAAACAAAAGAATATTGTACAAATTTCTTGCTATTGCATTTGTTCTTAGAGTCCAGAGAGAGTCAAGACTTACCTTCTGAAGTTGTGAGAACAGCACGTGCTTTTGTTTCACATCGGTAAGATTTTGTTGACATTGCCGTTGAATTTAAAGCTTTCTTGGGATTATATTTACGTAGAAAAACAGCTTTTAGTCGCACGTACAAGAATTTATTACCATTTGATGGCTCAATAAGCCAAGGTCTTGTCCGGCATTCGAGCTATAAAGGAAATATTATGTGTAGTGTAGAGATTAAAAATTATCATGTCGAAACTTACATCACCAAAGGTCATGTCTATGGTGCCACTAGGGCCAAACTTGCGACGACCATCTTTACAGCTTGTTGGTGCCTTAACAAACTCAAACATCCCTTCAAAATTATCAGTGTCTGGATCGTCAAGTGTCGTCATATTATAAGCAGTGAAATGTACTTCAAGGTCACGGCTTGTCGATGTATACTCCACTGGCAAATGTGAACTATTTGATGAGTTGCATAAGCAACCGCGTGGCAGTAATATAGAATCATGATATGGCCGCTCAAAGATCTCTACTCGGACGTTAGTATCACCATAGCAGAAAGAACGATTTATGTCCTCATCAACACGTGATATGCAGTGGCGATTTGCCGTGGTCACTTTCCGAAGCTTAACGCGCACACGTTCCCCACGTTGCCCTTCAAACTTGTAGATGCATTTCAGGTGGCGTGTACCACCGCGGCCAAATAGAAAAATATTACGGACACTACGAAAGATGGCTGGATCCTTTCGCTCCATCATGCTGCTCACGAATTTGCGATTGCAATCGTGTTCACCTCCACCCAAGGGTAAACCATCCTGATGCAGATCAATGAATTCATACTTGAGCTTAAAATCCAACGGGCGCAGCACAGTTGACTCTGTATTACGTAGCTCTAGAGTTATGGAATCCGTGGAAGAGACATAACTCTCTGAGATAGTGCAAGGGCGAGCGTATGTCTCATTGAGATTGGAACGATCGCATGTTCGTGGTATGGTTCCACGACAGAAGCGAGCGATGACATTTGTTGTATTTTGTGGCATGCCATATGGGTGCATACCATGAAGTGGATGCAATTGTGGCATATCAGAGATACTGTTTTTAAATTAAAAAGGTCAGAGGACATACTTAGTGAATTTGTTATTTCATCCTTACCAATTTAAGTCCTTGCATATGGGAGGCTCTCGTAGTGCCCCATCCCAGATGCGTAACATGCCACTACAATCTTCGTGAGTTTGCAACACCCCAATAGCGCCCACTGAAGTCTCATCCATTTGGCCGAATTCTGGATCTAAATTAAACTTTAACACAGAGATCCAAACCTTAAAACGTGACAGTGGCTGATGGTATCCTGGCTGACCGCTCGTCCGCCGTGTCAGACTTAGATGATCAAAGGTTTTGAACACGCCTATTCCTTGTAGATGATACAAACATGTTGTATTTGGAGCCAACGAGTGTTGTGGATTCTCTAATATACCGCGTCCCGTACCACGTATCCAGAATTCGCATGGTTTCTTATTCTTCGAATATGTTGGACTTTGTATATCAACAAATTTAACTTCAACCTGAAAATTGTTTCCGTTGATGAATATCAGAAACTAACAACATTTGTAATCCTCGAACTTACTTCCAGTTGAAAACCATATAAGGGTAGTACTTGTGATGAGGTACCTTGAAAGGTACCAAAAGGTGAGGTGGTGAATTCTACAAGCAATTCCGGGCCACTGGAGACAGCAACAGGCACAGCTTGGCCACCACCACAGAACTTTAGTATGACAGGATCACGAGTTGTATAGCCATCATACACAGTAACGAAATCCTGCAAGAAGATAATGGAATATGATTAGTATAATTGGACAGAAATGTATTATACTGTCATCAAAGTGGAAAAGGGTTGAGATATTTGCTGTGACTGGATTGATAAAGAACAGCACTACTTAATGAAAGTGTTTGTTGCAACTGGCAACATAAGAAAAGTAGTCAGTAAATTATACAAAGTTCACATTAATGACTTATTAGAAAGAAAGGTTGTGCTTTTTGGGGATTCGTGACCTTAAAAATATTTGTCAATGTCACAACGATAAAAACAAAACTAAACAGCTACGTGTTTCAGATATGTCTTTTTGAATATTTGTATAATTATATTTATATGTGGTTGAAAGGTGCTGATGTAGACAAGATACTTGTGTATGTAAGTTAAATTGTTTTGGTATTATAAGAAAACTGATTTACGAGTTGTAACCCAAAAGTATCTAATAAAACATTGGTACCTCTACGGGGTACAAGCGTATCCAGTGACACACCGCATGCTGTAGTTATCAATTGAAAAGTTCAATGTCGAAAACTCTAACTTAGAATTTAGGAACAGTGACTTCATGTTGTGGAATTATTGTTGAGAATTTATATTCACGTCCATTGGGCATTGTTTCGATGAACACCACGAATCGGATAAAGAGAAATAATGCCAGCGCATTGTTGTTATATGCAAGTCGTATACTTTTGGGACTCATCTCGCAATGATAAAATAATTTTACACTTGATTTGTTTTGTTTGTTGCTTACACCTCGCTAGACCAAGTGTCAGTGTAATTAATTGTAAAAATATTATTGTGTGATGTATTTTACATCTATGCTATAAAAAATTTAAACTATTGAATTGTAAAAATCTTCTTTTGTATATTGTAAGTATTTACAAAATAAAAATTTATTTACAATACTATTTATTTTAATTTGCACTTTGACTTTAATTTTCCCCATTTTCCGTTTTTGACAAATTTTTGCGGTTTCAACTTGTATTTTTGAAACAAAAATAACATTGGTTAATTTATTACCGCAAATTTATTGATTAAACTGCGTAAAAATTCACTATCCTAATTGCTTTGTTTTTCTGTTTCTGTATCAGTATTTATGTTTTTGTTGGAATGGATTTTGTTTGCTTCTGAACAAAAATAAATATCAAATGTTTTAAAATAATTTGCACTTTTCTATAACCACAAATGCGAATAATATTCAAATAACGCAATGTGAAACCACTTACTCGACTAATGAACAGAGGATTTAGTGGGTCGTCACTATATTGTTGTATTGCTTAGCTATTCGTAATTAAAGCTTAAAAAAATTATCTCGGTGTACAAATTGTAAATTTATAGTAATCTCCTATGAGCAAAGGGGATATGTTTAACATAATACAAAATAATAAAACATTTCAAATTAATGAATGTTAGAATACATCACAATCAAATTTAATGTAGAAAAAGAGAAAAATTTTATGAACGTGAGATTTTTTCTATGTTTATACAATTGGTTTTGAACTGTATTCGTACATCAACCTTACGTGCCTCAAACAAACAACAATAACAAAAAAAAAAAAAAAGAATCTATATACATAAATATTAAGGCCCTGCACCAGTCAATACTAAACAAAAATTTATCATGTGTCACACGCAACATTATCAATAGTCACACTGTCTTTACGAACACTTTCATAAATCAACTCGTATGGTGTTGTGAATCAATGATTTAGTTGAATTCGTTAACAGTGACAATGTGCTACCGAGTCATAACAGAATGACTCGAATCAGAAACACACTTGATTCGTATTTCTCACACCAACTCACATCGAATCACTCGCGAAGACACGAGGCACAAAGCGCACATGACTCGATTTCATAGTGTGCACGGTGTGATTGCCGACTGTTAACACTATGGTAGATCTGAATATTGCAGAGCTGTAAATATGAAAAGGTAGCTAATTTCGACAAAAGCGATGTTTTTCATCGTCACGGGTGTCAAGTTCCATGGAAAACATAGGAATGTTAATGTTCTGGATATTGAATCTAATCGTACTCCTATGTTAAGTATTTTATCCAACGAAATTGTTTGTAGTCCATAATAAATATTACACTAACAACAATTTATTGATTATGAATAAGGCACCCAGAACTAGATTAGATTATGTTTGGAGAGGGCGAGAAACAGTAACTTCATCACTGCGGCTTCGATTCGGCCTATTATAATAAATCCAATAATTACAGCTCGTCCGAGATTCTGATTTTCATTAGAAATTTTAAGATTTTCTTCGGAGATAAGTCTAAATTTCTGTTGGTTCTAGGTGATGGTGTGATTGTGTTTCTCAGGTTTGAAATGACTGTATGACTTCGTAAGTAATATTGAATTTATTTTAAAGTGTAAGAAAAATGAGATATCCAATAAGGAATGGTCACATTTCAAAGTTGAAAGAGTGATGAAAATAATAAAAATATGTATTGTGATTGACGTTTGTTCCTTTTTACACAATAAAGATTGCATTTTCATTTCCAAGCCTAATAAATCCTTTAAATTATTATAATATTTAAGCACATTCACATAAGTACTTCCTTTACGCGCCAATTCTGCAACAATTTAGATTTGTTTCTTATTGTGCTTCCGCTAAAAATGGTTTAAAATTCTGTCCAGGTCCTTTCTATGCAGTGATTTTGCTGCCTGTCTATCCATTTATCTGTCTATTTGTCTGTTTGGTCAAATAAACGTAATCGTAGTAACTGCTGCGATTATTCACACGTGCCGCATGAGCAATTGCCGGCATTTAGCTTTTGCTAACAACTCTGAAAGTTCAAAGTGCACATCCAACGGACTAAATACTTGCATTAAAAGCAAACTAAAGGAGCTATTGACAACCAAGAACCAGCAGAAGAATGATGCTGTGGAATTTGGAATATCCTTTTGAATGCGGGACTTTAAAAAGGAGAGAAAGCGAGCGGGCGGTAGTCGGTAGTGTGTTGGGTGCTTGCACTCAAAAGCGAATTGGATTGCTTTTCAACTGAATAAGCACAGAAATTTTTCGGATGCGCGCAGACAAGCAACAACATTTAATGGCGACAAGCAACGAATTAGCAGCGTAGTAGAATAGAAATGATCCGGGACACAGTGAAGGCGTTCCATCTAGTACGACTAACTTGTCATGGAGGGCAGTGCAGTTAAGAGATTAAGGAATAATGCAAAAGGAATAACTTTCTGTAAAACTACCATTTAGTTTAGTTTGGGTTGGGGACTGTGAAGGAGCGGTTGTAGTAGGAGCCAGCATAAATAAATACAGATTTTGTTGCAAATAATGAAAAAAACACAAAAAAAAAAAAAAAAAAAATTAAAAGGAAAACTTAAAACAGGAATGATGAAAATTGAATAGTTTTTAAAATGCAAAATGCGCAACTTAAAAGCAAAACGAGCACGCGATCCTTGGTTCCTTGTCTTTATTCGTTTTACTGCTAATTCATGGTAAATGTATTAAAGTGTTGGAGTTGGTGATGGCTGTGGCAGCGGTACGTAAGCCAGTCAACGAAGCCTTCGACCGACCAACGACACTCAAAAGATGCTCATCGTAAAAAGAGAGCAACATTGGCTGGGTGATGGTAAACGACCATCAATGACGACCACGAGACACTTAATGTTTTGAAAGGAACGTTTTCAAAGCGCGAGGGTTCCACGAAGGAGGGAAAGAAAAATAGTAAAAAATATTGTTGCTGGAAACGTTTTTCTCATGCTTCCTTCAAATTTTTTTCTTCTGGATTTTGTTGTCCAACTCATCGTCTATGGCGGAAATGAAATTCATCACAAGTAATTCTATTCATGATGCTTCAACGTTGTAATACTGGGCGTATGATGAATATGATGTATACGCATGCTTAAGCCATAATTTACACTCGATTTACATGCGATCAAGGACCGACCACAGGATATGCATGAATGAATGAATTCTATGCATAGAATTGGGCACGTTTTAGTACTTTTGGTTACTTTTGATGTTTTGCTGCTGCCATTGATGGTGGTGGCTCTGGCAGCAAAATGCCAAATTGTCCTCAAGTGGAGAAGATTGGGACTCGTTCTTTTTACTAGTATGCGTTTCCTTTTGTTCCTTTGCTGTTCCTTTGTAACCACCTCTCTAACTGAATGAATGTTTATCTGTGGATGTGTGTTTAAGCACTGTCCTTGAGCTAGTTGAGTACCATCATGTCGTTAGTGAAGTATGTGTTTTTGTGATGATCCCGACGATGATACTTTGCGTGTCTTCCTTCTATGATGGGTAATAAACTTCATTTATTTGCATATATCTTTATTAAACTAATGCAGTGATTTTTGCTGATTTTATACAAAAATATATTAATGTTTTTGTTAAGCGTCACTCATTTTTCTCTCTTTATCTTTATTAGTAAGTATTGTATTGTAGATTGTAAAGTCTTTTAGGGTAGAAATATAATAAAAACAAATCTACTAACAACAAATCTATATAGTTATTGCATTTTATAGAAGAAATGTGCGTACTAAAACTAAATTAAAATTGTACAAATATAAAAGTGAACTTATGTTTGCTTAACAAATTCTTTTTACCGTAGATTTCCATTTTGGTTTTACAATTTCCTATTAAAATAGAATACATATGACAATTATTTCATCAAATTTAAGTACATTCAGATGAAATGTGTATGTAGTAATTATTTTTGAATTAATAATGTGATTTCTTTATAAAATTTGGTGTATTTCTTTAGTAGTATGTAGTGGTTCTTAAGATTTTTGTAATGTGGAAATAACTGACTATATGTTGGGTGACAATGGACGCCCAACTTATTGTGCTGTGATGTAATTTATAATAAAGTTCAGGGGACAGGAAAAATGTAAACCTTCCCGGGGTAGTCCTACTGAGTTCGATTAAGAATCACTTCATAAGCCAATCTTACATTATTTTAATATAAATGAAATTAATTTTAAATATTGTATGTATTACAAAATATTGTTAAACACCTTACTAACGAATAAGTTCAATATGGTAAAAATTAATAAATATATGTAATTGAATTTAAGATTAATTATTATATCAGTTATTTACACTTTGTTATAATTTATTTAATAATATATATAATAATCCAAAGAAATTCAATGTAATTTTAAGAAGAGCTTTATATTATTATATTTACTGATATGAACGTATTTTTTCCCCAATTAAAGTAACTTGTTTCTATTCAAACTAACAATATATTTAATATTACAAATTATTTGTATTCTCAAAAATAAGAAAATAAATAGATTTAAATGCAGAAACTTTTATCATAGCGACTCAATAGAAATCACTTTAGTATCACAAGGCTAATTTGTCTGAAACAACATTTTGTCGAGGTATCAGTAGATCTAAAAGTAGAATTGCAAATTGATTCAAATAAATATCAACAGTTTTCAAACGTACGTGAGTTTAATTGCTTCATGCGTTTCAGTACTTTGAAATCCTGTTTTATGCATTCTAAGCTAAATCGATTAAATTTAAAATGCATTTATGCAGAAGTAAATAATATTTCAATGTTTAATTTCTTAAAACAAAATTTATAATATTTTTTGATTTATTTTTGTAGAAAGACAAAAATTCTACGAAGAAAGTGAGAGAGGCAGCATGTTCTTTTAAAGGTATGGCGTATGATTAATTTAATTATTCAATATAAGGTATAAAACGGAAGTCATCGCCTTATGATAGAAGTTCCTGCTGTACTTTGTTGTAATTTAAACTTTTTGCATAATGAAAAGTTTTAAAAGTTTTCTCCACAATCGCTCAGATTTACTTTACTTGGCATTAGTTCGTACGTCAGAGACAAAAGGCTTAAAAAATTAACATGAATTTTTTTCATTTTTCTTGAAATTGTTTTTCATATATTTTTTTTTTCTTTTTTGTTGAGCTCAATTTGTGTTACTTGTGGTGCTACTGGCAGAACCAGCTCTACTGCAATCCCGACCAGCAACAGCCAGGATAATAACAATAACAAGGACATAATGTAGAATCAGGCAAACATGCTTTTGTTATCCTTGTTTTCTGTTGAAACAAGTTTTTGCTGCTTTTGTTTTTTTTTTTTTTTGGTTTTTTGGTTGGTTTTATTTTTTATTGCCATTGGCCGACAAAAGACAAGTCAGTTTTTTTAAAGAGCGACGACGAACATCGAATAGCAGAAAAAAAAATATCCCGGTCTCCATATAGTATATACAAAAGAAGAAAGGGGTAAGAAGTACCCTGTACCCCGGAAAATCGTATTTAATTACCTGAATGTAATCGCAGTCATCCCATGTTTTGAGCTTCGGTTCAAATTTCTTATCCTTCTCGTTGTTGTTGGGCGTCAGTTTGTTCGTTGCCGTTTCCTGTGTGGAAATCCAGACCAGATTGCCCTTGGGCTGTTTGACTAGAATCAGAGCGTGTTTGCCATGGGGCACGTCATGCTGTTCAACCAAAAGACAACAGAATACAAAAAGGATGAAAAAACAAGAAGAAATAAAAAAGAATGAATGAAACACACAATGAGAATGAATGGATATTAATGAACGAATGAACAAATGAATGAATGAAAGGATTTGTTTTCTTGTATTCTTCGTTGTAGTTTATCTTTTGTGTTTTTGAAAATACTTAAAGCCTTTTTTTTATTCAGAACTAAACTATAGTGCAATACAAAAAAAAAAAAAAAAAAATTTAAGTTTTTCAACGTTTTAAATAAAAAATGGAATTTAATTATATTCTACTAAGAATTTTAGCAAATTCATTGGAGAAAATGTTACCGTGAAATATTAATCCTACTTTTCCCAAAACAAAAATTACACTACTTTTCCCAAAAAATTAATACATTTTGTTTACTATTCTCTTTAAATAAAATTGAATCATCAATTATCTTTTATCATTTGAGATTAATAAAATTACTGCCAGTTGTTACTACAATATAAATACGAGATTTCATAAATTAAATCAAATATGCTGCGTATGGCAATAAAAATCATTTTTAACGAATCTCAGCACGAGACCATAGACTTGGGCGGACAGATGGATTCCAAGACGGGCATGGCTAAAGCGGTATAATGATGATCTATTCCCTCATTGTATATGTAAATGTAATCAATGGTAATCGCATTTTTAAGTTTTCTCATATTATAATGAAGGTAGGATATACTTCAACTGTCGGCTTATATAGAAAATCCTAAAATACTTAATACATTTTCTAACATATCAATTTTATTTCATTAAACATTTTCCATTTGTTCATCAAAAGATTCTAAATTGTTTGTAATTTATATGTTAACTCTCCGTTTCGTTTTGTATTATTTTTGTGATATGTTAATGAATACATGACAGAAGTAAATCCATAACAACTTAGGTACATGTTTCGAACAGTCAAAAGAAAAACAATTTAAATTAAATGTTCCTAAGAAAATGAGAAATTTAAAATGAATATAATTAAATATGTTAAAACGTTCTTCAGTGCGATACTTTTAGTCAGCATCGTCGACGGTGGCGGTGATTACCTTCGTCATTTCTATTTTTACCTATGCCCTACAAATGCCGCCGCATCAAAATTCACTCGAATTGGCAAATTAGCTTTTGCCACATTTAATTTGAATGCAAATTGCTTTTAATTTTTGTTCCTATAAGCTATCAAATTTCATTGTTCTTAACTTTTGAACTGTACTTGCTTTGTTTAAGCGGGCATAGACAGATTGAAAAGAAAAATTCCAAAAGCAAAAAATAAAAATTCTATGAAGTGAAACCTACAGACTACAAAATGTTCTAATATTTAAATATGTACAATATTGTAATATTTATTCATAATAAATGAAGGCAAACTTTGTGCATGACTACATTTCAGGTACAAGTAGTCTGTCTGCCTTTCGGGCTTGAAAATGAATCTAATTTTCTAATTTCCTTAAAACAGAAAAAAAAAGTTACGTAAATATGTATTTCTGCTTTGCTAACTTGAAAAAGGTGAAAAGGTGCATTAAATACAATAAAATATTACTTCAAATAAATTGCTTATTTTTTTACATATAATAATATTGGTTATTCAGGAATCATTTGATTTTCGTTACATGGGCAAGTCCACACATTATCCATTCAAACTCCTATTATCACACGAATTATTTTTCTGTACTAAAGTGTTTCGGTTGTTAGCCAGAGTAGAGTGCCTAAGATACATGACAGCCTGGCTAAATTTCCCAATTTGTGTCTATCAGTTCTCTGGTATTCACTGTCAAAGATGAGAAAGCATCTTGAAATGGTTGTCGTAGTAAGTCTTGAACTATTTTTAACAGATAGCATTAGTAGTTTCAAAAGACATTAAACAACATTGAAATAATCTACTTTAGAAATTCTACGAAGTATAAGCAGAGTTTTTAAGTTTTGAATATTAGATTTTGATCCTTCTTGGTTCGGAGAAAGTTTTGCTTTTATTCTTTAAGGTCAAGTTTATCAGAAGAAAGAAGTTTATCGTATTTTGTCAGAAGTTTATAAATAACATGCAACATTAATTTTAAATTAGGTATGTCAGATTTTTCGTAAGATTTCCTCACAAGCCGCAAAGAGGTGGGGAATCGCTAACAATTTTATAAGATGTCTCAATTGGAAGCATTATTGAGCTAAGATCAATGTCAAACTTAATAGAAACTTCTTTAATTTTTGTTTCTAAAGGCAGAAGTAGAAAATTGTTATTAGCTGAAACTAAGAGAAATAAAAGTCGCTTAAAACATTTCTTTAAGGTATATATTTTTCACTAAGATTTTTCACCTTTAAGTTATTCTACACTTTATCAAAAGTCCCATTACACCTTCCTTGTATCTTGTTAAAGTAAGTTGAAGTGCTAGTGGCAATAAACAGAGACACCTTTGAATTGCTTTGCTTGAGAATGTATGTACTATTCATCATGAAGGAAACAATTTTCCTTTCTTTTTCGTTCTCCTTTTCAACATCTAATCCTTAACGTCCTTATAATAGACTTTTAGAAACCTTTGCCAATCCTTGAATTGTCATTAACTCATTCGTTACGCAACTTAAGAATACTAAAGAGACTTCATTACAAAAATAAGAAAGAAAATCCATTGCAAAGACTCAAAAAGATATAAACTCCATCAAAAGCAGTAACGATGAATGAGCGCAAATGGTGTTGGCTTCCAATTTGTGACACGTTAGTGAATAAAGGAACGTTGGAGTTAACCACAAGTAAAGGCTTAAAGGATGACAACCAACATTGACATGGAGTTCAACAGCAAAGCACATTCAATCGTGAAGTAGTGTCATAACCTTTGTACGCTTTGACAAGAGTAAACAGGACAATGGTATTCATGTTGTCCTTATGTTTGTAGTTTAATGAGCCTTCGAGTCCTTGTGTGAGATAATATTGTGTACGATGAGGTCAAACAAAAAAAGTATAAAGAAAACAGAAGTTTTTTGTTTTTCAAAAAAAAAAAAAAAAAGAAATTAATTACTTTGTTAAATGAAAGACGATGAAGAAGCCATTCCTTATACACTTCACAGTATAAATGGAATTATCCCTTTAGACTGAAGTTTGCAATGCAATAAACCATGTATATGAATTGATCGGGCTAAGATCTTTTACAAGTAATCAAATCAATATGAAATCTCTAGGACTAAACATAAACCTATAATTCAAATTAGTATAATTTCAGTGTTTCTAATCCATTTTCCTTTAATCTTTCATGAGGTTAGAATTGAAATAGAATGGAATATTTTTTAATCTCGGGCTTTTTGTTCTTTAGGTTTTCAGCTTACGTCTGAGACCTCTTCGATTAAAATTTGACTCAAGACCCCTAGCATTTGCACCAGTTGCCCATAGAAAAATACACCTGTAGTACTATAATATTGATCTGTACTTAATATGTCAATAATGAAGTTATAATCATAAAAAGAATCATGATAATGAAGTTATAATTAGAAAAAAGTTATTTGAAGAGTATGGAAGCTTTGGTGAAATCAAAGTTTCTTGAAAAATATATTGTGATATAAACAAAAAGAATAAAATAAATAAGGTAGAAAAAGTAATCACATGTAAATAATTTTTAATTGTGGATTTCTCATTATTTTCTTTAATGAATTCGTGTGTTGGTTGCCTGCGTTGGATGTGATGGTTGTGTTGGTTATCCCGTGTACTTACCTGTCGCACAGCGTAGTAACAAGTGAGATTACGTGGATATATGCCAGGATAATTGGGTGACTGTAGGCGACAGATCTTCTTGTCGCAATCGCTGAAGATGCGCGAACAATACGTGCCCGGAATGAGGTCACCTGCGAAAGCATAAAAAATATAATATATGAGAAACCAGAAGTAACGACGACGAATATTGTATTCAACACGCGACATTTACATAATAAACATGAAATTGTAATGAAATGGAAAAATATATAACAAAACAGGAAAAAACAAACACGTAAACAAAATAAAAGAAGAATAAGAACAAAGATAGAAAGAAAGTAAATAATAGAGTCAGTCAGTCCTCTACTTACCCAGATAGTATTTGGGTTCGGTGTAGTTGTGTTCGTCCTTTGGCAATGGTTTCTCCAGGGAGTTCATGAATGTCTTATTATTTACATAGGCGCTAAACAAACTAAAGTCCTGACCATAACGATCGGAATGGGCACCACTAGAATTTGTAAAATCATCAAATCCTTGTTGTTGCTGTAATTGTTGCTGGTGGTGCTGCTGATTAAGGAAGCTGCTCCGATTATGCCACTGTTTGAGGTCTATTAAAAAGAAACGAAGCATGATGGCAGATTGGTTAGTGGTTAGTTGGTTTAACAAGGATACCATAAAGATGTCTTAAAAGTCAACTTTTCGTTTTTAATTTCACTTTTTATAACAACAAAAGAGAAACGAAAGAAAGTTTCAAAGAAAAGTGAAAGAAAAATGAAGATAGAACGAAGTAAGTGACTCTACTTTCATTTTGCTGTTAAGGCTTTGTTAACTTTCTTTGTTGTTATTCTTGTTACAGTTGTATTCTTGTTTTTAATATAGTACTTACCTTCGAGTTTAATGCCACCATAGCGGGTCACTGAGCTATCCCTTGAAAGAACTTTGTATCTAATGCGAAAGTCGAAATTGTAACCACTTTGATCCCGAGCTAACCTGTTGTTTTTTTATTTTTTTGGGTTTCATTATTTCGTTGTTGTTTGTCGTTAGAAGGATAATGTTATCATGGTAGTCATAGTCATCACCATCATCATCATCATCATCATCATCAGCAGCAGCAACAGGAACAGAAGCAAGAAAATGGAGAATAATAAGTGGGAGAAAATAGAAAAGAAATTCATTAAGGCAAGTTAACTTGACTTCGCCTCTCGGATTTTCACGTAGTTTTTTGCTGAATTGGCACAAAAAATAGATGTGTCGTCTTATTCAGCGATAATTTGCTCTGCGTGCGAGGGCTGTTTCAGAAATTATTTCAAGCACAAAAACATACTAACTTATTTAATCTGATTGTGAATATTAACGAGCGCGTCTCGCTGTAGAACAGAACTGGTCCCCATGATGTGCCACACCACATTCCTCCGATGGGTGTTCGTGCCACTTCAGCAATTTGCATATAACCATCCGGACAACCCTCGTGGACATACGAAGTGAAGCGTCCAATAGTGAAGCTGTCCAATGTAACCTGCATAAAAGAAATGAAAGGATAAAACAGAAAAAATTCTTGAAAACAAAAGATTAAGCCAAGTGAAACAATCTAGGACACTGAGTGAGTCGGTGAGTAATGAACTATGCGGAATGAAACGAAAAAATAAATGTGGCTATAAGTTGATGGGCAACCGACCCTAAACTGGTTAGTTGGTTGGTCGGACTACCGGTGGCCAACGTCTGCCGGGTGAAACAAAGCCAACCAAGCCAACGAAGCCAACTTCAAACGAGTGCTATTCAAGTGAAACTGTACCGGATTTAGTTGTCCAAAATGACGAAGGTACCAACGGGACCAAGGAAATACACTCTACTTTTTATTCCTTTGTCTCTCTCGCTCTCGCTCTCTCTTTCTCTCTCTCTCTGTAGATGGTTAGATAAGTGTTAAGTAAATATCAGTTACATCTTTAAGGAGGGACAATGAACGACACTAGTCTGTCTATTCATTTATCTATCCATCCATCCATTCATCCATCCTTTTGTCCAGCAATTCATCTGTTTTTTTTACTTGCTCGCTTGCTTTATTTTATTTCTTCATCACCTTGTGTTTTATACGAGTAAATGTTTGTATATATTCCGCATCCTAGTGACTGGCATAGATAAGCAGTTTGCACTCTTCAGCTTGCAGCTGCTCGTAGCTTGAGAGTTGCTCAAGGATAATAGTTTTGAGTAGCGGATAACAGTGATGCAGGGATTATTGGAGGTGTGATAAACGTGTTTTCTACTTATTTTTTGTTTTGTGTCTCTTCTCTTTCGTTGGAAGTATGTGTATTAACCTTAAGGGTCTTAGCTTAGTCTATGAAGTCTGCCACTGCCGCTGCTCTGCTCATGTCAGATAAAATTATTTTTATAGTACGCCTGTCGTGCTTCACAGGTACAGGGAGCTCATGGAGCTGCCCACTAGTATTTGCTTAGTTGCCTGCTGCCCTGCTACTTTCGTTTTGACGTTGAGTAGCAGACTTTGAAATCAATATTGATACAGAGTGTAAACGATACTTGGTTTAACTTGGCTGGCTGTAATATGATGCTCTCATCTCTCTAATGGACTAGTTTATCGCCAATGAGCCACTCAAGTATCATGTCTTAGCTCAGATCAGCGTACAACAGAGGATTGGAGGTTGGGGGGTTGGTTTAACCTTAGCACTTATGGGAAAACATCACTCATACGCACCTGTACAACGTCGCCATGTTGGCCACCGGCTGCGGTAAATGTCAGAACACAAACAAACGGCACTCGATCCTGTTTGGGCCGATGCAGTTCAAGAGAATAGGTAAGTCCAATGTCGCCATAATACGTGCGATTACAACCTGTCGAAAGAGATACAAGTAATATTGTACTTATGTATAAGTAAAAGGCAACAACACATTTCCTTTCATCTTAAGGATATAAAATTAAATTTCTCCCTCATACTTCACACTTCCCTTTTCACCATTCTTTTGTCTAAATCTTTACCCAGTATACGTTTTATTTTCTTTTCATTTTTATGTTTCTCTTTCTGGCATTCATTAGTCGTGTTTTTGAGTTGTCAGTAATTTTTCTTTCTTATTGGTTGCATGTTCGTCGACCATTGAAACTCACTGCGGGTTCTGTTGGTTTCATTATATAACATCATGGTATGTACAAGATCTTCATTTGAAATTAACCGTGTTGCGTTCTTTCTATCATTAGGTTTCATATATTTTTGGCTTTCATAATTTTCATATTAACTTGGTCTTAATTTAATTGCCGAGCAGTCGGAACAATCATGAAACAAGTTGTTTTAATGATAAATTTACGCGTTTCATATTATTTTTTATATCATTCTTTTAATGATGAAATATTAAATGAACAAAAAAAAAAAAATTATATCATAATTTCCTAATGAAGCTGATTGTTAAAAGTACAAAGCGAAATTTATATTTTCTTTGCAATTTTTCCCTTTTTACAAAGGATTTTGAGAAAAACAAAATAACATTATGATTTTTAATTCTCCCTTTTTTGGTTTTGTTTAGCATATCCATTCACTGGATAAAGTGTTTCGTCATCATTTATTCCAAAAAATTCATCGTAAATGGAATTTGGTTTTAGAAAAAGTAATTTATTCCTTCTTAAGCCTCTGAAGCCATCTAAAGATTTGTATATGTATAATATTTTTTAAACATTCTTAGCTGCTGCTGTTGTTATTATTATTATATACTGAAAATACAATACATTCTATTACATATTACATTCTTATGTCCGTTCTACCTTATTGATCATTTAATATTAATTGAGGAGTTCCCTTTTGTTTAGAGACCTTTTCAATTATTCAAATTAATCTGCCGCTACGTGATAGATTAGATTTAATTTTATACATATTTTCTCTGAGCGCACAAATTTTTTGAAATATTTAAAATTTATTAAAAAGTTATAATAGGCAATTCGGCAATGGCTTTGCTCTTTTCCGTTGGATGGAGTTTGATTAAATTAGGATTTGGCAACTGTGTATGTCATTTGACATGTGATGACATTAGCTACAAAAGGACATGTCATTGTTTTAGTTTTGACTTTTTTCCCACAAGTGGAAATCGTTCAATTATGGGATGCACTATTGCGGAAATTTGTGATGTTTTCAATTTCCTAAGTAAAGTCCCAGAAGTAACAGATCTGACGTAAAGATGGCAATTATTATTTAAAAATAATAACGATGGTAGAATATATCAATTTTATAAAGTTTAACTATGCTTTGCATTTTTTTCGCAATCATCATTACTCAATGCTCTCGGGAATTTTGTAAACATTATGATACAGAAGTTTCATCGTAGGGGACGACCAAATGAGGTAACCCAGTCAGAAATGGTGTAGAAAATTCACAAATTTGTTGGATGACCGTCAACTGAAAATATGCGAGCTAGTAGAGTCATTAAAAAAACAAAAGTACTGTACATCGGAAGTTCATTAAAAATTTGGTCATGATAATTTTGGCGCACTATAGATGCCGAAAGTACTCATAATGGAACAAAAATAGCGTCGTTAGGATGTTTCAATTGAATGTTTTGCAAAGTTTCGCAGCTATTATGCCTAGTTTTTGCGGAGTCTCATGAATTGAACATTGAAGAAACATTGGTCCATCACTTCACATCTGAGATGAAGGACAAGTCAAAATAATAGAAAGAGGAGAATTGGCTAAGTCTAAGAAGGCAAAGGTAGTTTCATCTGTTGGCAAGGTAATGGCGTCTGGATAAGCGTGGGATAAGTTTTATTGATTATCTTCAGAAGGGAAAAACAATCAGCGGGGAATACTTTGTGAAGTTTTTATAAGTGATGAAAGAAGAAAACCATTCGCATTTCGATAAAAAGAATTTTTTTTTTTTCATCAAGACATGCCATATCTAAAATCATAGAGTTAAAGTTCAATTTGCTACCTCAAGAGCCCTATTCGCTAGATTTATCGTCTTCGTTCTGCTGCCAAACTTGAAGAAATGGCTCAGTGGTAAAATATATTCCAACAATAAAGAAGTAAAGTCTGCAGTTGATGGCTATTTTGATACTAATCAGTAGATAAGTATTTACTATGTAAGTAATGTTGAAAACATTCAAAAGAAACGCTGCACTTGACACATAATTTGTAAAATTATGGAATTATTTTTCAATAATAAATTAATAATATTGGCTTGTATTAAAACATAATGTTATTGCTAGTTTCATTATAAACGACTACGCCCATTGTCAAACAAAACATGAAGCCATTAAAATGATTGACTGATACGTAAACTAACCATAACATCAGAACAACAATAAAATTGATTACATACAATAATAGATAATAGAAAATAGTTGAAATCTCTAAGTAAGTCGTCGAAATCATTTTGAACTTTAAAGTTTAAACTGATTAAACAAATGATTTTGTCTTTGTAAATATGATTCTATTGTAGTTTAATGTTTTTAACGTTGTAGTTTAGTCGTTAGTAAGTTTGTATCGAGAATCAAGAAGATTTATCTTTACTTTCCTATGTTAATATTATGGAAAATGTTTTAGCAATTTTATTGTTAATGGCTTCAATCTTTACTAAGTGCTTTGTCATCAATACGCCTCGGGCCAAAGTATTGATAACAATATTAATTAAGTTCAACGGAAGTAATTTTCTAATTGGCATGAAAGGTATGAAAGGCAATTTATTTGAGGCTCATTTAATTTATTTCGAGTTAATTTGCATTTAATTTATTTGTTCATGTATTTTTAATCAAAAAATTAAAAAAACAAAAACAAAAAGATACATGGGAAATGATATTAAACGAAATGCATGAAAAATATAAATTCAAAAAAGACAAAAACATAAAATGAGTCCACGAATCGCATTCAATCCCGATGAATCACGAAATTGAATAAATTCCAATTAGATTTGCATATTTGATGCGTGGTTTTGATTGTTTTTTTGTAGGCAGTCAGTCCGCCAGTCTGTCAGTCGTTGGTGACGATTAATGTCGCAATTTAATTATTTGTTGCATACTTTAGAGTGAAAATGAAAATTTAATGGTTTGCGAAAATAATTTTATGTGTGTGTTTGTTTTTTTTTTTTTTTAATTGTTGGTTAATATGTTACATGTCCATCAACATCATCATCAGGTGGCAACATGACGCGTGACATGACCAGCCTTTTGGTTATTTATCATTGATTAATAATTTTAATAAAAATACAAGAAAGAATTTAATTAAAGTATTGTGTGTTGTTACTCGTCAATGCCTGTCAATCTTGTAGTGTGATAAGGGTAAAATATATTGACTAGATCAGCTTTGCAATTGGAAAGAATAGGGCTAACAGAGTCTGTCGTTTCTTCTATTTCCATGTAAACTTACTGAAAGAGGTTATTATTGTCAGTCAAATCGTCTGTAAGTCTTTTTCTATGTATACTTTTACATCTTTTTTCCCGTATTGACCTGAAAATTGTCATACTCATGCAACTGAAATTGTCCGATTACTGAATAAGGTAATCATAATTAAAAAAACAAACCAACCTCGGTGCTTAAATTATGTTTTCGTCCTTAAATTTTATTTTATAAATTCTACTGTGTTGAGTAGAAATGTGAGATATGTACATAATGAATTGACATTTAAAGTTTTTGTCTGGAAATTGTTGTGTTTTTTAATAAATTGCAACCAAACTCCTATAATTTTAACTGATTATTCAAATAAATAATATTATTGCTATTAACACTTTCTTTTGGTTACGAGAAGTTTCACATTTTTCAGGATGTTCATACTTAAAGTCACAAAATGATTTAAAGCTTTAATTAAAACAATACATTTACTATACCAATTAGGGCTGCTTGGACAAAGCATTGATATACTTGAGTTATATAATAACTCACCTAAAAATTATAACTTCTCTATAAATAAGGGTGTGGAAGACATGTAAGCTTCAGTATTGTTACTTTGGTTTAATGTTTTTCAGCTTATGTAAATCTATCATCAGAGATCCCTTAATAAATATATAGAATTAGTCAGTGTCGCAAGGTGAATCGATTTAACCATGTCTGTCTACACATCCCATCTTCTACATATACATCCGTTCGTGCACATGCATGATGCTATGTTCTCAATATTTGAAGTATAGGGCTGAAATTTACACAGTTAAGTTTTCTTGTCATTTGAAACTGGTATATACCAGTATGAGTACCAGAAATCGCCAACGGTTTTGAGTTGGAATGGTTTCAATATCACTCACTTTATTTTAATATATCAATTAATTGAATTAAAGACAAATTTAAATCTTTAAAAATGTTAAAACTTAAATGCAAGCTGATTGGAATCATTTGCACTCGTTGCTTTTGACTACTTGGTTCATTTTGCTTAAATACTAAAGAGATTCTCTTTCAATGAAAATTTATACTTACAACAACTGAAATGTTGAATTCACTAAAAGCATATTACAATAAGTTACAGTTGTTGGAATTTTTTTTTTTGTTTTGTTTTTTTAATAACTTCAAATAAGGGAGAGTTTAACCCAACCGCATTTATAAAAGTGAGAGATTTTAAAACCATCGAAAAATGTTTCTGGAACTTAACATGAAGACTACATGACGTGAACGAGATGTGGACCAGCGTGACAGTCATATAACAGACTTCAGCATTCCGTTTCTAGTTTAATGGGAAACGAAAGGGAAGGTCGAGCGGATGCTCTCTTCGTAGCCTTCTACAATGTTTGAAGCCTGCTGTCGAACAAAATTGTAATTAGATTGATAAAGGTTTCTGGCATATGTCTGATTAAAATCAGATTTCTCTGATGTTATTTTTAATTTCATAAATTTTCATAGCTCACTACAATAATTAAAAATACCGTGTTTTTAAATTGGTTTCGTTCTGCGCAAAATAGGTGGATATACACACGTAAAATATTAGCGAAAGGGGTGAAAGGTTTATAAGTTTCGGTGAACCAATGTTAATGTTCTGTCATGTTTAATTCGTCAGCACTTGACCTAGGGCACGCTGGATGAGACTCGCGTTGTTAAGTCCATCCATCTATCAGTCAATTCAAGGTAGATAAATATGTATAATATTGTAGATACAAAGATAGTCAATATACAAAACAAGTACATAAATGAACGTGGAATATGCACTTGATTACATTTACATGGCACCCGCATCGTAATGCTCTCGCATATTCTTGTTGCTGCATTCAACATGATTCTACCCATACCCAATGTGTTTGTGTCATTTATTCACTATACATCTGTCTGTCTGACTGTCTGTTTGTCTGGCTGTGTGTCTGTCAATTCAATAAATGAATGAATGTTGCTACTCACGTGAACAGAAGCGTGGCTCATCGCTACCATCACCGCAGTCATTATTGTTGTTGCAATATTTACTCAACGGCACACAGCGTCCATTCGAACAGGTGAACTCGGCCAATGAACATGGAGTGGGCCCACCCAATTGCAGATTGGCAGGTTTGGCAGTTGCAAGAGGTGACAATAATGTTGCTGAGGCTGATGCGGATGATGCGGCGGAGGGCGAGGATGCCGCTGCTGCAGCAGCTGCTGCTGTGGCTGCAACAATGAATGATGTTGACGAGAATGTTGATGTTATTATTAATGTTGTTCTTATTGTTGTTGTTGCTGCTGCTGCCATCAAACAGAGCAATGCATATAAAGCAAACGGAAATTGTTGTCTGCTGAGGTTGATTTTGTTGCTATTGTTGTTGCTACTATTATTGCTGTTGCTGTTGTTGTTGTTGTTGCTTTTGGAAGTTATTGCTGTTGCCGTTGAAGTTGCTAACGATGTTGTTACTACTGTTGCTGTTGTTGTTGTTGTTGCGGATGAAGTGAGTGAAATTTTTGTTGTTGTCTGTGTGCGCTGCTTTATTATGTTTCTGTTGCTATTGCTATTGCTATTGCTATTGATGTCGCTGTTGTTGTCTTCGTATATTTTGCAGTTGCTGTGCATTTTTGTTGCTCCTTTTGTTTTAATTGTTTTACATATTGTTGGTGTTGGTGTTGGTGTTGCTGTTGCTGTTGTCGCTGTTGTGGATGTTGTCATTGTTGCATTGCAGTATAATGCCAATGTTGTTGGTGGCAACTTTGTGCTTGTTTGCGCAAACAGTTGTTGTTGCTGTTGCACTACTTTATTGCTGATCAGTTCTTTATGCAATGCAACATCTGATGACAATGATGGCGATGACGATGATGAAGAAGATGATAATGTCGATGGCGATGAAGAAGAAGTAGAAGCTATTGTTACCATTGTTTGTTGCTGATGTTGTTGCTGATTGTGTTCAGCGTGTTGTTTTGGTTTCTTTAGTCTTTTTTTGCTTTTGTATTTCTGCCGCCATTTTAATGTCATTATTGTGCCTGAAATAAGGACAAAACAGAAGAAGAACAATATAAATAATGTGTTACATTTAAAGTCTCTGAAAGTTGCTATATATGTATATATTTTAACTCTTTTATGTTTGTTTGTGGTCAGCTCAATTGCCTTTTAGTTCAGTTGAAATTGTGTTGGTGTTGGTCTTGTTTTCTTCTTGTTGTTTGACCATTAAACTAATTAAAGTTCTTGTTGTTGTTGGTGTTGATGTAGACGTTGTTGGCATTTTAATGTATCTTTCTCATTTATTTATTCACTTCACACGCACTCACTCACCCACTCAGCCACTGACTCAATGACTGAATAGCCCCACCCATTTGACATGTTGTTTAATGACATTTATTAAGGGGTTAAAAAGGTTATAAGAAATTTTCGAGAGAAAATTCACGTAATTAAATAATGTGAGGGAAATTACTACAATTTACATTGATGTTGATAATGGATCAAATTAAATACTTAATTTATTATTATTAAGTAAAATGAGTATTAAAAACACTAACAAAACACAATAGTTCAGATTTGTATGCAGTGATTATAGAGCTTAAATTTATGAAAAGGTGATTTCATGTGGATTTCGTTTGATTACAGGAGAATTGAATTATGCAAAAAATAATAATCAGCAATAATTAGTTTGGAATTTCTTAGCTTAAAGACTAGGATTTAATTATAATAAACCATCATTTACAAAATTTATCCAATATTCAATAATTACATTTGCGATTTTTCACTTATCGATATTAATCGATTAAGAAGGAAGTACATCTCATCTGTCTATCTGTGACTTGTAAGAAGGAAAATTGTCTTGAATAAAGAAGCGTACTGACATTGGGTAATAAAGAACTTTCCCATGTAGAAATTATAATTTTTGCAAACACATTTAATTAGCAGATGTATCAAATATTTTATGGATCGTTTCACTAATTTTTGGATAAATGTATTCTGATAATTATGTGGTCATTATGAACCGTTTTTAGACCGAAGCTCTTTTATGCGCGTTATGGCAATAAACTCATGAAAATCACCAGATTTCTGTTTGAAGTGAAGCTATTTAAGCAAATACGATTGTAATTTCTCAATAACTTGGTAGTTAGGGTGTAAGTATGCCTCATCAGAACGCTTGAGTTAGAATCTACAGTCAGTTTTTATTATTATTTTTATTATTTGTTTATTTTGTCTTTACGTAAAATTAAATTTGACTATGAGCTTCATAATCTACAAAAAGATATGGCAGGACCATCGATTCTGTTTTTTTTTCTCGTTTTTTAAATGAGAACCAACTCAATCAAATATTTTCCATTTTAGTTCCCATAAACCAAACATTTTTATGATAGAATATGATGAAAATTAAATTTAAAATTTTCATGATTTTTTTTTTTTTTTTTTGTGGTATTTGAACTATCTCTTTGTAAGAATATCTTTATGAATAAAGTTAAAACAAAATAAAATAAATAAGGTTTCTAAAATTTGTTCATTTCCAATTATGTTTATTTATAATTCATCCTTTGAGAAAATGAAAAGGATTTGGATGATGACGGAAGTTTTAACGGGGCACTCACTCTACTAATGGACTGGTGAACGTTCCACAGACTTCTTGTCGTAGCTGTCCGAATGAAAAGAAATCAGAAAGCATTCTCCATTCTCGGGGGACTTTTCTTTGAGGATTTGGACAGTGTTGCAAAAGTCCCAGTGGGGAAACTGGGTCGCTTCGTGGATTCTTCGTGTTGGTTTAAGGGGAGACCTTCTGAGACCAATTAGTGCAACTTATTTTTGTTCTTCTTTGGATTAAGCCTCCCCCTTTTCATCTTCCCAACCAGGGTGGGTTTTCCCTTAAACATATTGGGAGTACAAATAAGTTCGGTCGGTTTTCAAAAGATGGCTCCACTTACATGGGATGGTATTCGAAAATTACCAGAGAGATGGGAAAAAGTAGTCGCTTCCGGTGGACAATACTTTGAATGATGTATTTTTTACTTTTTTTCAATAAAAAAAAAACTTTTTTGGTCACAAAAAAACCGGACCGAATTAATTTGTACTCCCAATACATCACAATTGGCAGCAGGGCTTCTGGATGAACTCGTCAATACTAGCGAGCGATGTGTATAACCTAACCTAACCTAAAATAACAATTGAAAGGATGTTTAAGAAATCATTATTGACCAGAATGAAAGCATTTATGGAATTAATTATTGTGTTTGGTGTGAACACTGGGTTTAGTAACGGCTTTAATTCAAAGCGGCCTGCTCGCTAGAAAGCTTTATTTATAGATAGTTAGCAATTATTTCTAGCAGCACATTTCATCTCATCTTAGCAGCATCCTTTTGAGTATAAATTCATATGAACATCTAAACTACATATTATTATACAGTATAGAAGAATTATATAACTCTTACGTAAATGTGGCCCTGTTATCTTCCCGAAATCATTCAGCTCAATAGCTTAACATTGATTCCTCTCGATGATGATCTTACCTTATCTTATAATATTTACTGTATGTGATCTCTCATGAATGATTCAATGCATTACGACACCATTTATTCAATTTTCTTTTTTTGCTCGATTGCTTTATTCAGAAATATTTAACTCTTAATAACAACGAAATCGTTTGTGTAAAATTCTGCATACTTTAAATTCTTCAATGAAAACAATCGACATACAATAAATAACGAATGAAAATCATACATGTTTACCGATGAACAATTTTCAACAAAAAGATTTATAAACAATAACAACGTGAATAACAAAAATCACAACTTATTTCCGCTCGAAGGGCCAAAATAGTGAAAATATTTATTTATTTATTTACAAGGAAATTTTAAAAAGAAAATAAAGAATAAAACGCGTTTCGAATGAAAACTCATATTTTGCGTTATTTTTTGGTTGCTTCTACGTTGTTGAGATGACTTTACAACACTGGCAAAAAAGCAGACACCAACAATTGATTAATGTTCATTTTGCGCAATGTAAGCAACAATAACAGTAAGAATAACAATAACAACAACAATATTATTATTTAATTCTATGAGCTATGAAAATAGCTGGAAATATCAGACTGCAACTTGGACAGCAGCAGCAGCACCAGAGTCAGTAGTATGCAGTGATTTCTCGTTGTTGTACTGCCGAACATGGAAAACATGTCACACAACCACCAGTGATAACAACAACAACCACCACAACATCAATAATAGTGAGAGTGGCAGCAGCGCCACCCGTAAACATTGCATCGGCGACAATGATAGCAGGCAGCGTTGGACCCCAGAACCCAAACAGAAGCAACAGAAGCAACAAGAATAACATCGATGACGTTTGCATTGCTGATGATTTATTTCTTTTTTCCTACCGACACCATCACCTCCCATTCTCCTCCCCTGAACACATTGCATTTCTGTCAACAACATCGAAGAAGAAAAAACTTTTAAAAAAAAAAAAAAAAAACAAAAATCTAATAATTTAAAATTAGATAAACAGACTACAGGCGACGACCGTCTGGCATCGTCATTATAATCGGACATTGTACATAAGCTTAGTAGACTCTGCTACAATTTAAAAACATATTGTATATATTTTCACGTTTTTGATTATTTTTTTTCTTTTTAAAAAGTAATGAAACGTGGTGGTCATTTAAACAGAATGAACTTTATCCAAGGGACTTCAGAACAGGCAGAACCTGCAGGGAATTGGGTACCCTGTGGACGCATGTTGTTATTGCTATTGTGAGTGTGAAATTGGAAATTTGATGGGAGTCACCAGGAGGTTTGAATAATAGATGCAGTTTTAAGGGGATGACATAATTGAACTAGTTAATAGGATAAAGTAGAAATGTCTGTGGTTCATATAATTTCAACGGCAATAGAATAGTCTACCAAATAATGAGAGTGACGATAAAAAAGAGAGTGACAAGCAACAGGACAGGAAAGGTCCATTGTTAGGATAATTGGAAGAATTTAGGACAGGTCTTTGGTGTTTGGGAAGATGATAATGGTAATGTTAATCTCACACTAAGTAGTAAGTAATATAAATGAACTGTAGTTTAAGAAATCTTTCATTTAGTTGGGTTAAATACTTTCACTTAATTAGACATTTCTTACTAAACTGATTACAAAGATGTTTTAGTGCGAAATGCAATATCTACAATAGAATATCAGTATAACACTTCTGATTGAAACACGTTTATTTAAACTTTTCTTCTTTCCATTCAAAGAAGATGATGCTTGTGTCTTTTTTTATACAAGAGATTCACAATGTATTTATTGATGATTTCCATGAATGATTTCATTACATTTCTATCCTTTTATTTGTGAATATTCTATTGTACATATATTGATATTTTTATTCAACAAAAATCGTTTACATTTATTACTGTTACAATGTATTGTACTATATATTTTTCTATGCGATTTATAAATCGGATTCCATGGAGTATAAAAAAATACTTGTAAGTTGATTCTATTTTACAATACAAGGAAACACATTTTAATAAAAAATCAACAAAGCATAAAATGCATCAAAGGATCTTATATAGAAATGTCAAGTATTCTACATTGAAATTGTTTGAATATTTTTAGTGGGGGTTTTCTTTAAACCTTCAAACAAGAAAAAAAAAAGAGAAATAAAAACATTTAACATTTTTTATGCCTTTCAACTCTCTTCTCATCATGTTGTCATAATATTTATAACCAATTGGGTGGAAATAAGAAATCCTAATCAGATTAATATTGAGAAATTCTGTCTTTTGAAATTTTGTGCAGAAGCTTCTTGTTCGCTATACACAACATAAACAAAAAAAAAAAAAAAAAATGTTAAGTCGGATTTTCCTAACTGAATGGTTTATGTCAATGTAACAATATGTCACAAAGAACTCATAAAAAACTTTAGTGTATCAAAAATTTCATTGATTAGAATTCAGTTCCTTAAACTGTCCGAAAAAGTTTAAGAATCATTAGATTAGATCTATATGTGATGCATTTAACTGCTGTACTTAGAACCGCAGAACATATTTCAAGAGCTTGAACATAATATTTATTGAAATCAGATCACTTGACATATAATTTATGTATAAAAAGTTTTCTGCTAAATATAAGGAAACTTCGGTGAAACCGGTTAAATTATTGTTATGTGTTATTTTCTTTTATTTATCTACTTTTTGTTTGTTTGTTTGATGTTGTTGTTATTATTTTTTTTTTTATTTGAATTATCAGTAAAAAATTGTCTTCTATTTGAGTTGTTTTCCCAACAGACACTTATGCTTCCATCCATAAAGACAGTAATACTCTCGTACAAAAACATCAAAAGTTGTTTAAAGAGAAGAAAAGAGGAGCCAGAAACCGAGAATATGGAAATGCAACATACATGTATAAACATTTAGTGTCTTAGTATAAAACTTCAATAGAATGAGTATCCTTAGAAATAAGAGTCAGAGACGCGGGGTGTACAATTGACATAGGCACTGAGGACATAGTCGTGTCTTCAAAGCTGTTGCAATCCTTGTAGAACACCAAAGAGACATATGTATGTACTGAAGTAACATGGAGGAGCTTGTTATTCGCTTTTTGTCATTTAAATTCTTACTATGTATTTTTCTTGGTCTAAAATTGCAAAAAAAGGAAAAATGAAATTGTATACAGATGCGAATGCAAATTGATGGTAAAAAATTAGAAGTGTGGAAAGACATGAAGATGACGATTGTGATGTTGTTTGTAAATAACAAATATTGTCATTGTCGTCACATTTGCTATTATTGTAGTCAGTTTCTTATGGTATCGATTGCTCTGACTTGACTGGGAACTTGACTTTCTTTATTTCATAGTAAGTGAAATTTAGTATAAAAAGAAAATGTTTAATACGGAAACTACTTAAAAATGAAGCAAATGAATGGTAGAGAATAAATCACACATAGATTCTTGTATTACTCAGTTATTTGGGTATTTACACTACACTTGTGTAGTTTGTTGAGTATCAATTCCTTGGATTTTTTGTAATGAAGATCCAATAATTTCTTATAAGAGCATTTACTAAAAAGATAAGAATTGAAAGTCAACGCCCCAGAAATTTCCTTCCTTCATCCTTTCAATAGTTTCATAGCCAAAAACAGTCTTTATTTCAAATTTAAATTTCAAATCACTACTTGTTTGGATATTGTTTCTATATATAATTTTATTGTTGTTTTTATTTTACTACTTTACTACGAGCTACTAGAAGTCTTTGTTTGCTTCTCGTAATCATTAAAACTGATGAGGCATACATAAAGTGCGGATGCTGGAGCTAACAAAGGGATTCTACTGAAAGGAATGGATGTTGAAAGTAAAAGAAGAAAATGAATCGCAATAAAACCAAATGATAATTGCAACAATTTACAGCCAAAAGAAAAAGAGAAAAAGAAATGAAAATCGAATAAACAAAAAAAAAAAAAAAAATGGAGAAGACAGTAAGCGGATGTGCCAAAAATGGTAAAGAGACAAAAAAGAAAGACAGGGTAACCACGAGGGGATAAGGAACGGAATGACAAGGGAAAAGTGACAGCAGAAGCCAACGGAAGTATAACAGACATGAATTGAAATTGAAGATATCAGTGTGAAAGATAGCATAAGGGTAGAGATAGGGAATTTGATAAAATTCGTAATAATAAACAACAAATGAACTGAAATTACATTTCACACATACAATATATGTATATATATATATATAGTAAGTAGTATGTAGATACTTAGATACTATGATAAGTCATACACTCATTATCACACTCAGAATATGTATGTACCAAATAATTGTGCTGTGATGTATATATACTCTAGTGTGTTTGAGAATGAAGGTTGAAATGAACTTATTTGTAAAAGGAAACCTTCATGACTTTTGAAGTCAAATTGAGTTTCTGTTGTAAATGCCATTAGCCAGAAATGCATGTTTGGCAAAATGTGTCATAGGTATGTATATAGCAAATGGGAACATAGTATATGGTGGGTAAATGAGTTGCGGATTGAGGATCTTAATATGGATGATGATTGATGTGTGAGTTTGTATGATGGCTTCTAGCATAAGAAGTCGAAGAAATGCAAATGTCCCGACATGTAAGTAAATATGTTTGTGTAAAGAGAAGATGTTCCTATATCCTTATTTAGAAAGGTGATTAATATTCAAGAGTGTAGAACTTCAAAAAAACAAATTTTTCTTTTTAAGAAATTGAGACATATATTTGTCAAACTCACAATGAAAAGAATGTAGTTGTTCGTGAGCAATTTATATAAGATTGTGTGATACTAAGCTTATCTGATGGTTAAATCAAATTTAACAGAAAGTGGTTTGGTTTAAATAATTTTTTGTTAGTTTTTATGGGTCTACTTCACAACATCAAATGCCTCCTCCCAACTTAGCAGCATTCCCTACTACAAAGCTATCTATGTAATCGAACCTTCTTTGTCTACTCGCTATATACGGCAGACAATCCAACAATTGACTTAGTTGAAGCCACAAGTGCTAATAAATTCTTTCTCAACCCAAGAAGCTTCAGAGATACTACAGAATTTCTTGCAATTATTCCACGCTTTGGCTAAGCGTTGGAATTTCGGAATAAACGCAGAGAAATTGGCGAATTGCGTGTTTACATTGAAGCGTGGCAATTGTCCAGTTGTCACTATGACTCCAACATCACTAAACGTACACAACAATACTAAGCCTCATATGACGCGCTCTTATTAAAACCATTACCGCATGCTGTTATGTAAAGTTGTGTAGGTTTGACTGGTTGCTACGGCCGTTTAGTAAATTGTCGCGCAACAACCTGAGGACAATTTATAGACAAGTAGTGGCCCCTGTTTGGCGTTACGCAATTCAAATCTGAGGTTTTACTGCTGCAAGTAGTATTTCGCCGCATAACTGGGATTCCTTGGCTTGTGCGCAACACCATTTTGCAAAGAAATCTAAGATTCCCGTGATACTCGATGAAATCCTGCAACTCAGCAATCGTCACCAACAAAGATGGATGGCTTTGTCATCCAAATCGACTGGCGGTAACCCTCAGCCATGGAGTATAGTTTATGTATGCTTTGTACAACGAATCAACCTGATTTCTATCAAATTAGATTTTGATATCACATAAACTGGATATGAGTTGTTGAAATCGAAATTTTTTCTTCCACAGCCTTAGCAGTTTAAAGACAGACTTCACAAATATTTGCTCAGAACATTTACTTTTTGAAATACCAAGTAATCGTAATATTCAAAAGAAATATTATATGTGTATTTTGGAACAACCCGAACAATCATCATGACCATTCGAATTTTCAAGCTTGACAGCTAAAATGAAGCCATAGATTACTTCATTACTAAACATTTTGTATTTTCATATTAATAAGTATACCTATAATTGTTTTTTTTGGTCATGTATCCATTCCTCATTATGATTATGATTTATTAGTTAGAATGAATAAACAAATTCATATGAAATCTCATTAAATTTTCTTATTACTTTTACTGTTTGTCGTTTAAAAATGATTGCATGTTCTTCCTTACTTTCCGGTCTTAGAAAACCTTTTAGTTAGTATCCTTATTTTTGTAAAGCAAATGTTTACAAACTACCCACGGTTGATTCTGCATTAAGATGTTTATATGTTTATGTGTTTCTTTGTTAGTAAAGAAGCCTAGTCCTTTTTGCTCTTATTTTTCTTTTTAATACCCAACTAAGCTGCTTAGTGACTTTGCACGTTCATTTCTTTGCCTTCACTTTCAACTGAGTGTGTGTGACTGTTTCTGTAACTTTTCATATCTGTGTCTGTATATGCTTGTATGTGCATAAAAGTATCTGTGTGTATTCAGTTTGTGTGAGTGTGTTTGTTAATGAAATTTTGACGTTATTTTCTTTTGAGGTTTTTTCTTTTTGACGTTTTCAGCTCATTTATGGCGCTTGCCTTTGACACTTTTTTGCATACTTAGGAGCAGCTGCAAACTTCTAGATACACACAACATGATGATTAAATTGAAAGTCTCTGAAAATATTTTTTAATTCTTCTCTTGTAAAATCCAATATGCGTTTATGCATATACCATTTAAATCTGTCAAACTTATATGGTAGTTATTTATTTGATATATTAAATTTATGAATTTTTTCAAGAAGATTTTCCATGTACTAAATTGTTTAATTTTTAATTAAAAGATTATTGAACTATTGTATTATTGTATTTTTTATTTCTTTTGTCTCAGAGGAATTTAATTAAATTTAATTCACATTAAATACAGATACTTATATATGTAGATACTTAGTCTTAATCCACTTAAAATTCTATACACTTAGTTTGGATTTGCATTTTTTTCTCTTGCATAGAATTTGTTTTATTAATTATGTGCATAATTTACTTTATTGCTATTTACAGATACATAAAATTCGATCTACAAATAGTTCCTGGGGGAGGGAGGTAGGCAGACCTCCCCCATTAACGTATATGTGTATTTTAAATGCCAATGAATTTGTGTGAAACATGGTCAAGGAAGAATCACTAAGCACTTAGAACATCCATTTTGTTAGCTATTCTGTTTTTTTTTTTTTTTTTTTTGATTTTCTGTACATAAAATTTTTACGTTGCTTTTACGTTGTATGTCCGTTCTGTGCTAAAAATTTGACTTTTATTGGCATCGATTCCTCTCTCGAATGTTTCGTTTATTTACTTTTCGACAACTAAAAGTGTTTTTAATTTGATTTCATTGTTCGAAGTCACTTGAACAATTTTTATACAAACGTTTAATATTCATTCCGTCGTTGGATCCCTCAACCCACACGTCCGGTGACATTCATTCATTCAATCTTTTATTTACTATTCATTCACCAACGTATTTATTGTTGGTTTCCTGGTTTTCATGCTCTCAGCTTTCTACATGAATGTTGACTTGATTCTTTAATGGTTTCACTGAGTTTTTAATTGATTGTAAGCAATGTTTTGTGTCCATTGCCCATTGCCCATTGTCCACAGTCCCTCATCCCACATCCTTTCCTTAATTAGTTTTTGACGCTTTAGTCGTTGATGGACTGTAAAACGTTTTAATTAACATGACAATGTCAGACGACAAATGTTGAATGCAATTTATTTTCGGCAACCACTTGTCATTCAATCATTGTTTTATTATAAAATTGATTGGCTTTTTGGTTTAATACATTTTAGTTTTTCATTATTGCATGTCACAAAGAATAATTCAAAAAAAAGTATTGCGACAATTGTATACCCCCTACCTGTGTCATCCATCAATCAATGCTGAGGGGGTGGCAATATAAATTAAGCAATACAAATGCAAGCAGAAGTTGGAACAAAAATACTTTTAATCTATCATTTCTGATTTGACAGATACGTACATATATCGGCCTAAACTTTCATACCATCTTTTTCACAATACCCTGTAAAACAGAAAACAAGTCACAGGATTAAGTTTCTATAATTACTTTATTTATAGGATATATTTAATTGATTGTTGTTTCAAATTAATTTCAAAGCAATGTAGTTATGGATATGACTTTTGTATGGGTAATACGTCTTCCAGTGATCGGATAAGAGGCAAAGTGACATTCATATTCACACTAGCGTGAAAGGGAAAACATGTGGATTAGTGAATAATGAGCCTCGATTGTTGGATACCATATATGTACTGTAAATCACCCCTAAAGAAATAAAAGTAATTAAGTCATGGAAAGATTCCGATATTGTTATACGAGTATGTCAATTTTTTCCAATGGGGGCTCCATGTTTTTGAAGGGTTGGTATAAGAACATGGGATTTGTTTTCACTTGAATGGTGCACGGCGATGTAGCGAAAATTTTTGAGATGTGAATAATCGGGCGAGTGCGGTAGTGTTAGTGAGATGGTTGTATCAGGTATGGCATAAAATTCTGGGACTCTTTCATGCAAGATGTGTAAACGAACCTTTAAATTAGAGATATAAATACCTCCAAACCAAAATGAACACTCAGATACAAGTAAGGAAATGAAATACCTATTTGTATAGCGTTCAATAAAATTGTATTGCAAAATTATATAAATAGTACCTTTGAAAAAGATACTAATAAACTTCCATTACACTTTAATTACCCTTCCAAGTTGTGTCTATGGGTATCTGTATCTATGAATGCATGTACATCTATGCGCATTCATTTGAGTTTATTGATGAAAAATGGTAAAAGGGAAGTAAGTAACTTTGACTAGTCGAAAAAGATTATAAGTATAGATACAATATAAAGATACGAGTACATACTCGTATGTGTGTTTTTATTTGTCTGTTGCCAAGATTTGTTTTGACTTGGCAATTATTTATTTTTTTTTTTTTTTTTCGTATTGAACTAAGAACAGTCTTTGGTGTGCCAAAGGCAAACAAACAATGATTTCAAAATTATTGCGATAAAAGTTTAACTTGTTATGAAAGTAATTTTGTATTTTACGAGTATTTATTTTTTCTCGATTATTTATTGCTGAAACACGTTATTACTTCCATAATATTTTGAAAACAAAACTAACCAAACTTGGCAGGAATTTTGTAAAGAACTAAATGCAAAAGTAGAGAAAGAAACATACATAATTTTATTTATTTCAATCTCTTTAACTTACATAAATTTACATGAAATATTAAAACAATTGTACGAGTACAGTATGAGTATGAGAATGAAAATGAGATGAGTTGAGTTGAGTTGAAAAGCATGCAATGCACGAGCGTTAATCTTGTTTGGATATACTGACGTCATAAAAGTTTAAATTAAAATTCATCGCTCTTCATTTTTGCCCTCTCAGTTACGCGCCTACCTAGTTTGCTTACTTCCCTCTGGTTTTTTCTCTCACTCTCTAGGGCTCTGCATTTTAATGAGGACTGCCTTAAAGGGGTTAAAGTTTTTAATAAATTTCATTTCATTGGTGCAATGTGCCATTAAGCGACACAAGATGAAGTACTTGCCACGCACTCAACACTCACAGCACAACAACGGCACAGTGAAAAGCAACTTTAGCATGCATAAATTTTGTCGTAATTTTATGCCTGACATTATTCATTATTCTTATTATTATTTTTATTATAATAATTCTCTTTTTATTTATACATTTTTTTTATATATTTAATGCAGAAATTGCAACAATAACAGCAATGACGACGACATACATTTAAAAAAAAAAATAAAAAAAAATGTCAACCAGTTGCATGCAACATTTATGTATCCATTTTGCGGTAGAAGTCCTACATGTCAGCTACAATTTTTATAGCATGCGATAATTTTCTTTTCATCATTCATTACTATGCCGTTTTCTTCGTGCATGACATACATACTTGCATGATTGTTATAACGATGTTGACGATGATGATGATGATGATGATGAAAGGCCCCTCAAATTATGTATGAAAATATGCATGAAATTTGAATGAAGTTTTTATTTTGATTTACCAAAAACTTATTCACTTTGTGTCAACATTTTATATGCAGCATGTTGTAGCATGCAAGTAAAATTGTGGAGCAGATTGCATTGGAAAATGTGATAAACTGTTGATGAAATTGTGTCAGAACTAATTTTTATTTTGTAAAATTGCATACTAGAAATTCCATATGAAGGTGGTGGCTTTTGAAAGTTACAAAAAAAATACGTAAAAAAAAAAAAGAAAGTTACCGCATGAGTTTTTTTGTTGAGCATATTTTGTTAAAAATACTTCAAATTCATGTTGTTTTTTTTTAAATAATAAGAAAGGTGGTAGTCATTTAGTTCCTTTAATGCCTTAATTATGAGACATATATCAAGTTGATCCACAAGTATGCAATTTTTTTTTATATTATAGAAGTATATCAATCATATGAGAAAATTAAAGAAATCGAATTTATTGTATCTAAGTGCTTTCAATTTAAGTTCCAAATAAAAGTCATAATATTTATTACATCTATATATATATAATGGAGCATTTGATCAGTTTTTAAATAACTGCAGAAGTATAAAAGAACATGGAAGCCGAAAGAATTGAATGCTTATTTCTAACCTTCTTCCGATATATTTAAAGAATCTTGCCCTTAGCAAATCTTTTCACCATTAATGAAAATTCGATTGAAGTTACGCAATATCTTAATGATATATACTTTAAATCTTCAGTTCATTTAACTTATTCTAATTAACTATGATTACAACTTGCATGTAAGAAAGTATGAATTTGAACTTACTTAGGGCACAAAATATACCCTAGGTATATTGTTTTCGAAATTTAATTTGGGTTATTTGATTCTCTTCATTCTTTCTTCAATGATATTAATTATACGCAATGAGGTTGCACATTGGATTTAGTAACCAGTTAATGCGTAGAACTTTTAAGAATGTTTAATTTGTGGATATCGATTTTGATGTTGCAACTAAATGAAACCATAGATGTGCGTATAAAATTGTAATAAAAAGTAACAAAAAAAAAAAACAAATTGCATTGCTTACATTAGATGAGGAGCATGAAGGGGACATGAAATATATACTTACAATAAGAAAAGTTGAAACAAAACAAAACAAAAGAAAAGAAAAACTAGTTGCACTAAAGTAGTAATGCTTCTTTATACTAAGGCATTTACCTTTCTACCTATATATGCGTGTATTTATGTGTGAGTGTGTGTGTATTTTTGTGTATGTGTCCCATTTCCGGCATGAAACAAAAGCACCAAAAAGCAGCAATACTCGAATGATATAGCGAACAAAAAATAGCTCGATGAACTCACGTATTCACCAAATGTACGAATGTGTATTGTGTACAGTGAATGCCTCATATAGCACTTGAAGAGCGTTTTATATACAAAAAATATTTTCATTAAATGCTTCACTATTGAACTGAAATCAAGCCAAGAAAATGCAAAAACAAAAACACAAACAAAAACAGGGAGAGATGAGAAATAAAGAAATAGCAGAAACTCATTAGTGCACGTTGAATAAATAACTTCAAGCGCGTAAACTGAGAGAATTTCAATTGATAGATGAATGTATGAGGAAGGGATGGATGGAGTAGCATAAACAGTTCGAAAAAATAGACATAATATGGCGCTAAATAATAGAAAAAGATGCACGAAATTGAAAATTTATAATATCCGTTTACGAAACTTACAATAAGTGAAACTTTTATAGAGTACGAAAAATAATGACACAAGACAAGAGAAGATAAGAATCAAATGTCAAATTAAACTTATTAAACTTTTATTGTTGGTTACTTGAAATTCTATACGAAATGTTACCAAAAAGAATCGAACTGAATTTAAAGTTGTGTCTTAGTAGAAAATTTGCTGTTTAATGAAAATTGCTGTTAAGAAAATTGACACAAATGTTTGGACCATAAAAGTCATTTATTTTCTGCCCAAAAACTGGTTTGGCTTAGGTAAAAAAAATAAAAAAAAAAAGTAAGGGGAAGTGATGAGTTGTCACTAATAAAACGTTTGCCATAAAAATGACATATTCCAAGACTTTTGCACGGAGTAGTATGACATACTCATAGTTAGAAATGTCCTCAGTTTCATTTTCACTTAGATGCCAATAACGACCAATATTCCCGTCGTCTTAGAGTCTCTCTTGCCTTCCTCTATTTTGCTTTTTTTTTTTTGCTTTAAGCGACTTCCTGTGTTGCTTGCATTAGAAGCACTTAAGGACACTTTAGTTGGTTGGTTCGTTGGCTGGCTTTCCCCAACTCAACTGAACTGAACTGAATTCAGTTCAGTTCAGTTGTTTAACTCAGCTCATTTCCTTGGCACAGTGAGCCACCAGCTTATGTTGTTTTTCAGTTGGCATGGCACATGCAAGAATATACATCTCCTCGAGTCCGATATGGCAATTGCCGTACTCGTTACGGCAGCGCTAGCGCGTGAACAAGCAAACTTGTGTTGAAATTAAACATTAAGTTAATTCCTAACATGGCGGCGAACGGAAGTTGCTAGCGGAAGGATGTTTAAAGTACAAGACGACAAAGAAGAATCACAAAAACAACATAAAAAGGATACTAAAAAAAAAAAGGAGAACGAAAAAAAGATAAAGATGACAACATCAACAAGAACAAAACAAGAGCAAGAATACCAAAGAAAAATGTACTTCATTTTTGTATAGAAAGCTAATTTAACGTCGTTGATTACCAAGCAACGCCTTCGCCTATGCTCCTTGGGTATGTTCTTTTATGAAATGTGGGTACTCTGATACTTGGCCAGTTATCTCATGAACAAGACTGTGGCGACGACAACAAGAGGATATAGCACGTATTCGATGATGCCCGCTTGCCTGCCTGTGTGCCTGCCAATTTTTACGATATTTTATGGCTCTTTTTAGTTTAAGTTTTGTCCAGAATGACATGGGATGGGAATAGGATGTCTGATTTTGATTGAACCATCAAGTGGAAAGTTTTGAGATTGTCAGTTAGTCTTGGCTGCAGTTGGCAGACAGAATCTCTAGTGTTTGTAGCCGTCCATAGTAAGTGATGGATGGATGAATGAATGGATGGACTAAATGTAGAGTAAGAGATTGCATTATTGAGATTTCACTGCAAGAGAACAGAAAAGATGAAAGGCAAGAGAAATCGAAGAAAGTACCAAAAAAAAAAAAAAAAAAAAAAAAAACTGTAAAAAATAAATTGCTTTATTGCAATATTGTAGAAATAACTTAAATAATTTGAGCGGATGATGTACTAAGACGGTGGTTGTTGGTGGTCCTTATTATTGCTTAAGTTTTGTTAATCGCCAGTAAATCATTTTAATGTGATTTTTTCATATAACCTAAAAATGTTTACCAAAATTGAATGGGTGTCTGCTTAAGACATTTTAACAATATTGTCATATATGTACGATACATTATTTGGCAACATATTTTCAAAAGTATACAATAGTTTATTTATATAGTTCAAAAAAGATTTTTCATTCGATTTTTGAAATTTTTATAAAATACTAGCAAGTTTACGGGGTCAACGTTGTTTTGCTTTAAAAAAAAAAATCCAATCTTAAGACAAAAATAAAGTAATAATACTAAAAGAAATATACAATAGATTGATTGTTTTTTGTTTACAATAAGGATATTTGGTGAACGATATTTTAAGTCGATCCCTGAGGTCCATATGTAGGTATACAAACTTGATGGCTTATCAACGCGCGAACACGCCGCATATAAAATTGGCCAGGTGAAAACCACGGATTTTCTAGATCCAATTTTTTTTTTATAAAATATGTAGGTTAATAAAACGAAATTTAAAAACTAATGTGTATGAAGAAAAAAACAATTTTTTGTTTTATTAAATACAAGTTGAATCTGCAGCTTTCTTGAGATGACACTAAGTAGATTTTAATAGTATGATGATTACTGACTTTTATTGTCCTCAAGTTGACACTAAGTTTTATGTTAACAACTCATACATTGTTTTATAAATACTAAAGCTAAGTTAACTTTATAATTTTAAGAAGTAAAATCTGAAATAGAATTTGCGGTGATTTATAAAACATGATTTGTTAATGACTGACATATTGGTAAATATGAAATCAAGAAAAATTGTCAGAGAATAAATGACATAGAACTAAATAGAAAAGAAATTTTGTTTGGATAAAGCGCACATTAAGAAAATCACACAATATTTACGTAAATATTGGAATAAGGACCACAGGGAAATACAAAATAAGAAATTTCGACCAAATTATATGTTATTCAATATGTATTCTATGTATGACTTCAAAAGGTAACTTCTTGACGTGAATGACAGTGATGATTGATTCCCTGTCTATGCTTAGTAAGGGACAACTCGACGTAAATGGCAATGAGTAAGGCATTTTTTGTTATTATCCTTATACTTATATATTACTATGAACTTTAATTTCTATTAAATCGTTTGTTATTTATATTTAGATACCAGAAATGATAATTTGTTTTTCTTGGTTTCGTTTAGCTGAATTTTAGTATAAATTTTGACTAGGAGAAGCTACATACAATGTTTACTTGAGTCAGCTCATGTCACACCCAATTTTAGTTATTGTAATTTGGTAACAAGAAATTCAAATTTCTTTATTTAAAATTTTTTTTTTTCGCTAAATTTCTTGAGTGATTAACAGAAGTTACTAAAGGGTTTGTTGTGAATGACAATTCTGGCTCTACTTGTATGTGTACTGATGATCCCATCTATAGGCTGTTGATGTAAATACATATTGAAAAGTAGCTGTCGTTGAATACCAGAATAGCAGACATTAATTAAATGTGAGTAGAAATGATAGTAATTCGGTACATAATATGACTTTGTTTTTTTTTTTTGCTTTGGTAATAACAATGGTTACACCTATTTAGTACTGTTAAATGCAGTAGAGCAATTGTGTTGTAACTTACTCGAATGTGCACAAGAAACACAAACTAACATGGAGGATTTAATAAAATTATATAATATGTATGTATTTATTACATTCAACAAACCCACGTGAGACCATAATTTTGTTTTTGTCTTCTGCGCTGCATGAGGTCATACAAGGGGTTTGTGTTGTGTGTTCAAAAACTCTGCGTGAAGCAGCTATAAAAACATGTATGCTTAGATAGATTCAACTCAACATCGGGAAGAGTAGGAAGTTGTATGACAAATTGTGTATTTCTTAAATTTTGGTGTTTATGGATATAAGTATTGTATTTGTACAGATCCAGAGAAAATGCTGCCTGGCGATTATTAATTTTATATATAAAGGAAAAAGCACTTAGACGCCCATAAATGACAGTTACTGCACAGAGCTGCCCTGCTGGTTTTGTTGGAACCTTTGCGTACTACAAGGATTAACCGTCCGTAATGTTTGTGTTTAATGAAAAGGTCTATTGGGAACTCATTGCATGACTTATCTAAGTTTTGTTTGGAAATACTTCAGTTATTGTTGGTTGTTTGTTTGTGCGGTCGTCTATGTCTTTCCAAGTTCCATCTGAGTCAGTCATGTATTTTGTTTCTGAAGTAAGAAAGTACTAAGTATTTTGCGCCTTATTTTTTGTTACACGTAAGTGGTGTCCGCCTAAGATAAATTCAGTTGCAACTAGTCAATGAGTAAACTTGTCTTTTATACTTCTGTACATTTCATTTCATCCAATGTGACCAATAATCTTTTCACTTGGCTGAATTCTATAAATAACCATTGTAGTAGTTTGTACTTTTGAAATGAGATCGTGTTAGAGCCATTTCATCATCCATCTTTATCCTTTCGCTCAACTTCTACTACTACTATTTTTATGTCAAGTCGTAACACATATTTTTGTGTTCGCCAAACGGATGTTAAAATCGCTATTATTATTATTTTTTTTTAATTCTAAATTTTTTTTTGTTGTCTACACCGTCAACAACAATAACAACAATATAACAAATATGCAACTTCACTAAGTAAACTGTAAAACTATTGTATTGTATTTATTATTATTTTTACTCGTAGTATTTGTGTATGTGGTTTTACTGATGTTCGACTATGTATTTATGTGTGTTTTTTCCTGCAGCTTTCGCAGTAGCTTTTATTGTAACTACAATTGGTGGTGACCTCCTTTTTTTAGCCTCACCTGTACTACTACAGTAGCGGCTTGAAGAGTTTGCTGTTGCTACTGCTGCTGATGTTGTTGTCGCCCGATTTCACTTCAGTGGCGTATAATCACAAAACTAACAATAACAACAATGCAAACAGGCGAAAAAAAAAAAAAAAAACAACGACAACGACAACAACAACAACAAATATAGAAAATGGAACCACAACAACAATAATGGCATAGGACAAAGGATTGTTGCAGACCTAAGCATGTGTAGAATATGCACACATTTATCCTGATTTCGCTTCCAGCTTCAGTTTTTCAGTTTGGCTGTTTCTAACTTACATTTGCTCCAGTTATCCGCGTACTTTACAACCTCTGACATCGTTCACACTCGTTCTCTCCACCGTTCTCTACAATCATTTCTCCAATCTCCTCTACAACTTTCTCTACAGCTTTCTATTCCAATCTATAGTAGTTGGACCCACTGAGGTGGTGGTACTGGTTCGCACTTAAGCAAATGGCACTAAGTTCAAATGAGTTCTATCAGCGCGGAGCACTCGAAAGCGATTTGGCTCCTCTTACTTTTACCTGATATTATTTTCAATCTCTTTCCTTACTCTTTTGCTCTCTTACCCTATCACAAACGTGCTCACTGTCTCTTTCTATTGCTGTCCCATCTTTTCTGTCTTTTCCTAGTAGCTTTTTATTTTTGTGCCATAATTTATGAAAAAATTCTGATTTAAGCGTTTGTTCTTGCTGTGGCTCCTTGGTGTTTTGTTCTATTCTATTCTATTTATTTTGGCCTCATTGTCTACCTTAGCGTAGTCATGAGGTTTCTGTTTTGGTCTTCTTCTTTTGTTGTTTGTGTGTTAGCCAGGACTTCGCTCAGTTGCAGTTCCATTCTATTTTATGGGAAGGTATATATTATTATGTATTATTATTTTTTTTATATTGCACTTCTCACATCATATTAGCAAAGGTTTCATCATTTCATCGTGATACTTGTTACATATTACCTAAATGAGGCTTCATAAGGATTACATTTTTCTATTAACATGGTTAACATCACTACAAGTGAAGCGGATTCGAAGATCGACAAACTTCATTTAGGATTAGTGATTCGCTTCTATGCCTTTTACTTGAGATTTGAAGGCATCTTTATCATATTTTGGCTTTTGTTTTATTTATAAAGGATTTATCTGTTTACCAGAATATCGCAGCCCACTCCACACAATCCGCTGGGGCTCCTTACACATGAGTCATTCCGTTATAAAATGTTCCATATATTATTCTCTAATTTCTTATCTTCCTGTTTTGATTTTTGTATAAAATAGTCCTAAATGTGTTTTCTTTGGCGATTTTTTTTAAAATGATTTGATAAATCAAATCGATTTTGAAAATTAAATTTAAATAAAATTTTACTCTTACGAATAAATTGAGAAGAAAAATAACGAGAAAAGGAAAGAGAAAAGTGAAAGAACCTCAAAGGTCCTTGTATACCAAATTTGCTTGTGCATTGACACATCCAAGTTTTTTCTTTTGCTATAAAACTATTAATGTCAATTAGAAAAATTTAAAGAAAATTATGGTGCAAATTTGATTACAGCTCAATTACAAGTGAAACGCGAGTTTTCACATTCGTGAGCAATTCAAAGCCAAATAAACCATAAATAACGAAGGATAGCTGGCACAAAGAGCATTCATTGAAAGCTAATATCCTTGCGCTTCACTTAAGTTAGATACAAGGAGCATATAGGTATGCATATGTGAGTTTGCTTAAGAGATCGTTGTATGTGATAGAGCTGTGGGCCTTAGTCAACACTTGTACTTCGTTAGTGGCAAAGTGTAAATCATGGAAACACATTCACACATCAGTCGCAATATTTAAGGATAACAATGGAATGCATCCTTTGGTTTCACACCTCCTACATTGTACAACTGAAGCAGTGACGTCGATGCCTGATGCCTTTGAGGAACAGACAGCAAGAGTCAGAAACTCCTACAACTCACAAAAGGACTGAAACAAGAGTGAAAGAAAGAAAGAAAGAAAAACAACTCGAGGAAATCATAAAGAACGCCACAGAGTCCACAGGATGCTTTGTGTATTGTTCTTGCTGTTGCTAGTGTTGATTTTGTTGTTGTTTTTGTTGGTTGGGCACCCAAAAGTAGCGTGAAATGCTTCCATGCTCACTAGGATTGCACAGATGGGGCAACGAGTGGTTTTCCAAAAGTATCAGGCTTGCGTTCATAACTCCTCGCTGCCATTAATCTCCGCGCACATTTAAGAAATGAACTTATTGATCGTAAGTCGCACTTGCTTGATTTTTATGGGCCCACGATGTGTTTGTGAGGAGTGACTTTTTACGTTCGATGCTACGGAGGTCAGTTTGAATTCTTGCGCGGAGTATTGAACATTGGTCTGGTACTTTTGGTACAAACCTCGTATGTTTATAAGAGTGCTTTTCTAATGTGTAGGTTTGTATTTAAAACCGCTTTTTCACGCTCCTTTTCTGCAAGACAATATGTTTTCATACACAATATCTACGTTTCCATGCATGCTTCTATGGATGTAGGTAAAAAAAAGGATGATGAAGTGAATGAGATATGGCAGCACTTGATAAGCGCCTAAGTGAGTAAAGCGATGCAAGTCAGTTGACGAAAGGAATGAACGAATGACTGACTAACTGAATGAATGAATGAATGTGGGAATGAACGCGTTTTTGAAAAGCCTCAAGTGTAAATCAGGAAGTGAGAAAAGGCGCACTGAGCTGGCGCAGTTTCCGGATGCTGCCACAGTCAACGATGACGTCGCTGCACAGGATTTTCACATGAATGCAGATATGCAAATAAAAGAAAAAAATGGCACTGTTGACGACTTTAAGGAAGTTGTCCCATTTGAGATGTACGCAAGTTATGTGTACCCCTTCATGTTGATTCCACCCATTAGTTTTGTATGTTCCTCAGTTAGTCAGTCAGTTCTTCAGTCACTCAGTCCATCAGTGTTGTTTGTTCTTTATCTCGGTTTTGTTTTTTGTATGTTGTTTGTCTTTTAGTTTTCGAGTTTGTGGCTTGCAGGCGTTCGTGTACGAATGTCCTGTTTTGGAAATAGAGAAAAACAAACTACAACATTGTGGCCAAAGAGTTGAGTTGAGTTTCATATACTCAGCCAGTTGCTTGTATTAACTAAGTATATAGGATTAAGGTTGTGAGTAAGTGGTTGGATAGCTCTAAGTCCTTTCATCATTACACGCGAGTTACGTATCCTCACTCCACGGATAAACAACACAATGTAAATAATACGTTTATTATGAAACGGTTCCTCGCCGTTAATACAAATATAAAACACTATAACCAGTGGCTACTGTTCTATTGACCATCAATAAACTAATAAAATCTGTTATTCACAGGATTTTAGGATTTTCTTTTTGAAGGGAAATCTCAAAAAATAGAGAAAACTCATTGGAATTTCAAAATAAAGGTCAGATATAATTATCTGAAGAACATGGTAATAGCACACAGATAGGTAATATCAGTGGTTAAGAAATACTGTAGTAACAAGGGTAATATAAAATAAATTAATATTACAGACACAAAAAGATATCTAGTCTTATATTGTATATTTAAACGAGCAATTCTTGTATATACATAAATTTATTTCGCGTATCTCCGAAACTGTTTATTTAGATGAAAATTTGGACACAACAAGTGTCTGACCCATATTCACCAACCATGGTTGCTAAGAGGGGAACGTTTTTATTAGAGAAACTCTTTTGTTTTTTGTTATTTCAAATTGAAATTCGGCCAAATTTGTGAAAATCATGCGATTCTAAATTAAAAAATACTTGGTTGATTTTAAAATATTCTTATTTATTCTTATATCGGCAATTTATTACAGTTTATGAGGTACAGTCCTTGACAGATATGTGACGATACCGCTCCATTTGTGGACACGGTTGCTTTAAATTTTATTTGCATAGTTTCAAACACTAGGAGGACCCCTCCTGTCCTATCTGTGTTGGTATAGACGAAGATGCGCACCACGTACTTTTCTGCTCTTCTCGTTTCACCGACGAGAGAACACAGATAGAGGAGTGTTTTGGCGTACCGTCTACAGTAAATAATCTGGTGCCACACATGTACCAATCACGTGGAAAGTGACTACGAGCACAAACTGATCGTTCAGCTGACGGACGGGGGATCGTAGATTGTTGACGTGCAGTTGCGACCTACGAACAACACAGACATATTAGCACACCCACTTACTTAGGACTGGCAGAGCAATTATGCTCCTCCTTTCCTCCTGACGAAATATCTAATGACAGTTCCGGGGGACAATAGGACATGGGATGGACGCTTTTAGCCAAGTTAAAGTCCCGCACTTCGGTTGTAGACCGATCAGGCTTTCGATACTTTTCTTCCGATAAAAAAAAACCCTCTCCATTTCACTTTTTCACCTTTCAACTCCCGGGTCTAGATTACACTACAATCGGGGAGATAAGCTAAATATGAATTTAGTCTTAGGTGTTAATTTATTCAACTATAGGAAACTCCCAATTTTCTCCATATCCTTCAAGAAATTTGTGACGACCATGGATTTCACTATATTTTCCTCATAATCCAACTTAATGTTTCATGTGAGTTTTTTATTCTTTTTGTGTATAATTTTTTTTTCTTTAAATTCTTTATCTTGTGCTCTACATAAATTTTATTTTGGGAAATTTTGGTTGAATATTTCACATTTTACATTTGAAAATTTGTTGTTATGCTCTTTTAAAAATTATACATTTTAGTCGGTCGCGTGGCACAGCACGCAATTATGGTAAAAAACGCCACTTTAACCGCCTTTTAGCATACCTAAAGTTGTTTTTGCAATTTACCATAAAATCTAATTTTACTACCCAAAAGTTATACTATATAACTCTGTCATCATGGCGCCAGTAAAAGATTGTGAGATGCGAGAAGGATGGGGATCAAAGTTGACCATAATTACCACATAGTACATGTGTGTGCTTATGCTTGGACGAGTATGTTATGGGTAAGTTGGAATTTTGTTATGAAGCTCATTTTGTGTAGACAATTTTCTTTTCTCATTTATTTTTTATACAGTGAATGGGTGTTAAAAATGTAGTCTGATATTTGTAATAGAAAGTGGGAGCCCAGTAATGTTTGTCAGAAGCATCACATGCAGAATTGCATAGATCAATTAGGATTGCTTTTTGTCTAGATGCTAGTGTCAGTTTTAAAGATTTTGATGATTATGTTGAGTTATATCAGATCTTTTTGACAGCCAATTTGATTCACCGACCACTACAACACATAGCCAATATACCTACAAGTACATCTATACATTTGTACATAAATGAAACCGTAAAATGTTAGTTAGTTTTTCAGATTTTCCTCCAATCAATTATATAACATAATTCGAAGCAATCCAACAGAACACTGCAAGATAAGTCTACGATATACACCAACTATTTAAACTAAGTTTCTTTTCCATATTTTTAATGTTGAACTTGGGTCCATCATAATTTTTTCTACAAAACACATACTTTTAATTAGAAGACACTATGCAAAGATTATGTGTAGTTATGCAACTTTATTGAATTTTTAATCTGGTAAGTAGTATGAAGTGTAATCTCTATAAAAAGCACTTTTTGAAACATAAGTCATAATATTTTTTTCTACTCATTTATAAAAACACAAATTTTATGTAAGAATATTTTATTTTGATTAAATGATTCTAAATGTTGTTTATTTATTATTGTTATTTTTTTTTTAAGTAAATAAGTTTATGTTTAAAGAAAGGGGGTGTTATCCATCTTTTGATTTTAAAGCTGGAAGTTTGAAAGGCTTTGGTTACGAAAAAGTCTTCATCTTTCACAAATTATTCAATTTTATTTATGAACTCTAAAAAATGTTGTTTGGTTAAATTAAAAAAATAATTACTTTATGATTTTGCTAACTTTATAAATTGTGAATTGATATAATATCAGAAATTACTCTATCAACAGATACGAATTTCTATTTCTATTCAATGTGTTTTTGGAAATGTATGAAAAAGAACATAACAAGTAACAAAATTACAAATATATATATAATTTCAAAAATTTGCAATGCTTTTTTTCTGTCTTGTCAAATGTATATAGTTAACAGTTAAGCACAAATAAAAACACAGAATAACACAGCGTATAAAAAAAGGTTATTTTTATCAATTTGTTGCATTTAAAAATACCAACAGTTTTTTTTTTTGAATACTCAATTGAGAAACTCAACTGTTTAACAAACAAAAAAAAAAAAAAGAACTGTATTGAAGCTTATGGCAATTATTCACAAATAAAAATTGTGACATTGCTTTCGTTTTGAAATACTTGGATACTTATGACAAAAAACACAAAAACAAAAGGTCATGAAGGTCTGCTATCTGAGCGTGATAAGCAAACAATTATTAGGAAAGCAAGCACTTCAACAATCTCTTGTACCCAACTAGATAAGAATTTAAGAAAGCCAATTTTGATAATGACGATTTGGTATTGGTATGTCCTAAATACATCTAAAAGAATTATTAGATCTATATGAAGAAAGCGAATCATAAGGCGGCACGGCTTCAATTTTCAATAAATAATTTGCAAACCAACTGGGACTCGGTCTATAATAATAGCCGTTTCATCGTATGATTTTCTAACAAATTATTTTAGCAAAATGTCACCTGCCCACCGAAAAGAAGTTTAATTTGAATGTACCAGATGAATACCGAGGCTGCTTTAGATATTTAAAACAGAAATAGTTGAACTCTTGGATTGCCCTGAGTGCGCACATCACCTGAGCCCCATTGAGAAGCTTTGGTGTATCCCGACTAGACGTGTTTACGCGGAAAATATCAAATACGAGTCTGTTTCACGTCTAAAAGCTACCATTTCCAGGGGGGGTGGAACAATTTAGAGCCAAGCATTCTAAATAAATTGTGATGAGGATGGGGATATTGAAAGTTATACAAGTAAGTATATGTATGACAAAGGGGGTTACATCTTTGACAATTTAAGTTATTTTTGTTGTAGTGGCAACAAAACAAAATAAAATGTCGTATAGTTTTGATATGATTGAAATCTTGTAGGAACAACAAGAACTGTTGGTATTTTTTTCAAACACGATTTTGAATTATTAAATTTCTTTTCTTTTTTTATATTATGTTCTTTCATTAAATGTTTTAATTTTCCTCTATTTAGAGTCAATATCAAATAGAGATCACAAAAATTAAAATTTTGTTTGGTGTTGTATCATTTTGATAAACAGTATATACTTGTAAAGCGTAGGAATAATTTACATAAAAACATTGTGTCATTGTGTTTTGCTTTGATATAAGGTCTCTTGCGGTATTCAGCGCCCTACGTAGAAGAAGAAAATATTAAAGTTAAGTTGTGACTTCACTTATAAAAGTTACACTGACCAGATCAGTCGTAAGCTACATATATCTATTTACTTTTTGCGAAACGGACATTAACCATTTTTTCATATTGAACATTTGTTAAGTGGCAAAAAACACATTTCATTGGCCAATACTTTTTAGTTACTTTGTTACTTATATCCTTAAGATTTTTACAAATCACAAAACAGTGTCTCTTCATAACAGACTGTTAATTGTTTTTCAGGCTGAACTTGGAATATAAATATACAAAATATATATTTTTTTAAAATCCATCAAAACAAATTAGAAGTCACTCAGCTTTACTAGACTGCGAATATGTTATGAATTATTAATCGTAGTTTCATTATATATTTTTGTTTTATAAATTTTTATAAATTTTGTTAAATTTTAAGTAAATTATACAATTAAGTAGCCAATGATATTACAGTACCAGCTACTAAGGCCTGCAACTCTAATTGTTTTCACTCAGTTTAAAGCCTGGAAATCCAAGCTATGAAGGATATCCAAGATCACAAATTATAAGTGAATCCTCTATTCTACCTTCTTTGAATTAGTATTCTAAGCACAGAAAATTATAAGCAATTAATTTATTTGTGCTGATGTAAATTTAATGTAAATAAGTAGTTACATCTAAACGTAATTTTCGAGGAAATAACACTACGTAAAGCGTTTGTCCAAAATGGACGAGCAACAGGAAGCAATACTGGAAAATTAAGAATGAAGCCCCTGAAATTTGCCACATAGAGAGAGAGAGAGAGATTAATAATAAAACATTCACCAATCGAATCGCAGTGAAAATGAATTAGTAAATAAAGAAAATATAAAATAGTTAAAGATTTTTTGGAAAAAATATATTTGTATATGGACAGAAAGACAATTTAAATGGTTTTTAATTATTCTGCTTCAATAAAAATAGCAACCAGACTTAATTTTAAACCACCCAATTGGTTTAATTTCTTTAATAAATTTTTCATATTTTTTTAAACATTTTTTTCCTTCTATCCCAAAGAGTATTTGCTCACATCTGTTACACTTCCTTAGTGGGACTCTCATCAACAACAACAAAAGCAACAACAGATAATAAAAAAAAAAAAAAAGTAGGATGAAAATGATTTAAAAAAAATGTTAGCGCAAATGTGAATAAAAGGAACAAAAAATGGCACAATGCACTTAATGACAATGTAAATGGAAGCCGCCATTTTGCTAAAAATGCGCAACATAATTTCTCTTTTTTTTCTTCTTTTTGTTCCTCACAATAATTGCAACAGTTTTGCAATATTTTTCTTTTATTGTTTTGTTTTTCTCTCAGATTTTCTTTCATTATTCAACGAGAATTTTTCCTTCTCCCAGTTAATTTTTTGGTAGTTTTTTTTATATTTTTTGGCGTTTCTCATGACGCGTTGCCGCCGAGGACGTTGCCACACATGGCCGCAAATTGTTTACTGCAAGTTGCGTCTATGTGATGTATGAGTGTGCATATCTGTAAAAGCAAGTGTGTGTGGGTATGTTAGTGAGTATTTAAAACTTGCCTCGGCCTCGGCTTGATGCCATTGCAATTTCAATGTTTGCTTAGTTAAACAAACTTGCAGCCGGAAATGGAACCGACGCCATTGCGAATATGGGAGCTTTGCATAAAGTCAACACACAAAATAACCCACACTCGCACATAGATATTTTGTTACATACAAAATGTTGCTGAGATTACATTTCGGTTATTTTTTTTTTTGTTGATATTATGTTTTGTTAGTTTTGAAAAAAAAAAAAAAAACATGTTTCTTTTTATCTTTTGTTAGTTAAAGTTTCTGCCATTGGCAAGCGTCGTCCTCGTCCTCGTCCTCGTCGGAGTCGGAGTCCTCGCTCTTGTAGTCGATGTTGAGTCATGAATTTTCTATATTTACGAAACCCATTTGAAGGACTTTGTCGTAGTTTTCTCTTCTTGGACCTTCTTTATTTTGCTTTTTAATTTTGTTGAATTATTTTTAATAAAAGAAAAAACAAAAAGAACATTTTCATTTAAGCAAAAGAATTTAATTTTACCATGTCTTCGTATTATTTTGATTGACTTTAGTTGTCTTGGAGAACACAATTTTCCTTTCTTCTGAATGTTTCGTCCTTTTAGATTCCTTTTTCTTGCGTCTCTTCATGTTTTTGTTTTCTTGTTATGCAAGACAGTTTTCAGTTAATGAGTTGAGTTAGGTCCTTGTATAAAATTAAGTGTTGTCCTACTTCAGTCGTATACTCGACAGACAAACATACTTAGTATCTTAGATGTCAGATAGTGAATGGAAGTTAAAGACAAAAAAAAAAAAACAAAAAATACAAAGTAGCAAAACAAAACTCTTAAATGAAGAGGACAATAAAGAAAAGAAAAGAAAAGAAAGAAGGCCAAATGAAGAATAAAAAAAGATATGAAACATATTTTTATACAAAACTAAGGAATTCATAAAGTTGAGTTGAGCTAAGTTTTCTTTTCATTAAAATAGGATTTTATGTTTCTAACTTCTGTTTATGAATTAAATGAGTAAAAGTCAAGGGATATAAGGGAAAAGGATATCAAAGATAAAGATTTTGGGTAAGGGAAAGTTTAAGGAAAGAGTAAAATCTAAGCACTGACAGTATCTGAAATGTAAGGATACTGTTACGTAAACATACGTAGAGATATAGATATAGAAACAAAGTTTTGTCCCAAAAATAAATTCAGTGTAAAAAGTTAAACAAAATATTGTAAAATGAAAGTTTTGTCTCTTAGAAAAAAAAAAAATAAAATAAACACTTGTAGCACTTGAAATTTATTTAAAATCAAAGGTAAATACACGTTACACCTAAATATTGTATAATTTTTTTTTTTTTTTTTTGAATTTTGTGACATTTAGCAAATGTTTCCATTTATTTATTTAGAAATTTTTATTTGCTTTTTTGTTTGTGTGAGTTAAAAGAAAGATTCGTATTCAGGTGTCACTGTCAATCGCATTAAATACAATAAATAAATCTAACTTGAACCGCAAGAACATTGAATAAGAATTTATTTTGCAAAAATGTTAAAAAAGAAAAGAAATAAGAGAAAATTTGTTATAAAGATTGGAGTGAGTTTGACATAAATCTGCATGAAATATTTGCCACGAAGCCTTGAGTCAAGCGATTCGCATCGGATAAGAGTCTACCTTCATGCTAAACAGTGCTCAGACCCAAGTTGACTGAGTGAAGTTGAGTGTTGACATAGAAACGAGTAGAAGGAGATGCAAATGTTCTTTTTTCTTTTATTTGCTTTTCAGTATCAATGCAAAATGGCGTTTTCATACTTTAGAGATACATACATACATAGCATAGTATAGGATTTTGTGTTCAGTTAGCGGCGGATTGTTACGTGTCTTACATTATGCATGATAACTTTGAAATCTGTAAAATTATGCAAATACATTTCACCAATAATTTTAAGTCAAAATCAAAAAAACGATGATACAAAATAAAATTCTCAAAGACAAATAAAACAAAAAATACTATTACGTATATACAGACAACTGAATAAATATAAAAGAAATTTAACATACATTGTTATGTGTTGTTGGTGTGGAATTGTTGATAAGACGTGAATTGTATTGAAAACTTAAATTATAAAGTTTCAAAGATCTTTTGATTGTTTTTGGTAAAGATTCACCAATTGCAATTTAAAACAATTGAATTTTATTCAAATAAATGTTGAGGATTAATTCAAAAGTTTTCATAAATGCCTGCTAAATTAAGAAGGTTACAACTAGCAACTCAAGGAGATTCACCGTTTCACCCATTATTTCAGTTCTCTAATCTGCAGTTGGTTAACCTTGGTTTCAATGTCAATGCTGCTAAGACAAAATTCCCTAAATCTTCAAAAGAGATTGTGAATTATGAAAAATTAAAAATAATAAATTTATTTTGTGTTGCATCAAGAACCAAAATGCAATGAAATGGTTTCATTGTACATTCACTTTCAAAATATCTATCCTATCAGTTAGACTTCCAATCGTCAAGTAACTAATATATGATTACTAAACTCAAGATCCGCTCCCCAATCCTTTATAGTGACTACTAAGCAGTTTCCACATAATCCAACTATAGATGATGATAAAAAATACTGGAACCTTAGCTTTGTGGTAAACACTGAGAGTTTTACCTATATTACTTTCTGGTTCAGCCGGTTAAGGGGTCATTCAATATTTTTGTTTAGTTCTAACTCAGGGTAGAATTTTAACCTGATTGGGGCTCATACTAATTGCTAGTGCAAAAGCAACTCACTATCAAGAGTAGCAGAGTTTTATGGACAAATTTCGAAGCTTTCTTTGTACAACAAGCTTTTCCGCTTTGCAAACTAATAAAAGATTGTATTCTTCCAATTAAAGATCATATAAATAGATCTTCTGTGTTACATAAAAAACACTTACAATCAATTGGTCCTTTAGATCCCCATGATAAGACACGAATCCGAAGGATTCAATCATAAGTACTTAGGAGCTACGTCACATTTTATGTCTTTTTAGTATTGTTTATAAATAATGGAAAAAAAGAAAATCCCACTTTCTGGAAAATCAGATTATATAAACTTGAATTACTACCTATGACTATAATTTAAATTTAAAGACTCTTTGTCAAGTATTTATTTTACTTTTTCTTAAATTATTGTACATACTGAAAATCTTTCATTAGAATCATTCCACAATTTTGTACTACGTCTTTATACAGAAACATTTACTACAGATGTAAGAAATCGCTGAAAATATGTTCCTAACCAAAATTGTATTATACAAATGGCAAAAGATTATACTCTGCTCTTTATAAGATCTAATAAATGCATGAACTCCTCTGAACTATTACAAAAAATAAAATCCTTTTTATTTGAATATTGCAATATTCTTACATCGTGAATGGTACTTGGCTTTTATGCCTTCGAAAATACTATAGCAGAAGATTTGAAAAACTTGTAACTATTTTCTTATTTGCAAGAAAAATCTCATATAAAAACATGTCAATATTTTACACTCAACTCCTTTATGACTTCTTTATTTATCCACGTTTTTTTTTTTTTTTTTATTGTGTGTTTGTAGTGTTCTTATGTACATAAATATATAGTACTTGGAAACCTGTGCGCTGGCAATGAATTCATGTGGTGAAATGAGACTCTTCATGTATTCAGAAGTTGTACTAGTTTCTTTGAATGAAAAACCCCGAAGCGTTTGCAATAGTAAAAAGAATGACCGACCAAGAAAAACACGGAAATAGAAACTGACAATGAATATCTAATGTCATGTTCGCCACCAAAGAGAAAATATAAGAAAAATACTAGTAGAGCGTCGTGACTGGAAAGGAATGAGAAAAACTATTTTCAGAAAAATCATAAGCAAACAAATATGAAATAAATCACAGCGGGTTATTGACACGAAAGTAAATATTTGCGCATAACCTAAGCGAGTATTACACATTCTCATACTCGAACTAGGATATCATATGAAGCAAGGGAACTCTTCGTTGTCAACCCTTGGATCAGAACAACGATAAGACGACTGCGACGATGACAGAGAGAAAACTTTTGTCAAGACATGGGCGGTCGGTCGGATGGATGCATGTTAACTGAGACGGTCTACGAACTCTCGAAGGACGTCGATGTTGAAGACGATGCCGCTTTGGCTATGAAGACCTTCAACATTGCTGAGTGCTGAGTGCCGAGTGCTGAGCTAAGCATACGTTAGACACATGCAAAGTTGTTTTCAAGAACTTTTCCCATGTAAGATTTTGTATTTTGTATGGAAAAATGCCGACATAGACTAGGAAAGGGAGAGTGTTGAATCGAGAGTGTCGTCGTCGTCAACTGCAGACATTTTTACCTCAACATCAACAGCAGCAAAGTCCACTTAATCCAAATTCAGTAAAAATTGTCAACGGCACGCTAAGAACACATGGTATGAATGGGTTGGTGATAGCCCTGGTGATGATGATGGTGGTGTTGGGGGTGCTGCTCATAGAGGTCTAGTACTAACAAGTGTAGCTATCGTTAAACAGCGAAATACTTTGGCGTGCTTTGTCAGCTTGTCAGTCAAGTTAAAGGTTCTTGCGACATGTTTTTTGCCATCGCCATAGCCATCATCATTATCATCATCATCATCAACACTAGCGTCACTCCTTGCCAAATAACCAAACTGAATTGAGTTGGATTCAGTTTAGTTCAGCTGAGTTGAGTGCACTCTAAGGAATGTCATCAATAGCGCTCGAATTGTGTTTATCCTTTGAGCGCTCATATGTACCTACAAGTATTTATATACAATGCAATACATACATAAATATGAATAGATAAAAATATTTACATTCCCAAATACTGCACATGTATGTATTGTGTACAAAAATATTGTAGGTTTTCCTTAATACTAGTTTTATTGTCAATATCTTTATGTTTTCTATACTTCAACAGCTGTTCACACATTTAGTCACGCCAGTATTTCAACGTTATGTGTTTAACGTGTAAATGAGTTTATCCTTTTGCTAACATGTCCTGGTTAGCAATAATAAACAGAAGTGAATAATATTCACACCCCAAAGTGTAAGTAAGAATTTCTTTTTGTTCCATTTTGAGTATATTTGGTTTGACATTTTAGGCTTGCATTTCCGTTTATTCTGGAAAATGAGAAAAATATTAAATACAATGACAACTACAAAGAAATATAATTTTCAAACAATGAGTCGAAGGCCTTGTAGCTAGCATTCCTTAAAACTTAGGTTATATATATTATAACTAACAAAATGTATATAATCTAATCCTGGAAATAAAATAAATAAATAAATAATAAAATTCAAACAAAGGAAAAATTTCTTTTGCTGCTTAAATGGATCGTGAGATTGAATAGAATGAAACAGAGACAAGTTAACTGAAATCGATTTACATTCCATTTTAATAAAAAATTGACTTGTGATAAGAACAATATATACATGGAATAATTTCATCTGTTGGTCTTGGCATTCGTTTCCATGGTTTTGTGCGAAGGGTGAAACAATGAAGAGGGTTGATACAAATTTATGATCCAAATAGAACTCCGCAGGTTTGCGCCTAAACAGCGCGAAACACACCAAAGACCACCGAACGATATTGCTCTTTTTCAATTTTTGTAAAACTAACCGACACGCTCGCTTCCAAAGGCTATCAAAACAAAACTAATGAAGGGAATTAACTGAAACTTTGACAGTATGCTACTAAAAGATTGTACTGCACGATGGTAATACTCTTTTGTAATAGCTGCGCCACCGGGCGGTGAGGCTAAGTACTTGTTGATTGATCCTCGTACATACTAAAATAAAACTGGTGATCAGATGAGATGGGCAAACGTATACACGAAGAGACTGACCTACAAAAATCTCCTTATGGTGATCAATTGTATACATGATTTATTTATCGGGTCTAATTACCTTGTTCTGGTTATTTTAAATAAAATAATTGAAATAAAGGTTAGGATTTTAAGACTCTCTAGCTTATGTTAATATATTATATTTATAAGTATTGATGTATATAGTTTAGACAATTCTTTTGCTATTCCTCTTGGTGTGGCAGCTATGTACAATTGACAAGATGATTCCTCCTAGTGAACCTCGAAACGACTGAAATATGTAAAATATAACCTAACCGAATCGAATTTTGTATAGCCTTGTGAAAAATAAGTAAATTTTATGTTAGGAAAACATTTTATTCTCATTCGCTTGAGTAAGAAAAACCATTTTATGCTATCACCTCATTATTATCATTAATGTATCTTTTACAAAGAAAACCCTTTAAAAGACATCAATCTCATATCTTAAACGTCTTTTCAGGTTATGGACCACATACTCGTACATTGCAGTTTCATCCGTTTCACTTGCTAGGCTTGTTGGTGATATTTCTGTATTAGACTCTCGGAGGGAGGAGGCAACATGCTTCACTGAATGTTCGTTTTACTTTAAATGGCATTTCATGGCAGATGTTCAAAAACTGCAAAAGCATCCTAAAATGCTCAATCATCCATGCAAAGGATTATCCAAGACTTTTGTATTACGGATGGGCCTCCTCTCTGTATGGTTGGGTGTGTGTGTGTGTCATAACTTGAGCAACGTCGTCATCGTTGGGTAACCATAACATGGTTGCGCAGCTTTTTCCTTGATTTGATTTAGTTAAGAAAAATATTTTTCCGATTTTTCCCATTTTTCTTCTTTATCCCAAGTTCATGCAACATAGAATATTTTTATATTCTTTTTTGCCCATTCAAGTTTTGTGAGAAAAGCCTCACTTTTTTGAATGGCAACTAAACAAATATAAAAAATATTGATAAAAAACTTTTTGAAGAACAACACGGCGGATGTGTCGTGAAATGGCAGGGTAGACAGTTCAATGCAAATATCGATGCCAATGGATTATGTTTTTTTTTTTTTTTTTTGAACCTTGAATGCCTCCTTCATATTTTACAAAGAAACACCAAGAAGGAAGACGAAAAAGACGAATGAATACTTCATATAAAGTTGAGTGCACTTCGGCGAATGCCTGCGCCTTAGGGCACTCGACAGGAAATAACTAAGTGTGCTATTCATGGTTTCAAAATAAAATGGCGGCGTCAGGCTACAGAGCCTAGGGCTGGCAGGCAACACACGTTGACTCCATTGAATTCATTTCATTTCACTTCAAATCGATTCAATTCAATTCAACTCAATTCAACTCAATTCGATTCATCTCGATTTGTTTTCAAAATTTGAGTGGTGCTGCTAGTGCTTGAATTAATTTATTGCATCATATTTTTATTCTATTTTTGCTTAGAAATTAGTCAAATGAATAAGAAAAAAAAAAAATTTCAAAGTGAGGAAATGACTAAAGGAATAAAGTAAATAAGAGAACAAAATCCTTTAACAGAAATCAAATATTTGAAGTTTCAGATATTCAAATTTGTGCTTTAAGTCAAAATTATCGAAGCATAATAATTTCGTAAAAGAATAAAAATTCATGCATTTCATTTTGAGCAATTGAAAACTCAACGCAGCTTGACTCAACTCAATTCCACTCAAATCAAAACCAAACAGAGCGAACGAGCATTAAAAGGAAAATAAATCCCTTTCTTACTTCCTTCCTCCCTCTTGAGTTTAAGAGCTTAAGAGAAAGAAAAACACAATAAGACAGAAAATGAGAGAAATATTTAGTAAAAGATGAAGAAAATGTTTTTGACAAATGCGTTACTAATACGGGATCTTAAGAGACTTATATCTCAAATATATTTACAAACATAGATTACTCATACATACCTAGATAGATAGATGGATAGATATAAATTGTGGCACGCTTTGCTACCAATTGTACCAACATACACATACGATGTGTGTTCCAAAAGTATCTGACTTGTGTTCATTCAACTGTAAGCTGTTATTAATATTCTTTATTTGGCTCGTGCTATCCTGCACAGAATTTGGGTTACCCCAATCGTCGTATTATTTTCAAATGTTGTTGATCCTGTGTACTTATAGTTGATTTTTCAATTATTGTAACATCTTCTCTATTGAAAACACCGTGCGATCTATTTCTTAATTCTCGATTGGGATACTCGAAATGTAAGTTATCGGTTTATGGATGATCTCTTTTAATTAAAATTATTGATTTGATTACGATACGGCATATACCATTCTTTAATCTATCTCTTGTCAATAGTTTTGGAATTACGTTTTTTAAGATGCAAATAAATCTTAATGCAAATTCATAATGAGTCACTTGTCAGATATTTTTGGAATACATCTCGTATGTGTATTTACGCATATCCTTGAATATTATGCTTTGTATGTTTGTAAATCTTTGCTTTCATCTTAAACATTCAATGGAGGATGCGTTGTCATCATCCACGTTCACATCCACATTAACATCTATCAAAATACTTTTGCTATAGAAAGCAGTAATTCATGCAAGATGAACGAACATCAGCATATCAGCATAAAGTTCTTCAAACTACTATCCATCTTGTTACGAGATACGAGTATACATACGTACGAGTACTTACAGGGAGATAGATGAGTGAAATATCAGAATTAATGATATGTGTTTGCGATGAGAGTAAACTGTTAGATATTGTAATGATGGTGGGGCCTTGGATGGTGACCACTTAAGACACAACGTTGCGTGTCTGTTTGGCATCATTATTATGTTCATTTGTAACATTTTATCATTGAAATTGTATATTTGTATTTTGAATATTCTTAGTCATTATCGTTAAGGATAAAAATCGCATATTCATTTCATTGTTTCCCTTTTGCTTTTTGTTTTTTTTTTTTTTTTGTATTCTTTCGTTTCTTGTAAATTTTTTTCTATAATTGTTATGCTCCATGAACCTTCAAGGTTCATTTGTTTTTGCATGAAGAAAATATTTATAACTATTAAATTCTTAATAAAAGTTAAGTGTTTGTCTTAATAATCGATATCTAGCAAATAGAGAAGGTTAATGGACTCTAAATTCCTTTGAAGTAGAATTTAATAGATCGAGGCCTTGAAAAAAGGATAAATTCGGTATGAATAACCTTGACAAATACTTATGCAAATATGATCACAGTGTCTGATATCAAATATTATCGTTGAAGCTCCTGTTTAGGATCTTATAGTTTAATGTTTCATACATCTTGCAATAAAAATTTACACATTCTTTTGTCAATTGTGTGGTTGTTGTTCAAATTTAAAATAATTTTGAATTGTGGTGACTTAATTTTGATATTTTCATCAACATTTATGTAAAGAAGATTGACTAAAAAGCTTTTATAGGAAGGGATAAATAACACATTTATTTACAACTGGAAGAGTTGCAAAATTGTATTTTCTTTATTTATTTTGAAAAATACAAACATGTTTGTTCATATTCAAATTTTATCTTCTCCATTATAAAAGTAAATCGAAAATTTATTAAAGTCAAACCTTTATTTATTAATTTTTTTTACGATAAACATAAATAACATATTCATTTAAATAAAACCAACATATGCGTAATGTTAAAAAAGTGCAAATTCAGGCAGATTATGTAGGAAAAAAAAGGATAGGAGAAAAAATATATTTGTAATTAAAATCTTTTGCAAAAAAAAAAAAAAAGCAAGAGCTCACATTATTGTGTTTAACCTTTACAAATATTTCTTCCTATTTTTTTACAAAAATTTTTAGCGAAAATGTTTTCCCATCCAAAGAGAAAAAATGAACAAATTTGTAGAGCGAGAAAGACCCGCAAAAATCCACAACAAAACAATGCAATAATATTTAAGGATTTTCAAACATTTTGTTTCTGTTCAATTTTTAATGCCAATGCAGACTTAACAGCGACTTAGTTCATTGGTGTCAATACACTAAAAATAAAACAGGAATTATAAACAAACTAAAAACAAAAAAGATGAAAATTTACGCTTAGTCGAACTTTAGTGAATAGGAAATATTGAAAAAACCTATGTAAAAGGAAAACACTTCCAGCTTTAAACAAGCCGGACAGATTGATAGACATATGCGAATACAATGCAAATAAAATTGAGGCCGATATCAATGGAGAAGTTGGATAGATGCAGTCAGGCATCGAGGGAAGGGTGTTCAACCCCCACAGACAATACATTACAATTTCGTTGACATACATTGCTTTTGCGAATGTATGAAACTAAACAACAAATACAAAAAAGAGCAGAAAATAGTAAAAAAAAAAAAACACACCATTATCTACTTCGGGACATAAGCCCAAACGACAGCAAGCCAAATGAGAAATTGAAATTTAAACTAGAAAAAAAGTTATCTCCGACTATGCCGAAGGTGAAATACTCTTCACGGGATTTGCATGGGAGGTAACGTTCTTAGTGATCCGATTCGGATGGTTCCAACAAATGTACTGCGCCTATCTTGTAAACTGATAGTGTCAAAGTTTCAGTTCTATAGGACAAAAAATACCTAAGTTTTTCTAGTGGTCTGATTCGGGTGTTTCCGACAAATGTACTGCGTATGGTAAAAAGAAAGGTTCGTGCAAAATTTCAGCTCTCTAGCTCAAAAACTGAGGGACTAGCTGCATACATACAGACAGATAGACAGACATACGAACATGGCTTAATTAATTCGTCTTGTCGAGCTGATCAAGAATATACATATATACTTTATGGGTCTCTGATCTCTCCTTCTGCCTGTTACAAACTTTATGACAAACATATAATACTATTCACTCTATGCAATAGGGTTCCGTTTGGTACCCTTTGGATACGGAACCCTAAAAAGGGGAAGCTAAGCATGAAAACTTAATTTGGTACTACCTATTCGTTTGCTTGTGTGCACTTCGGTCCAGTTTAACAAATATTTAAGTAGAACTTTTTATTGAATTGTTTATGTTTTCATAACCTTCTCCTTATAGGGAAAATGTTATTTTTGTTCAATGCATTTTACTTTAATTGATACTCGTAGAATGAGTCTTTCGATTAAGTATAGGTAGAAAAGGATTTTCATTCATCTTGGAACCAATTTTCAAGCACTTTGTCCATTGCTCCCTGGTCAATATGGGATTTCGGCGCGAATGTTCTTTTTCAAGTGATCAATTGTTTGGGGATTGCCAGCATAAACATTATCTTTGAATGCGTCTTACAGAAGAAAGTCCATTAGCATCTAATTGCAGCTGTGAGAAGACCTATGGACATCACCAAAACGGCTAATCACACATTTGTTGAATCTTGTGCGCAGAAGGTTGCATCAACCGCGCGATGGTATGGCATGTTGCGCCGTCTTGTTGAACCCATAGTTCATCGAGATCGATATCTTCCAATTCCTGCCACAAAAGGTCAGTTACCATTTCCCATTGACAGTCACGGCGCGACCTATTGCTTTTTCGAAAAAGAAAGGACCACATACTGTCTCGAACTGGATGCATTGACTTCTGTATAACGAATTGTGGATCCGCCCATTCCTCAAATTCTGCAACTATGTTTGTTTAAGTAAGCGCCGAGATGAAAATGCTCTTCGAAGATTTTTTTCCAAGTTTTCAGTATTTCAGATCGTTGTTCCAAGCAGAAGCGAACTATATTCGTTCCACGGAAGGTTAAAACTAAACAGCGTCATCATCGACAGATAGAGTTCTTCATAACAAAATGTGTATGATGTTTAAATCAATAGGAGTGTTGTAATGAATTGTTTATTTTATTATTCACATAAATTTGTAGTCATTAAACCTTGAAAGAGAATGTAACCATATCGGGATAATTTCATGATAGCTCGCACAATTAGTAGTAAATGTAAAATCATGAGGTTTTGTATAAAAATATCATATCAATTCAAACAATCCAATATTATTACTGTTCCAGTTTCTGTACTAAATAATTTACAGCTTTTTATATTGAAAATATGAAGAAAACTTTATCTTCCAGTCGAAATATTGTTATATGGTTTCATGGTGGTTTAAAGTAACCATAAAATTTAAGTTTTTGAACTTGATTTAGAATGATGTTTTACCTTGCATTCATGTCAATTTATTGTCTATCTGTAATTGAAAATATTGCGTCAAAATTAAAAAAAAAAAAACCGATCACATGTCATGATAATATTAAGAACACCTGCTATAAAAAAAAGGCATGCGTGTGCTTTCTATACTATGATGATATTATTATTGTATGTACAATCGATATTGAGAGTGAAACGAAAACCCAGAAAAAAATTAAGGAATACAATTCAATTTCAATATGAAATAAAATATGTTTTTTGTTTTGTGTTGTTTTGTTACATGCATGCAATTTTCCGCTTTTGGCCATAATGCAGCTTTAGTTTATTGGCAGCATCGGAAACGAAGCGAAAAGGATTTGCTTAACTCGCATGGCGTCCTCTTTCTGTCATTCCCATACTTAAGTTTGTTGTTCTATTGTCGATGGTATGGGAAGGTAGCCTGTGCAGGGAAAACAACATAAAGTTTTTTACGGTTGTCAAAAGCGATAAAAATAAAAAAAGAAAGGAACAGAAAAAGCAAAATATATATACAATGAAAAAAGTAAAGAACGAGAATGTCGATTTGGGTCAAAACGTGTGCCATTCAGGCTATAAAAAGGCTCACGTTCTCATCGCTGTCATCCACGTCATCAACAACAACATCATCACCAGTAGCATCATCATCATCATCATCATAATCATCATTAGTTGAGAGGAAAATCCTGCTGAACGGAATGGAATGGGATTTTCTACTTGGACTGCAATTGCATCTTTTGGCAGAAAAATAATGAAACAACTTAAAAAAAGGAAAAATGAATAAAACCAAAAAAAAAAAAAACAAAATATATAAAAAATTTGGTAAATAAAACCTAGGAAACCGTAAGAATAACAAAACCAACAGAAGTGGAGGAAATCTTGTCCATATACTTACAATATAATGTATGCCATGCGACGTGGCAAATTGTTAAAAATAGATTTTTCCTGCTTTTCTTTTCATTTCTTTTTCTTTTTTGTAGTTTCTTATTTATGTTTTATTTTTCATTGTTTCTTGTTGTTTTGTTGTCTTTTCCATTTTACTTATTTTGCATTTACTGCATTCTCTTCTTTTACTCTCATTTGGTTTTGCTACTTCTTTTGCTGCTTCTAATGCATCTACTTTTGTTGTTGTTTGCCGTTTGCGCAATGAAACGTTATAATTTTGTTTTGTATGCAATTTCTAACTGGAACGGAAAAGCGTCGTTGTTCTAACGATACTCACAGATACACACACACCCAGATATATAGATATATTTATAGAGAGTACGGAGACATCCCAACTGGGCTGACAGTTTAAAAACGTTGATACGACTAAGTAAAGCCATCCATCCATGGACAAACCCACTGTCGACCGACCGACTGTCGGACCGATCGACCAACTGAACTGAAAGCGACAGTTATAAATAAGTTCAAGCTAAAATGGAGAAAGTTGTGTCGACTCTCAAAATAAAGAAAAAAAAAAAAACAAAAAACAAAAAAGAAAAAAGGGGAAAATGCAGTGGAAAAATCTAAAACACGGCAAAGCACGCGAAACGAAAGGAAAGAAATAATGCTCAGCATAAGCAGACAAAATGCAGTCAACAAAAGATAAAAGAATATTAAAGAAGCAAGGAGAAAACAAAACTAGTGTGCACTACAATAAGAGGAGACAGAGAAACTCGGTTGCATGAGTTGAACTGTTAAACCAGGTCAGGGATTTTGAGGTGCACTGATATGTCACTTGATGTCGCCATCTTCATCATCTCCACCATCTCCATCTCCATCTACATTTAATTTTTCTTTTATTTTTCTCCTCGGGTCTTGTTTTCTGCATGAGATGCGCACATTTTATGCATGTTTTATAGGATATTTATCTTTGTATCTGTACAAGTATTAGTTAGTATCTGCTTGTGTTTCTGTGTGTGTGTGTGTGTGTAAAGAAAGTGAAATTGTAAAAATATGTGAATCGTTATTCTTTGATAAACACCATTTTTATATAAAATATTTAAGTTTGTATTTTCAATTGTAAAATCTTAACTTAGATTTGTGTGCTTCAAGTAAATTCAAGACTTCAAAATATTTGATCGGCGAAGGTTTTCCAACATAGAAACAAGAAAAATTACTATTTCTGCTTCTGTTTCAAAAATATAGAATTCTGATTTTGTTGCAAATAGCAAACACACAGAAGTGAATAGTATTATAAGTTTGTCATGAAGTTTGTAACAGGCAGAAAAAGACAAAAAAAAGACATAAATTATATATATTCTTCATCAGCTCGATTAGACGAATTGATTAAGCCATCTCCGTCTGTCCGTCTGTATGTATGCAAACTAGACTCTCAGTTTTTGAGCTAGAGAGCTGAAATTTTGCACGACCCTTTTTTTTTTTTTGTTACCATACGCAGTACATTTGTCGGAACCATCCGAATCGGACCACTAGGAGGGGTACCTCCCATACAAACCACCCATTTGAATACTACAATGAAACATTCACTGCGTCCTGTGATGAGTATTTCATCTTCGGCATAGTCGAAGATAACCTTCTTTCTAGTTTCTTTTCATGTGTTTTCTATTTTCTGTTTTGTTGGATTCTGTTCTATGTGAAACCATTACTTTAGTGAACTAGCGTGCAGAGTTCCCGAAACGAGTCCCGGTTCGATCAAGGGAGTTATATGATATGGTAATCCTCTATTCCCCATTCGTGAAGAAGGTTCCCGTTTTTACCTGAATGTTGTGGACCATTCGAAGCTAAGCGTATATAAAGCAAGATCCTTTATGGATTCGAATGCCAGTTTCTTAACAGTAAAGTGCAGTAAGTGAATAAAAACAAACAGTAAAGTGTAAGTAATCAAGCTGATACAGTGATATCCTTTTATTCCAACTACCACACAATATCATAGCAATGTTAATATCTCTCTTTATATGATGTTTGAACATATGTAAAATGACTGATTGAATAAACTTAAAAATAAAATATTGAAAATAAAATAATATAAATGTTTTATGTTTCTATTCTTCGACATAAACTACTTTGACTTGTTGTCATAGATACATAGCACTTATCTATGTTAAATTTGGTATACGTTGACATAATTTCAGCTTTAAAGATTTAGGGGTTTCATACATAATATTATATATGGTATAATACAATATAAATTGAACTCAAATTTTGTCCTTTAATTGACATACATGCACAGTATCACTAATCACTTCAATTTTATACTCAAACATGTTACATTGCAATTCATCAACGATGATTAATTGGACAGGAGAATGTTGTCATCATCATCATCATGCTCATTAATTAAATTACAAGCACTTCATCACTTCAAATTGAACTGATGCAACTCATTTAGAACTCGATGTGAGAAATGTGTCAGTAGAACAGACTTTTCACTTTTGTACACGTCAGTCAAAGATACTTAAAAACACTAAACGAACGAACGAACCAACCAACTATAGAATGAACCAAAGAACGGGGGAACAAGTGGCAACAACTTCATTACCCAGATGGCCCCATGCATGCTTAGATTCTTTACTTGTATGGTACACGGTATATGGTATATGATGGTGGTGTATTACTCATAGTTATACAAAGTGGTTTTGAAGCGGTTAGAAAAACCGCATGCTGCATTTTTAATTGTGGCATTAAAGACGGAGCATGGGTCACAGTTGGTGTTGATGGTGTAGGAAATACATTACTTCATGGAAATGTACAACAAGCGAATTTCAAGTGTTTCAATAAGAGAGAGAGGAACAGTGTAGCAGACATATAGAGAATGAATGAAGAATAGGAAGGACTAGAACTAGAAGGACTCAGGATGGTGTTAGTATGTTGAAAGTGTCTCCTCTCTAACTGAACAAGTAAACAGGCAAACAGTAGTCTAACAAGAGTCAAAACCAACTGCCAACGGGTAAAAAAGTATAAAAAAATGGACCACTTGAGCCGCATTGCATAAGCTTGAGCTCCTTGAACTCATTTTGTTGCAAAATTGTTTCACTTAAGTTGATTTTGACAGGAATTAATGCTGCAGCGGCATCCTTGAACTCGAGTTGCATAAACAGTGCTGCTCACATGTATCTTAATATTTGTACATATCTATCTATCTATCTATATGGCATTTATCAGTAGTCGAGAGGAAAAATGAGAAAAAGAAAACGAAGGTGAAGACGTTCATTTTCTTTACACAAACACACACCGAAGTGGCTGCGGTTGCAATTGCAAATATCTTGAGCTCCTCAGAAAATGGGAAAATGGCAGCAACTGCGTCCATAAATAAGCTCAAGCTCCATTTAGAAACTTGCCAAGGTGAATGCGTCTTCAATTGGAACAACAAACAACTATTGAGGTTAAGTGGCAACGTTATATTTACATTTTACATTCGAACACATCTCTCTGTCAGAACCTCACAGCCACTGACTGCCTTCAAAATATTCTATGCAATTGCAATAGCAACTGCACCAATGTTTCTCTGTTACTTAATATTGCAATTCTTCAACGTATTTTACAAAACAGTTTTTCATTATTCATGTTGCGATATTAAGCAATGAAAATTTGAAGAATATTTGCTACAATTTTAAGAGAAATACTATATTTACATTCTCAGCTTGGCTACTTGTTAGTATTCGATTTCATTTCTTTTGAGTTTAGTATTTTATCGATAGCTTACTAAATTTAGTTGAGATTTGTTTTTTGAGTACTTAATTTCGAGATGTTTTTCATTCTTCGAAGTCATTTCCTGCAACATGTTAAGTCCTTTTCTATCAGTATGTAATTGGTGTATTGAGATGAATTCATAAGCAATCAAAGAAATAACAAACTGTGATAATTTTGTTCTTTCCAATTATGCCAATCTCGATAATTACAATAGGTTGCCCATCACTCACATCTTATAAGTATTATGTGTTATTGTAGACTGTTAAACATTACTAAACACAGAGAAATATATTTTTATTCTCACTGACAGCAAGGCCGCACTGCAAGCACTTAATGCTATCGAATTCAACTGTAAATTGGTTTGGCCTGCCTGATGCTACTCAACAGACTTTGTAAACATAATCTGGATACCTGGATATAGGGGGTTTTCGAGAACGACGATGCAGATGCATTCGTTAGGAAAGGATCTTCAAATGACCATTCTGCGGGCTGCCTTGGAATGCCACGAAATCTGAATTCATGCTTATCCGATCTCACAAGAGAATTTAGAAACTACTGAAACTAACACGGAAAGATATTCGTATATGTTCGGGTTTCTTGACAGGACTTTTCAGAGTCATGAAACATCTATGTAATATTACTATCAGTGTTAATGATCAGTGTAGACTTTGCAACTAAGAAGAGGAGACAGCGGAGTATTTACTATGCACCTGTGAGAGTCTAATCTGAACCAGACCCCGCTGTTTGGGTGGCCAGTACTTGAAAGTATATAAGTTTCCGCATTCCTCTGATGTAATTTTAACACCAAGAAGGTATACTGCATTAGTGTACTATGTTTATGAAAGAATTTCCAGGGCACCATCTCATCTGCATGTAATCAACATCATCAGGAGTATTCATGAAATGATTGACAACTAATATTTCAGTTCACTTATATTATATAATCTTATATTATCTCCTGATCCAACATCACGTTGGTCCTATAGATCAGTTAAATAAAAAATTAGGAAACTAGCTTTATTTGTTTAATATTGGTCACCGCGTAGCTGCTTATCATACTGCAAGTTATTTATTAATAGTTATGGATTCTGGAAAAACTGTCGAGCAATAGGATGATTATAATAAGTCCATGATCATTAATAAACATTCTGCGGGTTCACTATATATAAGGTTGATCCGAATAACTTACGGTTAACTTCTTAACTATTCTTGAACCCTTGGAGAAAGGAAATTTTGCATTGAATTTTAATTTTTCTCTTTTGATTCTACAGAAGTTATTAGATTTTATAAAAGATATAGCTGTCGTGACATAATAAGCTATGGGGAATACATTTCTTCACTTTTATCAAACGGTAGGTAGTAATAGACCTCCGTGATAAGACTTTAGTAACTGAGAATCTGAATTTTGTGAAGGCAATTGGTAGATAAGACGAGGTATTAAGTGACGCAAAGGAAGGGAACCAAAACTTTGATCTAAAGCTAAATGACAAGACATTAAGCGCATGGACACCGTTAGAAGGTATGATAGAATGTTTTTTAGATAATTACAGAACCGAAAACTTGGAACTTTTGGTAGAAAATTTATTAAGTGAGGAAAGATGAGTTACCAGATGTCATTTAAATTTATTTTCATTCTTGTTTTTTCCTTTTCAATTCTTTAAGATCTCAGTAATGAACAAGGGGAGCAGTTTCACTATGTTGTAAAAAGACAGGAAGAATGAAATCAAAGTCGTTAGAAAGCAGCTTTGTTAGGACATTACTGCTGCGATGTGTATGAATAAATAAGCAGGAAGCATGAAATTGGGTACATAATTTTTTTTTTTTTTAAATTTGTAACGTAGTGTAATCAGAACTCCTATTGATGAAAGAAAAAGGGCACTTCATTGCCTCATTGGGGTTGAGTTGGTTACTTATCGCTTCGTGCAGTGATGGTAAACTTTTGGCATGCAAATAATTAAAGAATTGTTTCTTATTATTTTATTTATTTACATTTTTAAAAAGTATGTTGTCATTATGTCATAGGAAAGTTAACCAAAAATGTATTATTATTATTATTATTTTTTTTTTAAGTGAAACTTCTTTAGCGAAGGCGAGTAAATCCAAAAAATATGAAAATGATTTGTGACGAAAATCAAAAGTTGACAATGTTATTATTAAATTGGAGCTATTTAGGCAAATAGTAGTTAGAGAGTAGGACTTGCAAACCGAGGGCGTGGGAAGTTCCAGTCCTGCACTGGGAATCTTTTGTTTTGTTTTTTTTTTTTATTTGAAACTTCTTGAGCGTGGGGGAGTAAATCCAAAAAATATGAAAATGAAATGTGACGAAAATCCCCTTCCCTTCGCTAAAGAAGTTTCACTTCCATCTGGTGCTTGTGAGGATGAGGCATAATACTTAAATTGTTTTTGTAATATTTACTTATGAATTTACTTCCAATTCTTTAAGTTAAAGAAAAACTTATTGTTGCGTACTTTTATCTTGTACTTATATTGTTGTAATATGTGAACAACAAACTCTTGAGTCCTTTTTTTTTTTTGTATCAAAAACTCCTTGTGCTCCAATTAACAAAGTTACAAATGTATTTCATAAGCATCCATGTAGTATTTCTTCTATGAGTATTTATTTCTCTTTACGTACTATAAACTCATACAATTCAAATGGGAAAAAAGATTTTATTTTCATAATTCTGTAAAATTGTCTGCCGTTGACATGAAATTAAATAATTGGCCTCATACAATTTTCAACAAACAAACAATTTAAGTAGTAAGTAGAAGAAGTATGAGAGTTTATCAGCACCCCTTTCTAGATTTCGCACTCATTCCTCTCTTGCTCTATCTCTATTTCTATTTCTATCTCTATCTCTCTTTCTATTCCAATACCACAGGAAGTTGATGAAATAACCATGGGTGTACACTGTTTTGGCCGAGGGAATGGTAAAAGCATGATTTTAACTCAACATATTGCATTCATTTACAACTTCTTATGACGTGGTGTTTTGAGATATTCCACAACTAGGTCTAGGGTACCTGTAGTACCCTGACCCCATCGGTGCGCCCATGAGTATAACAAAAGACTTCTTTGTTTGACGTTATGCAAAATGTTGCTGTTGGGATGTTGACATTGAGTGTTTAAGTTTAATGCGCTTATGTTCGAGTTGTTGCTTTCATTGTTGGTGATTATTCATTGTTGGTACTGTTGTTGTTATTATTGTTGTTGTTTTATTGCTGTTTTGTAACATTTGAACGATATTTAATTACAAAGCATCTGAGTATCTGTGTGTGTGTGTAAGTGTATAAAGTTTTAGTGTAGACAAGAAGAATGGCATTACATCAAATTGAATTACATTCAATTCGTTAAACAGTGCGTATGAGTAATTTTCAATAAATTTGTTTCGCTCACTTGTTCTTCAATACTATGGAAACCTTTACTTGTGGTTGTAATGAATATTATTTAAAAAAAAAAAAAAAAATGAAGGAGAAATGGTACTCGTAATTGTTACTTACACATTTTGTCATATTCTAAATGAAGTTGAAGTCAACAATGCTGAAGTTGCTGTTGATGTTGCAGTTACTGTTGGTTTTGCTGTTGCTCGCTTTCGTTTCCGTTTTCGATTCTCACAGAGTCTCTTATGTTATGCTTTGTTGGGTATTGGAAAAGTATTTATGCTATAATTAATGCCACATTAAATGGCACAAACAATCAAAACAGTTGAAACAGTTCGATTATCTGTCATACACCAGAAAAAAATAAACAAACAAGCAGATAAATATACAGATACTGATAAAGAGATATATATATATATATTTATTGTAGATTAAGATATACAGTAAAGAAATTCAAAACTTGTGAACTCAAACTCGGTGTCTGCAAATTAGTATTGAATGTCATGTAAGATAATCTCGTTAATGAAACACAAAAGAGCCACTTGTAAATAAATTTCTGTGTGGGACTGTATGAGTATATGAGTGTTTCAGTATGGGTGAGGGTGAGGAATAGTAGTATGTGTAAATAAAATTACATCTGCATGTTTAATGAATGTTGTGACATAATGAGAAACGAGCACAATATGTTTTTTTTTTTGTATATTTTGTTTATTTATTTTTGTTTTATATTGTTGTTTTTCCTTTGTTGTTTTGCACACACTTAAGTACACATACAGACATATTATTGTACATGCAGGTCACACACACATATAAATTTTGGTTATTATGTTATTGTATGATTTTATTTTATTTTATTTGCAGGATTTACTATAAATGGGTAAAATTATTCAGATAAATTCATGTTCAATGGTCTCGTTGTTTATAGTTGGTTTTTTGTTTTAATTCTCTGCATAAATTTATTAAATAATTATTTTCGCTCTTTTCTGTTATTTCAGTTTTATGAACATTTGGTTTTGTTTTTTGTTTATTTATGTACTTTTAATTTATTTACATAAATGCATTTTATATTGTATAATATTACTTTACATTGGAACAAATGTACATGGAATTGATCAGCATGAAGAGGAGCATGTCCCTTCCTCCGTGTCCGTGTGCATTATTGCATATTACGATCTCAGTTAACTTATTCCAATTTCCCTTACGAAATTCATAGTCTGGATATTTTCTCCTATACATTTATATCATTTTAGTTATACGAACAAAGGAATTCCCACAAATTCTGTATTAAAACTTATTACTTAGGATATTTAAAAAGATTATTGAATTTATACTGAGAAAGAAAAAGTAACAATGTTGACAAGGATTCCAATCGATGTCATTAAGGCAACTCACAAGATATATTTCCAAAGTTTTAAAAAGGGCAAAACATTAAAATTGTTAATCAATCATTATGGTTTTAAAGGAAAAAGGATGCTTAACTAAGCACTAAAAAATGACCTTTATTCATAGCAACTACAATATGTACTGTGGAAGCATAAAAATGATATCAACATTAATGGGTTTCTTTTTTTTTCTTCTTTGAATTAAGAAATTTCCATTAACAACATTTCTTAAATTTTGTTAGTGAATCTAGCATAGGTAAAGTTCCATGAAGGATGGAATACTTCGTCCTTTGGTAGGTCAAAATATAGGTAGAAATGGTAGTTGGTAATTTTATTGTGATATCAATGATACAAAGAGTCTTTTCCTTAGAGAAACCAACAACCTTTTTATGATATATGATGATGTATTGTCCAATCAAATTAAATCAAGTTATTGATTGTTTCCTTTTTCTCCATCATCATCATTATCATTATCATTAGTTAATTACTTTAGAAACAAGTTATAATAAAACAAGTTTAGATAAAAAGATTTTAAATGAGAAAATAATCAATTTTTGTGGCAGCATAAATAAAATACATGCACACATTTGATAATTACAAACAAATAGAACTGAATTATTTGGCAGCCTATTTTGACTCAATGATTCCATAGAGACTCGTGAAGAAGTTTACTCAAGTTTGCGGAAATTAATGAAACTTGTAATGAACTAATAATATCTTTGAACTACTTACATGTGTTTGTATATGACAGTTGTGAATTAATATTGGATAAGAAATATAGCATTGATAATTAATAATCTCAAAAAGAGAAAGACAAAAGCTAAAAGAAGTAGAAGAAGAAAAGGTGATGATGTAGTGCGATTGTTAAAGATTGTTAAAAAGAAACGAGAGAGAAGAAAGACGAAGAGTATTTGGAAAACAAAGCCTGGCTGGTAATCGTGGATACCAGTATCGATTGTAAAAAAAATCCTCCAACTGATTAGCAAAAGTGATTAACAGAAGCAACTGATATATGAATTATTATGGTTATCAAACCATTTGGAGGAGAAGTTCTTAATTAAATTAATATAAATAAATAATGATTGAATTTTATGGAATTAAAAATTCCGAAATCAAAAATGCTTTGCAGCTTATTTGAATTTAAGTATTAACAAAAATGTAATTATTTTTAAAATTGTTTTTATTATGCAAGAACAGTTGAATTATTTTCTGCTTTCAACAACATCATCATCAGCATTCTGAACCTCATCAACGTCAGTATTGATGTTGATGGTGCTGATGCATTTTGTTTTTGCCATTTTATTGTTTTGCTTGAATGGAATTTTTTAATATTAACTATAAAGCGATTAACAAAATACACACTCGTATATGTATATAAATTTCAGTTTGCTTGTATTTTAAGCCTTTTCGAATATTCATACATACACAGATATGTGTATATATACATACACACTAAACAAAGTTGTTGCTCAGTTAAATTTATATTACCAACAGCAGAAAAAAACAAATTTTAAATTCCTGCCTTTTCAACTGTTATCGTTCTGATTTTCATTGCGTTTTATTCAATCTTTGTATGTATATATCATTTTTAAATTTATTATTATTATTGTTTATTCAATAAAAATTAATTCGTTCCTTTGGTTTATTTTCATTGTTGTGAGTGAGGTCAATGCTTATTTTTCTTATATTAAAAATTATTTTATTATTTTATAATATTTACGCTTAATGTGTTGTTTCTCTAAGGAAAATAAATATACCTAAAAACATTTTCCCTATTGTATAAATTATGTGAAAATGTAAAATTAATGAATGAAATTTAATATTAAATTAATTGAATTTTGGTTTAATTAGAATTACAATAGAATAAATTCTATACATTTTATTGAACAATCGAATTCGATAATAAAATGTTTTGTTTATGAAGTTTGGTATTAAATATCATTTAAGTGACTTATTAGATAAAATATTATGTATTTATATATGTACGAGGTTTGATCAATAAGTCTTTTTGAAGTTTAGTTCATTACTAATCTGCTGTTGAAGTCTCAATAATATTGATCACATGACTAACAAAGTTTTGTGTATTTAAAACAAAATGAAAAATGCGAATTTCGAGGAAAGACTTGATAAATGCTATGAAGACTCTGCACCATCAATTTCAATGGTTAACTGAATTCCTTGTGGTCTTATCAGCTTTCCAGAAATCATTGACTAAATCCATGGAATTATATTGTATGATTGAAAATTGAAAGTGCGTGAGGATGCTGACGTTGTAGGTATTTCAATTGAACAGGTACATCACATTTTACTGAAATATTTATTTATTTATTTATTTATCATAATTAAATCTAATATATAATACTAAACTTAATACTAATTTTAACGAGTAACTAGCTGCTGGGGCCTACGACTCGCGATTTCATAATAGTTTGTAAAAGATTTAATGTAAAATAATAATGTAATAATGTAATGATTAAATTGTAAGGTTGGATTTTTTACAGAAATTATGTATGTTGGAGATATTTAATGGTGAAGGAGTATTTAAAAGTTGGGATGGGGATATGGAACCAAAAAGGGAGACCCTTAGGCTTTCCAAATGTTGGCAGGAGTCAAGTAGATGTTTTGCGGTGAGATCAGTTCCGCAAAACGGGCATGGTGGACGATCTGAAGCTTTGAGGAGATGTTGGTGCGTGATTTGAGTGTGTCCAATACGCAGACGAATGAAAACTGTGCATGCCCGTCTGGATGAGTTTGTAGGAAGATCGATTTTGTCGCAATTTGGGTTTATGGAAGAGTACCCGTGGAGGAACTGTCCCCATCCTGTCAACTTCTTCATATGCAGATGACGAGTAACCAGGTTTTTTAAATCTCTGGAGCTGGTTGGTGTGAAGACGTATGTTGGGGCAGAGCTGATGTGCCGGGCTGCCTCATCAGCGCATTCATTTCCCCAAATACCTTGGTGGCTGGGAACCCAAAGAATGGTGATTTTTTGGTGGTGTATGGTGCAAATTTTCTGGATTTCCCGAATTGTGTGATCGTTATGCTCACGATTTTGTATGGCTAATATCGAGGATAGGCTGTCTGAGCATATAGCGAATTTCCCGCTTTGTTTTATAGCAAATTGGCAAGCCTTTAGTAGGCAAAGGCTTCGGCGGTGAATATAGAATTATAAGGTGGGAGGGACCCCCCAACTATGATCTTTTCCGAATTGTCGACAACAGCAAATGCGGTATTATGTTGTGTTTTTGACCCATCTGTGTAGAGCCAATTTATATCCCCGAGCTTTTCTTTCAGCGCTAGAAATCTCGCCAGGTATTCTGAGCTGGTAGTATTGTTTTTGGCTGCTACATGCAGACTGGTATTGATGCTGGGCTGATTCCGAGCCCAATCTGGCTTGGGCTTTACAAAGTTGGAAAGTTGGGGTGGTGGCAATTCCAGTTCCGTACTATACTTGACGCATCGTCTGATAGTAGAAATGCATTACTGAAATATTTGGACATGAAAATGCTATCTGTGCGATGGCTGACATGATTGCCATTTCAATTGTGTGGCGACTTGAAAAGAGTGTTCGGCAATGTTCAACCGCAATCCGAACGATACTTTGATCTCTCACAATACACTAGAGATCAAGGAAAATCAAAGCAGTGGAATTCTACGGGTGAAAGCACGTCAAGGAAGGCCAAGGTGGATTTGTCGGCCAACAAAACTCTGGGGACAGTTTTTTCGGATCATCGATTACCGTAAAAAAGGTAAAACAAATCAGACAGATCTGTTTGACAGACTGGGCACTGATTTGAAGAAAAAACGATCGCATTTGGTGAAGAAGAAAGTGCTTTTCAACTATTACAACACACGGGTGTAGCCTTCATGGGAAAAAAACCAAAAAATTAAGCTACGAACTGCTTCCCCATGCAGCATATTCTTCAAGATTTACCCACTGCAACTATTTCCTTTTTCCAAACCTGAAGAAATGGCTCGGCGTTAAAAGATTTGAGTCAAATGAAGAGGTCTCGTATATCTTACAATATTTAACCATGAACAATAAGAAAATGAATCCTTTCGGCTTTTATCAATTGAAAGGCTCAAAATATTTACAAATTTCAATTCTTATGGCTTAACAAACATTATTAAGCCAAAAGTATGTAAGCACATTACAAGAAAGGAAATAATTATAAGTAACAAGAAAACGAAAAATGAAGTTTGGGGAAAGAAAGCATACTTCAGGGCGCTCGAAAGTGCGCCATTAACAAAATTGCCAAAAGCAATTTGTGGCAGTTTTTATGCTATTTTACAGCGCGGCCACTGCTCTCTGTTCGGTTAATATGCATTTTTTTTTTTTAAATATTTTAACACACAAAAAACTGAACACAACGAAACGGAAAATTATTTCAAGTGCTTAACCCCAAATCGCAGACCTAATAATTTAAGTGTTGCCCCAGAAAGCCAAACACGGACACAAACACAAAATGAGAAGGGAAAGTGAGGTTTGTTGGATGACAGAGAAGAGTGAAAAACAAACGCATACTTTTGCCAATATTTCTTTTGACCCCGAAAAAACATGATAATTTAAACAAATTTTGTGGGTTTTTTGTTTGCCCATTTCTATTTTATAGTTTTTGTGGCAAAAATTCCGGGGCCTAATTTTTTACGCATGCCGGAGCCACAAAACTGTTCGACGCATGTTGAAATCCATTCAAGGTCCTTAAAAGGAAATTCATCTTTACCCTTACCCCCTTCCTTTTCTTATGATTCCATTTATCATTTTCTCTTTCCGCTCTTTTAAACATTTGTTTGCCAAATGACTGAAAGTGAAAAAATATGTATAAAATAAATAAATAAGCTATGAATTTGGCAGAGTGTATTTGAGTGTTTGTTGAGAGAATGAAGGATAAGCAGTATGTCCTTGAGCCGGACCCAACTGGCTTCCCAATAGAGTTTTTAGTTAGAGACGACGAAATGTTGTTCTCTTCTTTTAGAAAATTGCCGCCATTGTAAAATGCTTCACATAAATCATGATTAGGGAAAAGAAAATTTTTTATTTCAATTTATTTGCATTTCTTTATTTACCCTAAATGAAAGTGGTAGGACAGAAAAGCATCTCTCAATATTTATATTGATGTTTGTGTGTTCCAAAGCTTACTTTATTTTTGGAATAATGGTTTCGATGCGGTTAATTACTTTGGCTTGTTTCATTGAATTTTTCACATCCAATAAATAAACGACTTTAATTTTTTTAACAAAAAATTGTCCTAACTGTAGGCAAATGCTTTTGACATCTCCTAAGCTTAAAAACGTTGGACGTTTATAAAGATTAAATCGAAATATGTGTGTGTGTGTGTGTTTGACGTGGGTTTTAAACTGATTTTGGTGATATTTCTACATTAAAATGTTAACAACTGACAACATGATTTAGGGGCATCAGAAAGATTTGTGAATAAGTGTAAGAATGCAAAAAAAAATCATTTAAGTTATTGTGACTTAAATAAAATCTCACTCATACTAATAATAACATGTGTGCCTTGTTAAAAATGAACCCAAATAAAATGTCACACACCTGTCTCAACAAACCTTAACCTGAACTTAACCTTAATTTACTACAAAGAAACTAATGTCAATGACATTGGCGATTGATCTTTATTTTCGTACATTTTCGATATTATAGTATTTGTTAAGCAATAAGAAGCAAATTTTTGTAAAATTGTTATGCCATTTATTTAGTTTTGTGAAGTCATGACTTTTTTCTTGGAGTTCATTTACTTAACTTTTATTATACTTAGCATTAAGACTTTTGCAGGGCCGCTTAAATTAAAATATATAAACTATATAACATGGTTTCTACTTTACCTTAAATCTTTTGCAAATTTTAATTTCTACTTCTATTAAAATGTCATCATGTCATCATATGTTTGTCATGAAAAGAAATGAAGACTGACTATAGAAATTATGATGTCCTAAATCGCATCTAATTAAATTTATTCAATGTTCTTTTGAACTGATTGTATATTAAATAAAATACGCAGTTCCTGTATTATTAGGAAATCAAATCAAAGCTTGTTTGGAACAGTTTAATGTTACTAAAAACAATAGCAGCTGTTGAACTTATTCAGATACCTGAGCATAGTGGGTCTTGATTTCAAGCGAACTTAGTGAAAAAAGATTATTCAGTTGTGACATGGCTTCGAACCTCCGTTGTATGCACAGAGAGCCGGTGTTCTATACATACAACTACAATTGCGACGAGAAACAAGGGCGACAAAACCAAACAGTGGATATCTTTGGAACGTACAGGCAGATGAGGGCGCCAGAAAACGACGTCATCCATTTTGCGTGATGCCTTGGAGTTCCACAAAAATAAAACTGAAACGGTGGCTTGATGGTAAATTGTGGCTTCGCTTAAGGCTAAGTTGGAAAAAATTAGATGGTTACTTCACCCTCGCAATAAGCTCTCCCTACATAACATGGTGCTCATATACAAATGTATTTTAGCGCCCTGTTGGAGATACGGTATACAGGTGTATGGTATCGCGGCAAAGTCAAAACTGGACAGGATAAGGTCAGGCTAAAACACTCTGACGTATCTCTGATGCTCTTTGGTATAAGCGGATCAGTGATGTTGAAAGAGATCTGGGCATTCATAAGATAGGTGACCTTATCCAGGCTCAATCAACGGCATATATCAAGCGATTATCTGCTCATCCCAATAATTATTTGGCCGGAAAGCTTCTATCCGGCATAAGAAGAAGAAAATTAAAACGCCCGCATCCCACTAATTTGAGAACTAAAACAATCCTATAAAATCTTATCTCTTATATTGTAGTTATAATAACAAGATGTAAATAACCTATAAATTTTGAATTATATTTTAATTTGTATCTAATTAAAATCATTTATCACAACTATATTACCAACTAGATGTATTGTCCAGTTTGCGCTCTTGTTAATATGTTTTACCCTTAGGTTAAGTTGTTTTTGTATAGTAACAATATATTAAATAAAGTTTTGAAAAAACAAAAAAAAATTAATTAATTGAAGGAAAAAATATTCTATGAGAGTAGCGAAAACCATCCCGCCTTATAGCACTCGCAACAGAACGCAAGAAGTACTAAAACTAACTCGGAATGGTTTCCGTATAGTCTCAAGCTTCTTAACAGAACATTGCAGGGTTATGAAAGATTTTCATAATATGCAGATAATTCGACACGAATAATCTAGATTATGTAATGAAGATGAGGAGACAGCAAAGCATTTACTATGCCACTGTAAGTGCTTAAGTTAGACCAGATTCCGATATCTGGGTAACCACTACCTAAATTCAAATGACATTGTATATTTAACATCAAAGAAAGTCTCGGAATTCTTGATGAAATTATGTATATTATTATTTCAAATAGAACAACATAAGAAGAATAATTTTAGATAAACAAATCTGCCTTTCTTTCTATCTGTTGTCTGTTCATACTCTCTCATAAAAATTAATAATTTTAATGGAAAGTTTCTAAATCAATATTCAATATTTTATGGTTTTACACTTTTGGGTAACAAGATGTATATATATATATATATATAATCATATAAATTGGTACATAGAATTTTATTTAAGTTGCTTTACAAAAGCGTTATATTACCCATTTTCTCTTTGAGAATGTTGAAATTCTACCAACTTTTCTTTTATATTAAGAATGACTAATTTATGTATTTGAATAAAAGATTCATTAATTTCTTAGTGTCATCATGAATTTTCTTATTTGAATGACGATTCATCATTATCCAAGATGTGTTCTTATCTTTTTCTTTTTTACATTAAGGATTTCAGAAATTTCATCTAGAATTTATTAATATAAACTCTCAGTTCTGTGATATGTAAAAAATGATTTGAAAATCAAAAAAAAAAAAAAAATTCATAAAACAAACAAGGAACTTACAAAAATGACAAAACGTGATAGCACTTTAATTTTTTTTACCTATTCTCTTCAGTTGACTTTTCATGCACCCACAACAAAAAAAAAAAAAAAAAAAATATCTATGTCCCATAAAGTAGAACGAAAAAAATTATAAAAAACTTCACAAACTTAAAGTTTAACAAAACAATTTTCATATCAAACACTTCATCACATCACTTTTTCATATGAAATTGAAAACTTTTTATCAAAGCATATTTTCCTATGAAACAATTTGGGCTCAAACAAAGTCATCCTTGTAGGAAGAAATGGCAAAACCGAGTAGAGAATACTTTTTTGCATTAAATTTTATTAAATTTGAAACTCGTACAACCACGAAGATGAAAAACTAAAGTAACCTTCTCTTGCACACTTCGCCCTCTTTAAGTGCAAAAGTAAAGTTAGTCGTCTTTGTGTGAGTACGAGTGAGTCTTTGTTTGTATACTTAGTATTGTGTGTATACGCGCTCTGTTATAGTTCAAGGACTCAGACGACCTACAACAACCCAAATATATGAGAGAAAAACTGATGATAAAATCTACCCAATTACAACAAACAAAAACAAAAAAACAGATACAAATAAGTAGTATAAAATATACACAAACATAGTACAACAGAAGCAACCTTTAACCTAAAATGTCAGTGCGACCTAGAAAAAATTTGTTTTAATATTTGATGAAAAGAAAAGCCACCATTTATTTGTGTTGCAAAACACAAAAGATAAATACAGCAAAATATGCCATTGCCAACATAGATACACACCCACATCCATACACATACCTATGTACAACAATCATCGTAGATGAACTTGTGCCTCAATGAGGTTGAGGAAATGAAAAAAAAAAAAAAAAAACCAAAGAGGAAGTTCATCATTTTGCATGCTCATTCCATGCCACAAGAGTTGGTTGTCTATCATAAATGGCATAAATGTTGTGCATACAATTGTACAGAGGACATCACCTGAATTTGTTCTAAACACACACACATAAAAATGTGCACTGCCGTAGATACTTACAAAAATGTATGTATGTATGTATGTACATTGAATGATGTATTAAGACCACGTTAGCGTGATGAAGCAAAGCAAGTCATGCCAAGCTATGACATGCCAAACTGAGCCAAGCCAAGCCGTGTCGAGTTGAATCATGTTGAGCTGTAAAAGTGAACCACATTTTGCGATTTATTCAAACAATATTCAAGGACGAATCCACTGACACAACCACCACCATCATCACCACCGACGCCTCCATAAAACACATTTTGAATGTATCTTATGTGTGTGTGTGTGTGCGTAGGCACAAAATTGTATTGTACCCGTACACCCATTTCACTTATACATAGATGCTCATTTGTCTCTATGTGTATGTATGTCGAGTGATGTTGCAGCTCGTTTATAGCCTTGAAAGCGCCTGCATGTGCTGCGACTCCTGCCGCTGCTGCTGCTGCTGCGTTGAATGCGTTATGCAACATTTTGGCTTGACTCAACTCGGCTTGACTTGGCTTACACTACTCATACGCCTCATTGACCCCATGACGTCTAAGCAATACATAAACATCATACATTCACTTGCTCACTCACACACTGACACACTGACTATAATCAACAAAAATCTTAAAGTTCGAACTTATTGCATTTTTTTTTTTTGTAGTTAAAGTGTCGATGTCACATTTCTTTATTTCCTGTTTATGATTGTTGCGAATATGAATAGAAAACAAATGTAAATGAGAATGTGAATGTGAATGCGAATTCAAAGAAAATAAACGAGGAGAACAAACTAACAAACGAATGAATGGACGAGTTAATGACGTCAAAAAAACATTATTTCTCAATGACAATGGGTGGCTTTTGGGCTGCCTTGGTTTCGGCTATCTTGGGTTGGGTTCCATTGGGAGCTGTTCTGTTTTGTTCGTTTTGATTTGGTTTGTGTTTTTAGGGACTCAGTTTACCAATGAAGCTGTGCTATACTCATATACATGAATGTCTGAGTATGTCTGAGTGTGTATCTGTGTGTGTTATACTTTTGCTTTCACTTTCGCTTTTCATTGATTTTTAAAACTGACAAAAAAACACACACTTTCATTTCATTTCGTTATATGTATTATTTGCTCTCACTCTCAATGAAATTTAAATCAGAAATTTATTCATAATTTTCCTTTGTGTTTTTCTAAAATTCACTGTAATTTGTAAATTTTGCAATTTGAATAAATTTTCGCGCACATTTTTCGTATTTTCTGTATAAATTTTTCGCATGCAAAACACAAAATTATATCATTTTGATTGCCGTCGTTCGCTTTTGTTCGCAAGTACATCAATATCTCTTTGCTCGTGTTCTTTGCCGTGCCACTTTAACCGTCACCGTTCGTTACCAAAACTAAACTGATTCTGTGTTCTGCGTTTGCTGCGGGCCAACTTGGTTACTTGATTTGGCTTAGTTCGGTTCGGTTTGGTTTGGTTTGGTTTGGTTGACTGATGTAAAACAAGTTTACTGAAAAATACTGGTAAGAGTTGCAATATTATTTTATTATAATATCACATTGCGCATGCGTCACTTTGCTTTCATTAATTCACGTGCTTAAGGAGAGAGAGATAGAGAGACCGAGACAGAGAGTGAGAGAGTGAAAGTTGGAGAGATGATGGTAGATACACTTTCTCATTCTTAGACCAGGTCTTGAAGTCCTTCTCTTCTTGTTTACATTTTTTCAAAGTTATTTTTGTTTTTGCTATTTCTATTTTGGCTGAGCAAATTTGCGTGGGCTAAAAATAATATTACGCATACACCACGTTGTCCCTTGTTAACTTTTCTGTCCTCATATTTCGATGTGGATTTTCATGTGGATGTTTGTTTGTTTTTTCTCGTTTTTCTTCGTTGTTTTCATTTTCTTGTTTAGTCAGTTGTTCGTTGATCAAGTTAATAGGTGATTTACTGATAAATGACTTGCAAAGTCCTTAAATGCCTAAATGCGATTAATCTTTAGCTGTGTGAGTATGAGTGTGAGTGTGAGTTGTGTCTGGGTATTTGATTAGGTTTATGTATTTCTGTATGTGTGTGTGTGTGTGTGTGTGTGAAACATAACGTTTTATAAGAGAAAATTCAGTTTTTGGACTGTTTTGTTCAAGAAACTTTGAACTTTGTTAGCGGTTTGTGGTTAAAATTATTGAACATCATCTATGAAATAATGTAAATGTTTTTCAATATGAATCTCATTTAATAAAAAATATTGATTGAAAAAATGCAAAAGTATTCATGTCATTTTAGAAACAATAATCATTTATCATTCAAAAATTCATCAAAGTTTGATGATACTTTGGAATCTATAAGAAAATACTTATCTTATGAATTGTAAATTTATTTCATTCCCCTCAACTAAATAAAATTTGTTGTTTTCATAAAAATATTCTCCTTCTTTTTATCATAAATTTATAAATTCATTTTAATAATTGGTATAAATGAAATGAAATATATTTTATAGACAAAACTTAGTGCCCAATGAAGTAATATTAGATTTTTCAAAAAAGTTTAGGAGGACAGCAACGAACAACTTACTGGCAGCTTCAATCATATCAAATGTAATCTAATTATTAATTAAATTCAGATACTTTGTCATTTAATCTATTTTACAAATTATCAATCGCAGATAGATTTAGCAAGAGATGAAGATGAAGTGTGTTTTGAGGAAAACTGTGTTGTAGTTGTCGTTAATGCTTAATGTTTGTGCTCCTATTGATTCATGTTTCCTTTTCTGATTTTTGATTGAAAAAAAAAAAAAAAAAATTAAACGTAAATTATATTACAACATAAGACTAATTAAACTTTAAAATTAACTGTTGTTAAATCGAGAGAATAAACATCTTGCTTACACAGTTTGAATTTAGTGTTAAATAATGTTGATTACAGTTCTGTTCCCGACATAGCACAATGGGGAATGCGACAACTTTTTAGTGGCATAAATTAATAATTGAAAGGTAAAGCAAGGTCATTCGGTACGGTTTAATCCATTAGGTTCTACACACTATTATGCTATTTTTGGGAAAAGAATGGAGTTTATTATTATTATTTATTATAATATTTACAAACTCATCTAATGCTCTTCATTTTAAAGTTCGAAGTTGCGAAGCTTCTACTGACAAATGACACGCATTTACAAGTATCCATAATTTTTGCTTTCCAGTCCGCTTGCTTTTGGTTTATAAGCCTGGAAAAAGAGGGTTTTCCCAAAACATGGCTTGAATAACATTTTCCATTGCAGAAACTTCGTTTTTTCATTTTGATGTGTTGTTCTCCAGTTTTTGAGGCCTTATTTGTAGTCTACATTTAAAACTAAGCAGTGTAAAGAATATTGTTCGTACTTCAAAGTATTTCATATAGGAAGAAATTCTTCGCACTTCAATTTATTGTTTCCAAGACATCATTGATAATATTTTGTTCAGGTCAGAGCGTTAGCCAGTTTTTGTTTAGTTCGACCCATCACTTTTTTCCGTGTAGCTAACAATTTAGCATTGCTAAAAGTGTAGCTAAGGTTTAAAAAATGAAATTGCTGGAAAAGTGAAATGATGCCTGTACTTATTAAAAAAAACGTACTATCAAAATTTTGTAACGCTTTACAAAGATGAGATTCCATTGCAAAGATGTGTTTTTGAGATGCTTCATATTAGAAGACCCCAAAAAAGAACACAATTTAATATTTTACAGTTGTACATAACACTAACCACATTTATCTGATTCCATCACAAATATTCCGTCAAAATATATTTTGATGCTCTACAATAAGTTTGTCATGCAATTTGAAACATAGAGAAGCAGATCTCGGATTCTTGATCAGATCGACGAGACGAGTTGATTAAGCCCATCTGTATATATGCACTCTACTCCCTTTGTTTCTGAGCTAGACAGCTGAAATTTTGTATAAATATTTCTTTTCACAGGACGCTGTCGGAATTAGGCGAATAGGACCACTTAGGTTCTTATTAAAAAGAGTTTTTTTTTTGTACCTTCAAACTGAAATTTTGACCCATTTCGTCGCCAACCATATAAATTACAAGACCCTAGGATTACTGGATCGTATAGCTCCCATAAAAATATTTTGGTGTCAGTGTTGAAATGCTGTATGCGTACAGACTTTGTGACTCTCACAGCAGGCAACAGGTTTTCTATGGGCGCGGAAGAGTGTAATTATTTCGGAATAAGTTAACCTCCTTCTTTCTATCAATATCACCGGTGTTTGGAAGCTTTTATTTGGGGAGTGCTGCATTTTATCAGCGTTTCTGTTGGAATGAAACTGAATATTCCTCACTTTTAACAATTTTGAAAAATGTTTATGCCACAAAAAAAAAAAAATGGTGAATTCCCAATAGATTATAATATCTAATATTAGTTGTTTACCATATATAGTATTTAATTCAATATAAAAAATATAAATGTTTTAAAATTTTAAGAGCTTTATTGCTTACTGAGAGATCTCTCTTCTTGTTGCCTGTTTCAATATTGATGTTAACCATTGCCTCTGGCCACTGGTAACTTTCACTCATGAGCTTCTCTTAACCTGCACTTGTTGGCATAACCGGTCGTTAAACTGCTTCATATAAAATTTTTAATTTCTCCATTCACTATAGCAAAACTACTTAACATCTTCTTAAGTTATGGTTTGACTGAGTTCCTTTTACTTCATGTTGCTTTCGAATCCTGTAAGTTTACACAACAAATGCATGTATTTCTTCTAGCTCTGAATCATCTATACATTATTCTCATTCTGAATGTGTTTTCCTTTTATCATCTGCACTCGTTTAAATTCTTTGTCTAAGATAAACACGTTTGTATCAATTCGCTTAAAATTTAAATATTTCTTTGTGAATTCTTCATTTGATTGTGATTTTGATTTACCTGTTCGCCATTTTTCCATTATCATCATTATTTCACATGAGTGAATGTAAAGCAAATTAACTTGATAATAAATTAACGGTTTTCACTTAATCAGATTAGTTTATTATTACAAATATTTTGTATTTAATATTTATAATGAATACGATTTTCCTTCTTCTCCCTTTGATTTTATCATTAAATCACGACTGTGGACATATTTTATTCTATATTCTTAAATATAATATTTACAAATTATTGAAAAAAACTCACTTTTGATTTGACACAAAATGGAATTCAGTCAATAAAATAAATGAAAATGAAAATTGCACAGAAAATAATGATATTTTATACTTACTTTTCTTTTCTAGGGCCATAGGATTAGGATTCATAACTTTTCTTTTGGCTTGTTTCCTTGTTGTCGTAGCGAAAGACGAAAAAATAAACAATAAAAGTTGACAACAAACCAATCAGTGAAAGATTCTTTTGGTCCATTTACAAAAAAGGTTATAAATTCAAACATCCACTGACCGATAGATATCCTTTACTGAATTGAAACGAAAAGTAAGTAGAAGTAATACAATGACTTCAGGGTTATGATATTTGAAAAAAAAAATAGCCACCATCAAAGGAGATTTCGAGAAATACAATAAATTGTTTTGCCACAAATCAATTGTTGGTTTTTATAGAAAGAAATATGTAGGATGAACAAATAGATACTTAAAGTAGAAGTTGAATGTTGCTGACTATAAAGATGATTGAAAAATGTGTGATTCCAATCAAGACTGAAACAACAACAAACAAAAGCCAATCTAAGTTTATTTTATTTCACTTTTAAGGTTTATTAACTTTCTTTTGATTGGCTGAAATATATATATATAGAATATCTGAATGGTTGTCTTTAGTTTGATATTTCAAACTTTGTCCTCTTGCAGTAAAGAAAAAGTTATGGATGAACTTTTTGCTTTTATAGAAGAACTCTAAGAAGCAAAGTGATCAAGTATTTTTTTTCGATAGTTAATATGACATTAGCTCATTTAATTGATGAAAAGTAATTTAATCTAATTAAAAACTTAACAAACTTTTGCCGGCACTTCGAAATGCATTCTCAATCAAATCGCATTGGCCAAATAAAACACCAAGTAAGCAGTTTAAGAATTATGAGGTCGATAAAGAATAAGTAGAAAAACCACCCCTTGCTTCAAAGGATTCATATACTCGATCGTTTCTCTTACTCATTCATTCATTGTGCTTATCAGTCAATAAACAAATTTCTTGCTCAATTGTTTATTTTCTCTGGATAAGAAAACTTAAGAATATTATCTTTTGTCTAGAACAGTTGAGATATGCATAATTTATTTTTATTTTATTTTGAATTTACCTGTACATGGAACTTCACAGAAACACTTGACAGACTATGCTAGAGTTTCCATGTAATTTTCATCAAAATCGGTTCAGTGGTTTCGGATTCCATAGGCTAAATACAAACAGACATCCCCTTTTGTAGGACATATGGAATATTATATCGGTTTTATTTAAATTCCATAATAAGAAGATGAAAAAATAAAGCATAAAATATAATTTTTTAAAACAAAATGATAATAATATGTGTTGTCTTAGTTAATGAGCTTTATTCCTTTTACGACGCGTCGGGCCTAAATTGGTGCCTGGGTAATCAAAGTTGACACTTTATGGTATATTACTTGATGTTCTTGGTATGTGGTGGGCTGCCTTGACTCTACCCCATTGCAAACTCGACACTTTGCTTCGATGGCAGGCGACTGATAAGCAGCCTATTGTTGTTGTTGTTTTTTTATAGCTCAAAGGCATGCAAAAATAAGGATATACACAGAAATAAATTAAACCATGCAATGCAGCAAGAAAAAACCATAACAACGGTTGACTCTTCTTCTCTTTTATTAGATTATGACAAGCTAATAAAGTTGTTCGTTCTTATCATAAAAATTGGCATTTTTTAGATATTTTATCCAATCTATCTTTATTGTATCTCTACGCCTTTGCATCTGTGTGTCCACGTTGGGTGTGTATCTTGAATATTTTACAGTCCAGATAAAAAACAAGCTTGATAAAAATATGTTTAGGTAGTCAGGGGTGAGGGGGCAATGGCCTGATTGTGGTTTAGCGCAACTGTTACAGTTAATTGAATCCTGCGGGCTTTTTGTGCAACCGCGCTTCCGTTCGACCGGACGTCCAAGCGAACTTTGTTTCTCTCTTTTGGTTTTTTTTTTATTATTGTAGTATGTGAAAGGAATCCCTTTTAACCACACCACACTCACACACACACACATATATCCACGCACACACTCACAGATACAAACAGAGATAAAAATGTGTTGTGTATGTGATGATGATGTTGGTGATGCTAGCTAAAGGGCGTCATGAGCGTTGCCAAGATAATTCAATTAGCAAGTTCAGCAAACGAGACAACTGAAGTGCAAATGCCTCTTTAAACACGCGTTTTTCCATTCTCATTCCTTGAAACTGGGTCTTTTTTTCTTTTTTTATTTTATATACATTTAACACATCTTTTGCATTTTATCTATGCTTATTTCTATAATAAGGATGAAAACTCGATGAATATAAATCTGTGAATGTATGTCAGTGCTGCTGTACGTGGTCTTGTACTTTTTCTTAACTTGACCGATGGGAGAATTTATGCAGCTGGAAGTCTTTGAAGTCATTGCGCCACCCCCATAACTCATCATCATCATCATCATCATCATTGAAATGAGCTAAATATTGCACAATTTAAGTAGTAGTTTTTTTCCTTCTTATTTTCTTATAATTTTGTAATGTAAACAGTTATTACACTTGTTAAAAGAAAGGACTGTTATTCTTGAATTATGTTTGTTTATGTTGCCACATTTATGTTTGATAAAAACTTATAAAATTAATTGCTTAAAACAAAAAGAACATTGACCAGAGATGGAAAGGTTTATTCATAATATAAACATGCTGCAAAGTTGAGAGACAACTTAAAGGAATTGGAATTCGATCACTTGAATTAAATTATGAAGAGATTGTTTGGCCATGAGCTTTTTCATGTCACTACAAGCTTCAAGAATTCAAAATCGGAAATAAATATATAAGAAAGCATGCGACGGATCAATTAAATATGAAGACAGCAACCATAGGTTAAGAATTGCAATAGAAGACGAAAAGAAAGTTACGGCGAGAACAGCATCCAAAAATAAACTAAACGAAATTGCTTATAATTACATGTAAAGCACCTGCAGTTGTAGTAAGCAAGACAACACAACGGGATCCATAGTACAATAATTCGTAAACAAGCTAGTTTGACCTACGTCATCGAATATGCCTACGTTCTAGACCCGCTATGCTGGTCTGTTTGTTCTTTGTGCATTGTATAATGAAACAATGCGTAGACTTATATCTGAAAGTATTGCGAAAGCTACTGTAAAAGTAATTGGGATCGCAAGTACAGAATTTCTTCTAACTTAATTGAATAGAGTAGAGTAAAGTTGAGTAGAGTGAAATTCGCAATATGCATAAACTTTTGAAACCTAAACTATTTGAAATCACTTTCTAATAAGTCAATAAAAATAAATACTTCATGTATATCTAATCTAAGAGTCAAGATGTTCCATGAGGAACGATAAAATTTTGAATATTCCAAGTATTTTAATATGCTACTGGATTTTGTTTTAAATATTCCATTCAACATCCATCCTTCTTTCTTCTTTATTTAACTAAAATAATTGATATTCAAAGATTTTATCATTTCAAGAGTCTAACAAAATAAAAAAGAAAAAAAAAAATTGTTCTCGCTGTTTATAAGTAGATGAATAAATTAACAAAATTACTGTTGATTTTAACACAAATTTGAACATTTGTTATTATAAAAGAATTTACACAATATTTTTGTTCAAAAAAATTCTCCGATTTTTCAGTTACGAATATCAAAGGCCAAAAGTAGTGAGAAAATCTCTAAAAAACGAATGACAAAGAAATTATTGAAAAATACACATTTATTTAAATATATTAAGAACACAAAATCTTTCTTAAAAACTACATCAACTATATAGATTCCTTTGAAGTGTTTAAAAGCGTTTATGGAACTAGACCAAACAATATTTTTATAATAATAAAAGTTGGATCAGTTCACAATGATATTAAAAGCATATAAAGTTATGTTACGGGAGATTTAAGAAGGTACCTTCCTTAACAAAAGTATTGTCATTGTGGCGGCAAATAAAACAACAATCTGTACTTACCTCAACCATCGAAAATTGAGGTTTCGAATTGGCCGATTTTGTGTCATGTATAATTTTTGTGTCTTCTTGTGCCTTTATAAAGTGTACCGGCGAAGCACATTTAAGGAATCCCAATCCACCTTAGAGCATGCAATTAGACGTTTATAGAGATAACTAGCACCAAGAGCAGACTTCCGGCCAGTAGTACTACCAATTGGTGTATAATGTTGTCTAAAGCAAGGCTGTCGCTATGTTTAAGGCATTTTACTGTACCTGTAAATTTTTCGTATCTTCTTGTGGTGCTACGTTCATATAGTGTATAACGATTTAGTTGGTGCTAGGCAGCGTCCAGCATAAAAAACATTGAAATCAATTGCGAAAAGATTGCTGCCAAGGAGGAACGCAACTCAACTCGACGTTCTTACTTACAAACTGATTGATTCCTTTCTATTTTGATTTTTTTTTTTGTCTTTCTATTGTTCTACTGACTCTACGTGCTGACTAGATTAACAATTATTTTTTAACCTTGTGAATTGCTGTTCCCTCCTGTCTTCAAAGATCACTGTTTCGCTTTTCCCTTGCGGATCTTATTTTAGAACATCGCACGTCTGTGATACTATTTTTATTTAAACGAACCCCTAAAGTAATCTATTAATCCGTTAATCTGCACCTGCTGATTGAATCAGTATAACATTCTGCTCTGATACAAAGGGGATCCAAAATATTTCATTATACTTAGCTTCCGACCATTTGTTCTATATAAGACATATCAAATAAAAGTTATTATTGTTCATATTTCTATCAATATTTTCATAGCTTTTGCTAATTAAAATCCTGTGTTTTCATTGGAAGCTTACATGAGACTTAAGTTAGCGTTTTTTCTTGTTTCACTTTTACTGTTTTTGTATTGTTGCAAAGTTTTTGTTACAAATTCCATTATCCCTTTAGCTTTATCGGTAATCAATTTCAGCACCAACAATGACGGGAAAACTTTGTTTTGAAATTCTGTTCTGATGTTTTGTATTACTCGTATATTTTTTTTTTGTTTTTTTTTTCTTTTTTTTTGTTTAATAAGTTGGATTGAGTTAAGTTGAGTTAAACTGACTGGACTCGAATTAAGTTGAATTGGATAGAAAGTATGCTGTTGCTGTCCACAATTGCATAGTTGTTAACTTTTCAATTATTTTTTTTTTTTTTCCATTTATTATTGTGTTGTTGATGGTTTTTATTTTCTGTTTTGTATATGTTTTTGTGTTGTTGCGCAAACAACATTCACTTGTCGCATACAAAAGCCAAAAGTGGTTTACTAGCGCGTTCGAACAATGCTCTCAAGGATCATAGTACTTTGATGTGAATTTTATGTTCAAACTGAAAACAAACGGGCAAACAATCAAACAAAGAAACAACTAAAAAACATATTTTTCGAATTTTTCAAATACTCTGAATTATTTTGTTGCCTCATACAATACTTAGTACTTAGTACGTAGTTGTTGCACTCGTCATTGTATTGTATTGTAGTTCATACATTATTTTTTGTATTTTTTTTTTTTTTTTTATGGAAAAGACTATCGAATTTCATTGGAATTGAGTACAAAGTGGCCTTGTTCCCGTTTTTTGTATTGTTTATTAAGTTGATTGTTGAATGCTGAATCATCATCATGATTATCTTTTAAATGGTTGGCCTCATCACAAAAATGGAAATAAATTTGGGTGACATTTTTGACAAAATCAAAATTAAATCAAATCATTTGATCAAATTGGTTCACATTTATCATGATGTAAATAGTAAAGGTAAACGAGACATAAAATCAATTGAAAAGTTATCAAGAAGCTTTCGCGTCTTTAGTTGAAATCGTTATATAATTGCCATAACAAGAAGGAAAATAACTCACAATAATGTCTTCATTAAATATTAAATGTCCACCTTTGACTTTGAGCCAATGATGAAGTTAGCATAACAGCACTGAAGGCTTTATGTAATGAGTTAAACAAATCGCTGTCGTGAGCAATTAACAAACTTAATTACAGCACTTTGGCCATAAGCATTTGAGTCCTTTTCGAAGTAAATTGAGCAATTATATACTTGAAACTGGGTCGCTGGCATCAACCCAACAAAGTGTCTGTACATACCTTCAAACATCAATCCAGCAATCAATCAATCATATACAGTATACTTTCCCTGTTTCTTAATTATATATTCACTTATTCCTTCACTCACTCACTCAGTTCACTAACTCAATCAGTCTTCATACCAGTCTTCATATAGCTATGTACGAGTATATACTTGAAGGGAGGCCACTGGCCAAAACTTTAATTAACTGACAGTTGCACGCGAACAAATACCAAGTAATTCAATAGAGAAACATTCAAAGCAGAACGACGACCTTGAACTACGAGTCTCTGAATCCTCTCCATTGTCCTCCTCCATTCACAGGATCATACACAATGAAATTGCATGCGAAGCTACTAAAAGTAGGCAACGAAATTTTCTACATCGTTCCGCTGAATGAACGAACTTTGCCATCCTACAGAAATACAAAATAAATTATGCAAAGCTTTTGAACGGTAACGGTTGGTAAAAGAAAATATGAAAAGGGAAATAGATAGAGAGATACCATTTCCATTTTGTACTCATTTCATTTCACTTCACTTTTACTTTCACTTTTTTGACTTTAATTAATTTTAATGAACAGTGAAATATACAAAAAGCCAATTCAAAAATGAATAAATGAGTCCATGAATGAATAAATGAAGTAATGGTTGGTTGAATGAATGAATGAATGAAGAAACTTTTTGACCAATTTGTTTTCTTAATTCAATCTCTCGTTTGTTGGTTTATTTGTATTTCATCTGAAACATGAATTCGCTTCGTTACATACTTCGTGTGTCCTGGTTTTCAATGTGGGCCACAAATTACTTACTTACTTAATGTTTTGGGCCAAGTTTTCTTTTCTGCTCAGACATGTGACTATGGAATTTGCTCAGGAACAACTAACTATTGGTCTGATGCCACTCGTGGTGAATTGTCCCAGAATCAGAATCTGTTGGAACTGTTTCACTGCGGCAAGTTAAATTTTTGGTATCCGCCAAATATACGCCAATGTACACGTACTCGTACTCATAGCACAGTGAGTAAGTATGTTAGGTATTATAGAAGAGACGACGACTCTATTGAAAATTTGAAAACCAAATGCAGTAGTATTTCATGTTAACTTGTCTTGGCTCAAGTTGTTGTCATCACATTGCATTGCAATGCATTGCATGGCGTTGAATAAAAAGTGAAAACTGGTAACTGGAGCAAGCTTATTATTTTGAAAGGAACTCGATCCCATTTAAGTGGGACAACGGCATAGAAAGAAACCGTCCTCTTCTTTTTTCATTTTGTCCTGCTGCCAATAATGACAAATGGCCAAAAAATGAAAAATAAAGAAAAACTCAACTGAAAATAAGAGCAAATCTTTTGACTTTTCTCGTAATCAGAAAAACAAAAAAAAAAAAAAGAAAATAATATAAAATATTGTTTTCGTTGGCGTATGAGTAATTTATTTTAAGCGGATTATTGCCTTCGCAAAAAAGCCGAGATTAAAAATCTACATAATAAAATCCAATTGAGTTTCTAAATAACAAAAATAAAAATGAAAAAAATATGCTCTCGATTTTCCTTTTACCAAGGTTTTCCTCTTTATTTTTCCTTTTCCAATTCTCATTTTTCTTTTTTGTTTTGTTGTTGCAATTGAACACGTTAAAGTGCTTCTCTACTTTCATTTGTAAAATCTGCTGCTCCATCTATCTGTATCTATATACAAATATCTAGATATTTATCTAGTATCTATTGCTGTGAAATTTATTTACTGTAGACTCCAAACGAATTTTAATTTTCCTCTTTTTATTTTGTTTTCATTTTGTATCGAAGAGGAGAATATTTCATGACAGATTTTGCAATAGGCAAATATTGACTTTGTAAAATCGAAATACGTTCATAAAAATCAACTTCGAATAAGGAGAGGAAGTGAGGATATTGTACAATATTGGTCAATACATTCAGATATTCCGATTCCACACTCCTTGCCTCAATAAACAATTTCATATAGAATTATTACAATGTTGAAGTTGATCTCCCTCCACCACATCTGCAATCCAACCTAAGCGATTGAAGTCATTCATTCCCTTTTCGAATCAGCTTTTGTTGTTGAAATTTGAAATTTTCTTGTTGTTGGTGCAGTTCTGTTAATCCTTTTTGCCCTCCTGTTAATATTTTGCTAAGAGTTTTAACTGCTTTGTGTGTGATCCTTAGCAGTTATTGGTAAATGGTAAATGGATTTTAAGCTGCCTTTGCTACCAATGTGGACATCATTGTTTTTTACTACCATTTTTCCCTTCTTTCCTGTTTTTGTTTTCGAGCCCTTTTCAGTTTTTAATTTCTAGAATTTTTTCTTTAAAATTTGAAGCAAAAAAAAAAAAATGTTTCACTTTTTTCATCATGAAAAGTTTCTTTGAACTGTAACGATTTTTAATCAAATTTTACTGACTTCACAAAAAATTTGATGAGCAAAGATTTAAGAAAGAAAGGAATCCTGTCTTGTGAAACTAGAGAATAATTTATCATTTTAAAATTTTTATTGCATTCCTTTAATGTGATTATTACATCGTAAACATTTCTACAATTCGTAAGATAATACGAGAACTGGAGAATGGTCAAATCTAGAGTTGCCAAATCAAATTTGACATTTGCATCCTGAGAATATTTTGAAAAACAATAACACCATTTCTGATGAAAAATCTATAATTGAGTTCTTTATTTACGAAATGTAAAAGCCAACCCTCCTTTATATGATCGGTTTAAATGTTAATGAAAAACAAAGATTTTAAAAACTAGATTTATTGGTCCAATATTTTATATTATTTTTAATATAATTTATTTTAGAATTAACTTTTTTCAGAAACTTTGTCATTTACTAAGTTCTTCAATTGAAATTTCACATTATTCACATTAGTATTGATAAATTATATTCAAAAATAAGACTGATTGGACCAATATATCACTAGAGAAATGAGTCGTTAAGAAGTCAAATTATATAATCCAAATATCAATTTCTAATCTTAATTTATTAATTATAACATAGTATTAGCAAAGTCGAAGTTTAAAACTAACTGCTAATTCACTGTCATTTAGAGAATTGATTTCAGAAGGTTTATATGTACATAAGTAATTGGTTGCTGTGTTGTTCTTAAGTGAATATTGTCCATTATATTTTATTGACAATTTTCTAAATTAAGATTTTTATTGATCTTTGAATCAAGTCGTTATATATAAAATACTATCAGATGTTCTATGGTCTCGGTGAGAATGATGTTTGATATTTATTATAATCATATGAGGATTCCAAAAAAAAACCATATGCCTTCGTATTCGATAACTTTCACAAGTTTCAGAACTTAATGTGCAGATTATAACGTTAAAATGTTTTGTATCTGGAATAATCTCCGGGACACAAACCTCCAGTGCACGTCTTTGAATGGGATGGCAATGTTTTTAATAACCGTAACCTACTTTAAATCATGACGTTCAAATCGCCAAAAGCTTAGGGCTTATGGGAAAGAATGGGAGGCATTTATTAGTTCGATAATGCAAGGAATAACTACAGAATCTGAGTGCGCAGCATTCATTGGCATTTGTCACTAGTCACTAGCCTTATGTCTGTATGCGATTGGAAGATACAATGCTTAATTAGGAAGTATTCAAATGAACAAAACATGTTCTATAAAGGCCTCAACACAATTGATAGTTTGGATTTGATCAGAATATTTAAATACTTGATATTGGTTCGTTAAGACACAGTGGGTCATGAAGATTTTTCGTTCTATATTTGCAATCGATGTGCTATCTGCTATAGCAACAATATATACAATTATGACAAATACGATAATTATAAATAAAAAGGTATTTCAAAGCAACAGGAAATGTGTTAATGCAGAGCAACATTTTCAGGAGAACCCCATAATTTGGTTCCTTTAAGCTAAGTAGATGCAACATTATCACAATATCAGTAAAATAATAACCAATTAACTGACTCATAAAATGATAAATTGTAATTAATGTTTATTTTGAAAATATATTCCTACACGTTATCTCTTTATTGAACAGTTAAGGTGAGATAATAATGATGAAATCAAATTTTCAAGTGATTCGAGGTATTAATTAACCTTTAAGCGATAACGATGAAAAAATAAACACTTTCTATTGAAACAAATAATGCTGCACTCAAATCTTAATTCCTCATAACAACAACAAGAAGAAAAATAACAAAAAGAAACCACCGACAATTTGTTGCTGATGTCATGATGGGTTGACGTCAATTGCGCTGATTGTTTGTTTCTGCGGTTTTCTCTCTTTTTTTTTTTTGCATTTACATTTGTTTACTTGGTTTACTTTTTCGTTTTTCTTATTTTGTTACCTTTAACAAAAAATTGAACTTTATTATGATTAATTTCAATATATTAATATTGTTTAGTTTGCTTCTTTTCAATTAATTTTAATTTCAGATTAATTTGCTGAAGTTGTAATATCATTAGAATTGAAGTATTTTTCGGCCTTTTTTGATAAATTTTGGTAGGTTTTTTTTAAATAGATTTTTATTAAAATAGGAAACATGATCTCCTTTAACCAAAAATTTAACAACTTTTTAGTTTATATTGTATCTATTATGTATTTATGAGAACTAACAATAATGTTTTACCTATTAAAAACCAATACACTTGTATCCTGCTTCCAAGGAAGAGGATCGATGCGATTCACACAAGATGAGTTGCTTGTATGGACAAGGACTCTAGCTAGAGGTTTAACATATCGAGCTAGTTTGTCCATATGCTTGGAACATTCTTCTTTTAATGGTGGTTCTTGCGGTTCCTGATATGCCATGGAGCTCCTGTGATTGTTCTAAGTATCTTGGATTGTGCTCTTTGTATAACTTCAATGTTACTCGCGCTTTTGGTACCCCACAATTCAGAACCATAAGTCCAAATTGGTTTAATGACAGAGTTATACAGCATCACCTTGTACTCAATTCTCAGTCCATTTTTAGAATTGATTAGCCAGTGAAGCCTTTGAGATCTTAGTTTCATATATATCTTTTTAGCTTCTATATGCTTCCGCCAGGTGAACCGTCTGTCCAGATGAACGCCAAGATAAGTTACCTCTTGAGTTTGAGGAATTGTAGCATCATTTAACGTTACTGGAGAACAAGTCCGTCGGTTTAATGTAAATGGAATTTCCATATATTTATTTCCGCTCATTGACTTTAATTCTCGAGTTAGATAACCACTCCTGAAGGTTTTTAAGATGAGTATCCGAGTCTGTAGAAGCTTTAACTGGGCAGTTGATTAGCGTAACTGACATTGTTGTTAATGTTCTTTTGTAAATTGTTTATAAGCAGCCCGATTTATGTATATTTGTAATAGTAAAATCCTATGAATTTTTGGTCTAAAAAAAGGTTAAAAACTACTTAAGTTTTCAAATTTGTGCTAGTTGTTTTTATTCTAGATTTTCCTTGTATGGCGTTGTTAGTTTTGTTGTCGGAATTGTCACAGTTGCCACCATTTTACGTTAATGTGAGTGAACATTAATCAATTTCCGTTTCCTGCCAACGCAACAATTACAACAACAGCACCAACAACAACAACCTTAAATACAATAGCAACAGCAACACGAACATTTGGAACAGCTGCAAGTACAATAATTTGGTTGAAACTATGTCAAAAGCAATTGAAAAGGGATCGCTTTTATTTTTCACACTTTCAATTTGATACAATTTTTTGTTGTCGTTGTTGTTGTTATTATTTTGTTGTGGTTTAGATTTTATCAACAATGTATGTAAAATTATTCGAGTAACAACAACAACAACAACATCAGCAGTAGCAATGACAATAGCAACACCTTTACTGGCTCCTAAAAATTGAGGGAAAAAAAAATCGTGGGCGTTAAAAATCATAACAAAGTACGAGTCTGAGAAAAGAGAGAGTAAGAGAGGAAAAGTTACAAAAGTTAATTAAAATATAACAGAATACAATTTCTTGAATGTGCAACATTTCTTATTATTTTTGTTTTTGCTGCAAGAAGGTGAGATTTAACAAAGGATAGAAATGGAGAAAAGGACTAAATATTAATGAAAATGGTTGCTTTTCTTGAATTTGGTTTATGCCATTAAAAAATATAATAAGTTTTGCAATCAAAGGAAATTTAATTGTGTATACCAGGGGTTCTAAAGCTGAGATCTGCCGTGCTCCAGATAAAATTTATTGGAAATCCGTGGATCAATTTTGTCATTGTTTGTGCACAATCGTCGTTAAAAAATTGGTGTTGGAATGCGGTCCCTAAAATTTACTTTCAACAGGAGACTGAGTACATAAGTTTAAAAACCACTGGTGTACAACTTTGTGTGTTTATTCTTGAAAGTTAAGAATTTCTTTGTTAAATACTTTATGAGGGCAAAACAGTGAAAAGAATTGTAGTTTTAATTATTTTCATCTGTTTTCATTGTTTGGTATTAAAAAATAAATTAGAAAAATAATCAGAATTAATAAACTTTGTAAATTATTTTCCAATTTCTTCTTGTAAACAAATGAAAATAAAGGAATATCAATTCTATTAAAAGAAATCATGTTGTATACATTTCTTATTTTTTTTTTTTTTTTTTTTTTAATGTTATTGTGTGTTCATTTCTGGGCTGCGAGTTTGAATTGTGTTTGTTGACTTATCTTTGTCAGTGGTCCGCGTTCTCGTCACCATCATTGCCATCATCGTCGTCGACATTCTGTGTGTACATTTTAAATTTAATTAACAGCAACAATAAGTTGCAGCATCATGAAAGGACGAGGAAGCAACACAAGGAGCAGCAGCAACAATAGCAACAAACGACAGTAAAACTAATAAAAACTCATTTGAGAACGATGATGATAACAGAAGAAACAAGCAAAGGACAGAAACCACGATAGACAAGTAGACACAAGGACAGAAGGAGAGAAAAAAATACACTAAGAATTAAAGAAAAAAGGACAACTAACAGTGCAGTGCAGTGCACACTAAAAGATAGGATTGTAATGTTTTTGTACATTGCTCTGAAGGACCAAAGACTTCATCATGATGAACATCGACACCAACACCAACACCAACAATAACTTTGTGGACACTTTGGAATATGAAATTCAAATGTTGGCTGGTTGGTGGTTGGTCATTTTCTATTATGGTATTAGGAATATTAATATTGTTGTTCTTGTTGGGTTGTTGACAATGGTGATATTGTTGTTGTTACTATTCACCCATTCATTCATTCATTCATTCATTTGTTGCTGTTGATGACAGAATGCAACATCATCGAGTTGCCTAACAATGAAGTCAAAAAGGGTGGTTGAAGATATTTTTTTTTTGTTTCTGTTGTTGTTTACTCTAGTGTTGTCAACTTGGCCTCCTAATGAATGTCAACTCTGCAATTCATTCACAAGTAAAGAAGTTTTACTTGGTTAAAACTTGATTCATCGTTAAAAGCAATATTTTCATGTATTTGTTTTTCCTTTTTTTTTTTTTTTGCGATCCAAATTATATATATCAGTACAGTGACTGCACAACAGGAAAACATTATTTCTTTTATAATTTTATTAAGTATGAAAATTATTACATTTGGATTAGTCAATTGTTGTTATAATTGTTAAAATATTATGGTTGAAAAAAGGTAATTAAGTTTTGCAATTGAGTTTTGATAGAAAAAGTTTTATAGAAAAAGTAAAAAACTCATCACCTTGAGAAGGTTTTAAGGCTTCGTAGTTATGTAACAATAATTCTTAAGATATTCTATAGCAGAAATGTACATATCATATACTTAGTTTATCTTAAATGGGATGAATTTATTGTAAATATATTTGCATTTCTTGTAGTGAAACTTCTTTAGCGAAGGGGAGTTAATCCAAAAATTATGAAAATTAAATGTGACGAAAATCAAAATTTGACGATGTTATTATTATATTGGAGCTTTCTAGGCAAATACAATTGAAATGTCCCGAGGGCGTCGGGTTCAAGTCCTGCACTGGGACTATTTTTTTTTTTTTTTTGAAGTGAAACTTCTTTTTATTGAAGGGGAGTTTAAGCAAATACAATATGAAAGTGAATCTTCTAAAGTATGTGGTCAAGCAATAATACAGAATACTGTAGTATTGTTCAATACAAACGAGGTTTTTTATTTTTCGGTCATTCAGCCACTTGTTCGTACGTTCTTTCGTAAAAAACACAATCAGTAAAGCAATTTTTATCTCTCTCTTACTCATGCATACGCATTCATTCTCTACGCTGCAGACGAGCCAGCACAAGACAATGCCCATTCTTTTGTGCGTCTCCTCACTACGTCTCTGAAGCATCATCGCATTTTGAATTTTAAGCAAGAAACAGTGCCGTTTACACTGCTGTTTCTCCATCTTGAACAGTTGCTTTTTGTTTTGGTTATGCATACAAATGGAAAGTGGTGGCTTTATGAAAATTAGATTAGATCCCTTTTTCATTCCTGCTTCACATTTTATTGTAGTAATATTTTTACAATTTCAAATTTGCTTAAAATTGTTTTGTGCCATCATCAGCTGTTTAATGACCATCCTAAAATCGGCATTGTGGTTCCATCTATTTTTTATGCAGCAGTCAACAATTTGATCTATGCTTCATCAATACTAGACTGAGCATCAACTTATTGTAAAACAATCTATAAAATAAGCAATAAACGTGATTAAGTGTGGGAATGGAGGATCGCGTATAACTCCCAGAACAACAACGACAACATACAACAATCCCTTGGCAATGACAAGCAAAAATAACAGTGACGACAATAAAAAAAAAAAATCGAATAAGTGGCAACGACTGCTGCACTTCAATGAAAATAACAACAACGAAGTAAGCTACAAAGAGGACCTCTGCCGCGAGGTTACATGTGTACTTGCTACATCCTCCTTGCAGTTACAGAAACAACAAACAAAGACAATAGCGACATAAACAAAAGCATGAATGAAGTGGCAAAAAGAAGAAGAAGAAGGGAACCTCATGAACCCAAGGATAGATGCATTCTGATAATCGAGGATGAACGTTCGAATCGAAAGCTAGTCGTAGCGATCAATAAGTCCAAGGACTATTTCTTTAAGACTAATCCTAATACTTATATAATCATTCCATTTACAATAACTTTAATTACATACTTTTGTCGATATTAAAACTATTTTATAAGCAAACAATGGTATTTCGATCTCTTTCTTCATTAAACCTCTGCTACCATCCTATCGTTTTTTGTGAGAAACTTGACGAGAAGCTTCGGTAATAAAAAATTACTTCTTGATCAATTCAATAGTTTGTGTTATTCCCGGAACTTACTTTGCATTTTAAACCAATTTCTAAGTAAAGAAGAAATTATTGTATTGTTAATGAAAAGTAAATCAAATTATATTTGTTTTTTAGATTCTTTATTGATTCATTCAATTTGTTTATACAGAGTTTACTTGGTTTGGCAACTGAACAATGAAAAAGATTATTTTATACAATCATTATTTGTTACGTTAAGCGTCATGTTTTCAGTAAAAAAATTGAGGATGCAAAAACCTTACATGCAGTTCTCCGATTTTGTTGATTGGCAGCTTAACAGTAGGTTGGTGTTGGGTAAATTACAGAGCTTACGATTTCGGGTAAAGTGAATTTAGCTTAATTTTCCACATATGAAAGATTCAAGCATAGTTGCGAAAAGACTTTTTCAGAATCTCTATTTGTAGCATCTGTCGAAGTTGAAGGTTATCAGCAGCTAATATTAATATTATATAGGTATATTATGTAAATATTATATAGGTCATATAATCATATAAATGTTTCGTGCAATATGTAATTGCGATAACTTTTAAAAAGAAAATATACAAAAACAAAAAAAAAACAAAAAATTGTGAAAAGCATCTTCAAGGCTATTGTACATTAATAAAATATTTAATATGTTTTTAGTTTGGCGACCCAACGTGATCGGGGAAACCAAAAATATTTGTTTAAGTACATACTAATCGCTAATAATGTCTAAACTCACCTAAGGTCCCATGAGGAACAGAATCCGACCGGTAACCATAGTATATATACGAGTGAAAATTGTTTTCATGTTTTATCTTATAACTATGCAAAACTAGTAATAAAACTTGTTATCTACGTATCATGGTACTATAGAAATTGATTTTTCAAACATTTTGATACCTTAATATCCTTTGTTATATAAAGAAACTAAGGAACATGAATAAAATTCATATACAATAAATATTAAGTGCATAAAGTAGAATAGAGTTTTATGATCAAGATCAGCACTAAGAATGTGTGAAAAACATTTAAATTAATAAAGTTTTGGAACTTATAAGATGGAAATATACATATAAGAAGGAACAGCAAAGAATGCCATTTGTACTAAATTATGCACAAGAAAAACATTCATACATAAAAGAAGAGACAAAATGTTAAGATATAGAGAGAGAGAGAGAGAAGCGGGCTGAGTGACAGGAGGAATAAAAGATTAGAATGCCAAGTGAAATTAAAGGCACACAAAGGAGACACACATCAACATTATACAAGTATAGATTTTGTTGTCCTTTCTATGTATTTGCCAGGATGGTTATTTTTGTGTGTGTGTGTGTGTGTGAGTCCTGTATGAAGTTTAGTGTCAACTTAAGCGCATAATAAACTGTCAAGAACATAATTCATTGTAATTGTTGGATTATGTAACATTATTTCATTTTAATGTTAAACAGAACGAACAATTGTCGCCGCTCTATGCCAACAACCATGAACAGAAAGAAAATGTTATAAATTTTAATAAAAAAAAAAACGTAAAAAAACAAAATCATAATTGAATAAAGGGAAAACTGCAAACAAGACCATAAAAAAAGGGAAAAAAAAAACTTATGTTATTGTAAACCACCTGCAACGAGTAAAATTAAATATTACTATTTTTATGTTGTTTATTTTCAATTTCACACATTTGAATTTTTCAGTTTTTCTCGCACCTGGAAACCAATTTTCAAATTCGTGTTGCTGCAAGCGAATGCAAAATATTTTTCACAACTCACTTTAGCGTAAAGGATCCAAAACATTTACCTTTGTAAACTACATCCAACAATAACAAAGACAACAGCAGGAACAACAAGCAATGGAAACGGGAAATAAAAATTCCAATTTTGCTTAAAAGAACCACGAACTGTTAGCTACAAAACCAGCGAAACAGATAAAGGAAATATGAGAAGGGAATGAGGGGAACAAGTAATAAGAACAAAGTTCTATTGATATGCAATTTGTTTGGTTTTCATTTTCTTCTTTCGCATGAGGGCGAAACCCAAAATGAAACCAATTCAAATACGAGTATGTAGTTGCCGGCAATGCAAGATTGTAAGATGAAAAGAGTTTAACTTGAACATTGATGTTAATTTCAAAGGCTTCATGTACTGACGAGTATGTATAATAAAATGATCTCCTTAAAGGCATCCATCTGTATGTCATCGCGCAGTCACTAACCATAAAAATTAGCTTCGGTTATGTTAACAATATTTCACTGACAGTCCAAAGTGTATAGGTGTTGTGTCTCTGGATTCTCTGCGAATTCCTTAAGATTTGTGATCAAGCAAAAGTAGTCACCACCACAACAAAATGTTATAAGAGGATATCTGTAGGCAGGCTACTTTGAACTCTTTATGGGATGGGACTTAGCACTCACATATGTATATTGTGCATATGTATACACATCTCTTTAGGTGATGGGGTAATAGAAATATAAAAGAAAACTGTAGAGGAAGTTCAAGTTAACCACTCGTTAATAAGCAACTAGGCAACTTAAAATGCTTTAGCGAAGTGGATTACTAAATTGACAGATAAACCTGTCCAGCCAAAGCTTCAATTGTGTCTCACTAAGACAGTAATCCGGCTTATTTTATGGCATATCAAGGTTTTTTTTTATAGGGAATCCACTTGTTCTACGAACGAAAGCAATTCAGTATCCTTTCTGTACTTTTCTAGCTCTAGGTCAAAAATGAAAATGGTTTTTAAGATCTCCAGAAGGCTGCGTTTATTATCTTTATTTTTATTTATTTATTTACAGGATTAGATTATATACATTTAGTTACTTATAATATATAACATAAGTTTTTTAAGGAGTGCTAGCTACAAGGCCGTCGACTCTTATTATCTCTACTCAATTGATCAAGTTGATTTTTATGCTTTAGTTTTGTGTTGCATATCTTTAGGCGCTTGAAGCAAAATACCATATATGTAATGTGGCCCATACATTATGCGATCGATGGTACAAATTTCACGGAATAGAACACGCTTGTGAACAGGCAGGACGTGAGGAGGGGAAGAGTAATGCCGCTTGAATACACTCAAACAAAACAACAAAAAAAAAAAAAAAATATGTCGAAGCTGAGTTATATAAAATGTATTGGCAAGTTGTACAGCATCATACTAGTTTCAATTTCATTTGAATATTGAGCGGACAACATCTTGCGGCAATTTGGACTTTGAATGTGATATAATTTTCATTTGTGGTTCAAGAAAATTAAATTTTTTATCTTCATATCATTTTTATAATCTACAGGCTTGTTATTGTGTTTAACAATTTATTTTTTGTTGTCTTATTATTAATTTATTATTTCAAAATTCGTTGTTTTCTTTAACTTGTAACCACTCCTTTGCCCATTTCTTTTTTCCTCACTTCAACACATTTTTCTTCATCAATTCATTTCTTTTAAATGTGTCCAATACATTAATACAAAAACAAACATATGGTCACGCAGAAATATTGTATGTCACACATAAGAAATTCCTTTCAACCCAATCCCAATCCAATTGCATTCCTCTGTGTGCCAGAAAATTCTAGGAGGCTTTTCTAAAGTTATTTTGAAAAAAAAAAAGTATTAACAATTGTAGCTTATTGTTTTCCTCAAAAATCTGCATTTAAATAATTGAACATTTCAGTTGTTTTAATTACAAATTTGCATTTCACACAAATCTCGTTTGCAATTAAACAAAATCAACCAATGCTGTGCAAACAACTCATTTATTTTTTAAAATTTTTGGTGATTTTAATTTGTCTTAAATTCAATTAATTGATATGTTAAGAAAAAATTATAAATGTTGAAATTTATGATTAAATTGCCCAGCAAAAAAAAAATAATAACTTTAAAATTGTAATTTCATTAGTGATTTTTGGGTTGCCTGCATTTTGTGAATGTGCTGAATGTACAAATTAGAAGTAGAATAAAATCTTTATTTGTTTACTATCTTTCCCCGGCGCATATTGCTACGCCACCGTCATCATGTTTTTGAAGACCATAAATCGGTTCTTTCTCTTGCATCAGTGAAACGTGATCGGGCGAAGTGATTTGGGTCGAAGAACTCGAAATGCTGGAAACAATCGTAAATATAAGTATAATTGATACCCAATTGTAAAAAAACTGTGGGTCTATCGAGAACTGTGCCGACTGCCGGATTGAAACGTAGCTGAGAACCATCAATGTGACCTTATAAGTAAAACAAAAAAGGAAAACGCATTTAGGCATATATTTTTTATTGTATTATAAAATTATGGGCTATATGGGCTTAGAAAAACAGAATCAAAATCATCATGTGTGCAAATAGTGAAATTTTATGTACAAAATAATAATAACCAAAAAAAGTTTTTATGTTCAACACATTCAATTCATAGGCGTTCCTTTTCTCCAATCCTTTAACTTAAATTAACATAAAACTTCAAAACGACAAAAATACAGAAAAAATAAATATCCTTTATGTTTTTGTTCGTTTTGGGTTGTTTTGTGTTTTTCTCACCGCAGCGTATTTGTTTTATTATTCAGTTTGATGTAAAAGTTTGTTATTTACGTTGCAAATTTTCATAAATTTTCAGCATAATTTATGCCACAACATGTGTGTGTTCATGTTGCGAAAAACCTTTTCTGAAAACGTGTAAATGAGATTTACTTTGTTAAGTGAAAGCGGCGGCGGGTGTCAGTCAGAAAAATATTCTATGTTGTAGTTAGAAAATAATGTTGGCTTTTGTATTAAATTTGTCTGCCAAATGAAATTCAATTTTGAATATGGCAAGTTCCTTTTGTGTTTTTTTTTTTTTTGTTACTAAGTTGTAGTGTTGGCATTTCGCCATATTCTTTCAAGAAAACAAAGATATTCATGTACTTACTACACTCAAAGTACCATAAAGGACATGGACCCATTTACAATACAATCCACTACAATGAACTGAATTACAATACATAACATAAGCAATTGAAATAAATACAACCTATAGTAAATGAAATAAAACAAAGAAGTTGTTCCTTGTTGCAGACTTGTTTCTGAGTGAAAATAGAAATGTTTTATCTAAATCTAAAATACAATACTAAACTGTTGTGGTTAAGGAAAATGCGAGAAACGTGTTTAATGTTTTTGTTTAGTGATAAAGATTCCTTTTACTTTGAATAATTGGAAGGGAAATTGTAATAAATATTGCATTGTGTTAACATCTTAGGATGATGTGATAAATGCATAAGCAAATATTGATTGATCTTAAAGATTAATTTTATGTCATAATTAATTCATTTATTTATTTAAAATTTGTATTCTATTCGAGAATATACAATATGTCATTGTTATTATTATTATTATTATTGATCTTAACAAGAAAAAGAAGATTAATTTTGGATATTCCGGAGTTTTGATACTTTTTTTTCTTTTTTGACAAAATATGTGGAATCCTGATGGCCTAGATTGTTCCTAATTCCAATGTCCACCTTTTCAAAAAATTACCTTAATCAATGAAAAAAATATTGACAATGCATCAAAGTCATTGAAGCGTACATTGACAACTAAAAAGTCATACTTCCTCTAAAAAATTTGCGATGACTAATTTGTAATCAAAGAGAACAGTTTCATCGATAGTAAAAAGTGTCAAGCAAAAAAAATCCGAATCAGAAATTGACCAGTCAAACAGACTTTACGTGGAATGAGAACACCCACGAGTTCGGACGAAAGTCATCTCGAGTTATGAAGTGAATTTCGATTAACAAAAAACGTAATATATCATTCAAAGCAATAGTTCTTACCCAATATGATTGTACTTGTACAAATTTTAGTAATGTCTCCAAGTCGATTATTTGACTAATAAAAATTAAAATTTTAGCTGAAATTAAAAATTACACTTGTTTTTCCAATGTTGATCTTACGTTCGTTTCTACCTAGTTACATACATTGATTTGAATTGATAGATAAAGAATTATTGTTTAGTTTTCTTAACCGTTTACCATGTTTTTTTTTTTATATTTTATTTTTATGTAATCTGTTTAATTAGTACTTTTAATTTTTTGTGTAGTTTAGGATGACCTCTTAACAAATTTATGCAGGCGTTAGTATTTTATTCTCAGAATCAAAAATGAGTGTTTACAATGCTTGCTATTTGCTTAAATTTCATTCTGAGTTAAGAACTTGAAATTTAACATTTTCGCCTGGATTTATATGTAAGAAAATAGGTCCCGTACCTGGTTTCGTTGTGCACAAATGCTCAGTGGGAAAAAATACGTTTAAACTGTGTTTTATAAACGCAGTAAAATTCGGGTGACCCAATACACCAGTAAAGTGTAAAGTGATTTTTTGCGGATCAAACCGTTGAATATAAACATCTTGCTACTTTTCACTTATACTGGATAACTGTATTTACTCACTAATCTTTATACTTCATATAGGTAATAGAAAAGTAGTTATTTTTGTATACTTTGTATGTTGACAGTAGGAAATGTAAGATACCTGTTTCTTACTATATTTCAATACTTATATGTACGTCTTACCGACCGAGATTTTATCTAAGCTGGGATTGATTATTCCTCTCTGATTGATTGCAGAATTTTCTATTCTTTACAATGAATTAATTGGCATAGTAGAATCAAATTATCAATTTTCATTCCTTTTTGATCTAATAAAATTTATTTAATGTGTGCAATGAGCTGCTTACTTCATATTTTTTCTTGTTTAAAGCAATGTAATTTAGCAATTTAATTAAGTCAATATTTGTTTTTCCTTTCTTTTACCTATCATCTAATTTGTATTGAAACTTCTTATTTGATGATATTATGAAGTTGAAACACATAACTCTAAAGGATGTCACATTTTTATTTTTGGAAACAACCAAATATTTGGTTCAATATTGTTTTTCTCTGCTGTGTGTGTGTTCCTTTCATTTGTTTTAACCCAAAAGGATTTATTTTATATTTATCCTCAACTTCCTTTGACAAGAGTCCTTATTTTACCGATGATGTTGTTGTTGCTGTTGTTGCCTTTATCGATATCGATACCGAAGTGCGCACAATTTGTTCTGTCGATGTTTGTATTGACTGACATCAATTGAATGAAAGGATGAGATGTGTTCAATTCAACACAGAAAAGGACATCTTCTTCATCATAAATATTCGTTTCTCAGTTTGTTTGGTTAACATTTGAATGAAACTCATAGCTTGTCCTTTTCGCAATACTTTTATATATGGAATTGAAATCTCTTTCACAACTCTCTCCTCATCATGAAATTTCTCTTTTATCGAAAAATTCAATATTCTCAACTTAACATGACCGAAGGCCTTATTTACCTTTACCATATAATGTGAATGTGTTTGAATATGAAAAACTATTGTTATTATCGTATCCTTTCAAGCAATTGAAACTTTGTAGGATAAGCAATTTCCAAAACTTTGTCAAATGAGTCGTGTATTATTTTTGTGTCCAAATAAAATCAAAACAAAATCAAAATTTAAAAAATTTAAATTTGTGAAAGAGTTTCAAATGGATTTCTTACCAATTTTATGCATTCAAGGATTGCTAACCATTTTAATAATTAAATTTCACTTTTAAATAACCTTTGAATTTGTCGTCTTCATTTGGGAAACACCTATGATGATACTAGAAGCAAACTTTACTTACTTACTATTCAGTTAAAAAGTGTTTCAAAATTATGTAAAATCTAATACGTTCCAACTGGAGTAATAGAATCAATTAGTGAGTTGCCGAGAAAGTCATGGCAGATGACGTTTGTAAGACTTTATTACTCTATGTTGTTGTTACATCACCAAAGCCTACAAACCAACAAATAGAATGAACTATGATCATAGAAATGTATTTAAGCAAAACTCTCAATTTGATGACTAACTCGGAACACTTAAAAAGAATGAAATCTTAATCAATTGCATGTAAATAACGTAAAGAGAAATGTAAATTCAGTCTTAAGAACAAATTTTAATGAAGGAAATTTAATTTGAATAATAAATACATATACCAAATTCTTATGGTGCAGGTGAAGTTGGGATGCTTAAATAAGATTGGCGCCCCACATGTCAATGTGATATTTTTAAATTTTCCATATGAAAAACTACCATATTTTTCAATTAGGTTTAAGATTTGGATTATGAACAAAATTTAAATGTGGAACTAAGCTTCATTGTTTTGTTTATTGTCTATTTGCTAACAATCGATTCAGATGAGGCCTGAAATTTACTTTTTTTATCAATGAAAACCAAAAAAGGTTTATTCTGTGAAATTCTGAGTTTCAATGGAAGATTGAGATAGGTTATCACACAGATTCAACCATTTATATGACATTAATTGAAATTGTGAAATAGAAACACTATGACTCCTTAAGATAGTCAATCTTGAAGATCGAAACATGCACAAAGATGGGCAACTTTAAAATTATGCTTTACCAATTTAATGATAGTAAAGTTGTAGGACCGTCTATCTTCTCTTAGATCGGAAGTACATATTTAAACAGATCAAGAAGTCGATTCATAAATGCGATCTGATATGCAATGTATAACATATAATTATAATAATCTATATTTTATCTTATATCTTGTTTATTAAAATTTTTATTACTTATGTTGTGTGCTCCCCACAGACATATCAAGATGAATTCCTTTGATACTACTATGACTGAGGTTGAGAACAATAGATTTTTCAAGAAATATAATAGTCTAATTAAGCATTTTAACGAAACGACAGAATTGACCTTAAACGAAGTGACCAGCCTTTTGCTCATCTATCATAAATGCGTCCTTCTTAACAAAGACAAAAGCAAACAGATGTCAAAGCCACAACTCCAAGAACTATTTGGGACACTTCTCAATATGAACGACATTGAATTTATTGGACGCATTATAAATGTGGTAAATACAAATACCAAAACTGTGAGTCCAGCATCATTTGTGCTACTTTTCCGGGTTTATATGAGCAAAGATCTAAATGTTCGCATGAAATTTGCTTTCGATGTGAGTATTGCGGATTTATATTAATTTTTATGTTTTCACGTTTTCTTTTATTAACATTGGAAATTAGTATACAATAATACGATATCATTATATTTGTAAATAAACATTTAAGATTTACGATTATTTGGGGAATGGTTCTCTAAACACGGAACAAGTTGATTATTGCGTTGAAAAATTCTTTGAAGGACAAGAGGAGGACTTGCTCCTTGAATTGAAAGCTGTAAGTAGTCATATGTTGTAAGTCTGTGAGTTTAATACATCTATTCATTATTTTCGGATAGGATATGGTAGAAATGTTATTTCTTAAGTTTGATCTCGACAAAGATGGCTTGATTGATTTTTCTGAGTATTCGACTGTGGTGAAAAAACAACCGGAACTATTAGAATTTCTTGGTGCAGTATTTCCCGATCGAAAGCAAATGGTTATTGTCGCTCATAGCTTAAACCTGGAAAGCTGCCTTGGATTTATTTCTTCCGATGGAATTAAAGTTGAACAACGTTGTGAAGACAAGCATGAAAAGCATGAAGCACCTAAAGTAAAACCAAAATTTTCCGAGCATCCTAAGTCAATGGGGCGAAGTATAATCATAGGTCTTGGACCTGAAGCGAGATGGTTCTCTGCCTAAACCTTACTAGATCTAAATTAATTATTAAACAATGTGGTTACATATATTATTGTATAAATTCAAATGTTTAATAATCGGAAAGCGTAAACCGTATTAAAGTTACTAAACGAAAAGGATGTAAAGTCTTTATTCTTCATTCTTTACTTTAACACTCGAAGCTATCTGCAACAAAACTTGCATTACTAATAATATTGATGATACTTTTTGTTTGGGTATTTAAGAAAATGTACATAATTTAAAGAAACTATGATGCCTAAAACAAATATTTAATAAAAGCATCAATGTGTTACCATCTTATCAATAAATTTTTTTGTTTTTAATTAAGTCGTAGGCAGGAGAACTCATATTTATTTATCAGGGTTAAAGAACCAATTTAATTCAAGTCAAAATATCAAATTCAACAAAACCGAACACAACACACAAAAAAAAAAAAAATCTACCAAGTTACCGTTGTCAAGATAGCAACATTTTCATATTTATGAAATTGTAATATTTTTCTCATGTTTAACGTCCCTCCCACCTTAATGACGTATGCACGCAATGACAAAAATTCCTTTACAGGCAATGCACATTCGTTTATTTTCAGAATATATAAATTATTTGAAGATAGAATTTTTGAGTCACGTGATATATAAAAAGTATTGGCAAAACCAAGAGCGTTTGAAGGGAACATAGCTTCAAATCTCAACATGGCATGGAACTCGTTTTCACGTTAAAAGTGATCGTTCAATCAACAGTTGCCGCTGATCGCTATGTGGCGAGTTTCTAAAATGTTCAGATAATAGCCATAAACAAGAAGAATGGGAATAAATAATGGCAATAGACAAAACTAGAAAGGATTAAGAAATTTTTGATGAATTCTGGACGATTGGTTTTTGGAAAACCAATTCAGTGGGCGTGATGCTGTAGACACCCAAAGCAAAGGAGGATACGCCAAACAGAAGAATGGAAATCAGTAGGTGTGAAGTGGGTGGAATAGTGATATAGTTAAGTGCAAATAACGAAAATTTCCTTTTGGGCGTTAATGGCTTTTCCCGCTTTCAGTGCTTTGAAGGACAAAAGTTGGAATGCATTGAATCATCTGAAGCAAACGACATAGATTCGATGTCGAAGCTACAATGTCAAAAGATGAGCAATTTTCCAATTTGATACAATGCAGTATTGGTAAATGGGAAAAGAACTGTTTTGTCAACCAAAAGAACTGTTTGATGTTTTTATGTTTTTAGTAAATGGCAAACTATTTAAACTTATTTGCATGCTAAATGGAAGATGACTGATTAATTAATTTAATATTATTGTTTTGTTTTTCATTTCTTTTATTATAACACTTAACTTAAAGTGATTAAATGGAATTAAGATTACATTTAATTATAATTTTTTGTTATTCAACTTTTAATAATTTCGTATTCAATATTTACTTTCTATTATAATTATTCTATTATTAGAAGGAACACAACATGCGCAGCTGATTTTTACTTTATATATTAAATGATGATGGCGACGGTTGTGTAGTTTGACGCTGTAATGCTCACAAAGCAAATAGCGACGGCATTATTTAGTTTGATTATTGATGATTTTGTGTATTTTGTGATAATAAATACAATGATAAATTAAAAATGAAATATCAAAAGTTCACAACAATATTATACTCTATCGTACTGTGGAAATATTAGATTATGTCCAAGGTCACATTTAATATTTTAGTGGCAAAACAGTTTTTTAAGAATGGGAATGATTTTCCTTTAAAAATTATCGTTTCAAGTTTTTTTTTTCCTTCTTCAAAACTGATTTTCAAGGTCATAGCATTGAATCCATATTTCTTTCGCGATACTAAAATTTGTCTCTATTACATAAAACATCATAAATATTTCTTTGAAATTGGCATGTGCTCCTACTTATTGCTTTGAAATATGCTAAAATTAACCTGCAAATAGCATTTTCCTTTCAATCTCGATGTGCGTGAAACATTTCTCTGTCAATCAAATCATTCTACTATGAATCAATTAGCTTTTTAGTTTGGTCCTATTTGACCGATAAATAAATAAATGTTATTAACAACAACTTCTCTTCTTCTCAGAAACAACGTCACCTCTCTGGAAACACTGGAGCTTGTTGATCGGTCTTTGCTTTTTAAAATCCAGATAAAATACTTATAAATTACTCTATTTTTTGCTATTGTCTTCCTTTATAATCATTTACCTTTACATTTGTGCATATATGATGATATTTGAGTTGAGTAGAAACACTTGTAAAATGAATTATATTTTAAGTCGATGCAATTATAGTGTATTTGTAAAAACTTCAATCAGAGTTCTCCTTATTAAGTACTTAACTTTGAATTTAATTTCTTTAATCCAGTATTTCTTAAGAAGACTATAATTTTTTTTTTTACTTTTATATTTGTAGAAACAAACAAAAACACATAAACATTTTCACATTTTCAGGTTGTTTAGCGAAATATTTTAGCAAAAGTTTGCACAAACTTTACTTTTACTTCACTCAGTATTTTCGCTATTCTCTCTCGTCTTGCCCAGCATTATTTTCTACTTTATATTTAGTGTGCTTCCATTTTTTTTTCTGTTTTACCAATTTTTAAATTTTTTTTTTTTTTCTTTTCTTTTCGTCTTTATAAAACTAAAAAGTTGCAAATTACTTTTAAATTTATTTTTCCTCAACTTTAAGCAAAAAAATATTGTTTGTTTGTTATTTCCACCAAAGAAAAAAATAACAAACTCTTAAACATTGTTGCAATTTGTTTGTTTTAAGAAGGGAACATAACAAAAATTTAAGTTTGTATCTAAAGATTTCATTCCTACAAATAAACTATTTTTTTGTTCAACAAAAAAAAAAAATATATAAAAAGAAAATAAATGAATGCATGAAAAAATTTGAATTTAGTTAAAACTGAAAATTAGTTTCAAATGCATTTAAATTGAGTCTCTTCAATGACAATTTCAAAGTAAAATAGGTTTAAGGTTTCATTTGACATTTGACAGTAAACAGTGACAACACCAACAACTACAACAGCAACAAAAATGTCTTTTGTACTATTGCATTTACAATAAATACATACGTGTTTTCTTGCTTTAGGCAAAGCTTTGCACCATGCATAGCAACACTTTAATTTCTATATTTTAGAAATACCGGGTGCGTAATCTATATTGTTATTGACAAGTGTCAACTACAATTGTACGCATATCACAGTAAATTTAAGAGTTTAAAATGATTTATTTGATATTATTAATGAATATGAATTATTTGATTTCAGATATATGGACAGATATAGAAATATTCTACAATATAATAAAAATCAGTACTCATTTATGTTTGTTGTTCAATGTAAATATTGTACTTAGGAAGAATTGTATTTCTTATCACGATCTAATCATGGATACTTGTATATGAAGAAATTTGATATATCGCTTAGTTTTGAAAACAGTTACAATATTCTTAGAAGTTATCCGAGTTGAAGCAATGACGATATTCAACGAATTGGAGGTGAAGTTGCTAAAGATCCAGAATTATCTTATAGAAGGCTAGGTCCAAAATGCTTAAATATTCTAGCCCACAATTGACAAATGAATTGGCCCGTAATATCGATGATTTATGAAGCAACATTTTGTTGATGACCTGTGGCTATGTGAATAATAGTCCAATACATGATGCTAATGTTAGTGTTTGGAAATTTCTTCTTCTGGACTGAGTAGTGGTGGTAGTTTGCCAGATATTCGTTGACCATTTTTTAACAACGGTAAAGATCACTTTCAATGAACAAAGATTTGCTAGACTTATTAAATGTTTCATTCTTTCCTTTTGTATTAAAAGAGGGATGACAACTAGATGGTCTACCCTGTAAATTACTGATTTTCAACATATAGTACAATATATATCTGCAATGTAAGGGAACATGAACAATTTAATTAGTTTCAATTTTGGCAACTGAACACCCAACAAAATCAAATATGCGTAAATATGCCAACATTTGCATGCGATTTTCAGTTCAGTTCAACTCAGTTGGGTTTGGTTTGGTTCGGTTCAGTTCAGTTCAGTTTGGATCGGTTTGGGTTCTGTTCGTATAATTAAATTTACATGAACAAGGGATGGTCGAAGTATTGAGCAAGGATGAGTATGAAAATAACAAAGCAGTGACATAATACGAGTACAAGCACATGTTATTCAAAAAAGACAAATAAACAGAAAGACAGATTGACGGCCAAAAAGACCGACAGAAAGACAGACAGACGGGCAGAATAGATAAAGCAAACACACTGTGGATGTCGCAAACATTTTGTTGTTGCATACTTTTAGGGGTTTGATTTGCTAAGCACAAAGTTTAGTAAGATTGTCATGTTGAAGGGGACGCAGAGCAGGAAGACTGACATGAACTCTTAACATTGACAAAGTTTTCATTTTAAATCATCATAAATAAAATGAGTTAATACAAATAAATGTATGTATGAAGATAATTTTGTCCTTGTTTTTATTGCATAACAATTGTCCTTGTTGTGAATAACATTTTTGAACAAGTAAAATAGATCAAACTTTTATTGAAACTTTTCCTATTCATTCATTCAATTCTATAAATTTACTATCTAATTGATATTATGATGATGACATATTCACACTTCAAGATGTGAAGAGCATTAAATTTAAGTCGCGTGCTGTTGTTTCTTGTTTTATTTTATATTTTTCTAATCATAAAATTCAATGAGAATTGTTTTTGTTGCCTTTTGCTCCATTTTCCATATAAATCACACGTTGCCATTGTCTCTATTTTCATAATGTCAAGTTGTTTATTTTTGTTGTTTTGTTTTGACTTTGTTCCTTAGAATTTATAAACTTTTTGAGAAAGAAACTTTGCATTCTTCATTTGTTGTTCATTCATTTGAGCGCGCTTTTCCAGTTTTCTACTGTTCATGTATTTCCTTTTGTTTCATTGTTGACATCCATCTTCTCCTGCACTTTCTTCTGCTTCTTCACATACTTTATGACTTCATATTCTCTGTTCTCCCAATCCCCCTCCACCATTCAATTACTCTCTTTATCTGTTCGAGTTAGTAAAATGGCCCAGAAAAATGTGTCAACTAATTATGCACGAAAGTTGCTCATCGTGAAAAGCAAATGAATGCATTTTACACCCTTACCTTACCCTTTGAATTTTCAGTCATTTCACTCTTTTGTCTTTAATGCCATTTTCTATTTTGTGTAATTGCGAGTCACACAAAATCATTTTGATGAATATAATTACATAAATGAGATGTGTAGTTACAAGAAAATTGCATTAACTTTGGAGTGACGTTACACATTTAATACTCATTTCTTAAAACTGAATTGAAATTTGAATTACTTGTTTAGCTGGAAGAAACTTAGGTATATTCATTATATTTTTCTTATTAAAACAATAAAATGAATCTTAAATTGTTTAATAACCATCAATAATCGTCAGCTATTAAGTGACTTCTCATCTATATTAAAAAAAAATTAAAAAAAAAGATTTTTGAACATTGATTAGAGATGTTAGAGATAGAATAGATTTTCCTGCACAAACAGGTGTAATTTGTTGCGATTCTTTTTCAGAATGGGAGCATTAGTAATGGCAAACTTCCTTAACCTAAAAGCCAGCATCTTACCAATCTATAAATACTCTTATGTTGATAATGATCCATTCTACCCATTCCTGTATTAGCTTCTGTGTCTCCCATACATTTCCAATTTAATTATACAAATGTGATAATGTGTGAATCAAGATTCTTCTATATTTAATCTTCTGTCTATATATAATACATATATATATTAATCCAAAAATTAGTATGACGGCGCAAATCTCGAGAACGGTTGGACCAATTTTGATCTTTTTTTTTTTTTTGTTGTACTCATTGAGTTACAAGTCAGGTTCTTTGCTACATTTGTCCAAATATAGATAGTTTGATGTAATTTTTTTTTAACATTTTTTCATTTGACGCGATATATACTGAACTGATTTCTATGGGTTAGAGTGTCGGGCTGGCAAACCGATGGAAATATAATTTTATTATTATTGTTATATTGAAAATGATTGCTTTTTATTATATTGGAGCTAATTAGGCAAAAAGAAATAAAATGCCTGCGTCGTGTAGTGGTTAGGGAGTAGGACTGGCAAACCGAGGGCATGGGGTTCGAATCCTGCATTGGGAATTATTTTTTTACTCTTTACTTATTTCTGTCTTAATAAACCTCATTCTTTCATTAATGCACTCATGATGAAAACATCTTGTGTCCTCACGAATTTGCATAAACAGCAAAAATGCAATATTTTACTACTCAGTGAGACGTGAAGGGTAACGATCAAGAGCTGTATATTCCGAATTTCGATTGCATTGTAAAATACAAAAGACCAGATGTTCGTGCTGGAGGAGTAGCAATTTATTAAAATCACAGTGAATACAATAAGCATTGTTACACCAATTATGCATATAATTACGGAATCAATGCTTCGAAGGTGAAGTAATGGCGACATTTGTTCCGCAACATGCAGGATGGAGGAACGGTATTCAAATAATAATGGCACTTATTTACATATCGTCGGCTAGTTCAGTTCACGACATAACGTTGTTCATCCATACATCACTTTTGGAGTTTAGTGAGGGGAATTCTGCTCTACTCGGACAAAATTACAACAAACTTCCACTTATTTTGGCTGGCTTTTCTTTTAGAAAAGTTTAATCTTACAATGAGCAATAGTCCTTTACAATCCGCAACAAGATATCACATGACAATTAAGGCAGTTTTTTCCCGATTTTTGAATAACATCGAATCAAAATTATTCATTTGTTACTTAAGTTACCAATCGTGTTTAATATACAATACAGTACATAAAATTTAAAATTACACATATTTGTTTTTGTTACAATACATTTTTAGGGTTCCGGACTCAAAGGGTACTAAAAGGAACCCTATTGCAGAGACTTCGTTGTCCTTCCGTCCGTCCTCGAGCTGAATTTTAGACATTATAAGTTTTTGATATAAGCGTTGCATATCTATTGGAATCAGCCAAATAGGCCACCTAGGACGGGAACCTCCCATTCAAACCCACCATTAAAATTCAGATTCTTTTTCCATAAACTTTTTTATTTTTTGGACTATTGAACTAAAATTTAGACACTAGAAGTTTCTGAAATAGACGTGGTATATTTTTTTGAAATCAGTCAAATCAAACCCCAATCTGGTACGAAACTCTCCGTGTACGAGCACTTGGCCCATTTTTGTTTTGTTACAATACATTACATTATTATATTTAATATTTTAAGAATTTAAATACGTAAGTTTGTAATATAATAAATAAATAAAATAATAATAAAAATGAATCAAAACAGAAAATTAAAACATCAATTTTTCAATAAAAAAAAATAATGATTAAAAATTTTGTTCTGAATGGAGCTACTCTCTACACGGGTGTCCCACGTCACCTCTTTATTTTTTTTTTAAGTTACATACACCATTTTTAACTATTAATTTAAAAAAAAAAAAACCACTGCAAGATCAAGCACAAAACGTTTTATACATTTCTTCGTTGTTAATGTTGGTTGTTATTATTGTTTTATTTTTTCCTCTAACGATCAACGTCCAATGGGCGGAGCTGTAATACTGCTCGCCGGTGATTTTCGTCAATTAAAGAACTGTCATTCTCAAATCAACACCAGGAGATGAGCTGGCCGCATTCCTGAAGAAACCGACTCTCTGGAGACACGTAGAGAAAATAACACTGGTAACCAATATCCACATTTACTTAGAAATAATTTTGCACAAATATTTCTTTGCTTTTCTTGTATTTCTATATGCCCATATATAATAATACATTATAAAGTCATCATGATATACAGGGTGCCATCTTATATGTCGCTACGTAAACTTTGAATAACTTTAACATTTCACAACCGATTTGACTTTGAAACATCAATTCAGTACAATTTAAAGCATGAATCGCTTCACATCGGAACAACGCGCCGAAATAGTGACCCTATACATTGAAACTAGTCGTTTATTTGAGTTAACTCAACGTGTATATCGTCAACATATCAACATATCACTGTCCGACAACACTATCCCCCGTTTGATGTTGAATTTTGTTGAGCATGGCAGAGTGTGAGATCGTCAACAAGCCAATCATCAACGACCAAGACGTTGCAATGAGCTGGTTGAAGCGGTCAGAGAAAGCATTGCTTAGAAACCAAAAGTATAGTAACGTCAGCATTCTGGTGTCAGTGGAACCACTTTGCTGCGCATTTTGAATTTGCATTTGTTTCCGTATAAAGTGCAATTAATACAAATCATATTGCCAACAGACCATCCTCATCCGTTTGGAATACTGCCAAACAGGCACTGAACTTGATTTTTGGAAGCAGTCCGATAATACAAAAAAAAAGCACAGCTTTTCTAGTAAGAACTTGAATTTGAATTTGGGTTTGTATGGGAATGACTCCTCTTATTGTTCCGATTCGGCTGATTCTGACAAATGTACATAAAACTTCGTGCAAAATTTAAGCTTTGTGTCTCCTCTCTTCCAAATCCAACATATGACCTTCGGAAATCGACCTTTTTATCAGTCAAATGTAACAGTATTTCAATAGAACAAAAATGCAATTACATATTTTAATGAATTTGTAATAAGCATAGATTAACCAGTGTTACCAAATTTTTAAGTGATTTTTGTATGTCATCTTCTTTCTTTTTGGCCGTCACGTTAAAACAGCTGATAATGCGCAACTTGCGCGCAACGCTCCATGTATAACCAAGTTGATGAAAAAAAAAAATCATTGCTGCGAAAACTTGATTAAAATTATTAATCACTGTGAATGGGCTATTAAGCAATCGGTTCAAAAAATCCAAATAAGCATAAATTTTCATATATTTGTTGGCAATATTGGTAATCAGCATTAATCAGAAATATGTAAATAGCTTTGCATGCGCTAGTTTTGTTTTTTGGATTTGCTATAACTTTCTTGGGACGCTTATAGTTCATTTATAGCTGCATTATGATTAACACCGGTCGTAATAAACTTAAAAGCTTTATTGATGATACAGATGATGAAACAGAAAACCCGAAAAAGCGGGCAAGATATACTATAGATTCGGTGTTGCCACCTAATGAAAGTTACTATGACTTTTTCGTGTGTCCTGTTTGCTCTCAACATATGGAATCGCGCAAGCCCACTATCTCAAGATGTGGTTACGTTTTGTGCAATGAATGCTTTTTGGCTCAAGTGCGCCGTTACCATAAGTAATATAATATAATTCGGTAATAATTAATATAATAAAAATTCGGTAATAATTAATATAATAGAATTCGGTCTTTGGTCTTGTCTTAATGACATGTATAATATATTAATATAATACAATTCGGTCTTGTCTTAATGCATGACATGACATTTCATATGAGTCATATAGCATACCAAACATAACATAAATAACATTACAGAGCTGTTTGGTTATACAGTTGATCGAACTATAGTTGTATGTTCGAACTTTGTCGTCTTCGATCAAACCTACATTGTATGTTCGAACTTCGATCAACAACACATATCATAAGTTAAGTTATGAAAATGTTGGTTGCCTCCGTGGCCGAGTGCATAGAGTGGTGTCTCGAAGTGCGCTCCACGTGGGTTCTCGAATCCTGCCCAAGGCAATATTTTCCGCTGACTTATGATATGCAATTTTTAATTTGAATTTAAATAATAAAAAATGTCACGAAAAACCTCGTGACCAAACAGTACCCTATATGCAAAACGAAGGTACTAATCAAGAAATTGGTCATATTATACTTCTAACTTAATTAACTGCATTCCATAGAATTACATGAATTTACGGAATCTAGATTCTTTTTAAAAATATTATTAAAATTAATCCAACTTTGTGACTTTTTTTAATTAGGAAAATTTCCTAAATTTCTGTATGTTTCGAACTTTTTCTTTACATTGACAAAGTGTATTTGAAGGTGAGAGAGTCTTAGATCAATAGCAGAGCTTAATAATGAGTAAACAACAGTATTTACTCCCAAAGTTATTTTGGAATTTAGCATTTACATATGAACTTATAATAATAATTAAAAATTATAATTGTATATCACCAGTCCTGGTGTAATAAGCTGCATTTTTCACGTTGTCTGTTGTCGGTACGGTAATTGGCATATCATCGATGTGAATGTGAATTTTTTTTAAGGTTTTGGAAACGTGTGAGAAACGGGGTATTGAATAAAATTATTATTATTATTTGTTGTTATATCATATTTACTTTGTCCGTTGCCCCTTCATCAAAATTACCAATAGGAAGCTGGTAGTTTTCCATTACCTAATATTCTGAGTGTTACAAACTTCATGACAAATTGATAAATACATACTATTCACTGCGTGAAGAGTATACAAAATCGTTTTTTACTGCCACTACAGGCAGCTATAATGCTGGGTATTTTATAATTTCTAGTGGGCAACAGGCTCGTTGATTCAGAGGTTAGTGCATTGGGCTGACATCCCTAGAGTCGCGAGTTCAACTCCCTCTCAAAGCAAGTCTGGTCCTGCTCTTTTCTAATTTCCGCCTTTCCTTCTTTCCTTTGCACTGAGCTGAATATTAAATACTAGGTTATAATTTGTAAATATATTTTTGGGATATTCTACAATCACTGGTAGGAAATTTGTATGAATTCTTCCATTTCTATTGTTACTTCTTGTTGTGTTGTGGCTGCTTGTTGTTTACAGCAGCAAAGTTTCTCTCAAAGTGATTTTGAAATTTAGCTTCAAGTAATCATTTAAGGTAATGGAAACAAATGTTCACTTGCAATATAAGGAAAAAAAAAAATCCAAAACATAAAACTTATCATTGTACATGTACTTTTTCTAAAAAAAATACAATTTACGGGTAACATTAATAAGAGAAAAAAAAAAAATATTATAAATAAATGGCGAAAATCAATTCTGCCAAGAAGTCGTTTAAGTATTAGGCCATAGAACAATAAAACACAAACAACCAATTTTTTTGCTCCTGAATGATGTAAACGATGAAGAAATGGAAACCAAAATGTCCAATTCACCTGTGCAAAAGAAGTACTGGTCTCTAGTAATCATGTGTAACAATCTATGGAAACACAGAGAATGGAGAAAATCGAATCCATTAAAAACAATCCAGGAAATGAAAGAACATCAAAATATATACAAATTTAACAATTATTTGATTAAATTTACAAACCAGAACTTATGCTACCTAAGTGCGAATTTACGGGCTTGTCGGAAACACCAGGAAAAGGAAAAAGACATTTCCTTTTGTAAACTGAGGATGATGGAGAGAATGGGTAATCAGTGTTAAAGATACTTCAAAAATCATTTGCATTGCAAAATAAGTTGAAAAGTGGAAAATCTTATTTTCTATTCCCAAATGCACTTGGAGATATTTAACAACGATTCTTTAATCTCATCTGTAATCTACATATGTTTAGACTACGTTTCTGTGAAGTGTGCGACATCCGTTTCAATGATACTGAAATGAACACGTTCATTTATTCATTCATTAGCAACATTTGTGTTAGAAATTAAAGGAAGGCAAATGAAAAAAGAAACTTTTCCTCACCCACATTGGCAAATATTTGGTAGCGTTGGGAAGCATGTATTGTCCATAATTGTATGTAAGTGGAGTTAGGTCCACACTATCAGGAAAAACTTGCATCATTGTGTACAAGAAAATGCTTTTGAAAAGTTGCAACAATGTTTTCAATGGAGCTGAGTGAGCTCGTTTACTTTTTAGTTAAGCGAATTGTATTAAGTTCAATTCACTTGGGTTCAGTTCGGTTCGAATCCATGCGATTCGATTCACTTTGGTTTACTTTGGTTTGGTTGAGTTCGTTTCGGTTCAATTCAGTCAAAAGTGGACAAAGGCCAATGTAATCATGTATGTATTGACAGACGGATGGACAGACGGATGGACAGACGAACGGACGATGTGTTCACCCGTTGGACCTAAGGCAGTCAACTTTTTACTATCCTGTATTCTGTGTAAGTTATGTGTGTGTGTGTGTGTAAACAGTAAATATTGTATGTTGCGTGTAGTTTGTGTCGTTGAATGCATGTCTAAGTTTTCTTCTTATTGCAACACATTTTTTTTTTCTTTTTTGCTTCTTTACTTGCAACCATTCAAGTTCCGTTTTGTGAACAACAAAAGGTCAATAAAGTTGATCAAGAGAACAAAATAAAACATAGATACTTTTAAACACATAAGTTGCAAAGTTTTGAATTCTAACAAAAGTCTAAACTCAACATCTAATTGCCAACAGAACAAGGCCCAAATAAGTATCTATGTACAATACACATGATGTCTTCAATTCTTGCCACATCGATAGTCAAAAGTTGTCATTACCAACGCTGTTTATTGCCCTGCTGCCAGTGAACTTCTTGTCCTTGACCTGTTTTAAAGCACGCACATCACCTTTTGAACTTTAACTTGCTGTCTATCTATTTGTTTGTGTGACTTACACACGGTCACAGGTCGCAGACAACATTCAATTTGATTTGCATCGAATTAGTTGAACCAAGCTGAGTTCATTGCCATCATTGTTAATGACATCGTCATTTTAGTCATCATTGTCATCATCATTATCATCATCATCATGATAGCATCGCCTGTCAATGAGATGCCACAACTAAAATTCTCAATTTATTCAAATTTAAGTCAAAAAGTTAAAATTCTGTCTATTTGAAAGTGTCATTGTCTATCTCCTTGTGGGGGAGGACCTCTCTCTTCTCTCTTTCTTTCTCTGTCTAGTTAGACTATAATATAATATTTGCTATGTTCAAGTTTTAATTAAACTTAACACATTCATGTAAGTTATTTGCTTTATTTTAAACTTTGTGTATAGTAAGTATAAGACCCACAACACGTGGGTTACAATTGTTATTCGTATTAAGTGGTGACAAATGTTAAATGTATTGAATAAATATACAAATAATTAAAACCAATTAATCGTTTACATTTATATAAGTGTAAAGAAAGACTGTTAATGCTCAAAGGCACACATTGGATATGGTAACAGGTAATGAGCTGCGTTGAGCTGAACTGAGCCATGAGGAATTATGCAATTTCAAAAACCGTCTACGTGTTAATTTTATTTGGCTTGTTTAAGTTTCCTTAAACGTGGGTGGTTTCAATGTTATTTTCTGGCGGAATATTCATCAATATGCATCTTCTAATTTTTCATCAACTGTAAATATAATTTCACCATGCATAAGACTCCTCTTGTTGAAATACATAACTCTTTATTGCTCCAATAAATCGGGACTGAATTGTGAGAAGTCCCTCACTCGAAACAAAATTCACAAGATGATCCTAAATTTTCTAGTTTATTTCCATTCTTAATTAGCTAATGCGCTTCTTGCCACTGAAATATTATGCGATTCTAGGTTGTAAAGAAAATGGAACAAAACTTTGAATTAAAACAAATTTTTTGTTGACTGAGAGAAACGGAGATAAATAAAATTGCTTATGTATGTTAAAGAGGAGCTCTTCGTCTGAAATCCTAAGGCATCAACTCAATTTACAATAGTTTTAATGAGGTTAACTAACTGTAACATAATTTAAGATGAGCTCAGCTGAACTGAGCTAAAGACAATTGTTGATGCCAAAATTAAGTTCTCGTGACTCACGTGGCTACAAAAAGCAATGAATATGCGCAGTAAAGAGTATTTCTCTAGAGAAATAAACACAAGAAAAGTTGTGAGAGAAATAGTGAGAGAGAAAAGGAGAGATTGTAAAATCTAATCCCAGTATTTCTTACTCGCGAACACAATTGAAGGAGAGCAACAATCAGAGAGTGTGTAAGTGATTGCATGTGACAGCATGTGAGAGAGTCAGCCAGCCAACAGTGCGTATGAATTATAAACGAAGGCTAAGGTTTCTTCTTCTTTTCCTCCTTTCTTGTTGTTTTGAAGCATCTCAGATACGTAAAAAAGGCGCCGAAATAATAACAATGAACCAGTTTAGTAAGAATATGAATTTGCGATTGTGTTTATATATGTATTTATGTAGGTGTGTGTGTGTGTGTGTGTGTTAGATATAAATTACTATTAGGCGTTGGTCGTTTGCGTAGGCAATGAAAGCGTGTCAAACATCTGTATTATTGTTGCAATACGCATACGCTCAGTCAGCCAGCAGTCAGTCACACTCACGTAGGTACATAAATAGCCAAAGCCTCCGAAACAAGCAAACAAACAAACATTGATGCTGACAGCAGTGACCTTGAAGACAAACACAGTAACACACAAAAGAGCATAAACGAGAGCAAGTGATGGAGAGAGCAATGGGAGTAATATTTTGGTGGGCGACATTTTTTGTTGCTGCCATTTCTGTTGTGATTTTCACTGCTTGATGTCCTTTTTGTTTCTTTTTCTTTTAACGAAAAGTTGAAGAAGTTTCAATTTCAGTAAAAATTTCTAATTCCAATGAATCTTCATTAATAACAGCAATGCTTAAGAAGATTCTCTACCTTCTTTTACACTTGGTTCAACAATATAACCGAAAATAGACGTTCTTCTCTATTCCATTTCACACTTCAATTAACACGTAAACTCGATAAAAAAAATTAAAGGAGCTTTCAGTAAAAATAGAAAAATGTAAAAAGAAACAAAAATAGAAAACAAAAAAAGGAAAATAACAAAACAATTTTCACCAAAAGAAAAGAAAAAAGAAATAATAATGAAACAAAAAAAAAAAAAAAATGGCACGTGTCACATTTTGTTTGCTTGAAACGAGATTTAACTCACCTTAGCCCTTTATTCGCTTCAGTAGCTTGCCTTCGTTTTCAATTTGGGTCATTTGGACAAATTGGTAAAGAACAAAGAAATAAATGAATGAAGCAACAAATGAATGATTAAAAGAATAGTTGAATGGAAGAATGCATCATCAATGCTTGTCAAAAGCTTATGTTAATATGTATTAATGAGCGTGGATTGAACAAAATTGGTATTTAATTGGGAAAAGGACATGTTTTCCAAATGCTTAGCAGGATTCAACAATCTTAAAGACAGTTTGTCAAAGTTCAATTAAAGATATCAATTCAATAGTTGGAACCATCTGCAACAGACAGCGGTGAAGAGAAATTGCTGTATTACTGTTACTGCTACTGAAGGTTGCGAAGACTAAGAAAAAAAGACTATGCTGAAAGAAGTGAAGAAGTCAGAATCTGTAAAATCTCTTCCATGGAAACTAGTCGAATAAATGCCAAAAAGTTTAGCATCAGTTTTGAAGTAAGTACAGACGAAAACCAATTACAATCTGTTGTTATAGATGGTCTTTATTCAAACGTATCAAAAAATCAGGACGTGTATGTCGCTAAACTTACAATCTCAATCGCGTGAACAACCTGATCACAATTCACCTATTCAGTGTGATTAGCTCTTTTAGTATTCAAAACTGCCATTTTTGCAATTATTACAAATTGTATTAAACATTTATATGATTATGTAGAATATTCAATTGGTGATTAATATTAAGTTGCTTGTAACCTTCAATTCAGAAGGTCATTGGGATGAAGCCTTTTTAAACAGAGTCTGTTCACACCATGACTGAGGATTGCTACCAGGCGGGTTGAATGGCTTTATAGCCTTGTTGATGACGATTGCTGATTTGCAAGATTTCATCGAGCACCGTGGGCATCCTTTGGTCTCCAGGTATGCAAAGTTGTGCCTTGTTTTGGCAAGCGTGGACTGTCCGAACGCTGCTTGAAGCAATAATATCCTAGATTTGAAATGCGTAACGCCAAAAAGGGGACAATACTTGTCTGCAAATTATCCTCTTGTTGTTCAGTGACAATTTACTGGACGGCCGTAGCAACTAGTTAAGCGTACGCAACTTTGAATAACAACATGCGGTTGTGGTTTTAAGATGAGTTCATCCATATAAGGCGCGTAACTAGGATTATCCCAAGGTAACGGATTTGGTCCCCCTGCGGAATGATGTTGGCTTCATAGTTGACAACTGGACAAGTGCCATGCCTCAATGTAAACGCATAATTCGCCGATTTTTCTGCGATTACCCCGATGTTCCAATGCTTGGTCCAGGCGTGGAATCTTTGCAAGAAATCCTTTAGTATCTCTGAAACTCCTAAGGCAGTCAACTTTTTACTATCCTGTATTCTGTGTAACTTATGTGTGTGTGTGTGTAATCAGTAAATGTTGTATGTTGCATGTAGTTTGTGTCGTTGAATGCATGTCTAAGTTTTCTTCTTATTGCAACACATTTCTTTTTTTCTTTTTTGCTTCTTTACTTGCAACCATTCAAGTTCCGTTTTGTGAACAACAAAAGGTCAATAAAGTTGATCAAGAGAACAAAATAAAACATAGATACTTTTAAACACATAAGTTGCAAAGTTTTGAATTTTAACAAAAGTCTAAACTCAACATCTAATTGCCAACAGAACAAGGCCCAAATAAGTACTACGACGGATGTGTCGTCCGCATATGTAGCTTGGTGGCTTCATCTAAGTCAATATACTTTGAATTAAATTGGTAAAACATTTCACTGTTCACTGATAAATTCACAAAAGTTGGCAGACCGCAGTTGGAGTCATTAAGTTTAAGCGCCAAATACACATTTGTGTGAAGATATGTACAATATATTACAATGAAATTATGCCTTATGCTATTGTATTGTGGTGTTAGTAGGTGTGTAATCCACAGTAGCATAAATATGAGCGATTTGTAAAAGAATTATAAAAATAATCAGATTAAAGATGATATAAACTTCGATCTGATTGTTCTATATATTGTGATATTTCTAACTTTACTAGAACTTCATTATTATTGATTTATAATCCACAAAAGGATTCGACTGCTTGAGATCTGTGTAATATGTTCTTAAACAAACGTTTATTCCAAATGTAGTTTAATAAATATATTTTTATTGTTTCTTTATCTTACATTTTTTTTTTTGAGTATTTTTTCTTTCTTTGCAACTCATCAATAATTTTTAGGAACAAATAATCCAAAATTTTTGATAACCTCAAAACTATTTCTAAGCTCCTAAAAGACTTGGTTTTCCTTGTAATTTCTTTCGGCTCTCTAAATTAACCTCTCCGAGAAGGGTCTCCATATTAGTACACATGTAGATGGGCATCATTTGTTCCCTACGTGGAAAGCATTGTCCGAGAAACTCAAGCAGACAAGGCTTTTGCAATACAACACTCCTGTATTCTTGAAAATCAATAAGACCATCTTTGTCCAGATCGAATTTGATGAAAATTAACTCGACCATGTCCTAAAAAAAAATGTTTGTTTATATCACAATATCATTTATGGAAATCACAAAATACATTCGAATATTTGTTTATACTTACTGCTCGCAACTCTTGAATAAGATCTTCATCATCTCCCTCGAAAAATGTTTCAACTCTTATGGAGACCTGCTCTGAGTTGAGTGCACCTGAACCGGTTGTATCATAAACCTATAAGAGATTAGAAAATTCTTGTTGTACAGTGTATTTAAATTAATTTAATAATTTAAAAATTGCCAATAAGTCTGAAATTGGATCTATTTGCCCAATCATATTGAAGCTGTATTGCATTTTACTAGTCTTCCTGTATAATTTGGACGAATTTCAATACTCTTAAAATTATACAGTTTTGGATTTTGATAAATCTAAATTTGAGGATTCCTTGTCCAGTTTTTAGATACTTACACTGAATGCGAAAGTCATTCGTTTCTCCAGATCAGTAGTCAAGAAAATATTAAACAGATTCATCCAAGCCGTTGGCGTAACAATTCTTGGATCATCGGCAATTACATTTATGATGCGTGTGATAACCCAAGGATCGTTGAAATCGAAGAGCACGTCAAACACATTGATCATTTGTTCTTGTTTCACAAAGTTCCCCTTGCCTTTCTTAGAAGTATTGACCATTGAAAATTTGTAATAAATGAGCAAAAGACAAGTAAGCTCTTTTTCCGTAAAGGGATAATCCTCAAATTGTTTCATTGTCATCGAGAATTGCTTTATGAAATGATTATATTGCATTTCAGTCATAGTGCCATCGAGAGGTGCCATTTTTGATATTTGTCCTTATTCTGTTCTTCTGGAATTTTCTCTTGTATTTTATGATTAAAAGTTTAGATGTCTTGTTTTCTTTAATTGGATACAAAATTATTCTCGTATTTTTTAAAAATTTGTTGTGTGTCTCTTCATTTATGTGATAATCGTGTTGACTGAACAAATTCTGTTCTGTTGTACTCAATGAAAAATCAAATTTGAATGATTTTCAAAATGTTACTTTATACACTATTTCTATTTGACTCTTTTCAAATAATCTATATATGGATATAAAAATGAAAATGAAAAAATATAATATAATAGTATGACGGCGCAAAACTCGAGAGTGGCTGAACCAGTTTTGATGTTTTTTTTTTTTTTATTTATTTATTTATTTATTATAAAACTAAGATTATAATTAAAAATTATAACTTAGATATTCTACGAGCAATAGCGACAAAGGCCTTCAACTCGGAAAGCTAGTTGTATAATAATACAACAATATTAATTAATTATTTGTAATATACAAAATTAATACAACTAAACTATTTATGCTTATGATTAGGATATAATATAATAGTGTTTGGTATATACAGATTAGAAATAAAATAATACATTGGGTGACTTAGATTAAATTGTATAAGTTAGATGTTTTTAAGAACTGTAAAATGAATTTAATATTATGTGACGTAGGGTTGGAAAGGATGGAAAGGGGATCTGTGTTTGAGAAATATAAACTACGTATTGGTTGGGTTTTTGGGTATTCAACTAGAATATGATTGAGAGTTGAACTTTCAATACAGGAACAAATGGGGTTCGGTGGTGATGGGATGAACAAGTGTCCATGGGATAGTTTGGTATGACCTACGCGAAGTCTTAAAAATTTTATCACGTCCAGTCTTCTGAATTCATCAGAAAGGGCTGGAAGGAAAGTTTTAGCTGAAAGTTTGTTGTAATTGACTAGCTTGTACCAATTTGATGTTGCTTGATGCAATCCAGTGTGTTGGGTTTTGAAATAGGATTTTAAGTACTCATTGAGTTACCAGTCAGGTTCTTTGCTACATTTGGTTTCGGTAGATGGTGCTGTTTTGTTGAGTTATAGATAGTTTTATGTAATTTTTTTAACATTTTTTCATATGACGTAAAATATACTGAACCAATTTAAAATATTTTTTTTTTTAAAGAACAAATGAATCTTAATGCAATAAATTGCATACTTATTTTTTTCAGTTTTTTAAGTTAAATATACTATTGTTAAATATTAAGTTTTTTAAAAAAAAAAACACTGCAAGACCGAGCACAAAACGTTTTATACGTTTCTTCGTTGTTAATGCTGGTTGTTGTTCTTGTTGTTGTTGTTGTTGTGTTTTTTCCAATCATTTTTTAATAACTGAGCACGCACAAAACGATAGTAGGTGTGTATTGCCCTCTTTTATCTCTTGTTTCTGCATATGATGATCATTATGTTGTTATTGCTTTGCTGCCTTTTGATTTTTCTGTTGTTGTTGTTATTGTATTTTTTCTTCTCATTTATTATTAACTGAGCATGCACATGTGTACTAATACAACTTAAGTATGTGTTAGAGTGACTGTTCTGCTTCGGCTCAGCATGCACTATGCGTGTGCTTGCTTTCCGTGAAAAACCTGATGCCGAATGTGATTGAAGCAACGATAATTAACGGCAAATATAAAGGAGAACACGTTCTGATTCCGCACATTCCAATGATTCCCTCTGATTTGCCCTTCGAATTCAAACTACAGTTTCACAGTTTCCTGTGCGTCTTGCTTTCGCGTTGCTGGAGTAAATTTATAGAATCCAATTTTTCGCATGGTCAACTATATGTTGTTGTTGAGTGCGAACTCCGAAAACTCTATACATCTATACACCAAATCCGCAAATCAAAAATATAGTTTATCCACTTGCATTAGGCTAGAAGTTAGTAAGTATAAAATATAATTCTTTAAAGTTGCTTAGGTTATAATAGAATATTAATATATATTGTTCATTTACGTAAATTATTAATTACACATTTTACAACAAAGCTTTTGAGATGAAACACCCAATTAACGCATACGGGGCGTAGCAACGAACGCCGGGTACCGCTAGTATTGTATACGACTGTATCAAATACATGGGGTGCCCAACCAGGAAACTTTCCTTGTCAAAAAAAGGCTAATTTCCATATCAGAATAGTACAGCTTGTTTTATGACAGATCACTGAGTCTTCCTGGTTTGTCCCTACATATAAACATGACTCAATGAAATCAATACATGCAGCAGCCGTTACTATCAGTGACTGCATAGCCAACCAAATATATTGATGGCAGATGACTAATAGGACGCCACGTAACGCCCTTCCGTAAAGAAGTTATTGTTGGAACAAACTCAATATTGCTGATATAAACAAAAAGGGAGAAGAATAACAAGAATAATTTCCAAGGGCCTCAGATCCATGGTATGTGTCGCAGTCACTAAAAACTTCTCACTTTGATGGAAATTTCCCACCCTCAAACTGCTTTCGCACTACTTGAAAGTGGAGTTCGAAACTAAGATTTTAAGAATAAAGATACCTACATAAAAATTAAGTTTGAGTAAGTATGATTTGCTACATTTATTACAATAAACACAATCTAAGTGGAATAATATATATATATATATATATATATATATTTGTATATATATTTCTTCTTCTGTTATTTTGCAGATGGAGAGCGAATTAAAATTTGAATGAAGTAATAAAAAATTTTAAGTTTTGGTTACAAAAAGCAGAGAACGTCATGATCACATTGAAATTGAATCTATAAAGTTAAAGACATACATACGTAAGATATGATTTAGTTGAATCAAATGTAAAATTAGAAGAGTCGAAGGCCTTAGCAGCTAGCGCTGTAAGATATGTGTTGTGTATGTCTATTAGTTATATGGTAGTAATTATTATGTGTGCATGACTTAGTCAAAACGCCTTTTGCGATATTATCAGCAAAAACGAATGCCTTGGTGTCGGGAACATGTTGAAATGGAACGATTAAATATTTTTTTGATAATATATTGCTTCGAATATAAGGTACGTAAAAGTGGAATGGCTGAATGAATAACGATTCAACTAATGTGTGATCCAGGCACCCGGGAGCTGTTTTTTTTTTATTTTTTTTTTTTTCAACTAATGTTGTGTCATTAAGGAAAGAAGGAAGAAGAAAGCAATGGTAAAATTGAGATGCAAAAATACGCAAGGCAAAACAACCCCTAAATTTTGAATAAATCGAATAACTAGTTAAGTTAACTCACTCACTCAGTCAAACCGAATGAAACACTCGTTTAGTCATTTCGTTCCGCTTTGACTAATGAGACACTCAAATATCAAAAACAATGAAATTAAAACTAAGAAAATCAAACTCAACACGTTTTCAGTTGCCAAATAAAATCAGCATTTATGTACATTAGATGATCTATTGTACTCACTAGATTTTTCATATACTTATATATACTTTTATATTTATCCGTTGTCAAAAGTTTTAAGTTCGACTTCACCATGTTTCATATGACAAATACATACATACTCTCTCATATAATCGCATGTATCTGAAGTCCTTTTAAAGGACTTCAAGCAACGTTACTTTGACCCAAGCAAGCAACGATTGTACAATAACATCCAATTAACCATGGCAGACAGTCGTTGATTAGAAATTGCCGGTGCCTGCAACCCCATGACTTCAATTTCTCCTTCTTCTTAGATGGCCAACATTAGCAACATTTTGCGTTAACCTTTTTATGCAAATGTTGTTTGGTTATTTAAGTAAATGGACCATTTGTGGTTAAGTGGACAAACAGAAAATGTTTTTGCGGTGACAGCAAAAATGAATTCACATGAAATGGAACTATAACTGGAAGATGTGAAGTGAAATGAAACGAATGAGCCAAAACCGAATCGGCACCAGCAACTGAGAAGGAAAACATGATGTGCGGCAAATACAAAAAAGCAAAAAACTTTTTAGCATGTTCCTTTTAATCAGTTTACTTAGGATTCGGTTTTTCTTTTTCAAAACTAAAAAAATGTTAACTTAATTTATCTGATTAAGTGTGTGTATGTGTATCTGTGGTTTTGAATGAACATGTAAATTGTATATTTCTCATATTCTAATTTCAAACAAACATTTTGCTATTAGTTTAAGTTGCGGCTTTAAATGTCATGTGTCACTTGGACAACAAAAATATTGAGTATTCAATAATAGAAAGAATGAAACATTTAATAATATTAAGAAGGTAATTCTTCAAGTAATGTAACAGTTGGGAAAACCCTGTTTATGTCGTTTAGTTATAAATTAATACAGATGTAACGGCGAGCAGACAAAGTAAAGAAAACAAAAAAACAGAACATAGTAAATACTTAACAACTGTGCTGGACTACTTTGTATAGGGAATTTGTTTCTTTGCATCAGCATCAGTCTGAAACTGGGACTCATGAAAGAACATATATTATTAACAGAGCATGCACAAGCAACATGATAGCGAGAGAGAGAGAGAGAGTATACGCATGACTGCTCATAGTATTTTCCAATAAAGTCATAACCGGTTAAGTAAAATACCGCTTAATTGCATTTCTTTTTATTATTCAAGAAAAAAGAGTATTGAATTCTTCGTTCTCTTCTTTTTCAATATGATGTTCACTGAGATCGTGGCGAAAGAGAGACAGTGTGTTTCGTTTTTCATGGTTTGATGCATATACCTATGTTCTAAAGTGCCCCCAACATGATCATGCAATTATCATGAATTTTATCATAGTGTTAGTGAAATAAGTATGTGCGCGTGGTATGAACAAAGCATGACGAAATATCTAATCGATTTAGATGCTATTTATTCTCTCATCGCTGTGTTTATATGTATAAACAATATTCTCTCTTTGGCGTCATGCTATCTAATTTACGCCTTCACGAAGTAAGTGCGTGTGAAAGAGGCAAATATAGGCAAGTAACCACCTTTATGAAATATTTGAACAGAACAGACGTGAGTGCGTTAGCGGATGGCATACGAAATATTTGGCAAGTGACGACGGCGTCGTCATCGCCATTGTTGTCCGCACATCTGCTCACTTCGAAAAATAACAAGAAATCTATCGTCATGCTTCCATACGAGAGAACGAGAGAGGGTGTATGATTTCTAGTAACAAAATCCAACGAAATTATGTTTGGAATCATTACGTTTTGAGAATCAAATACAATTCTTTATTATTATTTATTTATTTATTTATTTAATAGAACTTAGTATTTAATATGAGCAATAGCGGCCTTTAGCTAAGGGGAAAGTTAAGAAGGAATGAAGGAAATTAGAAAAGTGCAGGACCAGACTTACCTTGAGCGGGAACTCTTGGGATATCACCACAACGCACTAACCTCTGAGTCAACGAGCCAGTGCCATATTATTAGTATTTTGATTCTTTAATTAACTGTAATTAAATTTTATATTACCCACGGATATTAGTCATATAAAAGGTTAGAATTTACCCATTGATGACATCAAGCTTTTGGATGAGGCTTGAGGCGCCGATATTAGATTTAGATTTCAACTCTTTTTTCAAAAACGACCGTTTGAAAGAAATTATTTCTAAATGACTATAAGATGGGTCTATATAAAATTTTAAGATTAATAGCTCACAAGCTGAGAGGTCACATTGAAGGACCAGGCTCAACTAAGTCCTATCATCTCTATAGAGACTCTGCAACATCGTTCCTTGGCTTATAATGAGAGAGCAAAATAGGAAACACTAACAGCCTGTATTAAAATAAAAAACAATGAAGAAAAATATCTGTGTATAAATTATTTATTTACGTTTAGTTTCTTTAAAATTTAATTAACGTAAATTAAACATTTGGAAAACGCTTTGTAATTCGATTCTTCGTCCATCTATTATCTGACATTTATTCTGCTTGTACAACTGACATATTTTGCTTATACTAATGATATGGTCACATAAATCATCGTATTGCCCTCATCGTCGATGAAGGGTTTTGCAGATGAAGTATTAAGTACTAGACAATCAGAATTGCGCATGGCAGTAGAGACACTGTCTCGTATGGATAAAGGTGGTGCTTCCCAAGTCAGTTGACATTTATTATTGCCATTTAATTCAATACGATAAACAAACTTGTCGGCTTGTTTGCGGGAGCCAATCAATTGAACGACTGCAAAGAATTGGTCATGTCCATTGTAATTATTTTTTTCCAAAACAAGCATAAAGTGAAGGCCGAAGCATTTTTGCATCACAACCCAGGTAACGTAACCGTGTGTATTGATATCTGTGACCAAGAATATAATATCTTTGCCAAATAGTATGTTGGTTATATGCGACGTCATTAGATGCTGCAAGACTAGGTATAAAGCACCTTGCCATTCGCATGCAACTTCCGGGCATGGACACTTGACAACTTCTTCATAATTGGTTTCTGTTAACGAGGCGCTGTATTCAGATGGAAAGTTTACACTCATTGCGACTTTCTCCATAGCCACATTACGTATATTGACCAACGGAACACGGCATATTGGACAATGTGTGAGCTGTGAGCGACACGTTGCACATACCAAATGACCGCTTGAGCATTGTAAAATTGGCGGCAGTACATAATCATAGCAGACGCGACATACAAATATAGATATCAGTTCGGCTGACATCTCTCCATCCCTTGCACCGGTGGATGGTGGATAAGGCGAAATAATGTTACTTGGGCCAATGTCATTGATGTTGTTTGTATTGCTAACATAATCCGATGGGGTATCCCCAAGTTCGTAATCATTTAGATTGTTTGTATTGGCCATAGTCACAAGTAACGCAGTAATAGATCCGATAATTCGCTCACTCTTTGCGTTAACAAAATAAAAAACGCTAATTTACGTTGATGAAGATACTTCTAGAAGTATACTGGGTTAATATTTTAAACTGTTTTTTTTTTTGTTTGTTTGTGTTTTTTGATTGAATTTGAAATGCTGATGTGATAAATTTATAATAAAAATCAAATTTGTTTTCCACTTAGTTCAAATCAGAATAATTCTAACATATCTTGAAACATTCGGTTTATTTCAACTCCCTGGTCAACAATTGTTCATTGACTGAAAAATACATAAATTTATTTACAAAAAACACCAGAAAAATAAATTAAAATTATTATTTTATTGTTCCATAAAATTTAAATAATCCCACTTTGGAAAATAAAATTGCAATCACTTGGAGTTCGTCATTTTCATTCAGGTTCTTATAACAAAACATTGTTGTTTTTATTACTATCGAATTGAAATTTGGACACCATAAGTTTTTAATCCACCCATCGCCAACAACCAGGACTCTAGAATTACTGGATCGTACACCTTCCATACAAATCCGTACGTTTCTTGTTTAGGGACTCCTTTCAATTGATAACTTCATTCTGCATGAAACTAGTCATACCCTTTATTAAATGAGTGACAGTGCATATCTTACTCACGCCTTTTACTATAAATATATAATTTTAGTAATATCTAAAATGTCTTCCTCGAGAAATGTTTGCATTAACGATCCAAACAGTTTTTGTGGTGAATTTACTACATGCCTTTACACAGAATCATAAATCTATCACGGACTTGGTAAAAACTACATACATATTGTACATATTTCACTAGTAAAATATTATTTAGGTAATCAGCACTCTTATATTAACCAAAAACGATCAATAAAAAGCAGGAAAAATTTGTATTGTTAAACAGTCTACCCACTACAGCCAACAGTAGTCTATGGAAAGATAATTGGGGTGAGGTCAATAATAAATGTGTTCTGATTTCATTTCATAATATCAGATTCTGAAGATTCTTGCTATAAGTATATTGGAGCAGAAGTTACCTAATTCAGTAGCTTTGAGCTGGAACCTCTGTTGTACTCCATATACTCAAATATGTTACAGTATTATTTTAGAAAGTATAAGTTTGTTACGCATACAAAGTTTTGATCTGATTCCAAGAAGCTAAGACATTGATTGTTCTACTCTCAATAGATCAATTAATCTTCTGTTCAAGTTTAGTCCCAGTCATTAGTAAACAGTAGTAATTAGTTTAACATATATTGACATACAATACTATAAAAAAAAAACCTCTTAAATATAACAAAGTTCTATAAGAAATATAAGTTGGCCTCCTCCCTTTATCAAATTTTATAACAAAACAAATTGAAGAATGCTTACGGTTATGTCTGATAAATTTGCTTATCTCTTTTAAAATATTATAGTAAATTGTATTTTCATGATAAAATAATGAAAATTTTATTATGTAAAACCTCAAATGAAAGCGTGGCAAGCAACTCACTTAGAATAATCAAATTAAATTTGAAAATGCATTAATTTGAGTATTTCATTTCTCTCTGCTCTTCCCAATTGAATGTGAAAACTCGAAAAACTTAAATTTTGTGGCGGCGGCATTGGGTGGCATCGACAGCGAGCACTGGACCCCAAAGAATTATGCAGCCGACCAGTTTGGTTGACCGACAATTTATTACAATTAAACGTCAAAACGCATTCGAAACCGCATCTCGACTATAAATTAAAATCTGCAAACGAAATGATAATAGCTGCCAAAAAAAAAAAAAAAAAAAATGAAAATAAAAAAAAAATGAAATGGAAAATATCAACCCAAAGTTGAGCACAGCACAGTTCACTTAAGTTGGAGTTGTTGATAGAAATGGAGAACGAGAAGGAGTGGGAGTAGTAGTGAAGTTGCATGCAGTTGCCTGCGGTTGAAGTACGCCAAGGCAAATGCTAGCCAGGCCATAGCCAGAAGTCGAAAAGGCAAGATTTGGCAAAGAGCATTCATTCATTCTTTCATTCCTTCACTCCTTTCATCGTTGTTCATTTGCATGCAGAAATTGTATTCACTTTTGGGTCAACTCAAGTGGGTCAGACCCAGGAAACGATTTTTAATTCGCATCATGGCGTCAGGCAAACTTTGAATGAAAAAAGTGAAGTAAAAGTAAAGATTTCTTGATTTTTTTATTGTATAAAATGAAAATTTCACTTTGGATTTCATGCAAAATCGTAATTTCTCAACACAATTCAACGAGGAAATCGTGAAGAAAACTTCCACTCAACTTAAATGTAATTCGATCACTGGTAGATTTGCTTGTGATAGTTTTCTTTTACTATTATATTTCTTGATTATTTAGGCAAGTGACAAGTATTGATTTAATGGTGATAATGTTGATATATGTTATTGATTTAGGACCTATCTGGGTGTGATGTCAAGTCAAATCAACAAAGATTTATTTTGTAGTCACATATTATTAACTGTTGGCTTTTGATGTGACACAAAACTAGTATAGTATGAATGTTATAATAATACATTCCACATGTGAGTATACATACTTACATACAAGTATAAATATGTACATCATAAGAGGGACCGACCCTCACACACAACAGACACAACCACAACCCTATTGAATTTTGATACGAAAAATGTATCTTAAAAACGAAGAAATGTAGAAGGCAATGATGATGATGATGATGATGATGACAACGAAAACGACATTGATGTACATGAGATGAGTTTTCTTTTCATTAAAAAAGGATTTACAACTTATAACATATGAGTACAAGTGAACATAGGCTGTCCTGGGGTAACACACAGACTCTACACACAGATACACTCGTGTGTGTGTGATGTTGATGATGATGAAAATTATGGCTCAGAAAGCGGGCCAAGTAGAAAATCAAATCTCAAAAGCTTAACAAAAACGGCTGACTCAGCGCACAAGTCCAAGAACAAATATGACCTTTGTCTTCATGAAGCGATATACGAGGATATCTAAGTTTGTTTACTATGTGTGTGGATACATATTTAGAGGTGGCCTTTGTGGCATTTTCGCCTTGTGAGCCTCAACTGGTCAATGTTGACACAGACGATGAATGTCAACACAAGATAAACCATTTTTTCATTACACCATTGTTCGTTCGATGATTTTCTTTTTCAGTCTTCTTCTTTTCTCTATTTTTTTTTTTTTTATTCATCATTTAGTCTTTCCTTCATGTGTTGAATCTTTCTTTTCGTTGGTCTTCTTTCTTATTGAGAGTTAGAATGAGTTAACTTAATTTGATATATATATTTTTTTTTTTTTTTTGCAATTTTTTCCAATCATTTTTAATGACACTTGATGAACAAAAATAAAAATAATCGACTTGACTTACAAGATTAAATTTCATTGACATACGAGTACGAGCATCTAAATTTAAGTTATGTACGCCTCTTGAACGCCCATTTCATGTTTTCCTTACACTTCGTTCTGCCTTCATGTCCTGGTAATGCTTGCTACTCCCTTCAGTATCCATTATCTTTTTTTCATGGAATTACAAATGGTTCGAATACAAAGTGTTTCTAATTATTGCCGTAGTACTTGCGGCAGTCGCAATCGCAGTTGTCTTCTTGCACTTGACTTTTGTTTTCATTTATGGTAACTTCTTCCAAAGCGAAAACTTTTGGTGTTCTTCCCATACTTTCCCTCCACTTGACACAAAATAAATTACATATATTGAATTCTTTTCTTAGAATGCATCGTCGTTGTCTTCGTTGGATGCCACAAAATAACAAATGACTCAGTTCAGCCCACGTTTCTTTCTGTTTTATATCTTCCCTCGTAACGTGGTCATAGACTGTCTGTGTGTATGTGTGTATGTATCCTTTATATCAGATCCTTAGTTTCAAGTTTTACTTCTTGTACGGTAGAAAATAGCGTTAGCAATACAAAGTATGTACAATATCTTTTCGGTTTCCTTTTTGCCATTTAAAGCTTCTATAAAAAGAAGATCTTTTCTTCGTTCGTTTGTTGAATTGTTCCAACGTTTGTCTATTTCTGCTATCCTTTTAAACTTGTTTATTTGTTTAGTTGCTCATTGGCAGCTCATGAAAAATAATACATACTTTCAACTCTAATGGCTTGATGCAACCATCGCATATTAAGCATGCTGACATGGACCATACTCCCTGAGGGTCCTTTGATTCAGTGTCATAGCTAAACTTCTGTATATGTTGAGTGGTAAAACTTAACCTCAAAACAATGCGATTGTCCTTTCTCATCTACCTATGTATTGCAATTTGGATCACAATAAAATTATGTGTTTCTCATAATTACTTCTTATTGACTTTCTCCATATGAATCAGTTTGTTCATCCCTCTCGGTACACCACTGCAGGCATAAATCAGATTTCATTCATGTTAAGTCCTTTTGTCTTTGTAACAAAGTGGAATTTTGTCTCTTAGGTTTTTTTTTTTTCACCGTTTTTGTATAGAAAATTTTACAAATTACATTTTTCTTTAAATACAAAAATTTTAATGTATTTATTATATACAATACAATTTCCTTCTCACTGTTCATGTTCCAAGTACATGTAAAGGCATCAGATTTGAATTATGATAGAAGTTGGGCAGCATCTAAAATTAAGTTATCTAAGATTGTTTTCTTTGAGGAAAGATTGTTTTCTTGAAGGAAATGATGTGGCATCTAAAAGTTAAAATAGCCAACTTCTTTCCAAGTGATGACAAAACAGTTTATTGTGAATAAACTTCATTAGGAGCAGGATGATGTATTTTTTGTGATGACTATTGACTATTTTTGGACGACTATCGATTTTGACAACACTATTACACAACACTGCCCCTTTTGTTAAGATACAATAACAAAGAATTGAAAACAAATAATGTTTCAATGATTTCAGTAGAGTGTGGAAAATAGAACAATAACGAACATGATTTTTAAGGTAATTTTGTATGGTGTGACCTCCTCTAGTAATCGAAGAACAATAACCTAAATCTGTACTGAAATTTAGCTTGACAACTAAAAAACTGAGAGCATGAAAAACGCTTATGGAAAGACACTTCTCCCTTTCACACTGATCATTTTGAAGTATACATTAAGGTCTTTAATTTTCACCACAAAGTGATAATATCCAATTAGTCTGCAATACACGTATGTACTAGTATATGGAAAATAACAAAAAGACATTAAGTAACCTTTCTAAATTTAGAAACAAACTAGTATATGAGAAAGTGCATAATCATCATCCGCCAAACCTAATTTTAATTTATTTTATTTTATTTATTTTTTAATTTTAATCTTGCTTCCCACTGCTCTTACAAACCGATAGTCACGCAAATAATTCTATTGACTTGAAATTGCACGCTCCCATGGCCGCAGTATTATTATAAGGTCCTTTCAAACTAGGGAATTAAAATTTACATTGTTGGTGAATCTGGATCAGAAACATGGCCGATGACTCAAAACCACAGGGAGTGGGTTCGACCCCTCCTTCATGATAATAAATTTGATTTTCATATTTTTTGGACTTACTAACCCCTTCGATGAAGAAGTTTCACTTAAAAAAAAAAATTTTCAAAATTTGTTTGGCCGGTTAGGTTGTAAGGAAGGGACTTGGCCACCTTCGCATCAATTTTGACAGAACAAGGAATTTTTTGAATTGCATGTTTTTAATCTGCATTTTACTTCTGCAGCAGTGAGATGACTTCAGCGGTTGCACTTACATCATTGGCATCAGCAAAATGTCGTACCCTCGAATTTTATATATAAAGATTAATCACATCAGCAAGTCAAATTCAATCAATAAATTATATTTTTTGTAGTTCTCTTCATCAAAAATATAGTTTGAAATATTAATTATTATAATATATTATCAACGTAGATTAGCGTTTCCACTTTTTTAACGCAAAAAAGTGGGTGAAATTTCGAAACTATCACTGTGTTGCTGGTCATAAAAGAATTTGTTACATTATGGCTATGGTCAATAGAAACAATCTAAATGACTACGAACCTAGCGATACACCATCGGATGATGACAGCATTACAAACAGTATCAATGACATTGGCCCAAGTAACATTGGTTCGCCTAATCCATCATCCACCAACGGCAGCGATAGAGAGATGTCAGCCGATCTGATATCTATATTTGAGTGCCCCGTCTGCTACGATTATGTACTGCCGCCAATTTTACAATGCTCAAGCGGTCATTTGGTATGTGAAACGTGTCGCTTACAGCTCACACATTGTCCAATATGCCGTGTTCCGTTGGTCAATATACGTAATTTGGCTATGGATAGAGTCGCAATGACTGTAAATTTTCCATCTGAATACAGCGCCTCGTTAACAGAAACCAATTACGAAGAAGTGATCAAGTGTCCATGCCCGGGAGTCGCATGCGAATGGGAAGGTGCTTTATACTTAGTCTTGCAGCATCTAATGTCGTCGCACATAACCAATATACTACGTAGCAAAGATATTACATTCTTGGCCACAGATATCAATACACCAGGTTACGTTAGCTGGGTTATGATGCAAAAATGCTTCGGCCTTCACTTTATGCTTGTTTTGGAAAGAAATAGTCACAATGGACATGACCAATACTTTGCAGTCGTTCAATTGATTGGCTCCCGCAAACAAGCCGACAAGTTTGTCTATCATCTTGAATTAAATGGCAATCATAGACGTCAACTGGCTTGGGAAGCAACACCTTTATCCATACAAGACAGTGTCGCTACTGCCATGCGCAATTCTGATTGTCTGATATTTAATACTTTATCTGCAAAACCCTTCATCGACAATGAGGGCAATATGAGCATTTATGTGACCATATCATTAGTATAAGCAAAATATGTCACCAGTTGTATAAGCAGATAATTGTCAGATGATAGATGGTCGAAGAATCGAATTATTGTTTTCCAAATGTTTACTGCTATTTACAATACATTTTATATACGTTCATACGAGTGAATGATTTTTTTGTTTTCATTTTTATACATTTACATTGTCAAAACTGTTTTTTTTTTTGTTGTTTTTTGTTATGTTGATTTTTTTTTTTGTTTTTTTTTTTGTTTATATTGAGGGTATTTATTGAATCTCCTATATAAATGAATAGGACCACAGTAAGGTTTCAACTCTACAAACTAATACACGTGTGTCTTTCCCACAATGAAAAGGAAGGGGTTCACTTAGCACTACGAGCCTCTAAGTAAGCAAAAGGGCAGCAAGATCGTTACGAATCAGTCGAGATGAGTTCCTTGTATGGACCAAGGACTCTAGCTAGAGGCTTAACGTGTCGAACTAGTTTATATGTAGGATTGCAGGACTCTATGCATATTTTGGGGTAGCACACTTTTAATTTTGTAAATCAAACCCTCATGCCATACTCGATCAAATGCTTGTGCTACATCAAGGAATACTGCTGAGCAATATTCTCGCAGTTCAAAGGCAGTTCTTATTTCCGAAGTAACTCTGTTGACTTTCCCAATCGTTCCATGTTTTGCTCGAAAACCAAATTGATTATCTGGGATTGAACTATTTGCTTGTAAATAGTGATTGAGTTTGGCTTTAAGAACCTTCTCAATTAGCTTAGAAAGACATGGATGCAGACTTATAGGTCTTTATGAGGAAGGACATGTCCTATCCTTCCCGAGCTTTGGAACCATTATGATAACCGATTTCTTCCATTGCTTTGGAAAGTATCCAATTCGAAAGAAAGCATTGAAAAGACACGAAAGAAATACTATTGCTGCGTTTGGAAGTTCAGTTATCATTTTTTGGCACGATTCTAAAATAACCAGCAGATTTTTTGGGCTGCAGTTGAGTCCTTATAATAGATACAATTTCACTTGAATGGAGACATATTTACTGAATTTGTGATGGTTGGCAAATACATTAGCCTTCTCTTCATCAGACCGTGCCCAACTTCCGGTTCAGTCTCTAATAGGTGAATCATCAATTGGCAATAATGCTCCGGCGTAATGGTGAATTTGTCCTTGTATATTTAATTGAGAAATTCATTTATAGAGTTTCCATATTCGTGGTATGTTGGAACGAATGTGTATTATCTATGTTACAGAAGAAAGAAATACCTTAAACGTTGAGTTGAAACCCCGTTCCTCAATTATATTTGCACCAAATGATGTCATTTGGAACACACTGTTGTAAATTTGAATGTTCTTTAAAAAATGATTTGACAGAGGGTCATGTCACAAAAGTAATGAACTCAGAGGTTCAGGTGGCGTAGTCAGTCGTGGTAACTTGACCTTGCCGTTTAGACAACATAATCCTGTTGGTTCAAGGGAAAACCTCAAAGCACTGCAATATTGACAACTTGTGCTCATTGGTCCAATCTGCTAGGAATTATCGCCGGCGTAATCAACAGTGGCATCATACATAAACGCCAAACCTTCATAGGTAATTGCAACGTTTGCTCGTCTATTTTGTCGCCTCCAGCCTAATCTTAACGGAATGGATTGTTCCGGAGCCGTAACTGATCTCGTTCGAGAAATTCTCTCTCTCTCTCTCTCTGCCTCCAAACGTTGGCTACGTTCTTGTTCCGACACATTGCTTCGAAGAATATAAAGTCGAGTTGCATTCAGCGTTCTCCGACCGATGTGTTGACGTGTCATTGCTGGCATTTTTTCTTATAATTTGATCTAGAGTTGTCACAACATTATGAAGAAATGTTGTTTCTATCGCTCTCCTGCATAACGATATTTTTTTGTTAGTACAATGGTTCGTAACCTTTTTTGGAGCAGGGACCACTTTGATTTCACTATTACACTCACCCTCACTTAACAAAAAACAAACGAAAGCGATCCTCTCACTTCCCTTATCGACAAACCAAAAATGAAACACAAACAAAGCAAGCGTACTCAGAGAAGAAAAATACAACAATAACAACAACCAAAGCATTAGAAACGAAAAAACGTAGAAAACTTGTTATGCTTTGTCTGGCAGTGGTTTCCAAAATACTTCATTCCTAAAAATATTATATTAAAGTTAAAACCTGAAAAAAATAAGTATGCAACTATTTTCATTAGAATTCATTTGTCATTTAAAAAAAAAAATTATTAAAATCGGCTTAGTATAGTGTGCGCTAAATAAAAAAAATGTTACAAATTTGGTATAAAAGAGCCTATTTCGATAACAGCGCCACCTACTGGGACGAACTGAAGCGTAAACCATCCTGTTAAAAATTGGTTCAGCCGTTTTCAATTGATGTGCTTTCGTACAGATTTCGACATTCATTTTTATATATAAGATTGCATTTATGAAAACCAAACACAAGGTAATTAGTTATTTTCGTTCTAAGCTTATTCAGCCACCCTGTCTTCTTGTTTGGTTTTCATAAATTTGGATCTACTGTGAGTGAATTATAAAGTTAAAAAGCAAAAAAAAAAAAAAAGAAATCAGAATGTCATTAGAACAATCAAGTGGAGTGCGATATGACTCCAGCGAAGTATCGACCACTCCAACTATATTACATCGAACTGTGTGGAGTGTTGCAAAATACTTAGGTGTATTTAGATAACCTTCATAGATTTGGAAAAACCTATCGACTGACTTCCGCCAAGAACTGAATTCCCCTTGTTTGCCGGAAAATTCCCTTAAATCTTTCACAACATCTGGTATTTTTTTAACCTCTGCAATATTGTTATGAAAATCTATTTGTATTTCATGTTATGACTGTTTCGTAAGTGTGTCTGGTTCTGAAATGTTTCTGTTGTTCAGTGAATAATGTGGATTGGAGCTTCTTCGATGCGGAACGGGCGCCCAGAAGGAAAAAAATCCATCGGAGGCTTCCCATGGCTACTCTTGTATCGTTCATTATTGTTGCAAATATTTGTTATATTCTATTAGTATTATTATAAGATGCAGATGGACACAAATAGTAACATTTGTATTAACTATAAACAATATGACAAATAAAAAAAAATTTTATGAACAGATCAGTAAAAATATTAAATAAATTTTGTTCGGGCGCCAATTAACAGAAACATACAACAAAATGTTTTCTTTGAGTCCGTTTGATATCAGCACTATGTGTTTTCATGAATGTCATTATCAGGACCTAACTAAACTATCACCAAAACTAATCAGAAGTAGCCCATCCGACGCATCTTATGTTCAAACATGAAACGTGTTCGATAAAATGCTTTTTATTTGTACCGTAATGCGTTATTTTGTCTGGTCTGCTTCATAAATTGCTTTTGTATCTGTCATTTATCCCGCTCGCCGTTACATAGTGTTTCCACTTGTGTCGTTAACATTTTGTTGTTGATAATAAGTGTTAACTTATAGGATAAAATATATGTCAGACAGCACTAGAGATACTGACTGAAGGTTCTCTGATGTACAGTCCTATGTTTTGTATAACCAACATTAGGAGAAAGTTGTAATACCTTTGGACTTTACACACCTTATGTAGTGTGAAACAGAAAAACCACGTACATAAGTTGCAAAAGAATATAAAGATAATTTATTTCGAATTTTTTGCTTATTTTTTATTTCTTTATAACCTGAAATTTTGCAAATCCGCAATTTATTATTTAATTGTATTTTTTTCAAATTTGATTTTCAAACTGCCGGTAAAATACATAAATTTCTTTACAAAAATATACCAGAAGAATCAATTAAAATTATGATTTTATTGTTCCATAAAATTTATATAATTGGAGATTGGTATTTCAAATATAATAAATAATAAAGTGCATAAAACATTTGAATAGAAGTTTATTTAAAGTAAATTAATTTTTTTTTTTTTTCTTTTGAGAATTTACCTTCTTTATAGACAACTGCGTTCGTTTATGGATTTTACTAGCATCCTAAATGCTGCACTATGAGGTCTTACATTATATATTTGGAAAAATTAATTTTATTTTATACTGTTATCGTTATTTAAAATGTGGAGTATATACATATTTCATGCTTTTATAAATAATTATGTATAGAGCAACACAAACCATCAAAAAAAATAAATAAAATAAATGAATATACATTAATTGTTGTAATAAATTAGGATTATAGGGGAGAGACATGGTAGAATTATTTATGTGTTAATTTGCGTTATGATTAAGAGGTGAGTATGTGAGTCTATAGAATACAATTCATACGTAATATTTCTATACACTACATATAGCCAATTTAAGTTAAAAGCAATAAAGTTAACTGCCAGGTTGTAAGGTTATGAATTAGAGAAGAAGACATGCCACTGGTACCCCTTTTTTGGGCTAGTGTTCTTTGATTAATTTCTAAATGAATTATGAGGTTTTGAGTTGTTCATATATGTGTGTATATCACTTTGTTATTATCATAAATGTATGCAGCGCATGTACAGAATGAATCATGTGATCATACCCCTTCCGAAGAGCACACTATGATGCTGCCAACTCCAAACGAGAAGCGAGCTAACACTTATGCAAAACTGTAACCAAGCGGCCAGAAGTCCTCAGAACCGTGGAGTGTGTAATGCGCAATACCAGAGCTCAACTTAAATTGCATTACAGCAAAGATATCCATCCTCTCGGGGATTGCTATCTTGCCGTGATGGAAGAGCTCAGTAAATATGGCGATCCAGAAACCGATGCCGGCACTGAAGTAGATTTCCAGAATATTATATAACAGTGACAGTAGAACCTCAACAATGGCCCTCAGTGTCCGGCTAAGAGTCCCGGAAGGTAAAACAAAACAAACGTTAAACATTGGTACATGAAATACTAGAAATTTATCAAAAGTTGAAAACTGGACAACACAACTTTAGAAATGGAAAAACACAACATCGATATACTTGGCATAAGCGAAACATGGTGGCCAGATTGTGGAGAGTTCGTTTTGCAAAATACAATCAAAAATCTCTTCTAACCAAAACCAAAATCACAGCAACGGTGTAGGCATTACAATGAAAGAAAATATTGCACAATATATCATCGAGCGATAGAACACTGATGTTATAAGTTTATGCACTATAATGCAAGATAATCTTTCTAAACTGAATTAGATGAAGATGAGAAGTTAGAGTGCCTGCAAACATTAAACGATGACTTGAACATCAAAAAAAAAAAAAACAAAAACAAAAAAAAAATTGAATGAAGTCGCAGGTATTTATCACAAAAAACACCTTCATTCCTTTGTAATAACAACAAAGAAATAATTATTGAAACAAATGAAAAGGAACATATATGGAAGACATATTTTAAAAAATTTTCCTCAGATGACAATAGATCCAACCACAATCTTTTTTTCCCACAAAGTCCAACTGGAAATTACATAACTAAAGACGAAGAAAAACCTATAACTATAATGAAAAAAAGCAATAGATAATTTGGTTAATCATGTGTATGATAATAAAGACTGATTGAAGTCTACTTTCATACCACTGACACCGTTATAGAAGTTCTTCAATCTATCGAAATAGATGACAAAGAAATTCGTTACATAAGAAATTTGTATTGGCAATAAACGGCCTACACAGGGTGCCTTCCTCTATTATTGAACATATATTTGGAAAAATTCTTTCAAGATTCGATATATGACATTCACCAAGTTGTAGAGCAAATGGTGAATTTATCAAAATTGTATAATATGCAGGCGAAATCGACAGCTTAATAGGTCTAACAGAATTAGTTAACAAAATTCACTTATATAGCGAAGAGTTATCAATAAAACCAGGTTTATGATTGTGAGAACCGTATAACCGAACTTAAAGCTTAACAACACTTCTAACGAAAATATGAAAAATTTTAAGTACCTTGGATACTTGGATACTTTTATCAAGTAAATAAAGTGAAAAAGTCACTACGTTCGGTGAATGCCATGCCATGGAAAGCTAGCCTCTGAAAAGTTCTGATTTCATAAAAAAAAAAATATAGTAGAATTGATAACCTCCTTTTTTTTTAAATCGGCTTAAAATATATCATTTTGTTTTCGTCAAAATAATTGTGCCGAGCAGTCATCTCGATACACAGATGATCGATTCCGATGGAAGCTTGTAAAGACTATATATACTTAGTTCATAAAAATAGATGAGAGTCTCTCCGCAACACCTTCTTCCTCGTAAATGGACCCACAAATGTGTCACTAATCATTATAGGTAGGACTTACCTACCTCTAATGACGTGAAATGAACTAATAAAATTGGAAAACAGTTCCTGCAAGTCAATTTCATTACATTATGTAGTGGATTCCTTGAAATACGTATAAGTATATTATTGCTCCTCATAAATATCTAATAATGGTATTTCGAAAACGTCTATGGAATTCATAGAAATTACTAAACCCAACACTGTTTGTTCAAAAACTTAAATTCGGCCTTAATCTCAATCCAATTCACCTTATTTAAACTTATAAAGTTTCTTTGTCTCTTTTATTTACTTGTGTAGAAAATCGGTATAAATAACAAGTAAGTGAAATTCATTTTTATAACCGTAAACAATTTATTTCTGGCAAATTGATTCTATTTAAAAATTTATTCGTTTCAATTAGAAACTGACCCAAGAAACTTCTTTCAACCCTTTTAAAAATATTATGTTTCCTTTAACCATTTCCATCTTAATCCTTAAGCCAATTTTAGTAGGACATTTGAAAGAAATAAATAAATAAAAAAATTTAGAAGGTAAATGGGAAAAAATAAATTTCGGCAGTTTTCGATTCTCATATTTACTGTAAATGGATTGTGTTTTCTTATTTATTGGATAATTTCATTGAATTCCCCTTAAAAGTGTGCTGCAAAAGAGGAATGAGAAGAGAGAAGAGGAGTAAGTTTGATACATAAAAGGACCAGCAACCATGTGTTCCTCCTATTGAATTTTATTGTTAGCTTTTGTCGCCATTTCTCATTGATGTTATTGTTGAAATGGTTTGCCAATTTGGAATGGCAAAGTTTTTCGCTATATACTTATAAATCTTTGTTAACAATGAGCGGGTGGGTCGATGGATGGTGGTAGATGAATGCTAACTATGGTAAATTGGCTTTCCTGCCCTTAAATAACAATATTTTCTATAAAAGTATTGAACGTCACTCATACTTGATACTATTTGCTTTCATGTCAAATAATTGAGCGATGAAAGAAGGCAAAAACTAACACGACTTTGTAACTTTGAAAGGATATGTCTGCAGAAAAAACAAAACCTTGAAACCATAAATCGAATCAGTTGCACTACAAATAGGGTAAAAATGATTATATTATGTTCATATTTTGCTTTCTAACTGCGAATTTGTTTTTTTTTTTTTTATTTCTTTTTGAAAGTTTTTCCATTTCACTTTTGCCTTTCATCTTGTTTCGATTCGCCTTTAATTTCTTTTTTTTTTTGTTGAAACTTTGTTTGAAACTTTTTCCTTGTTGCTATCAAGACGGGTTGATATTTCACGGACTGGGAGTGCTACTAATGGACACTTTCTGGATTTTGTTCAAATGAGACTGTCTAACAAAGGATGACTTTTCATCTGGTTTGTTATCAGTTTCGAATTATTGTCATCATTTCTTGTTTAATTTAAATTGATTGACAACAAATTTTTTATAGAAATTCTTTTTAGTAGACAAAAAGTGAAACTGTTGGTACAATGTCTAGAAAGCATAAACAGAATTCTATTGGTTTTGGTTTTGTTATGGTTTTCTCACTACTATTTTCTGTGTGCTTGTTTGCCTGAAATTATATTTAACAGAAATTACTAATTAACCAAAAATTATTTATTTTTTAAATTTATTCATTCCAGCCCCCTGCTCGCTTCGCTCACCAACCCCTGCCCCTCCGTTCGACCGCAAGAGGTCTCTCGGGGGGCCCCATGAGCATTTTATATTTTATGGACGTCATCATCACTGAAAAACTTTTTTGTATAATAGATGGATGAAGAAGATCAGGATGGACGAATGTGAGGGAGTGTGGCAACAGCGCGCGGTCTATACAGCCTGCATTGTAAGGAACTTTGGCAACAGGGCGCGGCAAGCAGCAATGAGAAGCAGAGAACCGAGCAGGTAGAAAGTCGTCAGTTAATCAACACAGTCGTCAGTGGATCGCAGAAGTCGGCAGTTGATCATCGTGTGCGTGCGGTTGATAAAGTTGAACGCATCGCTCACCAACCCCCGTCATGTCCTTACTTTATATTTTATGGACATCATCATCACTGAAAAACTTTTTTATATAATAGATAGATAGATATATAACGAAAGTGAGAAAGAAAGGTAATGCACAAATTAGTCAAAAATGCTCGTGCTATTTTATCATTTTCTCTCTCTCTCACTCTTGCTCAGCATAATGCATAATGTTGTGATACGTTCTCCATTTTGATAAATTTTCCATTTCCTTGACCAGACATGACCGAAAGCAACAGAAAAATCACACATATATAGTTACATCTCTGTTAAACCCAATAAAAATCCTGATTTATATTCTGCATGCCCTAAGAGTAAATGAAGCCTAAAATTATGCTGTGGAAAGTGTTGTCTTGTTTATAAATATAACAGAACAACTGGTTAATTGCTAACAGCTGTTATAAATAGTCTGTTGTAAACAGTTTTTTTATTAAAGACCTGCATGGATCCATTCATTCATTCAATCAATCACTCATATATGTAGGAAATAACTCGTATCTGTATATCTGGGCCTTCATGAATGCATTCAAAAAGGCATATAAATCTCTAGTATTTATTCAGAGGAACATACCAGAACCTCTGTAAAAATCATAAAATTATTATTAAATAAAACTCCAGATATTCAATGCTGCGGACATGTACACTACCTTTTTATTAGCGTTACTCTACAAAGCTGTGTTTAGTTTACACATCCATGTTCATTTCTCATCACTCTGTTTATTTTACTCAAGTCCTTACACCATCATTTTAGATCAACTATGGACAGGATCTTTTCAACTCAACTCATTACAACCTCCAAGTGGTCAGGTAGAGATACTTGTATGACAATTTAATTTAAATATTGATGTATGGTACATAGATAAGTTTGAAGCAAGAGGGGGAACCTATGCACCTCGTTACTGGTATGTACAAAGAACTGATCATTTGAACTAAGGATATGACTATTCATTTCTTTTAATATTCAGTAATTTGTGTCGAGAAGACATTCTTCTTACAATAGTTTGTTTAATGCTTTATAATGAAATTTATAATGGAACAAGTGAAAAATAAACATAATAATTATGAATTTTATATTGTCAAGGAATCTGCTATATCATTCTTGGAAGTTTGCTGAGTAAAATACTTTCTCCTCATCGTCGCCATTAGCTTGAAGTCGGATTTACTAGTTCTGATATGAAAAGCTGAATAAAGTCATCATATAAAAAAACATTTTCAAAATCTCACCATTCACCTAAAAATTACAAAAATTTATTAGAACAATAGTTCACCTTCATTGTCTCAGGTAAAAAATTAACGAAATCCCACAAGAAATTCAACTTTAGAATGCAGGTGCAACGCTTACACTGCTAAAGCTATACTATTATTATTATAGTTCGAGTAGTAATCACAATTTGACTAGAGTGAATAAAAGACTTATTCTAAGTATATAAGATGCATGCCTGGAACTTTTAATAATCCTAAGTATAAATCCAATTTGGGTGACTAAATGACTTTAAGTTTCATTTAGTTGATTTTACGCCACGAATTTAATTTAAAATTTAAATAGTTTGACAATTAAGCGATATCCTGTCTCACAGTAGTGTTGGAAATGCACTCAAAATTAAGCAAATGCACACACATGAATGCAAACACATTCGACTTCCGGTTCCATGCGTTCGATGTGTCGAAGAAGGGTAATAAAGGAGCAGCAGCAGGAGCAAATAGCTTAGCACAGCTCTCTCCTAAATGAAAAAGCATTTTTCGTTTAGAGTGCAAATGCTGCTTACATTAATGATGATTAGGATGATGATGAGGCTGATGAGGCTGATGAGGCTGATGAGGCGGTGTATTGACGCTTACGATGATGATGAGGACAACGACGCCATGGATGGTAGTGTAGATAGCCTCGCTGCATTCCTGCCTGTCTGGTAGCCAACGCCATTGGCTTCAGAGACTAAAACTCTTTATTCAATTAGGTACATCCGATTATTACCTGAGTTAAGTTTGCCCATCGGACGTCGCAGGATAATGCAGGCCACCGGAAGGAGAACATCGAATGTATTTGTGTCGCGCTGGGTGTGTGTTTAGTTTATGGCGTACAATGCTGCATATTAGACACACAAGGAAACGTGCCTTTTGGGCATTGACTTTGCATACGATGCATGTCCTGCATGCAATTAAATTCTCTTTACCATGGCCACCACCATTACAAGTGTGTGTACCAGGACTCGGCGTGCATTCACTTGCAAATAATGTCGAATTATTACCAGCAATTCCACATTACGCTCATCTACTACTAGAGCGAATCACATGCATATGACCATGTGTGTGTATCTGTGTTTTGGTAGCTGTTTCTGTATCTATGACTATGTCTCCATTGAGTTTTTGCAAATTTACACACACACACACACACACACACACACACACACACACACAGAGAGATAGAAGTGTTTTCCAGATGAGTGCTTCCCTAAGTTGAAAGAAACAACATCGACTGACACAACACAACACAACACAACACAGCAATTGACATTCCAATGAACAAATTCTAAAACTAACTAAATACGCTTTGATGTTTTTATCAAAATGCTTTTAATTAAAACTTCTTTTTTATATATTCGATTCTATGATGACTTTATGGAGATTTTGTTTACGTTTATATGAAAATGTTCTGATTACTCGAGTTTATTTCAGTAGTTTGATTTATTAATTAGTTTCGAGACTTTTGAATATGAAATAATAAACTTATGTACAATATTTATATATTTATTTATATGAAATTAACTTAGGTATAATATAAAATCTCAAGCTAATAAGGTATGGAGTACTAACATCAATGGCAATCGGCTCCGGCGGTGGTATGAAAATTACATCGATTTAGTATAATATATAATTACAGAATACTGATAATATATAAGAATAAGTATAATATATTATATACATAAGCTTAGAGAAAGTAAGTAGTAGGGTAGGGTATCGATAATGTGTAAATTGTGAATAATAATTATAAGTGTTCCAACTTATAATAATTGGTATAATCTGTTTGGTTTTTTGTTTTTTTTTTTTTTGTAAGAAATGTTTAGTTTTATGTTTCTGAGGGAAGGGTTACTGACTAGCGTAATAGGGTTAGAAGAGCCAAAAATTTGTCGTGTGTCCGCATCAAATTTATGACACTCTTTGAGGATGTGGATTATTGTGAGCGGGAGGACTGGCATATTGACGAAATTATTCTGTCAAATATATGACTGTGTGTTAATTTGCTGTAGCCAAGCCTGAGTCGGATAACTTTTATCATACCCAGACGAGATAAGCCCATACTGGTATAATCTGTTGCATAATTGTGCAAAGTTACTTTGTTTACGTTTACCCTTCGGTACCATTGGAAAGTATTATCAATGATACTTTCTCTTCTGGCCTTCGTGTTGTGCAATCTGCATATCTAAGATATCTCTCTGGCTGTAATTTGATGTGCAAATTGTCGGAGCGGTACAAGCGTATTTGGCAGATTTATCTGCTAGCTCGTTCCTTGAAATGTTGACGTGTCCTGGTGTCCAGATCAAAATCATGTTTTTATTGACAATATTAATATTTTATTTACTGATCGCTTGAAAAATTGTTGAAAGTTGAGTGGCTTTTGTACGTCGACGTTTGATATTCGATCACTTTTTCGCATAAATCAACATTGTTTCAGCGATGAATTAAGGATATTTATTCAGTAATTTATTTTCCATAAAATTTATTATGTCTACAATACTTACATTTTTGATTTTACGTTATGAAAAACCGTTGAAATGTTAAACAACACGGTAATGATGACCAATTGATATGACCATTCCGAGAGATAATATATACTCCAAACTCTAACTTCAGCTTCGGAAGAACTTTGTCTTCTATGCAAATTATATAAATTATTTTTATTTAATTCTGCATATCATGCTCCAGTAACGGCTTGACCTCATTCCTTCTTAAGGAAGTAAGATTCTAGTTGGGCATTTTGATACTACAGTAGAGTGAAATGAGATGCATCTCTTATTAAAAAAAATATAAAAATTGGAAGAAAACAACCTGGCGAGTTACAACAAAGTAGATAGAATAAAAACCTTCTCCATTAAAAATTACAAAAATGTGCAAACTTTCATGGTCATCGGTCAAACGGCTTCGGAGTTACTCACTCACATATTCTATTTTCCGCACATTTTTATATTTTTAAAAATAACTTATTTTATTGATTATATTTTATGCAACTCAGCACTAATAAATACGCTACAAACAAAAATTCACCTTCAATAAGAATGCAAAGAAGCCTCAAGTATAAACAATTTTAGTAAGTCAAACTCGCCTCAGCTCAATTGGCCCTTACTGTCTCATATTCATGGATGTTGTGGAAACCGAGTAGGGTTTGCCCTCTTGTCGGAATTGCAGATCGTTTCCGATTTGGAATGGTGTCACTGAATCCGATCGCATTTGCCTACTTTCTTACATAAACACAAAACTGATATTTGAATCAGCTGCTATTAGAAAATTATCAATTTAAAAAATAAAGAAGTTTATTTGTGAAAGTGGTGAAAACTGTAAATTTTAAATCTACCACAGCTATAACATTGAGTGTAATTATTCCGATAATGTAACATTACTTCGTTCCAATTCGTATGTATTTTATAATTTCTATATGAAGTTGTTGTTTTCTTATTTTATTCTTTTCTTCTAACACTGTGAGCATTCGAACGCTAAAGCTTCGGCTGATTCATATTGTGTTTGTGGAAAGGCCACCCTCCAGTCGCCGTGCTTTCTTCTGATTGTGGGCCAATTTCCTCCTCACCTTGTTTTTCCATTCCATTCAAACTTGAAAGTCCCGAGCTCTTACGCCTCTAAACTTGCTATTTTCCACCCCGTAACATTCTTATTACTTAAATTTTGTCAAGTGAATAGCAACCAGCAAGCATCAAGAAATGAACTAAATGTTGTGAAATCGAGCGCAATCAGCTGCTCGGATTGTTTTCGATAAACGGACAGATAAAATCGCAATCGGCGACACAGAAAACTGATCCAAAACTGAGCCAAAGCCGATTGCAACTTGAAATCGACATAATCGGAATGCGCGACAACAAAAAAGAAATGTTTGTGGATTTTTAACCATATTCTACATTTATTAAATTTATTTATAAATTTTTAAGCTTCCACTTCACACACCTGATTTCCCAGTGAAAAACGTACATATGTATTTTGTTTTGACTACGGTTAAAAATAATCCCAATAAATATAATATAAATTAAGGAGTTTTTCCTTTTTTCGGTTCATTTTCCTTTGAGGTGAAACAATATTTTAATTGTTAAGCCTTAATACTTTCACCAAATCACGTACAATGATGCATCATCATCATCATCAGGTCTCAGGCCTATGCACATGAATACAATCTATCATCATATAACATACCTATACCAACACATGTGCATGTAGAGTGTAAGTAAGTAAAAGAGTCATGTATCAGTTTCAACAAACTGAGGCCGCAAACTCATTAGGGAAATGATTAATGAAAACTTATGTGTTAAAGACGTGATACCGCAATAATAACAATAACAGCAACAATAAAAATAACAAAGGTAACAAATTTTTCTTTTTTTTTTTTTAGATATTTTGTGTTTATTTTCTGATTGAATTGATCCAATACTAAAGTTTAAATAAAATACAATATTTACTCGGCTTTTCATTACAGAAGCATCTGCAAGGGGAAAAGTAGGAAATGATTTTAACGAGACACGGAAATTCTGAAAGCAAAACAAAGATAATTCAAAGTCATGGCATCATCATAAAAGAAAAATTCCTGAAATAATTTTATATTCACAAAAAGAAATATATCTGTATATTTGTTTAAAGAACCAACTCAAATGGAACAACAACCAAGGAGAAATTTATATTTATTCATATTGATGTTTAGCATTTTCAGTTGACTAACTTGGTTAATTAGAACTCATTCTCAATCGAAACTGGCATCGCTTGATTGCCGACCAAAACACTAAAAGTCAAAAGGGACAACTGCAAGCCCAATGGGTTAGTCAAATTTAACATCTTTTCAGTTCTATTTTCAAATAACAGTATCACCATTGCCGCTTTGCTACCAAATAGGTCTACATAGTTTTTTATATCCTGTACCTTTAAAAAAACAGACAGAATATAAATATTAACATAGACTGACTCATAGAAGGAAGAGAAAAACACCATATAAGGTACTCATATATATGGAATTGGTAAGCTTAAAGAGATGAATCCATCTGTCATGAATCATGTTTCATCTGTTTCTTGTAAAATCAATAAAAATCCCATCCCCATAAAGTGCAACACTAAAAGTAATGCGATTAAATTGGATAAATTTCCGTGACTTTGAAAAGATTATTTTCCACTAATGAGCTTTGAAATAGTTTTGGCTGTACAGGGTATACCATAGTCGACCATAGCGTACTAAATTGTTTCATTTAATTTTGCAGTTATCGTTCGAGATGGAATGCCTCCGAAACATGCCTTCGATTAGATTAGTTTGGTAATAGTTTAAGCAGACTTTGTTTGGTATCATTGCTGTTATTGTACATTATTAGTATTGTTGTTGTTGTTGTTGTTATTGTTTGGTTACAAATTGCTTCAAATTTAACACTTGAATAAGTTTTAGAACGTTGCAAAATACTGTAGTATGTACAATAACATGGAGCATCTTTGAACCCATGCGGTGCATAAGCAATTGTATCATGCAGATGAGTTTTCTTTCCTGTTTATAATCAAATTAAAGTTTCCATTAAAGTGATCAACATAGAAATAAGAAGACGACGACAGGTTACATTATAAAACCAAAAGTTACAAACTCTCCTCACTACAAAGATAACTTTTAATTGGAGAACTTTTCCAAGATTAAATATCTTTCGTTCTCCTACTTATGGCATATTAAAACCCATATTTTCTTAATAGAAAACTTTTAGATAAACATTATACATTGTATTTAGTACATAACTTAATAGTTTCATGTTAACACTATCAAATTACTTTAGAAAGGAAATAATAAACAATCAAAATCACAACATACAATACATACTTACTAAATACTAAAGTCGATCTTACAAAATCATTGACTTCTTCTAAGTATCGAACAATAATAGAACTTATTGTTATTAATTATAATTAATCATGAAAATTAATTAATATTTCAAATGCTTTCCTGAATGGTAACCCATATCTCTTTTAATTTAAAAAATTTATTGTAATTAATGGCAAAGAAACATAGATTATATTTTGGATAAAGCACTGACTACTAAGACCTTCGGCTTCGTCTTAGTTAATAAGGTACTTATTGTACAGTGAGAAAATTGCATTCTAATTACGATTCACAGAAATTAAAAGTACATACACATTTATCTTAGTTTGTTTTTCGAATATATGGATGATTGGATTCCAATTAACATTAATTACAAATCTATTCATATTTATTTCTTTTATATATTGTATAGAAAATTACTTTGTTAATGCTTTCTTTTATGTGATTACAAAGTGTATTTGTAATTGTATATTGGGGTCTAGATAATGTTGCTAAACTATGGTTTAAAAGTCAAAGATAATCAACTAAATGAAAAGAATATTTATTGAAGTCATTGCAGCATTTATTGCATTTGGTTATATTGTTTTGAAGTTTATCAAACAGATTGGGTTTCATATGCATTTTTGTTTATAAATACATATCTGTCGGATTGGTATTCTGGGATGAGTAAGGCTGCTTTGACTGTTTCATCAGCTAATTGTTTACCATTTCGTAACAATTAAGGACAGACAAAGTATGCAAAGCACGTGTTGCAATTATGTTTGTATGCAATTGTATTTTAACTGAACCATTTATTTTTTTAATAAAGTGCTGTACATATAATTTAGATAAACTGAACTCCAATACTATTTGCAGATAGAATTTTCCAGAATGAAAATTTTTAACAATTATATTGCAAATATTTTCACGACTTGGTCTATCATAAGACTTGCTGATGCCAGATCAATAAAGAGCGAAAGGATGTAGACAATTATAATCAGAAACAACAAAAGCAACTTACACAGAAATAATAATGGAAATTTTAATTTTTTTTTTTTTTTCTTATCATAAAAGAAATTATTAAAAATAAAATACTTACTAAGTAAATTTTGTAAAATTCTTTATAAAAGTAGATTCAACAACATTTCCAACAAGTTTAAATACTGTTTCAAATTTTATTGTTACAAAATTTTTCATACTTTATTAAATCAGTTGGCGAGCATTTAGCCTTATAAAGTATGTACATAAGTGGGGTCGTATGCAATCGATGTAGTATGTGAGTGTTGCGGAGTGCAATCGATGTAGTGTAAAGATTGTGCGGCATACGTGGTGTTCAACGAAGACAAGTGGCAACGTAGTGATACAACGGCGACTTGCAACTCGACGATGATCCAGCGGGAGCAGCAGGCGGTGACAACGTAAACACAAAACAAAAACGATTAATTTATAAAGTCGTCCTCTGTTGCAACCAAAACCAAAACCAAAACCAATATGGTGATATTTCCTCTTTTATGAAAATGTGTCATTCATTATTTTTCTTGTCCAAAATTGTTGCCTTTTCTCTTATTCTCCTCGTCGACATCTTTTTTTCACTTTCTCCTCTCCCAGCTACTGCAATACCAGAGCTATCCGCATCCATTAAAGCAATGCCAAGATGTCCTGGAAATGATCAATAGTTTTCGTTCATATTCCTTAAAAATACTATCCAGTTTATTTATTAAATTCTTTAAAACAGTTTGAAAATAGGATTTAAATCGTAGTTGTACGAATTATGTTGATAGTAAGTTTTGGGGTCCCAAAATATTTTAATTTTTGGAACTACTTTTATAAGAAAGAATCTAATTGTGTAGAAGTTTAAGTTGTTGATTTCGGAAATTGAATCTATAAGTGATAGTAAATCAGAATATATCATGAAGTTAACGTTTTTGTTTATAAGTAGATTTATTGCTTTTAAGATGACTAATGATTGATTCTGGGAAGAAAATTAATGAGCAACAAGGCAAACTATCAAATTTTAACGATTCATTCTCATTCCATTGTTTTCGAACAAAGTTGAGGAAATTATTATTGACAAACATACTGATTGCATTACAAAATTTGTATACAATACAAAAAGTCTTGAAGAATAAATCAAACTTTATAAACGAGGTTTCCAATTTGAAATATTTTATTTTAAATTTCAATATTATGCTTGTAAGTTATGCTACTGAGAAATATAATTGAAAGGTGATTTTGTTTGGTGTTTTCAAGTTATTTGTCACTAAATTTTAAAATTTATTTATAACATTGAACACATCATAATAATTGTATCTACGGTCATCCACTGTACAAATTTATGTTTGTTCCAGTTAGCTGGCTGATAGTGGCTTTGTATCCAAATACATTTAATCTTCAATTGAACTTTAGTACTAACAACAAATTCAAATAGCTCATTTTCGTGAGTACTATATCACATTTTTTTTTTTTTTTTCTTATTCTAAGTACAATATATAGAATACAACCAAATTCTGAAACAACATAATATTGATCAAACCTCTGCAAGATATCTTTTCAGGTGTGAAAGCGAAGCCAGGCACCTGAAACAAAGACTTTGTAAAAGTATAGGCTTGGCAAATCGCTTACAAAGAGAGAGCTCTGGTAGCCTTGGATGTTTCGGGGTTTTGTTTCGTGATAGCGCAACAACAATTGTGTGTTGTGTGTTGTTTCAGGCTGTTTAGCAACAACAGCTCGAAACAAAGCCCCGAAACATGAAATGTTGCAAACCAGCAAATGTTGCGATAGCTATATGTCCAGACTATACTTGTTCATAGTCTTTGCCTGGATACTCTGGCCTTACTATCAAACAAAATGTATTTCTGAGATCCTACACTTTAACAGGAATAGTAGTAGACAAAGTTTTTTGTTTTTTATTCTATCGAATTGAAATTTAGGCACGAATAGTTTTTGAGTTAGGCGCTATACATCTGTTAGCATCAGCCACATCGACCAACTAGGAAGGGTATCTTCCATACAATTCCACCATTAAAATTCAGGTTCTTGTTCCAAAAACTTTTTTGTTTTTTTGGACTATTGAACTAAAATTTCAACATTTGTTGGAATCAGTCAAATCTTACCACTAGGGGAGTACCTCCCATACAAACATACATGTTTTCTCAAATGACTGCATTAATGAGAGAATCAGAGTTCTATTTAGACAGAATTAAGTAAAAATAAAATAAAAAAAAATATTACCAATACAGGATTCGAATCCTATGCCATCGGTTTGCTAGCCTTACACTCTAACCAATAGAAAAAAATTTGACGATTTTATTTTCAGCATCAATTTTTGATGCTACGCTCTAACAATATTGTATAGACGCAATGCTCGATTAAAATTGAATGAGGACTCTTTCATATACATAATATTGTATGGGCATCAAAATTGTCAATAAACTCAATAATTTTTTTACAAAATTATATATAAAATTTCAATCTACACCCTTTTTTTTATTTGACTCCCCAGACCTTGTCAACAGCTTGGCTATGATTGTTCCGTAAATGCTGTCATTCGGCTCCTGTTTTATGTAAAAAAACAAAAAAATGAAATAAAAAGTTGATCACGATAAATGGTTGTTGCTTTTCTTTACATTTTTTAATAAAACACAAACAAAAAAGAGAAAATGCCTCCCTTTTGTTTGATTTTTGTCACTGCCCACTGAGACCTGTCAACGAAACTGTCCGGCATTTCAATTGAAAGCATATCAAAATTTATCTTTCCAACTGAACTTATGGAAAATACGAGTAACATTTTACCAACATAATTACTTTTATTTTTGGCAATGGACATAAAAAACATGTCATTTTAAGTGTTGAATTTATCTTGTACCGTCTCTGTTTCTTTTTTCATGTAAAAAATTTAGCTTCAATTTGAATGGAGAATGGAGTAAATCAAATCAACTTCTTATGTTTCACTTGTCTTTATCTTTCGCTTCTGATCCAATCGTCCTCGTGGTAGTGTCAAATTATCGTAATCAGAACATGACAGCTTTCGAAAATGTGAAATGCTTTGATTCAGCATAAAATGACATACAATAACACAAAGTCTGTCCTGCCACCAGCCTCCAATCAGACACTTGTCAACGTGAAAGAAAACAGAGACGAGAGAGAGAGAGAGAGAGAGAGAGGCATAAACTACATTTCAAAATTAATAACACATTTTTATAACCTGTACCTTAAAAAAGGTAACAGATATGTAACACACAGAACGAAGAGACAAAATGTACGAGTATATGGAAATGGGCAGCTTATAGAGTGGAATCTTTCTAATCTTGTCCATTTGAATTTTGAATTTTCCAATAATTTTAGTGGAAATTGTCTCATCGAAAGAATTCACGGCATTTGAAAGTTGGAATGCTGAAATTTACTACGTGAATGGACTCTGTTATTTTTATGGCAAATCGAAATTAAAGTACTCATTTCATAGAGTTTTTATATTCATAGTCAATATACCTATGTATTGATTATACTTACATAAACAAATTGTCAGATAAATATTCCGAAAGAAGGTTCAAAGAAACACCCACAGTTTTAACATCTAAGTATGTGCAAAGAAATCCCCATAGTTGGGACTACCTGATTGTAGCGTATTGACCGTGATATTATTAAGAAGGAATATGTTAAATAAAATTCATTCCAATTAAGTTTTCAGGGTCCTTTAAATATATGTTTCTTAAAAATAAACGCGTATTTTCTTATGTTCTATCATTCGCTTCATTTAAGCGACAAATCCGATTACTTAGTTTTTAAATATTGTTGCCCCTTTCTATCTCATTCCACGATTTTCAGCTTGTTTAGCTTCTTCTTTTACTTCCTTCATTTGTCTTTTTTTTTTTTTTTTGTTTTTTTTTTTTGGTCATCTTAGTTTCGCGCTTCATTCATGCTGAAGCTTTTAAATGAAATCATTTGTGAAAATAAATTGAAAATGAAATCGAACGTGAATCACGACATGAACTTTATGCGGCGACCGACTAAGCATTCAATGTCAACTTAGAGTGAATTTTCAAAAATCAAAAACACCAACAAATCCAAAAAAAAAAAGAAAATTAAAACTGCTAAAATGCAAATAAAATAAAACATTCAATCCGATTTCTCTTGTCTTCTCTTGTCTTGTCCTGTCTTGATTAAGGCGTCCATACTCGTACCATCTTAACAGAAAATTGTGTTGAACCCAAATCAAACCTTGCTCATTTCTTTGTCGGCTTTAGAAAAGGTTCTCAGGTGTTACGAGCATTGGGAAGCAACAGCAACGGAGACAAAGGCGACAGCATAAGAAATTTGAGATTTATTTATTCTAAGAATATTTTCACGATTTATGCATTTCTGAGCACAAAATCGATTTCGCATTCATTTAGATTAAAATTTAATTTAACCTTAGCTTACTATTGTACAATATACAATAATGACTGAAGTTTGCTTACTGAATGAAATTCATTTGGTAAAACATGCGGGGACACTCGAAGATTATCACACGGACACTCTCATGCGTACGCAGTTTCAGTTCAGTTTAGTTGGAGTTTATGGTAAATTAAAAAAAAAAAGAACATTTCCCCACAAATATCAAATTAAATTATCAGTTGCCATTGGCATTTTCCATTTTCCATTTTCATTTCCATTTACTTATTCTGAGTTTTTCTCATTTTCAGTATTTCCACCAACGAATGCGAATCGAAGCGAAAAATGTGGAAAAACTTTGCGGCAAGAAGCCACAGCAACCACCCAACTCACCAACTGAATGACTGACTGCCTGACTAACTAACTGAGTATCTGACTAAAAGAGTATGAGAATGTATTACCCAGCTGCAGATACACGACTCAAAACGATAACAAACCGCGTCGCATTCTGATGCTGTTTCCTTTTTGTTGTTATTTGTTTGGTTATTTAATACTCACATACTCACACACTCATAAATACAATATAGGTATACTTAGATATGTAGATAGATAGAACAAATATCCTTACTTACACATCACAAATACAGTATGTAATACTTACTATTCTGTTCATTATTGAATAACAAATGCAAACGATAACAAATGTTATCGACAGCAGCTGGTAACTTCCAATTAAGGCAATCAGATACTTGCATACAATCAATAATTATGGTATTTGTATAAGAAAGATACCAATATCTTCTTCAGATAGATTTTCCCATTCTATTTAATAATAATATTTGTTGCTTCCCAATGATTTCCAATTCTTCCCGTTGCTCCTTGCCAATAATAATGCAATGAAATCCTATCAATCAATAAATTATTTGGGAAATTGTTTCCTTGATGATGGTGCAATTTATTATAATATTTTTTAAATAATTAAAAGTTGTAATAACTGAAAATTGTTCCACAAGTATTTGTAATGCATAGATATACATACATAGATAATGGGGCAGAGTTTCTTTTTTTCTGTCTTTTCTCTGCTGGTACCAACATTAAAGTCAAGAACGGTAATTATGCAAATAACAAATGTAGTCATGTTGTAGTCAAGCCAAACTAGCAAGAAAGTATCTCAACGTAAAACAACCAGTATGTTCATGGCTATGAAGCCTTTTGTATCTATGCATCTCATCTATGGTAATATGTACATGTGCAATTGTAGTACGAAAGGAAATTACTAAGTGCACACCGAATGCAACCGCAAGTGTTGCCACAAGGAAATCAAATTATCAACGGACGAATGAGAGCAGCAGCACCACCACCACCACCTCCATCTCCATGCATCCATCTATAAGTTGCAAGTAGTAACTGCATGTAACAATGTCGGACGCATGCCGTCCACATGACCAGATACATACATACATACATGCATGGATACAAGTATGTTTATCCAATAGTTTATTGTATCTATGTAGTAGACATGTGATTATTAGTCAATCCAGTTTAGAAAATCAAGAGGAAGAGAAACAACAAAAGCAAAAGCAGTAGTATTAAGGATGTGGCTTTCACTTCACACCAGCTCCTTGCTCCTTGCCCCTTTGTTGATGTGTTGTTGTTGTTGCAACCGCTTAATTGTTGTTGGGCAAGCATTTAATGTTCATCCATATTTCGTTGCTTGCTCCTCATGTGAGCCCATTAAAGGATTTATGGCTAATCAAATTGATTTTGGCCAAAAGACGAAAGACGAAAAGTACAGCGAATGTTCAATGCCAATCAAGAGACTCATGTACATACATATCTTCTTACAAAAGTAAGTATCTAAAACTCACTATTTTAGTGCTAATTTGTGCTTTTTGGAAAGTAGTTAGAATCATTAACAATCGTCATTAGTCTGATTGTGTGACAACAAACTATAATTCGGTTTGTTTGCAAATACTTGCATGTTCAAACATTGAGATACAATATTTAAACATTTTTATAGCAACAGATGCAGTTTTGTTTTCGTATTTTTAAAATATTTTAATTAGTTTCTATAAGATTTTAGTTTATGCTCTGCTTAACAATCAGTGGCTGTGGCTCTTCTTTCTGGTTTATTCGTTTCAACATCATTGAACATAGAGGTGGTCCAGCGATTTTCAATGCTATCTACTATGATGATGATGATGATGATGATGATGATGATGATGGTTGACGCTGCCGTCATTTTCCTGTTTAAAACTATATATGATACCTCTGACGTCTTGTCGTTCAATTACCTGTACTCTATCGCAAAGCGAACCCAATAAGCTTTGCACGCAGTTAATGAGTTCAGTTCAGTTCAGTTCAGTTTAGTTGGATGCGGTTCCGTTTTATTTTGTTTGGTTTCATTCCATTTCCTTGGCTCATTTGCTTATATCGTATTCCAAATTCCGTTTCTAAGAGTATCTAAAGAGACCAAATGTTTGCAAGGAAACTTAACTTGCTTCAGTTTCGGTTCGTTTGCAGTTAAATAATAACATGACAGCAGCAACAGAGAATGTTGGCGTTCTTTTACGATCCCCAACAAGTTAGCCTTGCGGCTTAAGAGGAAGTGTTCAACATAAACTGTACAATACTGCAGCACAATAACATGCGCCGGTTTCAACGTTTTCAATGGTTCAGAACATGAATGTACGTGTATCTATGGACATTGCTTCGCCCCAAATTAACTTGACTACACTTCACTTTACTTCACTTCAAGTTTTTTTGTTTGGGATGCCACAATTGCGGCTCTTGTACGATAATTCATACTATAGTCGTACCTGACTTCGGTGGCATTTCACTAATTGGAAAACACAATAAAACAGGAAACTTACGACGTATTTGGTAGTGTGAATCTATGAATGCGTGACTTTTTAATGGCAAAATCTTTAATTTATTGCGACTTTCTAGCTCAACCGACAATAACGATGACAGAAGAGATTAAACAACAAATCTCACAAGACAGTAAGAATTTGTCATGAAATCATTCCAAAATGCAAATAAATGCTCCAAATCTTATCTACCACAAATTTGATAAACTCAATCACTGCATGTTATGCGAAATTGCGAAGACTTAATTTTCCTACTGCCATAGTAGCTTGTCATGAAGAGGTCAATTTACAGACAATAAGTCGCCTGGCGTTAGGCGATTCAAACGGGGAATCTGCTGCTGCCAATATTCAGAGAAGTTAAGCTTGTCAAACCAAGGTCGCCATAACTATTGCTCCTTGGTTTGCACGCATATGCACAGAACCTGGCATGCCCATCGTCCAAAATCATAGAGATAGAGTCGTCGATCAAACAAAATTGTCATTTTCATGTCGCGATTCAAGGTAAAAATTCCGTCAAACCATGGTCGCTCAAAGCTTTATTTTGCAATGCTTATATACTCTTGATTTTGTAAAGGATCAGGCGCCTCACAGATTTAGATGCCTTATAGTCAGATGGGTGCTACTACTTACAGTAGGTTGTTGATCTGGAGTTTACTTTTCGCACACAGAAGCCAGCACATGTTTTTCATATAGGCATCAAGTTATACACTTGTCTAGGATAGGACCAAGGTTTCGAATTTGATCTGCCTTAGGCATGATACTATGTAGAATTAAGGTTTATTATTAAATCATTTACACTTTGATATACCAAAGATATAAGATACAATATAAGTAACTGACTATAAGTTTGCTAAAAATCGTCTTACATTACTTCTTTGCAGTAGTGCTTCGGAAGATTTCTTTTTAAAACTTGATGATCGTTTATAAGTCGTGGGCTGAATAATAGTAACTCTCTTCAGCCAGTGATAACGCATTACGTCACCAGATCGAACATAAGCCATTCGTAGTTCTTTTTTACTCCCAAATACAGCATTCTTGTTTAATCCTATGTCTTAAGTACAATATTATTTACATATGTTATTGTATGAAACATATCATCAATTGGATTGTAAAGAAAACGACTTCTAACGGCTTTGATGCTTGGAAGCTCTTTTCAATAAAGGACAACGTCGACTTGATTGGTGAAAAATATAAAACCATGAACTCTTAATAAATGGTGACAAAATTACGGCCAGAAGTAGTTAAGCAAACCAATGCTCCAAAGACCAATTACTAGGATTTGATGAAATGCAGCAGCAGCAGCAAGACTTCACGAAGTATTCCAAGATCAACAATTAAGTGATGCACAGATGCTGAGCTAGCAGAAGATGTTACAATATCTTTACCGACGTCCACAGAATTTTCTTTAGAAAAACTTCAACAATGCCTTAGCTTGACAAATTAATTGAAAGAGGGGACTTAAGATGAAGAAATACTCTTTGCATCAAAATTTAATGCGGGATGAAATTGGATGACATGAAGGTTTCCAAGAACGAATTAATCGTGTTATAAATTATTTGACTGTATAAGTACATATAAATAAAAATAATGTTTTTCGTTATCTTTTAATTGGATTTATTGCACTGTGCCAATATTGATTTTTCATTTAGCACAAACAAGGTACTAAGTCCACCTTCGGCACGTGGCAGTTTGGAATCAAATGTTTCCTTTTAGGTAGGAAAGTAAATTACTTAGTCTTTTATTTCATTCAATTAACGTAAAGATTTAACGACTCTAACGACTTTAATATTTTAATAGACCAATTAATCGCTTAATCTGGAATCTTAGTCAAATGGGTACCAACTGACCTAAGTCAATAAAATATCATATACGAATTTGTACATCACTTATGTAAATTCGATTTGCGCTGAACTTTCCTAAATTCAATTCGCTGAAAAAATAAGCCCAGCAAGACTTTTATTAGTTGGCCATTTGTTGTCATCATCATTGTTGTTGTTGGTGTTGTTGTTGTTGATGTTGCTGTTATGTTGAAACGATGATTTTGATAGACTCCACTTGGAATGGGTTGAAGTAAGAGACTCTTAGCAAACAATACAAAAGCTGCTGAACGCATCCTTAAGTCTAAAATAATTCCATTCCTTCCTTGCGGCACATTGATTAATGTATTTTGACTAATGAGCAATTGTCTGGTGTCGCACTCCGCTCTCAGTTCCCATTCGAGGAAGACATCGCGGTACGATGCGATTCGATTCAATGGAGAATGGGGCATTCTTTAGACTCACACGCTGTGTGATTGTCAGAGAAATAAGAAGAGCGACGGCCATGGAACAAAGAGAAAAATTCCGAGAGAAAAAGTATGTGTATGTAGATACAAGATACAAATGCTAGTGAGTGCGAGCGCGAGCCCGCGAATATCGGTAACATCAATAAATTATAAATTAAAGAAATCCATTTCGTATATCTTTCTGCTTATACATATTTTTATTTTTGTTTATGCTGTTTTTTGTGATTGTTGCCGTTGTTATTCAACTCAACTTAAGAATTTATGCAGTAGTCATTAACGATGTCGAAGAATATCCTCTGACCGATCCAACCGATCCAACCGATTCAATTCAGGTCGACTCGATCTGAAGCTCAGTTGATGACTTTTGGAATTTTGATTAGGAGTAGAGCATGTTCAAAAGGATTTTTGTTAACGCGCGTTGGACTTTGAAAAATGTACAAAAAAAAATAAACAAAAAAAAAAAACCAAAAATTAAAGAGAATGAACTCCTTTGATGATGATGACCAATGCTTGTTTTATTGTGTGTTCTTGCGCTTGTATTGATGTATCTACCGTGCTAATGGTGCCTCTTTGTTCTGGCCATTCAAACGTTGAAAAGTTGTTTGAAATATGCGAGCAATTTGATGCCAATTAAGCGGCTACTTGAGTGATTCGATGCATTGCAGTTCGATGTGTGATTTCGTGTTCGATTTAGGCTCCTCTCCTCCAAATCCTCATAGAATCATTATACAAAGTAGCAAAAGTAACAACACTACACATCAAATGTTGCTTGGCTTTGCTTAGTTTTGCTTTAAAGATACATTTTTACATATTGTAGATATGTTTGCATTCATGCATTTTGAATTTTGCCTCAGTCATTTTGCATCTATCAAATGCAAATGTACATACGACGAATGGAGACCGACCACAAAAAGAGATCTGCTGATGCCACCATAAAGGCAAATCTGTTTGCATTCGTTTCGAATTCTGTAACATTTGTCAACAAAATCTGTGTGCTCCACAAATACTACATACAATATTATATTAAGTATATGTATGTGTCTATGTGATATCTGGTATGTGTATCTGCACTGCTTCATTCTGTTGTATCTGTAGTCAAACACTTGGAAAGCTTCGCATGAGTTTTGTGGTCAGTTGAGAGTAGGTTCCACCAGCTCTACATACATACATTCGGCGACAGTCTGAGTTGGCATTTTGCTACTGAAACAAATGATTTGATGGCTAGAAATTTATTAGTGCCAAATAGTAGAGAAGGGCAACTGCAATACTATTGTAGATACATAAAAGGTTTAAGGCACATTACACATGTATCTATGGAAATATCTTAGAGTATGTGAATACTTTAAAGTGACATTTGATTGAAATGCGTAATTTTATTTCTACTTTCGTTCATTTGTTTTCAACTCAAATTGAAAATGATTGTTGGTGTTTAGAACTAAGACTTTTGTCTATTAGTAAGACATTCATGATGATTATAGATACTAAAGATGTGTCTTTAAAGCTACATATTCAAGTTTAAATCACGCTTATGCTTACGCCTCTAATTCAAAATAATGTATCTATCTATCTATCTATCTATGTATCAATTAACGCTTGATTAGCTTAAATGGTCACGCAACATTGACACAAAAACCCCTCAACAATAAATGTTAATTATAGTGGTGGGGCTCTCCCTCTCTCTCTCTCTCTCTCTCTCTCTCTCTCTATGTCTTTCTCTTTCTCTCAATGTAGATACATTCACTGAGATATCGTACATTTATTAGGCGCCTCTAATGTATGCGTCAAACCTTACGAAACGAATAAATTGATTACTTAGGAAGTAATGGTAGCCTCAGACAACAAACAACAATCAAGCAGATAGATACACTTAAAAGATACATGAACAAATGAAAAATAACATGAAAAAGATACAAATGTAAACAAGATGAAATGGTAAAACTCATGGCACGCACAACAACACCAGAAAGATGAAAACAAAAAAATCCAATTTAGTTTCACATGAAACAACAACGCCCACTCGACCGCCTAATTTTGGCCACTGTGTCCATCACTGCTTACCTTAACAGTTTCTTAGTGGAGCTGGAACTGACTGACTGACTGAGTCTCTGAATCGATTTAGACTGAATGAGGATGAGGTCGTCTCCTCTTCACAGATTGATTTCGAATGTTAGTGAATGAGGTCAGTCAGTTGGTCGGTTGTCTTGTAAGTACTAAGTATTAAAGCAGCAGCTGTTACCCATCCCTTTATTAGTAAGTTTGTATCTTTTCATTTGTGCGCCAAGAGTCGAGATTTGTTTTGTTTTACGCGAAGAAAAAGTGATTAATTCCTTCCTTGTGTTTCTTTTAACTTCTTCCCATTTCAATGGTCTGTTGTTAAACTTATGGTAACCATTGGCTACCAATGGAATCATGGAAGGAATCGTAAAACAGGACAATAAAAAGGCACATCTATGCACGCGGAATCTAAAACACTCCACAGGTGCTTTTTGTCTGACATTGGCATTGGCATTGGCATTGGCAATGAAGATGATGATGCTGTTGACGAGCAGACAACAACCAGACATCAGACAGACCAAGCGACTCGAGGACAGACAATTCGTCAGACAATCGGTCTGCTTGATCAACATAACGATGAGATGCTTGAAACAGGATATCTTTCAAGCAAAACATGCATATTGTGTATGCTATCCCTTTGCCATTTTCATTGTTTGCGAGTGAGTAGCTCAATATACCATACATTTTTCACTTTATTTATTAGTAAGCAAACTCCTTCATTTTTATTATTGCCTCTCCGTTTGCTTCTCCATCTCTCTGTCTGTCTGTCTGTCTGACTGTCTGTCAAAGCTATCAATCAGCTTTTGACATTTTTAACTGGAATTTCATGAAAATTTATTCGATTTTAAATTAAAATCCTTTTACTATAGCAAAAGGCGCCTTTAACATCAACCTCATCTCACCTCATCACAAGGAACCAACTTTAGATGCATTTTATTATCTATTCTACTCCACTCTGCGATGCCAAAATAAAAAATAAAACAAACCAAAGATACTAAATCAAAAAGCAATTTCAGGAATTTACATAAAAATAATCGTTGGCTGTAAAAAAAGAAATAACAAAATCAGAAAGAAAAGAAAACATAACGAGCTGTGTTTATTAGACATCAGCTTCTCCTCAGTGAGCCGCAACCAAAAGTATCTTGTCTCCACTTATACACTTTCACAGCGTTTGATATACATACATAACCAATATAAGTATTGGTTTGCTTAAGTCTTAAGAATTTAAATGGCAATTTAATGAACTCAAAACCTACGAAATGTGTTTCCATCAAAAAAAAATAAATAAATAAATAAACTTCATTGACTTAAATCTTTCAGTCATAAGTCTTGTACAATACTACGAATGAGTATTCGAGTCAGTTCAGTTCACGTTTCATTTGGTTCGATTTACTTTGGTTTGTTTCCGAATTTGTCTTGCTGATGTTGCTTTGAGAGGCAGCGTGTTCTTTTAAGCTGCTTAAAACATCAGATTGTGGCTGATTAATCAGACGTAAGTAAGCATTTAAGCCGCATTCGGAAATGCGAACATGCGTTTAAAGCGAACCTAACTGAACCGAACCGAACCGAACAGAAAACATATATAACATAAAAAAGAATCTTTCGATCGACCAACTTTGACCATTCGACTACATCATAGCCATGAGATGCCAAGCAATACCATCTCATCCCATCCCATCCCATCCCATCGCATCGCATCCCATCGCCTTTTCAAATAAAAGTGTCATTTATCAATTTGTGTTGCACGAAAAAGTAATCCTGATGTATCTCAACAGCTGCTTTGCCCGCACGCAGGTCTCATCGAACACAACTCATTTTGCCTTAGTTGATCCCCGCTCTGTCTCTCTCTCTCTCCAACTAATACACAGTTGTATAGCTTTTACACTATTATGATGAATAAAGGTATCATCATTTTGTTACAATGTTTGTAACGCAGACCCCATAAAGTTGGTATATTGTGTGAAAGTATGCAGACTAGATTTTAAAAAGTCATCAAGCTAAAATTCAGGTTAGACATGCCTCATAGTCATGTGCAGATCTTTTTGTAGGAACCAGAATTCTTTGTTTACTGGAGGAAGTAGTGCCCATACAAAGTATTAAAAAAAAAAAAACTCATTTTTAAAACTGCGATCTTGTACTTTAATTACCCTGGCTACATCCAACTTTTTTAAAGTTAGAGCTTTCAAATTTGACTACATCCTAAGTGTCACAATGCTCAGGATAACTTAAAATCGATCATATACTCGTATATCCATCATATACCTCATCATATACTGAAAAATGAACTTCCATAGCATTTTGTATGAAAAACGCTTTCTTTTCTTAAGATTTTCCAGTAAAACTTCACAAAGAGATTTCTAATGGCAATTGACAAAATATAATATTGTATACAAAATGGAGATGATGATGTTATATACTTGTATTAATAAGTAACATTCTTTTTAAAGCTGCTGTGAAAGGTCTATCAGTTTCGGTGAAGCGAAAACAATTTTTTGTCTTGGATTTATTTTTTGAATTCGTTATTTTTTATTGGGATTTCCCTCGCTCTTTGCTTTTGCTTTTGCTCTCAATCTTTTTTTTTTCCTCGGTTTGATGGGGCTTCTCTTTTTCGATGTTTTTGATAGATTTCGCTTAATTGGCTGCGTCTTTAAATGTTTTTTGACATCAATCACCGGTTGATTGTTGTTGCTGTGTGTTTGTTGCTTGTTTATTTTAATAGCATTTAAATTCATTTTTATGGCAATTTAATGTTTTGCTATTATTTTTATTTCCCCTTTCATTCTTACGCACTGAATTCGATCCTTTGATGGGGGTCATAACACTTGTATCTGTTATTGTTCATTATTCATTTTGTTGTCGTTACCTAATTTCACCATTTTCCTTTGTTTCCGCAATTAAAAAAGTAATTTCTTTGTATTTTCATTGAGCATTAAATTTCTATGATTTTTATTTGATTAAAGTTTACTTCAATGGACATCTGATCTGGTCTAAGATTATATATTTTCCTTGCAATGATTAGTTTAACCGAAATTTAAACTCTCAAATAAATTAGAATCGGTATCCTACAAAATATGCTAATTTTTGTATCTAGAGATAGAGCCCCAGGCCAGGCGAAGAGCGTAGGCTTAGTAATAGGATTCCGTTTGGTACCCTTTGGGTCTGGAACGCATAAAAGTAAACCTTGTATAGCTCAAGAAAGTTCTTTGCTAAATTTGAGTTCACTATCCCGAACAATAGCCAAAACATCCAAACACGCCGATTCATAAATTTCCAACATGATTGATTAAAAACCTCAAATTTGCAGTTGCTTTTTCAATTGTCTTTATCGAACTGATGCTTTTTCTGAATCTATACATTCGAACAAGTATACAATACTTGATATTTCAAGTAATAAACTTTCAAGCAAACTTACTTATGATAATATTTTCACATTATTTGTGATAAGTAAGCTTATATTTAATTTCAACAATTAAAGCAAGGATTAAACATTATTCCAAATACATTCTCATATATGAAACTCGTAAATAATTCTTATAGAATTGAAATTAATACTTTCATCTATATTCTGCTTATACAAGTATAAACATAAGTAAGTATGTAGTATAATATTTATCATGTTTAGAAAAGAAATATCAAATAAATGTGTGGATTTATTGACTTTCAATATTCATGAGCCTTAAGTACTTTCACATATCCTCATAATGCTCCTCTTTTACATACGAGTAGCTTCGTCCATTGTCAGCTACTATTGTCATTTGCTATTCCAACCAAAAGGAAACAAAATCAAACAAAATGTAATTTAAACCCCAAATAGATCCTATTGAATAGGTAAATGGAATGAGTAGTAAGTACCTCTATGTACAATATCTACTGTATTTGCATTAATGCAGCAGGCTGAGCACACTCACGAACTCGAGCATCGGTTACCAACAAAAACGGATGCAATTTTTCTAAGTGGGTGCGGTGCGGTCATTGGGTCATTTCAGTGGTTTTGGTTTTGTTTAGTGTTCTCCATGACTTTTTTACTTCTATCTAACAATGCTTCAGTAGTCTCATTTTATATATTGCATTTTTTTTTTTCATGATACTGTTTTTGTTACTTGTCGTCCTCATTGTTGTTGGATTTATTGTTGTTGGCATAGACCAAGCCAAATGACTATGGTTAGGTTTTAACTCAACTAAGGATATATTAGTTTGAGTAGAAAATGTTACTCAACGATGACAACGATAACTTCATGGTTTTTGTGGTATTGAAACTTATTTCAACGGAGCGAGTTCTATAAAAAATAAGAGTGTATGTTCAATGCGTAAAGGATGAAAGACAATGGTATCTCCTCGATGACGAAGTTCATGCAAAACGTCAAAGTTTGTTGAACTTACTTAGGCTTAAGCCCATTTTTACAAGTTCATTTTTCTTTCATTTCGAAAAAGTTGAGTTTAATTTCAACCAATCAACTTTTTTATCCATTCTCAATTTTACCGACTATATTTTGTGATATGTAAATCGTCTTAACATGCAATTTTGGAAAAGTTTTATTGCAATTGGAAAATTAATACTTAATTTGTTTTACTGGGAGTTCGTCATTTACTAGAAAAGAGCAATGTGTTATATAGTTGAAAAACTGCTACGAAATAAAGATGATTTTTGATGAAAAAAAATTTTCGTGTTTTTATGTTTGGTTGTAAGGAGCATCGCACCCCCTGGAAAGAGCAGATAGCAGATGAGTTTTTTGATGGAGATGGGCTATTATTTCAGCACTTTTCTAACATCTCGATATCTTTCTTGAAGAACAGATTATCTTTGGCCACAAAATAGGCATATATTTCGGCAATCACCTCCTCATGGGAGCCAAATCTCTTTCCGATGGACATTTTTTTAAGGTCTACGAACAGCTATAAGTCGCTGGGGGAGAATCTAAAGAAAGGATTAGGTGCGGAAGTAATTCGAAGTCTAATTCGTGCAAATGTTCCATCGTAGCCAAAGACTTGTGGCACGATGTATTGTCTTAGTAAAAGATCATTGTCCGGCAGCTGTCCACTCAGCTGACTGTTGATTTGACTCTGGCGTGTAATGGTGGATCCAAGTTTCGGCTAAGTCATGCTTTAGTTTCAACGGTGTTTTTTTTTTTTATCAGAAGCAATGTTTAATCAACACACTAAATTCATTTTTAAGATTCCCGACCTAAAGGGTACCTATTGCAGAGACTTCGTTGTCCGTCCGTCCTCGAGTCATATCTCATAAACCGCAATAGCTAAAGAGTAGAAATTTTTACAGAATGTGTAGTTTTATTCGGGCATCAGCAATAAATACTAAAACTAAAATATTTTCAAAAACTTAGAGGGGTCCCCATACAAGAAAACTTTTAGTTTGTATGATAGCTATACGATCCAGTAATCCGACGATCTTGAAATTTAGACGGTTGGAGCCTATATATCAGAAACTTACACAGTCGAAATTTCAATTTGATTAGACCACAAGGGAGGGTACCTCCCATACAAACCCACCATTAAAATTCAGGTTCTTATTCAAAAAACCCTTTTTTGTTTTTCTTCTATCGAACTGAAATTTAGACACTAAAAGTTTTTGATGTAGGCGCTATACATCTGTTGGAATCAGCCAAATCGGAACACTAGGGAGAGTACCTCCCATACAAACCCATCATTAAAATTCAGGTTTTTATTCGAAAAACTTTTTTGGTTTTTGAACTGAAATTCAGACACTTTAAGTTTCTGATATAGGTGCAATACATTTCTTGGAATCAGTCAAATCGGATCACTAGGGGGAGTACCTCCCATAGAAACCCCAATCTGGTACGGAACCCTTCGTGTACGAGTCTGACTCGCACTTGGCCCATTTTTATCCATTGATTCGAAAAGAAGAAAAGTTGTTTCACTTAAAAATCTGTAACTTTTAAATGCCAGATTGTCATGTTATTTTTACAGATACCTAATTCTGTATTTATGGCGCCATCTGTGTGTCACACCGGGAACTTAAGAGCCGATGTATTGGAATACCCTATTTACAGTGGACCATGATTCGAATCACATTCGACAACTGTACAGGGAAAATGACATTATTTAGAACATAATGCATAGAACAGTGCTATGGAAAACTAAGCTCTTCGGTAGCCCGCCAAAACCAAATGACCTAGGTTCGCTGAATATTAGTAAAGCCTTCATCAATGGTATATTTTGGTAAGCCTTGGACAATGTAGGACTTTCCTTTATACATCTTTGGGACCTCTTTTCTCCTCGGCACCCAAGGCAGTTGAGATTATCGTGTTCCTCCAACCGTTTGTCAGTACTAACTTTTCCTTGGATTCCGTCGCAATATTAAAAATCAAAATCTTTGTTTTATGTCCTTTTACTTTTACTCATCCTTTCACTACTCATCTCTGTTTGCAAAATATATATTATATAGTAAGTTCGAAGTTATCATTTCAACCTAAAAAGTTTCCGTCCTCATTCCAAAAATATTAAGCAAAATGAAATAAATTGTTTGGTTTTTGTCTCGTTGAATTGGCAATAATTTATTTTAATTAAAATAAAACTTCAATAAAAGAAAAAAAAGCAAAAATCGTTTAAAGTCCAAAAATTAAAAGAGTTTCATGTTTCATTCGTTTCGGTTCAATTGTTGCAAGTCTTGAACCAAATATTACAATTTTTTTTTATTGTGACACATGTCAAGCGTACGACGACGACAGTAACACAGATAAACTCATGCACACGCATAACTTCACCCCTTCCAGATTTTCATTGCCGTACCCCATCATCATCATCATCATCATCATCATCATCATCAACAGATCTCTCGCCAGTTGTTTAACAATTAAAACTGCATGGAAAATTGCAAAACTCAATGAGCTCAATGAATGTCGAATCAACAAATCCACCAATCCACGAATGAACCGACACAGCCAGTTAAACCAACTCAATTGGACTTGTCTGTTGCCTATTGTCTGTCTTCCGTCATCTGTCATCCGTCGTCCGAAATATGTGGCTCGTGACAATTGTGCCAGAGATACTCCCTCCTACTAGTAACTCTTTGTTATACAATTGCTACATTTGAATTCATTTTTGCAATTCATTTTTGTAGATTTTATTTGCCTTTTTATTCTGTTTTAATTAAATGACAAAAACGATTCATGAACAAGTCTCGTTGCAATTCGTCATCAATTCAAAACTTAACTGAACTGTACTCTACGTGCGACATGTTATAATTTATATACATACATGTACTAGTGAACTGTGTACATTGAGATACTCGTACAAATATATCTACATGCGACGTGTGACAACTCATAGATAGAAAAAGATACATTCATAAATATATACGTGTACATATCCCTGAATATCGTATTGTACCACTACACAATATACATTGAGATATAAATGTATCTCATGCTCAGGCTTGTCGACGGAGCTTTTTCGTTTTCATTTCGATTATTTCGTTGTCGGTCTGCGATAATCGACTATGTTGGACAACACTCAAAAACCAGTGAAGCAGAAAGCGTTGTGGTCACCTTTGGCGGCACACGATTTGCGGTGATCATTGCCCGAGATCTAAAGATTGCGTCCGCACCCATTTTATCGATAGACTTTGTCGACTCGACTTTGCGACTTTCACAAAACTAAACTTATTGATTCAGTTGTTGTTGCTGTTGTTGTTGTAAATATACCATACGCCCAATATATTGAAGTATACTCATATATGTATATTGTATGTATATTTGCGGTTATGACAATCGTTTGACATCGGTGAGCGAACCTGGACATTTGCTTTAATGTATCGTGTACACATTTGGAATTTCCAATGTGCACAGATATTTATCTACAATACAAAAGTATAAGGAAAAACAAATGCAAGTTGCAAGTTATATCTTAAAGATGTTTATTTATTTATTTATTATATTTATTTCAATAGAAATAATTGATGTTTGCCTCACTTTCTAAATCCAAATTAAATCAAATCATCCTTTTATGCTTACTAACAATGAGTAAATTCAATAAAAAATATATTGTATATTTTTCATTTTCCAATATAAGAAATATTTATACATTTTATGCATGCACAATAACAAATATTTATTGTATAGAAAGCACAGTTCACAATGCATTTATTCATGGATACTATTTTATACATATGTTCAAGTATGTATCTGTGTATCAATGAGTTTATTGAGGCTTCAAAATTATCAATAGGAATTCATCCATTTACGAAATTAAGCCTCAAGGATACAAATAACAAAATCGATTTGTAAAAACGGAAGAACAATTAAAATTGTTTAAATAAATAAACAATTGTCTTGTCTTTGGTAAAAGATACAAATTCAAATATATATGGTAATATTACCATATATTAAAACCAACATGAGTTGACAATTTTCAATGCAAAAAATATAAGAAAAAAATTGAAATATTGTACAATACAACTTCATCTCAAAAAATAAACAAAATATTGCAAAACATCATCAGAAGGAAAACAATGCATGAAATACTCCTTTGTAAGTCCTTTGGTGCATTCATGTGAGCTGCAAATATTATAAATGGAATTTGTTATCCTTTGATGCTGTGCCAAACTCAAATTGTGCAAATTTAATGTACCAAACACATGAATTCATCATCTACCCCCCAGTACTTAGTACTTCCAAATATCTTTCTTAACCACATACACACCACATCATATCTTGCAATACTCACTTTCTCTCCATTCCATCTTTCAATTCACTCCATTAGGTGGGTGATAATATGGAAAAACTACTATGTTAATATGAAAACGGGTGCTGGTTTATACACGAAGTAGAAAACTATTTATGCAGTGGTCTGCAAAAAATACTTTCCAAGTTCGTTAACCAAGCATTTTTGCAAGTGGAAAACGTTGCAAGAGTCATGACAATATGCCATAATGAATAAATGAAAAACCTGGACGTTTTCCACCATTTTATTTTCGTCTCTTTTACATTACCTTCCTGATGATAATATTTTGTTTTCCAGTATCAAAGCCATGAATAGTTTTCTAAGCCAAGATTACGCTGCGAACTTCAGAAATAATGAATATGAAAGTTTATTACAAATATTGGAAATATGTATTTCTAAATTATGGAAATACATTGTTCATTTGAATAGTTTGTAAATTATATTATCACAATTTACCTACATTAAAAGGACTTAAATTACCTTAAGCAAGATATATTGGGTTGGTGAGAGAATGTAACTTCAGAAAATTTGTATTGCTAGATTTGAAAAGCGAAATCTCTGTTAGTATTAATCCGATTTGGGAATGTCATACAGAAATGAAAAGCAATGCTACTGAATAAATCATGTGATTAACCGACCTATTCTCAAAATTGTTATAACAATTAGTAATCCTGTTACCTATTAAAAGCATTTTGTTCTCACAAAAAACATGTTACTATCATAATTTGTGAATGTCTGACGAGGATGTCACAGAAATGTTGTCGCTCTGAAAAATGAATGATAATCAGGGCTACAAAAAACTCCAGTGTTTTGCAATCCTCTCGGCAAATCTTTAGGTGCCACAGAAATACGAGACGTTTTGTTTTTCGGTGTGTTTTTATCGAATAAACCAAACTGTTTCAATTCCATGCTGTAATTGTCTTAATAGGGCTGTCAGCACATAAAAACATTGTACTAAAATTTATTCTTCATCTTAATATTAGTATCTTTGATGAAAACAATGGTACAACGTGTCTGCCATTAAAAATGAATTAAGAAAGAAATTATTACAATTTTACTGTTAAAATTGTAAAAGAAAAATTTGCTTCCCGCCAAATGTAACAATTTGCACGACAATTGACTCTACTGTGCATTAATACTGTGGTTTTCTGTGACTGCCGCTTATCAGCTGTTTTTTTGTTTACATTACAAATTTTTGCAATAAAACAGTTTACTAAATAACACCTATTAAATATAAAATGCCTGTGGCTCGCTTAATGTCCATTGATTTATTCATAGAACTGAAATTGAATTGAAAAATTTGACTTTCATTTTCAAATCCCGGTTTGTTTATATTTTTCTTCTTCTTTTCCAACTTGGCGTTCACATTCCTCTTTCACTTCTCAAAAATGATCAATTGCCATCAATTGTTTCATGAATTTAAATTACCAGGCTTGGCAACTTGGCGAAACCAGTCAAATTCAGAAGAAAAATTATAAATAGTCAGAAATACTCTGAGAAACCTCTAAAAATAGCAGTTTTCATTTTTTGTAATATTTCTTTTTTATAAAATCTATACATAAAATTCAAGTGTACGAAATTTTGGGACTCTTAATTTCCTCAACGGCTAGACCAATTTTGAAAATTTTTTTTGTTTTGTCACCATTTGTGCTTCACTTTGCCCCAGTAGGTGGCGCTGTTGTCGAGATACAGGTACTTTTTACGAAATTTTTAACATTTTTTTTATCTAGCGTACACTATACTAAGCCGATTTTAATAATTTTTTTTTGAAATGACAAATGAATGGTAATGAAAAGAGTTGCATACTTATTTTTTTCAGTTTTTTTACTTTTAATATAATATTTTTAAGTATTAAGTTTTTCGAAAACCACTGCAAGACCGAGCATAAAGCTTTTAATGCTTTTGTTGTTGTTATTGTTGTGTTTTTCCTCTCTGAGTACACTCTTTTTGCGCTCTTCGTTTCTGTATTTTAAGGAAATTGGGAGGGTCGCTGGATAGGCCATTCATTCATCATCATTCTGAAAGAAGCGATGTCTGTTTGCGTTTCTTGGTGTTATGTTGCAGATAGTTTTTATTCAAAAGAAACTTTGTAGTATATTGCGCAGCAATGGAAATAAAATTGATTACGCACAAAGAATTATTGATTCTAAAACGTAACAAGAGATGTTGGACAAATGTTTGACCAAAAACTTAATTACATTTATTTAGAATCTACTGCACATATAAGCCTTTCGTAAAAAATTCTCTAAATGACATTTAAAATGGTATCAAAATCCGTAACGTGGTTTAAAAGTTGTGCGTATTGGAACAGACAGAGATTTCGACTTCCTTTTATATTATGTATACATATATGCATTTTTGATTAGTACTGCATCTTACAGAATTGGAAAATTCAGCAAATATTTTACGCTAACATTATAACTCAACACCGGTTCCTCACTTTCAGTTTCAAATTGGTTGGGCACCCAACGACTATAGAACTCATATATCATATTTAAAGTCGATAGAGTTCAATAGTTTTGTTTGTAAGTATATAAAACATAAAGTTAATAATTTTTTGATTTTTTGCTATTGGAATTTTATTGTAAAATCTACTTAATTTTGGCGATTTAACTTTCTAATTCGTTAGTCTCTCAAAAATACTCAAATAATAAAATAAAACTATTAATACATACTATGAACCCACAAGTGCTGTAATGTTTCAAAAAATATTTATAAAAGAAAATTTATGATATCAAATATAAATAGTAAATGGATGTCACATATAAAAATGTATACCGCAAAGTCCCAAAAGCAAAAGGAGGCTTACTGAAAACAGATGAAGCCAGTGAGAAAAGAATAAGAATAGCCAACAACAAAAATTAAGTTAAATTGACACCGAAAGATATAAAAATATTTTATGCTCATAATAATGACACCAACTTCATCATATTCAACATTAATTTTGTTTTTTTCAAAATCATAAAATGTTTATTTTTTTATTTTCGGCAAAATTTTGTTTGAAAAATGTTGTAGAAGCGAGGGGAGAAATGAAATTCGTAAAGATACAAAAGACCAAACAGTGGAAAAAAGCTATAAAAATGATACTTCATTGCTTTAGAATGTGTGAAATCTTCGTTGGCGACGTTCTTCGGCATCGTCCATGGTGGCACGTTAGAAATGGCAGATGACTGGAAGTAGTAGCTTTATTGAAAAGAGACCAAAAAGTGTTAGCGGGGATTTATGTAGGAAGTAAGTATCTCGTATTGTTAGCAGATGGTAATGGTATGTCTTGGTTCAACTTAGTTGGCTGGCATAGTGAGGCGTGGAGTGATGTGGAGTGACATAGTGTGGTGAAAATTGATTCAAGTGAGCGCTCGAGCGTCATAAAAAAGACATCAATTTTGACTTTGTTTGAAATAATTCATAAGCTGGCTATTAAGACTGACTTCCTCAGATACCCATTCTCCTCATCATTAACATCATCATAATCATAACCATGCTCATCATCACCATCATGCCTTATTATGTTTAATTAAAAATAAAGAAATATATAAATACAAAAGAAGCTCCAGCAAAGTGTTGGTACAAACACAAAGGCGTCGCATCCATCAAAAGACTTCTTGTTGTTCATTAACAAATTGATATAACAAACATTGTAATTATAAACAGCAAAAGAGTCATAACCATCTTAGCATCAAAGAAGATGTCAAGACCGGGAACTTTAAAGTCTACAACACAGAACACAATTCTTCAACTACTAACAGAATATATACATAGCTCCAAGCGATTTTCAACACGAAACACTACCGAAAAAGCCTACTACAAACTTAATAACGATAACTTTAAACATTAAGAACAAACAACTCAAAGGAAAATAAATAAGGTATGCCAAGTCAAGAGATCTGTAATTAAATACTTCAGAAATCTGCTAAATGGTAAGGGTTATATGATGATGATGGAGAACATTATGATGATTATGTTGTAGTTTATGCTATATGGCCACCATATGGGTGAACACTACTCTGAGACTCAGGTGCAAATTCGAACTTATGAATAATGAAAAGTATTATAAATCTTCGTAAAATAATTACTTTGTAGAACAAAGAAAAATGTCTTAAAAGTTGGTTGAACTTATAAAAGTATTTCCAATTTCTAAATTATTTCTGCAAAAAATTTACAATAATTTTATAAGTTTCACATTATTGTAATAAAATATTTGATTTAACGAAGTTCCATTACTTAATCGAACTCATCGAGTATCTATCTGACCAACCATTCAGGTATTGCAGGTATCAAGAAGATCGTTTTCGCATAGGCATCCAATTGCCTTGCCGTACAGTGTACAGTTCATCCTTTTGATTCTTATCGCCGAATCGAACGTTACTTCTGATTCAGAGTAATCAAGTGCACGATAATATATGCGTCCTTTTCATGGATCATTTTTCTGACGCAAAGGATTATTACGATCCAAAGGTTATAACACTTGTCACTTGTATCGACATATAACCGATTCCGGTGGTAAACGCGTTATACGAGGCAAATTCTCGGCTCTGACAGAGTGTCTTGTGAGAAACACTTCTTTAAAACTGGCGCAGAGCTTTTTACGAAACCAACCATTAAACTAAAACCTCAATGACCAACTCCCACACACGGTTTATCATCATAATGGTGCATCAGTCTTGTCGAGCTACATATTTAACCTCCTCTTCCATTAGATTCAAAAGAACTTCATAAATCGATTTAAAATTTCATTGAAGAGAAGCTAAATTGTTGTTGTATGAAGCTTTCATGAATCAAAGAAAATTTTCTATCTTTTGTAAATAAGAAAAAGATCTAACATCTCAAGTGCCTCCTACTCGATTAATGAGAATCGGAAAATAATGAAAGATCAAAATGAATTGATAAATTATGAAATGAATTAAATGATATTAAATGTTGCTACTGCATTTCTTAAAGTCCTCAAATTAGATTTTTCTAATGAAATCATAACAAATAGATAAGAAATGAGAATCAGAAGTGGACAAGAAATGTGTCTTCCAAGCAGAATTTATTTGTTGTTAATCACTAATTTCAAGTGAGTCAATGTACTTTTATTCATCTTGTGGCCCAAAGAGAAGTTAAACGTAAGGACAACAACACAAACAATAAGAAAATAACGAAACACAGAACTAAAAACAACCATAAAAATTAAAGAAGAAGAGGAAGAAGAAAACAGTGATGACGATGATGAGGCGGAATGAAGGTAAAGATGTATGTATTGTATGTATGAATGAGTATAACAAAACCATGTAAATTTGTTGTATAAACAAAGTACTTTGTGCGCCAAGAGGCAATTCAAAGAATAAATAAAGTCAACGCAAATGCGCGCTACAAAACAAAAAGATATAAAGATACATGCGCACGCAAACGCAAACCCACAGGCACACGCACTCTTGAGTAACTCATGTTTTTTAAGGTGAGGTGAGGTGAGGTGAGGTAAGATGTGGTGAAGTGTGATGAAGTGCGGTGCGGTGTGCGGCAAAAAGTATCTGACAAAAGAGACGACGAACGAGTCAACGCATGATTAATTTCTACTGATAACAGGTTCATTTACTTTTCTTATTGTTCCACAAAAAAAAAAGTTGGCGCTTTGCGCAGGCGCAAACATTTTAGGTCGCTTTTATCGCATTTTTAAGATACTTGTTGTATCTACTACACATTCATGTTTTGTATTTGCTTGCCTCAGTCCGTTGTCCCTATTTTATGACTGTTGTTGTTCTGTTTTTATTATTGTTATTATGATGATGATGATGATGATGATGATGATAATGACGGTGATGATGATGATGATGAAGAGTCTTTAAATATTTACAAAGAATAAGATACAAGAAAGCGTTGAAAATATATAAAAACAATTATCCAAAACAAAAACAAAACCAAAACTGAAAAACAACTTAAGGCCTAAAGTGAAACGCATTAAAAACATGCGCACACGTTTCAGTATTGTTGTGGCTGATAAGTATCTATACGCGGATTGAGTATCTCCGAGGCCATTTTCCATTCATCCGCACGTTTCAAGCCCACGCCCAGAGGATCCACTGTACTGTGCGCTGCTGTTGTGATGCTTAACAGAGATTACGAGCAAATTCAGTGTAAATTTGTTAAAACCACAAAAGATATGTCCTAAAAATCTGTTGATGAACACATAATGAAGTTGTTGTATCTCGACAAAAACTATAATGCAAAATGTTGTATGCTTTGCATATGAAATTAGTTCGCTTTAGTCTCTCATCTTTACCATTTTATGTGCTCGACTTGTAATTATTAAAATATATAGATAGAGTAAAAGACGGAAGAAGATAAGATTAAAAAAGTATCTGTTGCAATTAAAGCGAAACAAAAACCTGTATGTATATGTTTCTAAGCAAAGCTTGAGGTAACCAACTAACAGTTCAACGTGGTTCAGTGTAAGTAAGGCAGAGCAGCACCTGCAGCTGCGATCTAGAGAAAGATACTGATACTGACCACACCAAGATAATTTAGCACAGATCAGCAATAAACTGTAGCTTTAGTTTACCGAACAATCGCCCTCCACACTACTGTTGAGTCAGTCACCATACACTTGTGTTTTTCTTATTAGCAATTATAGCCAAATCCGGTTCACTATCTGACTTGAGTTGACTTCACTGGACTGGAGTGAACTGAACTGAACTGATCTGGACTGGACTTTACTTTGCTTGGCACCTGCTGCCACTGCACGAACAGATTACATACTAAATATTTCAGAACAGTTAGCTAAGCAAAAATATTGTATGTAAGTAAGTAAGACGCCCAAACAACGTTTCACTAACTGATGTTTATCATCATTACTAGATGATTGTGATCATGATAATAATGATGATGATGTTGATGATGAAGAAAAACACATCTAGAAGTTCAATGGCAGAATATTACATTTGATAGACAATGTTAAAAGAGAAGAAGCTTCATGTTAAGACATTTTTCATCAAACATCAAACGAAATCTCATTTTATTCCCCATCATCTCATCATCCACACATCACATTCAGTTCAATTTTGCTACACTACTAAGTAAGAAAACAGAAGTTCTTTGTTGTTGTTGTTGTTGTTATTATAGGAATAGGTAAGCCCTCGAAAATAGGGTCTTTAAAGACTGTCTTATTGTCTTTCTGATTTGTCCTTTCTTTCGCTTGCTGAGCCCTGCTAGGCTGCTGACTTGCATTTTTTCACCTCAACACACACATACCTATGTATGTACACGTAGATGCAATCATTTTGCCTGTTGTTGTTTTTATTTTTCTTCTTTTAATTCTTGCATCTGCTGATCGTTCGCGTTCTACCGCTTCATTTATTCTGTGCTAGTTTTTGTTGCTCATGCACAATTTATAATAATTTCACGCCTAAGGACTTCCTTTATACTATCTTTTCGCTTATGCAATTACATGTTAATTGCTTTAAAAAAAAAAAAATAAATAAAAAACTAAATAACGAAAATGAGATTATTTCTAACTATGTACTAAATATTCTTAAATAAATCAGTTCAGTGATGGTCATACTGCAATTAATCAAAATACTCATACATATCTTTCAAATGAATGCATGTTTGCATTTAAGATTATTCTTAATTGAATCTTTCCACTTGCATTAAGGTTTAGCTATTCTTCTATTTCTTTGTTCTTTAAATAAATATTTCATACCAAAGAAATTAGTATGTATTTCTAAGACAAATTGAACCACAAATTTCATAAATTTCTTCTTAGATTTAATGCTTTGTTTTAATTTTCCAATTAAAAGCTTAGTTCTTGCATAAAACATAAACATTTAGAATAATTGAAAAGCTCAAAAATAATCTTCTGCTGTAAATTAAAAATCACTAAAATTTTCTTGAAAATATATTAATGGAAATACAACAATGAAAAGAACAAAAGACTCTTGGGGAAAACGAGACAAAATGCCTTTGAGTATATAAGATTAAAAATAAGGAAACACGGAAACTTCGGTTTCACCGAAAACTATGCACCTTTAACGAAAATAAAGTTACAAGATAAAAATATTTCTACACAATTCAATAGATCCGTTTGTATGCAAAGTTTTAAATTATAAAAATCTGTTTAATTTAGCTGAAGAATTCTTAATTTAGGGCAGTTTTCCTGGCAGTTAAATGATACATTTGTTGGTCTAATAGATCCAATTCTTGACTGAGTATACACTCCTTCAATAACAAAATTTTCAAGACAAAAGAATTTCGACACAAATCGATTGATCCGTTTTAACACAAATTGGCTTTGAATTTCCCTCATCCAATGTGATTCACATGATGTGTCCAGATATCTTCTGTTAAATTAATAGTAAGACAGATGCCTTTCTTCATTACTTAACCTCATTCCCATACTAATCCAATTGATATACAATATTATTATTATGTTATTATTATATCTTTAAAACTTTGGAACCATTTTCAATCGACAAAATGTACAAATGTCTATCATTTGTTTAATTTCCTGTTACAAACATCAGCACAAAAGGAGCATAACCATCATTATATATACATATATATATGTGTGTGTGTGTGTGTGCTGCTACAGATTATCTATGTGTTCGACGAATGTCAAAAACTTAAATTTGTAACAAGCATGAAACACGAAGTTTGACTCTCTACTGCTGCTCCTACTATACAGTAATCAGATAGATAGACGGGTATGTACGAACTTCTTAGTACTTGCAAAGAAAACTTATAGAAGAAGCGAGCAGAAGGAGTTTGAACTGAAGACTGACTGACTTTAATATATGATAATTAATTCATTATCGATGGATGTCGACTAGTACGAGAGTTCAACGAGTCAAGGATGGATTTCTGGATTTCATTAGCAATTAAAACGAGGAACCGAATGAGCAGATGAATAAGATGGAGAAGATGGAGAAGAAGGAGAAGACACTTCATTTTTTAAGTGGTCAAAGTGACTTTATCGCTGAATTCATTCATTAAATTTGCATCATTTTTGGGTGGTGGCGGCAGTGGTGGCGAGTGCAGGATGAACATCCAAGTTTCGTGTTGAGCGTGGCTTAAACAGATTATCATCGACTACATAACCCAAAATAAGTAAGTTGAAATTTTTGCTGGAATTACTTAACATATCAGCGATTTTTGTTCGCTTGTTTTTTTTTTTCCTTTAATTTAATTTGGTTAAATATTCACAAGATGTCATTGAGAACGTGATACACCCATCGACATCAACATCGGCATCAGCATCAGCATCAGCATCAGTATCGCCATCAACAGATGACTGAGCAGGACATGGACATGGTCGACGTGGACGTGGACATGTCAATGCTAAACATAGGCACGAACACTGGGGCAGGGATATAAAGTCATGTTTCAGTACAATACATCTACTATGGACAGCGCATGCATGGATACCATGGAAATAGCAATCGATGTTGGATGTTATTGTTCCTACTGACGACAGATACTTGTTGCTGTTGTTGTTTTGTGGTAGTAAGTTTTACTGATCCGTTATCGTTAAAGTTAACGCTTTAACGGATTAAACATGGCTTTTAGCGTTAATTAACGCGAATTTCAATGTATAAAACTTCGATGACAACAAAAAAATCAAAAAGAACTCAAACAAGAGAATTTATTTTTTATATTTTATTCTAGAGGCGACAAAGTTGATAAATCTCTCAATGGAAAAAAGGAACCATAGAATATATAATATTTAATTGTCATTGGCACGAGAGAAAGAAAAACTTTACTCATCGATTTAATTGAATAAAAATAATTGAATATGTATTTCATTGATTTATTTATACATTTTTTTTTTTAAATTTAATTATATTAATTTATTTAATACAAGCAACTTATCACTTTAGCTGAGTAACATTGTTTTTTTCTTTTTTGTTTGTCAATTATAAACTATTTAATTATTTACTTATTGTAATATTAAATTGTATTTACAAAAGATATTCATTTTACACTAAAATACAATATTATTTCGACTAATGAAAAAAAATAATTTGAAATTTAATTGCAGGCAAAAAAGAACATTAAATGGAAGCTTAATTAGACTAGAAAATTAACTACAAGAAATAAAGGAAACAATTCTATACAAAATACACGGAAATTATTGTACAACGTGAATCTGATAAACAAGAAATCAAATTTATAAATTTAAAAGCATTTAATTGAACTGAATAGATCAAACTGTTGTCTATAAGCAATTCGCATATAGAATCAGAACCTTTATAGGCAGGTAAATAATTTGTCAATCTCATTTCCATGAAGAGATTGAATTTTTAACGTTTGTCATATTATTTTTACAATTGTATGATAAAACTTTTGGTCTTTTGGTGGCATAAAATAAGATAAAGTTTTTCTTGGAAATCCATTTAGGTTTAAAGACCAAAACAATAATCATTTGTAAAATCCTCTAGTTGCTAGAAGGTTTTTTATTTATAATACTTAGAAAATACCTTTACTGATCTAATAATCTGACCCAAAAATAGTTTATCGACTAAAGATTTTAATACGAGGTCGAAGAAATATTTAGAAATGTTATAAGAAATACCCCATACCCCAAATATTGAATACATAGATTAGGACTATTTGTTTACACAATAAGGATTTCAATTAGTTGCATTGAAACCAACCAGTTGACTGTAGTTAGAGAGCTTTAGGTGGAAATTGCATAGAAAATTTATTATGACTGTTTTCAAAACACTAATCAATTTCATTTTACAGAAGTTTTAGTTCTTAGAGGACAAAAGAAAGTATCAATTAACCCTTTAAATAAGGTAAAGGTGCTTAACAAAATTATAAGACTCTTCGTTTCTTTTAAACACTTGATTAGCTAATAAAGACAGAAATTCAAAAATAGTATTGGTTTATTGTTCAATTCAATTGTCAATTAAAACTACTAATACTTCCATCAAAATTATAAGGCACATTTTCCTTTAACTCTCAAAACATTACAAGTTTGTAAATCAGTGGTATTATTTACTAAAAATGAAAAAAAAGCAGCAAGTTGAGATCACGACATGGTGGAATTAGAATTTCTATGAATAATACACATGTGCGACTACAACCAATTTTTCTTAAAGTTTGCCTAAATATAAGAACACCCTAACTGAGCTCTTTTCTTTCCGTTAAACACGTCGTTCCTTGCATTATAATTAGAAATGAATAAAACAGCTTTTTTTTTTGCCAGCAAACTTAAAAATTGAATTGTGTTTTTCACTCTTGTTGCACTTTTCAATAAGTGTCCTAAGGTCCTTTTAGACTGTCATATCAGTCATTAGTTCAGTTTTAATTTCTGTCAAACTGTCAGTTTTTCCTAGGTATAAAAATTAAACACTGAAAGTAGAACTGAAACGGAGACTGAAAACTGGCGGGATGGATACACCTATGTTATTTGTTTCATTTCAGTTTTTAGAATTCTTGGAATTCATGGACAAAAAACTGAAAGGACTGAGAGCAGGGAAAACTGAATGGATCATGTAAAAACAAACCTTCTTCCGAAGTGAAATGAAACGAGAAACTGAACGGATGGATGATATGGCCATATAAGACAGGGCTGGCCAACCCGCGGCCCAAGTCAAGCCTGAATGCGGCCCAATGTGGTCCAAACGGAAATTCCTTTTTTTATTTGCAATTTTTTCGGCAACGGCTCACTAACTTGTCGGAGAGGACAAAAATTGAACCTGCGGCCCAATTCATCTCGAATTCTTCCAATGCGACCCAGAGAACTAAAAACTTTGGTCTAAGAGGACCTTCATAATTATGATAGGCTACCGTTATGCAAAAATGAGGGTATTCCATCCAAAACTAACGGTTCTTTTCCATTACTATACGTAAAATAATAATGTTATAGTTTTTTGCATCTCATTATTGCTTCTTTTTTATGTTTGCTAAAATACTTGTATAAACGACTTAGATTTGCCAAGTTTCGAAATGTCCTATAATTTTGATAAGCACCTTAGTAATTCTTAGAGATTTTCTAAAAGCCTGTTGCTACATAAACAGAAACAGAAACATCCCGCTTTTAGTACATTTACGACTGTGACCAAAACAAAGTAGAAACAAAGGTGCAAGGTTGCATAAACAATTAAAATATAACTCAGTATATTTGCTATGGAAGTCAAAAGTACTTTTGCCTAATTTTTGGTGTTGGCGGCAGTATGAATGTATAAAATTTTGTCATTCATGCTCATTTCTCTGTTTAGATTTCATGTATTTTTTTATTGTACAATATTTTATTTGCGTTTTGGTCAGAAAACAGTAAAACATTACAAAACAAAACAAAGCAAAACTGCATGTGGCAGCACCCCAAAAACAGAACCAGAACTGTTGCAGTGCTGGATCTTTTTCTTTTTTATATGACATCAAGACTTAAGTTGTAACAAGGTTTATAAGATTATGATTATCAAATCAAAAGTGTAATATTTTTATTTGAAATTATCTAATAGTATTGCAAATTTTGTAAAGCATTTCGGGTGAAGCACAATTTATTGTGTATGGTAAAGTAAAATTATTGTAAAATAAATGTTTTTAATTAAATAACTTTAGGAAGACAATGAAAATTGCTAACAAAAAAAAAATAAAAAATACTTGAAAGGCAAGTTAGGTCAAATTAAATACTATAAACTAAATACAAATATGTTTTTGTTTTTGTAGGAAGCACTTAATAAATATTTACAAAATTATTGGAAGCCACTCGTGAAGTTGTTTGTAAATCAATGAAAATTTTAGATATTACATATTGATATTTATAAGAGAAATCCCTAGAACTAAATCACAGTTGCGAGATAAATATGCACTTGCTTTGAATTTAGTTTAGAACTAATTCAAAACGATAAACGATACGACACTTGTCTACTAATTATATTAATTTGGTTTTGGGCTATCATCTTGGCGGACAGAAACTGAAGTAGGGAAACAGTTGGCAATGCAACGAGTAGAAACGCTTTGGATCAGTTTTGAGATCGAAGCCATCGACTTTGATGACATTCCATTGGTTCTTCATGTGGGCATAACTAAAGGATACTTGATCATGGAAAGTATCCGACCGTATGAACTCCATGGGCTCCAAATGTGAATGGAAGTTATCGACGACCGTCAATGGAACCTTGAGTAGATGCTCTGTTGAATGAATAAACATAAAAAGAGAAGAATTAAAAACATGGGAGTTCATGGGAGAGAAAGCGGAAATCTACTATATATGCTCGTATGTGCTACAGGCTACTTACCAATAATGAAACCCATTGTGACATCATCTGGAAATCTTATTTTATCGCCAATGCTAATAAATTTGCCGCCACCTGCTATGGGCAGCATTTTGAGAGTCAGTGCACGACTGAGGCAGAAACCGGCGCCGCCGGTTGCAAACCAGAATGTTATCTTTTTATTCGTCGTTGTGTTCTTCTGCAAGTGGAAGAACCGAAAAAAAAATTAAATAATATATAACCCGAAAACGGAAGGAGATTCAGAGAGGAAAGTAAGTAAAGCATGAAACAAAATATTTAAAAAAAAAACACATCAACTTGAATTCGAAAGATACTCCGAAATGAGGAAAAAAAAAAAACTTAAGTAAAGTAACCAAAGTCAAAAGCGGATTCAACAGTTTCAACATGATTAATTGAGCATGTAAATGGACATGTGCGACTAACTGGGCTCATTCGGGCTAGTGAGGGGAAAAAGGAGCAAACGAGAGTTGGTACATAGTCTAAAGAAAGAGTCAGGGGAAACTATTCAATGTAAAGGAATGAATCGAACCTGCAATGAGTCTCAAATATTCGAAATTTAATATTGTATCTGCATCGCCTCTGTCTGTGTTCCTGCCTGTGTGCCACTGCCTGGGCCTTTACTACTTTTTGTGTTTTCCTTCATATTTAGGGTAAACTGAGATGGCAAAGGATTTTGTAGTGACCTTTTTTTTATATTTATGCTTAATAAATGAAGCGTAAAGTTTTCTTTTAATTAAGCTGCTGTACAAAAAACAAAAAACCACAAAATAAAAATTTTTCTTAAAAGTTGTTCATGCATCACAAGATAAATCCCATTTTCAGCTTGAAAGAAAGTTATTACTTGAAAACTATAAACTTTTTATGACAGGCAGCTAAAAATGTTTAAAGTTATGTGCCACATAAACAAAACAAATAACAAATATTGTAACTTACAAATAAGAATAAATCTTGAATTGAAAGAAGATTTCTTAACTTGTGAAAATATTGCTATTCAAAAATCGAAAAATATCTTTATCCACTTATATCTTTTCAATTGAGTCCACTCAATACCTAATATTTTTCATTTTCCACAGTATATACTGCAACTTTATAATCGAGCTCAAATCCAACTAGCATATTGCATCATAATATTCTACGCCTATAAGTCGCTACTAGAAGTTCATCAATAAATGTAAAATGGCCCTTGGTGGTCATGTAAACTTCCTAATTAATTTCGGTGAAGCCTATCAGAGACCGCACGCAAGAACTTTATGAAGTGAAACTTCTTTAGCGAAAGTGAGTAAATTCAAGCAAAATACAAAATATTGTAGTGTTAAATTGTTTCAATACAAAAGAGTTATTGTAATTTTCGGTCATTCGGCCACTTGTTCGTACGTTCTTTCGTAAAGTAAACATAATCAGTAAACCATTTCTCTCATACTCATGCATAAGCATTCATTCTCCACGCTGCAGACGACCCCGCACAAGACAATGTCCATTGTTTTCTGCGTCTCCCAACTACGTTTCTGAAGAATTATTGTATTTTGATTTTCGTCACATTTAATTTTCAAATTTTTGGATTTACCTCCTCCTCCTACTTCGATAAAAAAGTTTCACTTCCATATTGTGCTTAAATTTTTCTGAATCATTCAAAGTGATGGCAATAAAGTAATCCCTGATTGCTGGTAATGAGACATTGAATGAAAAGAAATTTGAAACTCTAATTGAAGTAAAACAGCTTACGATTTAAGTAAAGCAGTATTTCCAAAATCAACACCATAGCTGAATACAGAATGGTCTGATTGATTGTCGCTTTTGCCTACGCTCCTGTGATGGAGCATACAGAAATATTGCTGTATCGTTTTGACTTATATTTAATATAGAGTGAACATTCATACAGCATTTCAACATTGAAGCAAGAATATTTGTATGGGAGCTATGCGATCCAGTAATCCAGACATTTATAAATAATATATACAAAACAAAATATTTCAAATAAGAACATGAATTTGGGCATGTATGGGAGGTATATCTTCTAGTTGTCCAATTCGGGTGGTTCCGAGAGATGTACAACGTCTGGTGATCAGCTCTCTAGATCAAAAAGTGAGATACACTACTTTCCTTACAAACAGGTGGATAGATGGTCATACTGACATGGCACATCAACTCGTCTCGTCGAGCTGACCAAGAATAGAATACTTAATGGATTCTCTAATGTCTCCCCCTATGTGTTATAATCTTTATGGCAAACTTATAATACTATTCACTGTGTGAAGAGTATACTGACTGATTCCTTTTACAAACATTTGGTTTCGAAACAAATAATGATGATTGTCCATTTATTAACCATTTGTTGTATGGACGATAGATACAAATGAAGAAATTTATAATGAAATTCATTGCCTTTCATTGCAAGAAATTTGCTTAATTAATATAGAAAAATCTGTTTAAACAATAAATTTTGTTGTTTTTTTTTTTTGCTAAGAGTTTACCTCCACTGTTAAAAACACTGTCCAAAGTAAAATATCTAACTGATGATCGTGCGCTCATTTCACAAAATTATTGATGTTCACAACAGCACAATGTGGTAAAAAGAGTTCGAGATACTTTATAGACAGAAGAGGGTGTATGGGTAAAATCCCAGTTGCTTGCCATGGAATAATTTATCATAAAAGCCATTTAAATCGCTGCATTTGCATATTTTGCTGTTGCTGTCTAGTGTAGAGTTGAGTGTTAAAGCTACAGCAGATACAACAGATCATATCGGTTATTAATGATTGGTTAACGGCTTTGCCTTTGGTAGCCTGAGCCACCATTTACTATCCGCACCACCATCCAAACAACAAAGGCAAAGACAAATGGCCAAAACGCCAGATTAGGATTAAGCGAAAGGCAACCATTGATAAACGTTGCCTGTAATTATTGTCAGGCATATTTACAATATTTACGGCAAGTAAATCGAAGCGTGCTAAGTTTGTATTTATGTTTATTTATTTGTGTGTGTTGAAAGATTGCTGTGGGTGGCATTGTACTGATTGATACTTACACTATCCAAATGTATCTCCAGAGGTGATGAAATACTCGGTTTGCCTAAATACCAATCCACAGAGGGACTATACTCGTCAAGCAGCTTCACTAATCTAGGCACATTCACATAGTTGTCATCGTCAAAGTGACAGAACCATCTGAAATAAAAATTTAGAAATACAATTTCATTTAGATACGGAAAAATATACTTTACAGAAAAAATTATTCGAATAAACACCACCACATAAATTTGATAAAATTCTTTGCATATTTTATAAAAAAAAAAGCTTTAATACATAGTTTGAGAGTTTCGCAATGCCAGCCAATTTTGAAATTACATTGAAAGAACTCGCGCAGGTTGCGCTGGGTTCACCCGAAATGGGCACAGTCAATATGGCCGTGTTGCATAGTCTCCTTGATATCTTATTGAGGAAACTGGACTGCCAAGAGGAGAAGGTCAGCATTGGTGGCTTCGAGTCAAAGTGCATCGAAAAGATACTTCAGCAAGCAAAAATGTCACCGTTGCCCTTCAATGACGAGAATTTAATACCAATCTCCAAGGAATTGTCAAAGATCAGTACTCTAGAGGCTAACATTGAGGCATTGGACAAAAAGCTTCAAGCTCATTTCGATCAAATAAGAATTTGTAATACTTTTACCACTGACCGCTATCAAGCAAAGTTTTGGGAGAGTTATGCAACCGCTTGTGAAGATCTGTGCACTGCTTGCGATGAGGAGAATCACATTGCTTGCAGCCTGCTAGCTAATCAGGATTTCATGAAGAAACTTATGCGTTGTATTGCCGGACCCATTGTCGATCGTTTGTTTGAGATTACGAAGAAGTTGGATGCATTCTATGCTAAGTTAAATGAGTTTCTGCGCAAAACCGAGAGTATACTCAAGCGTTTAGAGTTGGTAAAGCAGTGTGTCATTGAGATTGAGAAATTGCGCAAGACAATGGAAGATTACCATTTGTTGTTTATCGGAACCATGGAGGAGCTTCAGGATATGTTGGATGCCAAACTCGATAAGATACACATGCCGGCGCTGAAGAAATACATACGTGATCGTTTTGATGACCTCGAATCGCGTTTACGCCACTTAGAAATGAAGGAGACATGCCCACGTGCTGCCGGTTTCATCAATACGGACATCAAATGTCTGTCATGTGGCAATACCAAGGTTGGCGTTGACGTGGGACCACAGACCATGAGTCTATTGCCCAATGCCATACCCCATGGTACGGATGTGACGACATGCCACAAGCAAGTAATATGTCGCACCGTGGAGAAGGAACCCACACTTATGGTGCGCATTAATAATTTGGATTTGAGTATGTTGTCGAGTCGCCTGAATCGTTCGAATAGTGATAAGGTTTGCAAATTGCCCGATGCCAATGATCCCATTTACGGTGTCCGCAATTCACTCTAATCCGGTCAGTAATAAAGTTTTGTCCTCAAAAAACTATTCCTTCTGTGGTAGTTGCAACCATTTGACGATTACATAATTCATAACAAATATTATATTGTAAATAAAATCATTCGTTCAATGTTCATTTAGCATACAATGGCGTATCACATCTCATTAGTAAGTACAAAAGTTTGTATGAGGTGACTTCCGTTGCCATTGGCAAATGAAGGAAACTTCGAATGGAAGTTGTAAACATGTAAAGCGTTTTCTGTGCTAATTTAAACGCAATCAGCGAGTGGGCATTTTATGATTTATTTTCCAATGACAATCATTGCGGGAAGTCAGGGCGCAGTTGCAACCACAGCCAAAGTCTGTCGTCTGTCGTCTGTCTGCTCCTGCAACTATGCAACAAATGTGGGGTGACGTGATGATCACGTCCGGCTACGATGATTGTAACTAATGACGACATTAAAGTCATGCAGCTGCAACTTCTGAATACACTCTCATGTGCTCATGCACCCAGTAAGAGGGCGACCAGAGTTTAAGCTACTTTAATGGCTCTGGATTACAACCAATCAAGGTCAGTTTTGCTATAAAATTTTTGTCGTGGCAAATTCAACCCACTCAAAGGAAAACAGGAAAGAAAAATAGTATCAAATTTCACTATTAACTTAACTCCCTCCCTGTCCCCATTTTTCTATTGTGATAATGACTAAATCTTCATGAATGCATGTTTAATGCATGGCATTGGACAACAAAATCTTAAGTGTAGAAATAATCCAACCAAATAAGTAAATAACTAATAGATGAATGTGGTGGATTTGAGATGAAGATGGAGATCGAGCTGGAGCTGGGGAAGTGTAGTATTCTTATGTACTATTGCATTGTGGTAATTTAATATAATTTTTATTGCATAAGTATGATGATGATGATGATGACGATAGTATCGATCGACGACATCGACAACATCAGCGCCACATGTTGCACTTAACTACCTTTAAACTAAGCAAACTTAAGCGGCGACAAGAGAAACAGCAACTCATGCTGCCAGCTTACAGCAGATTAGCCACAATCAAAGCTGGTGTTCATAAATTTAGCTTAACATTAAACATCGTTACTAGTCTTTTAGACTCTTGACTCTTGTTGCCTCATGCCTCGTATTCCATTTTGCCGTCTATTGGCTTCTTCTCTCATCCCAGTTTACTGCAGTCCTAGGCTTTCCATTAGTTTATACTACTTACAATTCGATACTTGTGCGAATCGTTGGTCCATGTTTGGCGATGATATGGCAAAACCATAAAAATTGTTATTAATTAAATAATTGAGCATTTGCGACGCGAGACAAACTCAAAAGCAACTGCAAAGAGAAGCCATTTAGAATTAGAGAAATAAAAATGTTTCTTACATTTTATTGTTTCGATTTTTACAATTTATTGATTTCACCTAATAATAGAGATGTTAACTCAAGGATTTGGAAATCTAATTGAAAAAAGAGTCGAGTCTATAGTTAAGTAAAGATTAAAATTGATTTTAATATTACTTAGTATTACAACTAAATCTCATTATACAACTGCTTCTTTCGTTTCAATATTTCATTATCTCACAACATCGTTGCTTGATTGAGGTTTCCACATTAATCATATAGTCCAGAACTTGCATGAATACAGGATGTTATTTGAAACCACAACATCCTCCTTACTATTTTCATAAACAATTGGCATCAATAAACCGGTTATCATAGTCCGACAAAGCTCCTGATTTACGGTTGTTGTGTTTCCACGTACGTTGAGTTTTCACAATTGAGAAGTGATTTTGAATGTGTAACTGAACAATTTCAGTGTGTTCATAGCAAAAATCTCCTAAGTCGGACGAGCTGACATTAGTCGGTCTGAAGTTTCTTGTGAAAATTATAGTGTTGCCTGATCGGATCACCTTATATGGAAAATGCGATATAATCGTTGATCATCATTCATCACAATTTATGCATATTGAAGATTATCTAATATATCCAACCTTACTTACACGACAACCCCCTTCACAGTATTTTCTTTTATAAAAAAAAAAATTCACGAATCTCAACACATTTGTATTATTTATTTTAAAACTATTGATTGAAGATAAGAATCCAATTTTACCATACTTAAGTTCATTTTAATAAAAGAAAACAAACAAATAAAGACATTTTCATCAAAAAACTAAAAAGAAAAACAAAAAATATTTATTTTTCTTTAAAGACAATGCCACACACAGTCAAGTGACAATTGCAAGAAAAATTCGATAATCACAAAAGCAACTACAGTAAAGACAAAAAAATATAGAAAAGCCACCAACGAAGTTTCTTTCACTGAGTTCAGTTTCGAGTTTGTGTTTGTTTATTTGAGTTTGCATTTTATCGCTTCGAAAATATCGCATCGAATTGCAACTGAAGACGAAAAATACAACACACTTCAGCGAGAGAGAGAGAGAGAGAATCAACTTCCAACAGACCACAACTTGCAACAATCATTGCACACTTTGCTATACTTTTCCATATTATGCTCATGCAGCCCCAAGGGAATCAGTGATATAGAGATTTGCTTGGAAATACATGTTAGAGTTTAATAATAATCCATAAAATTGCAATTGCAACAACTTTAAAGTCAAAAACTATAACATGAACTCGACTCAATTGAATTAAATTGCTGTGTATTGAAGTTTATTAAAGTGAAGTGAAGTGAATTGTAAATGTGGCATGCAAGTGTCTGCTTACAATTAAAAACAAATTATGATTCAATTTTATCGGAACTAAAAATTCTATATTCATAAATATTTTTCTTGGTTTAAGTATTGTACATATTTTGTTTCAAAAAAAAAAAAAAACAGCCCCACAAAATAAATAGTGCTAGAATCGCTTTGGTACGATTTTCATACCCTACTTCTTCACATTGATTTCAAAGTTTAATGTACTAAGTTACATGAATTAAGGGAAAAAAAAAGATCACATATGCGCCAAGCTACCATTATTACCAGAAACCGATAACACATATGGCAATCCCAAACTACTGATCTCACCATAGAACTGAAGGAATAGAAAGGATTTTACACAAGTTAGCACTAGAACAGAGGAAATGCGTTTGGAAAATATTCCACAAAACTGTTTCTTTTAACCTAAAAAATCAAATAACCACATGTGAACTTCCAAACATCCATAATCATATTTTATAAATATTATTAGCAGTAGGTAACCACTAAGATATTCCTCTTGTAAGAGGATCAAATGGTGGATCAAATTGGGCATATAAAGAAAACCCGTCTCTTTGTCTTAGATGTACATATATAGATGAGCACTATATACATCTGTAAGTAAAGTTTAACTGTCTGATCGTTAAAATTGTAGAACATTGATTGTGTTCAAGATTTAACAATTTAATACTCTTGGCTTCTTAAATGTTATAATTATTATTCAACTCTACGCTTGTATGAGGGACCACACTTCAAATAAAAAATAAATAAATAAGGTTGTGTGCCTCATAAGCTCAATATGGAAGTGAAACTTCTTTAGCGAAGGGAGGTAAATCCAAAAATTAGATAATGAAAATGATGTGACGAAAATCAAAATGCAATGATGCTTCAGAAACGTAGTGGGCATTGTCCTGTGCTGGCTCGTCTGCAGCGTAGAGAATGAATGCTTATGCATCAGTAAGAGAGAGATAAAAATTGCTTTACTGATTGTGTTTACTTTACGAAAGAACGTACGAACAAGTGGCCGAATGACCGAAAAATAACCTAACTATGTTTGTATTGAAACAATATAACACTACAATATTCTGTATTTTTGCTTGACCATCTACCTTAGAAGTTTCACTTCCATATTGTATTTGCCTAAATAGCTTCGATATAATAATAACATCGTCAAATGTTGATTTTCGTCACATTTCATTTTCATATTTTTTTGGATTTACTCCCCTTCGCTAAAGAAGTTTCACTTCAATAAAATAGCATATTTGCTAAAATGGCAGTGAATACCTTTAATATGTTACATTTAAAACAATGGGATTCTTAACATAACATAGAAACACACTTACGAACATGACTTCATCGATTTCGTTTGCATTACTGATTGTATGTGTTTGATTTTTAGTATATTACAAACACAATAACAAAATAATAATACAATGAAAAAGTGAGTTAAATATAAGCAAACTGTATAAGATATACTGGATGAACTTTTAAGACACATCAACATGAAATGAATGGCTGCAGTCTATTTGAAGTGCTTTGCTGTTTTTTACGTGGCAGTTTTATGTGCCGCGCAATAAAATATGATTGACGGGGCTTGTCAGTTTGGGAGTAAACCCCAATGAGTTGGCAATGTTGATGATGTCGAAGAAAAACGCGTTTGTTCGTCCATTCGTTTATTACGGCAAAGTTAATAGATTTCGCATTAAGTTTGCTTTAAGGGAAACCAAAAAATTCATTAAAAGTATTTTGACAGCATCAGATAAACCTAAACAAAAATTTAAAAACTAGTTATAGAGAGGAACGAAAAATTAGGGAGATGGAGAGGGTAATTTAAAAACCTCAAGACGTCAAATTGCAATTAGTAGCTACAGATATATGTCTGTTTGTCTGTCGTTCAATCTCGATTTGTGACAGCCTCATTTCGATCATCGTCATTGAGTTGGCTTTGTTTGCCTCGAAACAAGTTTCAATGACATAAAGCAATAATCAGCCATTCACTTTTAATCCTGGCCAAGACAAGATTTCTACATTAATAAAACACAACGTTCAGTATTTTCTGTATATCATCTCAGATTTGAAACCAAGTCAGCGCTTTTAGGACTTCCTAATCTCCAATTCGTATTGGCCAGACATCGTGCGAAGGCGTCAATATATTAAACTCAATATGAAACCAAGCAAAAGATACACATTGCAGTATACAAAAGTATGAGATACATTTCGCAAACAAACACAAAAAAAAAATAGAAAAATTAATTGCATACATTTTCGCTTTCATTAATGACACAGCGGCAACGTCATTAACTGCTGACATGAGTCACATTTAATGTTTTATGCAAAGATTTATGTATGTTGCTTTTGCGCATACGCTATAGATACTTTTGTATCTGTAAGATACTCTTACTCTGTTCACTGCTATTACTGTGGCTGCTGCTGCTGCGTAGATACAAAAGCGTTTCACTTTTAAGCAATTGCGTTGACAATTGAAACGCATTTGTCACTCGCTGTGTCTTGCTAACAAAATCATGGCGAGGGGATAAGAGTAAAGTGAAATGCGGCACCGAAGACAAATAAGTTAAACAATAGTTGAGTGAGTACTGTATGTTTGTGTTCATCTCATCTGACAAAATAATCATTAATTTTTCTATTTAAAAGATACACACATAGACGACGATACACAATAAAGACTTCGACGTCGTTCGTAACCATGAGCAAATGCGGCATGACTTGATTGTATTATACTCTCATATTATACGAATATATTTAGATACTCGCATTTAAGTGTAACGACAATTGTCATAAATTGTACACATGGTTCGACTATTAAAGTCCAAGATCCATTACAATAATTTACTATGTAGGTTGCTTTAAACTATGTAATAAACAATAGATACATTGTATGTTGTCACAATTCTAAGGCCCTTAAAATTTCAGTGAGTCTATAAAAAAAGCACACAATCAACCCTTTTAATAAAAAAATTCACTGATAATTTCCGCTTTAAAGTCCTGATGGGAACAACTTTATCAGTAAATTATCAGACATTTAAACATCAATTGTCCCTTTCAGTGAGTTTCCCATATCTCAAGCATCTTCATTGAGAAACTTCCTACAGCACCGTAAATATCTGCCCTCATCAGAGTAGTATGTAACTTCCACTCCCACACTTCAATAAAGTAGAAATCAGTGTTAAGTACATCAACTGAAACAATACAAACAACTTTAATAGAATTCTTCCGTTTTAAACAATTTCCATAAAGCAAAAACAAAATACATATAGAGAAATAATAGGAAAAGAAGAAAGAATACCCTTCATTTTGACAGAAGATACTACATTTTTTTGCAGAAGTTGTTTTTTTTTTTTTTTTTGCTGTCTAATCAAATTATGGAAAATCATTTTTTAATGCTATGAAATTAGGACTAGTCTCGTATACCAAACCCTATAAAAACTTTTATTTATTTTGGAAATATTGCTTACCTTTTATAACTGACAATATTAGATTAAAGACATTTGAATCAATAAATGATTGCAATACTACTTTGTAAATACTCATGTAATTTGAAATGAAACGGCAATTAGTTTAACGTGAACACATCTCACGGATTGATAAGAGTCAATTAACGTCTCCTTGGGAGTTGAGACGTATCTTAACTTCAGCTGATCTATGGATCACAGCACCCGGTTGTATGACGCAACTCCACGTCGAGTTAAATACTTTACCCGCATTTGGGAATTAACACACAGCCATCACGATACTCCTATAAAGGGGCCGTACCCGCTGGCCAGGACGGAACAAGTTCCATGGGCTGTTGACCACCAGTGATACCAGAAACAAGCCCATGGCTAGACTTCGTAACCGTGTTATTTATTTACCAATTTGAACTACAAAACACTCATGGGTTGGTAGCCCCTATTGGTTTCACTTATGTGGTAGTCGAGAAATCCAATTTATAGAAGATAACCTGGATCACAAATTATAAGTGAAAGATAATGTAATTTGAGTAGGAGTTTTTGGGAAGGTGTACGGCGATGCATCAATGATCTAAAATGTACGAAAGAGGATCCGCAGAGCCCACTTAAAATGTAAACAATGATATTGCAGGTAAAACAAATGACAAAAAAGGGATTTCTGTACAAAATTTCATCTTTAAATCTGCATAACTGAATACATAAATGGACTCTCGGATGGATTCAGTCAGATCCAGTCTAGATTATTTTATGGTGACGTTGCAAACAGCAGACATAATGTAATAATACATTCAAACGAATGTGAAGTGCATAAAAATTAAATGAAAGCTACGTAAATAAGAACGGGAAACTAAATTTGCGCTGATATCTTCTGTGTCTTTGTCATTGTCGCTAACATTTTTTTTTTTATATTTTATTTTATAACTAAAATAAAATATTCTACAGAATGAAGAGGAGCAGATACAAATACAAAACCAACAAAACAAAGTCACTACAAGTGGCGACACACAACATATTTAATTTTTTTTATTTTGAGGTTTCAATTCCAAACGAAGAAGAGGGGTGAGGAAAGTCAGAGGGCCGAATAAAAGGCGAAATGCGACGATGACAAAAGCAAAAGCAAAAACAAAAATTCAATTGAATAATTGACATTGCTTGGTTTTACTTTGTTGCAATTGCATTTGTTGCTGATGCTGACGCTGTTGCTGTCGCTGTTGCTGATGTTTTTGTGGTGACAGTGGTTCTTGTTGAGCCACAAGTGGCAAATAAATGAAATTGATGCGTTTCCTAATATGAAGAAACTCAGACGATTATAAAATAAAAGAAAATCAAAAAAAAAAAAAAAAGGGAAACACACAAATAGACAGGCGGCATTGACGACGAAGACTCTGTGAAGAAGAATGTATTTAACTTGAAGAAGAACGGAAGATGTAATGAAAATGTATCTTGTATCTGTTAGGTTAGGTTTGTTAATGAAGTCTGTCTGATGTACGATTTCCAACCCCAAAAACCACATGCTTTTTTGTACCAGTATCTTGCACCCCAGATTCAATGAGAAAGATGTTTTTACTACTTCTACTCTAGTGAGATTTTTCATTTGAAATATTTTGTTGTTGCAACATGAATATTTTCACTTTGCGGCAAACCATTTTCTCACACTGTTTATTTGCCACATACGAGTACATTGCACATCTCACATCTTTCTACAGATGCGACACTCTCATGAGATTGTTGCAAGTATTGTATTTTATTGTGTTGTTGTTGTCATTTTCCATCTCGAATTTTCCAAACAGCGAAAAAAAAAAACAATTAAATTGTCATTGAGTGGAAATTGTCATTTGTCCCCCTCGCGGTATTACAATTGTAACTTATATGGAGTAATTTGTGTTATTAATGATGTGAAGTAAATGTATCTCATAACAAAAACCAAGTCAAACAAGTTGTGGATTAATGTCGTTTTATGGGATTTAATCGAATGTTGTTGGATCAACACATAACCAAACAAGTGAAGAGGGTGTGTGTATGATCAAAAGAGGGGAAGATAAATAAAGAGAGAGAGAGAGAGAGAGAGAGACAGGAAAAACATATGCCACAAGAATACTATTTTTATAACGGTATAAGTTTCATATGGGAAAATTCTATAAAGTTTCATCATTTTTATCAACCAAAGACAACAAAAATATTGTCCTACAGCAGCAATAACAACTAAATAAGATACTTGTTGTCAAAATTCCCACACATTTTCTTTAGCCCTTTTCCCGTGTGTTCCCCCCTTTCTTATTGTAGTTGTTAATTTTGTTGTGAACCAATAAAGTTCGAAATTTCTCCATCAACGTCAACATTATACAGCATCATTAGCATTAACTTGTTTGCAATTCGCAATGAATGAATGAATGCATGCACGATGAAAGCAAAAAGGCACAGATACAAGATACAAATTTACTTACATCAAGTATATAAAGGTGCCAAATTTTTACTTTTTGTTTTCTTTTCACTCTTCCTTAACGTTTACACATTTACATTTTAAGTATAGAGTATCTTTATTTGATTGTGAATATTACAAAGATTACGTGATGTAATTACGAAAGCCCTAAATGCCATTATTATGTCAAAATATTGATTACGAAACACTTTGACAGGGAGAGCAGGAAATGCAACATGTAAAAAACAGTGTGAAATATACCAAACTAAACAATCATATATATATACTAGGGTATCCTGCCCGACGTCGTACGGCCAATCGGATTCCTTAAACTTCACTTTCAGTAGAACGCAAGTGGATTGGGCCATACTTACAGTTGCGGTTTCGCACCATCGCTATTAATAAGTTGAATTGCAATTCTGGTATTTCATTTTTGCTTCCAGCTGCACTTTAATTTGGCTAAATGGATAGTCAGTCACATTAATAATTCCAGTGACTTACCAAATCCACAACAATGCACAGCTCCCTGGTCTTGCCTTAAGTGTTATTGTATTATTGAGTCCTTTAATTTATTCAAAACTAACTCTAGTACATTGCGCAGAATCAGACAAATCAAATGCAGTATTTGATCCACCAATTTCTCGACAACAGCGTCACATATCGAATCCAAAAGTACTCTGTTATGTTCAAGGCTAAAACCAACCATGCACGCATTCACAAATGTCATTGCAATCAGATGAACGAACGGTATAGCCACGCATAAGACTCAATATGAACACACATATATGTATATTGTGAATCTAAACCATTCTCAGATCCCCTTGAACACACACAAAAAATTTCATCAAAATCGGTCCAGTCGTTTAAGAGAAGTTCAGTGACATACACACTCACAGAAGAATTATATATATAAAGATTGGTATATCTTATAAAGCCTTCAATCATTTCATTTCAAATATGATATAGGGCATTGATTTTCAGGATTAATTACAGTACAATTATAAAGAACATTTATAAATTTTCTATGACAACTTCATAATTCATATAACTTCCTATTCTTCTCTGTGAAACCCTAGTGTAAATGCTAGAGTCTGCATTCTGAAATTAAAGAAGTTTTGCAAGAAACGAAATAATTGGAAGACTGATGGTACTTGGAGTACTTTTTATATGTCGGGAATAACAAATAGTAACAAATATTTTTAAATGAAAACGGCTTTTTTGTTTTTCAAAATATTCACCATGATGAGCAATGCACTGTTGCATTCGTTTTTCCAATCCTATTGAGACACTTACAAAACATGGTTTTTGAATGCTTCAACTGTTTCTTCGGCTCTCGTAAATCGTTCACCACGCAGTATTCGGGAACAAGAAGAAGTCATTAGGTGCCAAATCAGGACTGTACGAAGGATGAGTCATCAATTCGATGTTTTGACTGGTCAAAAATTCACCTGTTTGACGATATGTGTGAGAGCACGCATTGTCATGATGGAGAATGATTCGACTTTGGCGGTTGGTTTTTGCGAATTTCTCTGAAGACTTACGCCAAACAAATGGTCGTGTACCACTCAGAATTGACCGTCCCACGTTGCTCAAGCAGACCAGTGGACACATGACCCATTCGACCGAAGAAACAGGCGACCATTTGCCTCGCATTGCTTCGAGTGCGAACAACTTTTGTTGCATTTGGCTCGTCTTAGAAAACCCACACGGTCGATTGCTGTTTTGTTTCCGGTTTATGAGCATATATCCATGTTTCGTCACCTGTCACGATTTTATACACGTCTTTTGAAGCACCACGGTTGAACATTTTAAGCATTTCTTTACACCAATCGACACAAGGCTTTTTTTGAACTATTAATATATTTTGAGATATCCAATTACTGCAAATTTTTTTACAACTAAGTGTTCATGTAAAATCAAATGTATTGAAATGGAACTAATGTGCAAAGATGCCTCTGTCTCACGATATGATATGAAGATCTTGCATTGTCAGTTCATGCACTGCATCGATGTTTTGTGGCAAAACAACCGATTTTGGACGACCTTCACGGAATTCGACGGCGACCGAACTACGACCGCGATTGAATTCACAATACCAGCGGTATACTGTGGTTTTTGATGGTGATTTATCGCCAACTGAGTTCTTCGACACATTCTTGTTGATGTAGTCCACGTCGAAAGTTGTGAAAAATTATTTATCGAAAACATTCTCTTCAAATTTCCATTTTCTGAGAGCTGTTGTCATCAAGAAAGGAATGTTTTCACTATAATACATATTTACAATTCATATCAAACACAATATTATTATTTCTTCTTTCACTCCAATCTTAAAGATCATAGAGACTTGAAGAGATTTCATATTTCTTATTCTACTTATTATAAAAACGGATGATCACAAAAAGATTATCCTCTCTTATGACAATTTATATTGTATACATGAGCCTCACTTATTTGTTCGTATAATCCTTTCAATTTGCAATATAATGAAGATGCCTAATGAAATGTTGAATGCCCTAAATCTAATCACATCCAATGCAAGCCAAGTCAATCCAGTTCAATTCCTTTGAAAGACAATGACTTCAATAAAGTGTTGTAATAATAGCCTTTATCGTGTGTTCCCTCTCTCGTACTCTGTGTCTTAGTGAAACCACAATGCGACCCAAACTGTGCAAGCATTGAGTCAGCCAACTGCAATCATTCCACAATTAAGCAGAAGCCAAAGCGATGAAATTGAAGAAGCTAAATACACATACATCCTAAGAGAAGCAATGGTAGGGTGAGATGTGATGTGATGTAGGGAATAAACCGGCTGGACAACGACCGCAGAGTCGACATTTAATCTATGCTGGCACTTCTAGATCCCAGTTTTAGTTCAGCTCAGTTCAGTGTTAAAGCGATTTTTGCTAGAAATTTGTAATTGCAACAAGTATCAGCAGCAACAAATTACAGCCACCACAAAAATCTAGACCAGACACATCACAGAGAGAGCGCGCATGATGCATGTTGCATGCTCACTGCAAGTGGCACCAACAAGACACGGCATTGCATGATGAAGATGACATGACTGACTGACTGACATCCAAACTGACTAACTGACTAGCTGAATGAGTAAGTGTCTGGGTGAGTGTGACTTGGAACCAAGTTGCGTTGGTTTTAAGTTGAATGCTGAATGTTGATGGTTGACTTGGCTTGGCTTGGATTGGCTTTGATATGCTTGGATTTTGGCTTAGAACTTGAAACTGTCATTACACGCGCACTGAGCATGCAATCAATACAACAAGAACAACAACACAACAACAGCTATAAAAACATCAACTAAAATAGCAATTTGCAACAACAACAACTTGCAACATTTTACTGCATGTAAACCAGAAACGCTTTAACAACAACAGCAGCAACAAGCAGCAACAACAATGAAAGGAGTAGCATAAATAAATGAAAGGCAATGAAAAGTCAACAGCGAAAGATAAAAAATATGAAATCGAATCAGGTGGCTTGACTGGTGCGACCAACTACCCCGCCTATAGCAACACACTTCACATCTCTTCACAACATGAACGCAAAGAGGGAAGAAATATTCATATAACAGATACTCGTATGTAGGTATATTATAGTTGCATACAGAGTAACTCAGTGAACGGACATCGAACAACTGAGTGAACCAACGAACGCCTTGATTGGAAGCATTTAAAAATTGTGCAAGTTGCGAAATGCTTTGGAAAAAAGCTGGAAAAAATACGAGCAGCAACACCATAAACTAAAATAACAACAATAATAATATCAGCAGCGCAATGGCAACAGCAGCAACACCAGTATCAGCAACAACAACAACAATAACAACAACATAGTAAATAGCAGCCACTGTGGCAGCCACCAAGAAAAGAGGTTAATTAACGTGCATGGAACTTGCAATTATGGCGCGCTGCGTTTTTATTACATGCTGTTTTTAGTCCTCATGTTGTTGTCGATATTATTGTCGCTGTTGTTGTTGTTGTTGTTGTTGTTGTTGCTAGTGCACTTAGCTCTTGCTGTTGTTGTTGTTGTTGTTGTTATTGTTATTGCTATATGTTGCTACCATTCGCCAAACATACAGAAGCGCAACATACATATTTCCTTCTAAAATTACTTTACAATCTAACAAAAAAAAATACTAAGTATTATAATAAGTGTAGTGTCCCCCCCATACATGGAGAGAAATTTTAAAAAGTAAAGACAAATTCATTGAAAGCAGAAATAGTCATCGTGTTACTAAATTATCGCAACAAAAAGTCCAACATACAAGGTTAATTTTTATATTGTAGATTTTATTGTATATAAAATGAAAATTATCTATAAAAATCCTACTGAATTCATTGTCCGTCATTATGTCATATAAACATAGATTTGATATACAAAAAATTACACCAGCTTCTATACTTTACTTTTTCTTTATAGATTCAAGTTCGCTGAGTATGGGAAAAATATTTAAATTTTGTAATTTCCCACTGTGCTGCTTTCTTAAATAAAAATATCTGAACAAAAGCAATATTTAACAAAGACTTTTTTTTTGTGGAAATACTGATAAATACAGTTAACAGTAACTAAAATATATGTTCACTATAGAATTTATGCCATTAAGTATACTGCATATGAAATGATAGATGAATACAAACTTAATTGAGTATGACAAAAAATTGGTTCGATTAGTTAAGGTTTTGTTGGGTTAGGTTGGGTCACTAACTCTTTTTTTTTTAATTTGCTTGATCTGTTTCTCTTAAAAAAAACAAGGCCAGCAGTAGTCCCCTAACATATGTGTCTGTTATCAAAAATTTGTATTGATCTTGGTGAAAACCTTCGCTCTAATCGTCCAGGTGTGAATGGAGAAAATGTATTAGAGAGACATGTTCATGTTTATGGTTTTAATAAATCAGCAATATTTTCTTTGTAACTTTCATCTATTTGATTACCTAAGAATCCATGTTTTTCAATGTCCTTATCTTGCAATAATTAACGTAATCTAAGGACCGACAAAAATTGCCTCTTTTAATTTAACATCTGAAGGACTTGGAAGAATTTTGTGTAATGCAGCATTGTTTCTATCAATGGCTTTGATGAAAGTTTTTATCAGGTCCAATTTACTGTAAAATGGTGGCAAAATTATATTTACGGATCCACTAAAGACGAATATTTCACATTCATTTTTCCTAGAGTAAATTCATTTCGGATAGGAAAATATTTTTCGAAGTATTAATGTTCTTTAATGCAACTATCCCACAGAAAAAACATATATATTTGATATACCCGCACTGTAAACCCAGTATTATATCAATAAAATCACCACATATTATATTTTTCAGTTGATGTGTTCGTATTGTATCATTTGCATTAAAACAATCATTATTTGACAGGTTTTTTTTTACTGTTTACAGGATGACCAATGGGTAAAGATGGTTTCATATCTTCGTCATGAAGTAATACAACTTTCAAGCTATATTGATATATAAACGCCATTCATTTCGATCATAATTTTGATTCGTCGCATTAAAAAGCCTGGGAATATCTTGACTTCTTGTATATGAGTATAAAGTAGTAAGAGTATAATAAGAAAATAGCGGTTTCACCAAACGTATATATAAAATGTTAAAATTTGTGTTATCTTTCTTCATTGAATTTATAAAGCAATCTATTTATTATTTCTACTTGTAAATCTATAAATTACAAAATAATGAATGAACAACTTTGGATATTATACTATTAAGAAATCATGATAGACATCTTTCATTCAAATTGTTAGCATTAATATGTATTTTATAACATAGTTTTGTGTTTTGCAAGCAAATTTTCCAAATCCCAAGCAGGGAATTTTTCTAGAAGTTTTTCCAACTAAATAGGCAGAACGTACGATTTATAATCAGATCACAGTATTACATTATTCTTAAGAAATTAGTTCCTTCATATTCTGATAATCATAGATTTTGAGAACAGAAACGTTGGCACACCAGTACACAAACTTTTTGAATGCACTGCAGCCGCAAAAAAAAAAGCTTTTCATTTCACATGTGGAACAATTATTCTAAATTCTTCATTTAGCAAAAGCCCCTGGCAGCCATGGCAAGTATAAAAGTAAACAATATTGTTTATTTATAGTTTTAACTGTAAGTTAGCATTTTATAAATAATAAAATAAAAATAAATTTTCAATTGTAATAACATAAGTCCCTTCTCCGTGTCAGTCTGTCTGAAAGCGATAAACTCAAAAACTTCCGATCAGGTCAGCTATTATATACTAAAATTTTATGGAAATATTTCGTTTTATTAATCAAAATCAATAAAATTTAATTACTATAAAATTTATTATAACAAATTTCCCTTTACATCAACCAACCGAAAAACAATCTTTAACCAACTGAAGCCAGTTTGCAACTTCACCCAACCTTCACATTTAGGGGGCCCCTCTTCTTACTCAATCGTAATTTAAGCCAAGTTTATGTGACGCCCACTTTTGAGGTTTTGTATCTTTTAACCTTTCCTTACACCAACCACCCTCCCCCTCCACCTCCTCCCAATCTCTTCTTTCACTTTGATTCGATGTATCTGTCAAGAAACTGAGTTCGTTCCTTAGCAAAGCCAATAAAAGTTAATTGCTTGCGCTGCTGTCTATTATTATAGCTTGCAATTAGTGCAATTTAATTAATGTTGCAGCAACAATAACCAATAACAACAAAATCATGCTCAATTTATATGGTTGTTGTTGTTGTTGCATGGAAATTGAATGCGAATAATTACAATACATCAGTATTGCATGTGAATTTATGTACGAGTATGTTATGCACGAGAAACAAGTCTAAGCTCAACAAAATGTTAAGCCCGCTGTGTTGTAAACTCTACTTAGGGGGCTTTACCTTACGGAATATTTCATCAACAAGAACAACTCGAAATTCCCAATGAAAAAATTTTCCCTCAAACATATTTTTTTTTTTTTGGTTTTGTTTTGTTTTTCTTTATCGTCGAATGACGACATTTGTGCTGTCATTCAAAAATCAATCTATCATCAGCATACGAAAAATTACATCAATATAATCGATGATGATGGTGATGATGATGATGATAATGATGATGAACATAATGATCCAATGCAATGAGATGTGAATCAATTTTAACACCAACGAAATGTATGTTTACAATTTGTATGGAATCCTTATGCCACACAGATTTAAAGTTATGTGTACTCTACATGACTCAAACTAAAAGTCGAACAATCATCAATTATATTGAAAAATAACCCATAACAAAGTTTCTATCTGTCTGTCAGTGTGTCTTTCTATATGTATATACATAAATTTACCTTTTGCACATTGTGCGTGCCTTAGAAATCAATATAATATTGTACAATATAAAAACGAGGGTTGATCAATAAGCTTCCGTACAAGGAGTGAGTACAGAATTTGGCTTTTAAGTTGACTGTGTTGTATCCTTTCGTTTTTCTCTTCGAATAAAGATCTTTCAAGATTATCAATATAAAATTTCAGAGGGGGAATAAATTGGATAGAGAGGAAATTCATTGAATTTGATTATCATCACATTCTGAAGGAAGAGAAATAAAGAATAAGATTTAATTTAATTAGTGTGATAGTAGACAAACATCAATGTTTCTTGAAAGAATAAGATTTATCAAGGTCCATATTATACTCCTCTGGGATGCTCTTTGGTGATGCGACTATGTATAATCTCATGATTACATACAATATTATGCTGGATGAGGATGCAATGTGTACTGAATATTTTTAAATTGTGCCATTTGAATATCTGTGATGGAATGACCTAAGCTTATGGTTCGACCCTCGTATAATAGAAATCTAAATCTAAATATGATGTGGGTCTTGATGTACCTACCAACATACATATACGATATGAGCAATATAAATGGCGTCGCTTTACGTGTTAAAGGTCCCACTGTGCGCGACATTCTCTAATCTATTTTTATTTTATTGTATTTGATTTCATTTTACTTTTCTGTATTATTTATTAATTACTTAAGCAGTTTGAGGGTCATAACATTCTACGAATATGTGTTGCTGTTATTGTCTTTATTTGATGTCTGAGCTTTATTTGTTTCAAGATCTAATTTATCTTTGTATCTTAAGTCGAGTTTTAAGAAATGAATGTCTGTCTAAAGGTGTGCGCTTGCTAGGTGTGTGTGAACGGGTATATGGACACACCTTTTCTCGTATGCCATGTTCAGCTAATGGAATTTGTTTAAAATTAATTAATAATAATAAAAACAAAAAATAACTGGAAATTTAAAAATTAATATGAAATCCTGATGACAAATTCACGTAAAGAAATTGAAATACCTTTTATGTTTGAAGTTTCAAACTACAATAAGTACAATACCATATATTCTTCTCTTTAGAATCAACTTTACATGCCAAGTTCTTTGAGGCAAGTTCATGAACCTGACTCAGTTTAACCTGAACAAATCGGAAAATATCTCTTGAGGCACGTAGATACATATATTTATATACTCGCACATACTTATGTAAACGGTAATTGTGTGTGCTTCCTCACGGTGCGTTGCAGAAATAAAATAAAAATAAAATATTGAAAATAAAAAATAATAACACAATAATTTTGCATGAAATTGTTTTTGCAGTTTTAACAAAATTTACTACACTCAATACTATCGTAAGAAAGAAATGCATGAGAAAATGAAGAGAAAATGAGAATCTCAAAAGGAACTTACTTTTTGCCGCTTTCTAGAAACACATCCAACTCGGCAGACATCTTGCAGCACAGAGCCTTACGAAAGTGGCCTTGCGAACAATTTGTATTGATGAGATGACCCTCTGTAAATAAAAAAACAAAAATAAAAAATTGAATTAAAAAAAGGAATTAATATAAAATCAGACAAGAAAAAATGATTAAAATTTGTAATTAAGAAAAATCAACAGAAATAGCAGCCAACAACAGCAAACATTAAAAAACCACAGCAACAAAAAGCGAAAAGATAAAAAGACAAAAGGGAAGTTAAGAAAAGATACATCAAACAAGGACTTCTATGTTAATTAACTAAAATTCTGCAATATCAGACACAAGAGACTGAAGACAGGAGACAGGTGAACACAAATGGATAAATGGAACGATTGAACGATGGAAAGAAAGAAGGAACCTTAGTGAGAACACAAAACAGTAGCCTTGTTAGTTAAGAATGCTGCTTGCTGCATGGCACCGCATGGCATGGATGCTCATATCCAATGGATACATTTATTTATTTTTTGGTATCTTTTCTCGTTAACTGCTTCGCTTCTTTGTAGCACATCGTATGTACGAGTATCTTGACAGGAACCGATAAAGACAACGCCGCCGCCGCTGCCGCCAATGAAGTGCTTAGAAGAGTGAAAACTGGCAAAAAGATGAAGTCAATCTGAGAAATAGAATGAATTGGAGAAGAGTGAAGAAAGATTGTGTATTTGCTTGTGTTTGTTACCAAAATACCAAGGATGCTTCTTAATTGGATAAAAATTGTTGAAATATTTAAAATATAATACAACAGCATCACAAACACTAACAACACCAACAACACCAACAACAACATCAACATCAACATTAAATTTAAGATTTCACACAATCGACAGCAACATTGAATTATAATAAATAAACTCTTAACTAGAAATGATTAAGGGAAATAGATACAACATTCGTATGTAGATTAAGGATTTACAAGAATTCAATGGATACTCTTCAATTTAAAACTTGTATGACGACAAAGGTTCTGAGCTATTTAGATACAAAGGTTGACAATAAGCTCACTTCTTAGGCAATTATCAAACAATATCAAACTCAGCAGAAATTTTGGCCAAAATTTCAGCTTCGACAATTGATGGATACGAAGCGAAGTTTAGGTTGAAGACACCAATGTCTTTCTTTCTATGCAATAGAATTGTCAGATTAGAAATACACCCTGAAATCCTGCTACCCCCTGTGTATTCCTAATTTCATCTCTGACATTGCAAATATTTTGGATTTTGCGAAGAAAATTCAATTCCCTTCAATCCGTAAGAACAAAGAACAAAGTTCAAAAGACTTGGACAGACGAGAACAACTTAAAGAAAGTAGTAAGAAGAAACCAAGAGAATCTTAATAGTGAAATATGAGATTTGGGTTCATTTTGAATATTCTTCTTTTTGCAATGAATTATTTATGCAAAAAAAAAAAATGACCAAAATTAATGGAAAATGAAATTTGAACTTTTTTGCCTTAAATTCAACATCTTCAGTGTTGATTGTCTTTATCTTGGTGGCACTTGAGCGGACAATAAGAAGAGGAACCCAGAGATCGAGTGTCGACCTACAGAGAGCTTTTGAGTCAGACTGTGTTTCAATTAAAATGCGGGTGAATAATGATGAAGATGAAGATGACGATGGAGTAAAAGATGTTGATCATGAGGACGAGAATAAGAATGATGAGCATCAGCATCTTTATAATGTTGATGCAGATGCTGATGATGTTCCTTGTGCGCATGTGCGCCCAACTAAGTTCAAGTAACGCAACCAAGCGCAAAACAAAATTTAATCACTTTTGTTTTCGCATTTTTTAACCTTTTGCTTTGGATTTACCAATTTTTATCATTCTTTCTTTCTTTCTTTTCAAACGCAACTAAATTATTTTATGCGTAGCCACTGAGCGAGCAGCTCCAGAGGCAGTCAAGCAGTCAGGCAGCCAAGGCTGGTCAAAACCGACAGACAGTGGCCAAAATCAGGCGGTCAAGTAGGCGTACCCCATTGATGTGAAACTAAATTGGGATTTTATACAATTTCCTCTTCTCTTAGCTGTCTCTCTACTACAATACTATTCTATATAAAATATATTCTATACTATACGAACAGCAGTGCAAAGTAGTCCAAGGTAAATAAGATTGAAGATCAGTAGCCAAGAATGGTGAAGGCGAAACGCACAAACGCGCAGTCTGCAGAAGAGGAAAAAACAATCAAACCTTTTTTTCTTATGGAGGGGGAAAAAGTCGTATGTGGTTCTTTGGATTTTATTGTTTTTTGAATTTGAAAAATGAATTATTTAGCATGGAATGAGATGCAAAATGCAAACGAACAACAACAAAAAGGAAATTGGAGTTCTAATAATTTATTTTTATTTAAATGTTTCTTGTTGTTTCATTTTCTTTACTCTTTTGGAAATTTCTTCTTTTTTTTTTTCTTTGTTTGTGTATTTTAATTGAGAAAGGGTTAATGAATTTAAAGAAGAAAAACATATACTAGAACGAATTAAAATTTATGTCTTGATAGTCATTTACAGAAATTAAAGAACAGAGGGATACAAAATTCTTAAGTTAAGTTAAATTATGTTATTTTAATCGAAGATCGCAAAGAAATTTCAATTTATTTTTTATATAAAACTTACTTGTTTTCTCCTGATAAAAATGATCATCTGTATCGGTAAAGAACCAAGTCTGAAAATATAAAAGAAATTGAAATGATTAATAAAGCACAATATTCTAAGTGTTTCATTATAAACTTAGATTTAAATTGAAGTGATTTTTTAGTAAGAATGTTTCTTGAAATACTTAATTTTAACATTTATTGTACTTTACTTCACCATCTCTTCAACATTTTATGAATATTTATTTTCTAATTCCTAATAAATAATATGAAAAATTGGAAAAGACGAGGTGCATTCCTCCCTCTCTCTTGTGTTTGATGAGGTCTCATCCTGCCGGCCTAAAATTCTTCAAAAGATTATTTGAGAAATACATTTTCTAAAAGATAGATCAATATGAATTCAGCATTCCTGGTCTATGGCCATTTCAATATTTGTGTGGAATATTGACTATGTGGCTATTATATCGCAGTGAATATTTATGTAGCTGGTGACCTTCTGCTTAGAAGGTCATTTGGATTGAGCATCTTCAATTGACATATGAGTGAGAACCGTAGCCATACTGTTTGGATGATTTTGAAGTTGATAACGGTTACTATATTGGAGGATTTCGTCGCACTCCGTATGCATTCTCAAGAATTTAGGCAAGATGGTGTTGCACAAAAAACAAGGAGCCCCGGCTCCCAAAAATTGTATCGATTAACGCCAAACAGGGTCCACTACCTATCTATAAATTGTCCTCTTGTTCTAATGTAAGCTTGCCATGTGAGATGCTTGTCCAAGGTTTAGTCCGAAGTAACGGACTTGTTCTACCTGCGGGATGATTCTGGATTCATAGTTGATAACTACATCAATACAAAAATGCTATTAATCAATTTCTCTGCTTCTATTCCGATGACCATGTGTATTTCATGGCGTTTTAATATAAATATTTAAAAATCCCACATTAGTTCACATTTGTAAGAAATTCAACCCTTAAGAACATTGTTAGATCTTGATGAGAAAAACAATCGGATGAGAGATTTTTCCTTTATAGAAATTTACAACAGGAAGAATGTAAATTTCTTTAAAGAAATCTCAAAAGACGAAAACCAAGAAAATATTGTAAATAAAAAGAGAAAAGAAATAAAAATTTACATTTGAATATAATTAAACAAACTAAGAAAAAGTGCTTACAACTGAAGAAGTTCATCAAAATCAGATAAGAAAATTCCCATACAAATACAAAGATACAAGTACTCACTCACTCACTTACTCACATCGTTATAAAACCTCAAAGTGAACAAAGTAAATCAGTCAAATTTAAAAAAAAACAAAAAAAATAAGAAAAATTCACACAAAATAACCAACGAAGCGAATAAGAGTAGAAAGAAGAATAAGGGGACTTTGTCTCAGAAGACTCTACTATACACTAAGTGTACATACAATTTATGCTCTGTTGATTTTCTTATAAGAGGGAAACAGTCACAATTACCCACATTAATTGCAAACACTTTGTGGCATGCCACCACCACCACCATCATCATCATCATCATCGGCACACAAATAAGAATTTCTAATTAGAATTTATAATACATGAAAAATGTATCTTTAACAAAATAGTTAAGAAGTTCAAGATTTCAGTTCACTAAGGTCAACTCCCATGGTGGCCCAAACAATCAATTTATTAGTAGCTCAATTGTGAACCAACAAATAAACACATGAACGATGCCATGACATTCAGTGTCAAGTGACGCTCGCAGCTATTTGTGTAGCTCATAGATACATAAACTAAGATAGATATTTCATTGCTGCACTAATAAATTTGCTGTTTTACAACTCAATTGAAAAGCCAATCCAACTGTCATCTAAACTGGCGAGTGCTAAACGAAAGCCAAAAGCTGTTTTCCGTCAGACAGACAGGCAGATTGACAGACATTTACATTACATCGAACTTGTACTTGACTCGGCTTAGTTTGTCTTAACTTGGCTTAAATGGTCTCTGTTTCGGTTTCTGTCGAAGTAGAAGTCGTCGATCGAAGTCATCGCAATTGTCAGCAAAGTAACTTGGGTTCATAGTCAACTACTGACTTACTTTTTATGTAGTATAAATGGCATTTAATATTATAACTTTTCTATGTCAAATCATGCGAAAACGCTTAAAAACTCTTAGTTTATTTTCATTCAGATACTTTTTTGGTTTTGGTAGTTTACTTAAGTTCGGTTCTGTTAAGCGGCCCATAGATGTATAATATTAATGCCCAATATTTCTCTTTGAACAGATTGTATTGTATTTTATGGAAAATCAGAAACTTTCAATACCCAAATACTCTCAGCATACTTTGTACTTTCTCAATATTTGTATTCCCTATACTTGCTCCATAATTTGTACATTTCTATGGGCCGCTTAAATTTAAATGCTACAACATTTGAGGCAGCAATGGCAATGGCGGTGGCTACAACGATGAAAATGTTGACAAGCCAATTTTCAAAGTGTTAGAAAGTCAAGTCTTGTGAAACTGTTAAAAAAAAAAAAAAAAAAAACTTTCAATTTGTTGTTGTTGTTTTTCGTTCGTTTCATTTCATTTGGAAATGTTGCAACAACACCAACAACATCAGCAACAACTTTAGCATAAACGTTGTAAACTTTATTTTTGCTGCTGTTGCAAATTCATGATTTTACAGTTCTTAGTTCTGCGTGCCTTTCCTTTCATCTTTTTCGTTTTTCGTTTTTTCGTTTGCTTGTTCTCTTGGTCTGCCTGTCGATCTGTCTGTCTATCTGTCTGTTTTTCAGTCGTTCTTTCGTTCTCGTTGCTGTCATTACTTCATATTTTGTTTTTTTCCATTTTTTAAGTTTGTTGCTTTTTTGGCCATGTTTGGCTACAAAACGTTAACACCGTGTTCTCTATGCAACAACTTATGACTTGTTGTCGTTGTTAACGTTGTTGTTTGTTTTTGTTGCTACTATTGTTGTCAATGTCAAGTTATTATTGTTTTTATTGTTTTTGTTGTTAATTTTAAGTTTTGCAAATTTATGTTGCTGATGCTGATATTGTTTTTGTTGATAAACAAAAAAAAAAAAAAAAATACATAAATAAAACATTGTAGACTTCTGAAGTTTCACGTTCACAAGTTTTTTTTTTTGACATTTCAGCCCAACGCGATCCTACCCCTATGGGGTGAGATATTAAGTTAAAAAATTAAAGTTTTTTTTTTTAGGTTCAAATTACTCAATTAAGAGTTAATGACCTTAAGGTGTATGGAAAATTATTAAATTAATGGAAATATACAAATTAAACATGTTGAAAGCTCAAAATTCATTCAGAAAGTTAATTGTAAAACCAAACTCCATCTAATAAGTATCATTTCTTATAACAAAACATATGATACAACACACAATTGTGATTTCGATTATCAACAGAAAGGCAAAGGAACTTGATTCTATTCTTAATCATAACATGTCCTTGACCTTTGCTTCCCAAACTTTTTGACAAACAAAATCTATGGTATGTATATTTCTTCCAAGAGTCATGGAACTTTGGAAATATAAAATAATAAGGATATCTGCATATCTGTACGATTTATATTCATAATAAGACAAATTCCTATGGGTAAATGAATCGTAATTTTTTATCTACAATACAAAGAATTATACAAATGAAGTAAAGAAGAAAAGGAAATCACATGTAGCAGCTTGTTTTTATTTTTTGCTTTTTTTAATAAAATCAATTTTGATAAGTTCTCCTTATCTGTCTCCTCTAAAGGCGACACATTATCACATGCAACCTCAAATTAAGTTGATCTCAATCTTTTAATTACCACAAGACCAAGTTAAAGTGCCACAAAATGGCAACTTGCAACTTTAGAACCACAAACTAACCAAACAAATCCCATTTAGGTCAGACTTTCTAATGTTACTTACCAAAGCCACTTGCAACACACTACACCACACTACACCACACTACACCACACTACACCACACTTACTTAACTTCATTCAAACAGCAGTCAAAAACGAAAGCAAGCAAAAAAAAGACAAAAACATAAAATATCAAAAAAAAAAATTACAAATTTTCGGTAATCGGGGTAAAAAGAGTGAAAAACAAGTAAATCAATTTTGGGCCAAGTAAATTCAACAATTTCTGCTACTTTTTAAATGAGAAAACGTGAAAACTTGGTAACTTGGTAACTTTGTAAATGAAAATCAACGCCAAATTGAAAGTCGTCGCCACAGCAGTTGTTTTTGCTATTGCAATTGCAACAATAAATCATAAGCCAAGTCCATTGGAATAAGGCTAAAACGTTTTGCGTGTACTACACACATCTATGTATGTACGAGTGTGTACAAGTTTGCCTCGACTTTATCAGCTTAAATCGACCAAAAATCAGCACTTGGCAAATGCGAGCCCAGAAAGATATGAAATACACTTCAAAAGTTTGAATTGCAAGAACAACAAATGAGGCAAACGGAACTTTATGCGAAACGGTGCAAAAAACAATCAAAGGCAGTGGTTTTCAAAGTTTGTTTGTTCGCAGATCCCCTTTTGAATAACATTTCTCCTCGAGGATCCTTTCCTCATCCAATTTAACTAAGTAAAACAAAATTGCTTTGCGCACCCCCAGGGATCTGTGGACCACAGCTTAAGAACCACTGGTCTAAGGAGTTCATAGATTTAACCACAACTTTTGTTTTGCTTTGCTTACTTACATGCCTCTTTAGTAGACAAACAAATTTATCATAAACATTAGACAGGCGAGGATTTTAGTGATGAAGGAAAGAACTGGGGGATTGGGGACGGATAGAGTTCGCGTTCATTCAATTGGAACGAAATGATTTTGAGCTCAATTCGTTATGTTTTCAACGCGGTGATGGTGGTGGTGGTGGTGGCAGAGACAACGGCCTGAAACAGCTGGGGAAATGAAGCTGAATGCGGAAAAAACGTGGAAAACGTGGAAAACGTGGCTTACTTGAACAAACTTGTGAACGTGGTCAGCAATGAATTTTCAATGGCAGCCAAAAGTAACCGGCAGCAAATCGTACAACCGGAGCCCAGCCTCATTGCTGGAATACCGATGCCAATGCTGATGCTGATGCCGATGTCGTTTGTTTAAACCACGTTAAGGCAAATTCACTTTGGTTAAGTTGGGTTCAGTCTGGCGGACTACATTTAATGCTGCCACTTTGCAGCTGAGGCTTAGTCAAAGCTTTGGAGCAACCAAAAAGTATTGACTAAAAACAAAGGCACAAAATGTATAGAAAACAGCAATAACAAGAAAACACGTGGGGTGCGGTTAGCAATTGTGATGACGACGATGACGACGGTAACGAAAATGACTGTGGCGTACATACACCTTTGGGCAAAATTGGGAAAAACGAAAAAAAAAAATACAATAAAAAAGGAGGGAAAACAGGAAGGGGCAAATATTTAGTTGCGGTTGCAGCTGCATTTGTGGGCCTGTCAGACTGGCGCTCGCTCTATCAACTCCACCTGGTCGGTCGCCTGCTTGCCTGCCTGCCTGCCTGCCTGCCTGACTGCCTAGTTATCTAGTGTCAGTTGTACCGCCAAAACCGAAAAACCAAAGCCACGCCAAAGCGAAGTTAACTCAAGAGCGAATCGAGCGAAAGAAACATTGCCAGCCAAAACCAAAACTAAACCAAATACAAACGAGCCTGGTCTCGTCTGTTTCGATCTGCTTTGCTCTACTCTGGTCTACTTTACTCTACTCTGGTCTGGTCTACCTTTTGGCTTTTTGCTGTAAACCTGTATGCTACAAAAAAAACAGTAACTCCCGCACCAAACTATTGTAAGTATGTTTCTTGCTGCCTTTTTAATGCAACAAAAATTCAAAAAAAAGAAAACAAAAAACAAAAAAATTCAAAACAAACGAAAAAGAATAGGAGTTAATAGAGTGCCACATTGTTGGGGCGTCTTAAAGCCTTCATTTTGCATGCTTTCCATTTATTCAGGGAAAAACAGATTTAATATTTGATTAAAATCAGCATCGAAAAGCAAAAGAATTATCAAATAATAGGTGAAAGCTCTTTAAAGCAAACGATATGCATATTAAAAAATTATGGGGGTTTGGCAAAGAAAGGTTTCCCCAACAAGAAAAAAAAAATATATTCATTATACTCGTAGTTATGAGTTGAAAGCGATTGCTGGTCTGTAAGTATTGTACAATATACCTAGTAAGGTATATTTATCAGTTTTATATCTCATTTCAAAACAAAAAGCAAAATTATCAAAACAAAGAGATAAATAAACTTAGATATAAATGAAGTAAATATATATTGCTCTATGATTCACCGAGATCTTGAGATCCTTGTGAGTAAAAATGAATCAGCTGAACCAACCAAAAATATGCAATGTAACTTAAAGCTTAGTTCAATGACCTGGCATCCACATCCATTGACTTCAAAATAGTAACCCATGACACCTTCCGATTACATAATTTGAATGTAGATAGTTATTCTGATTGTTATGTTATACATAGCTGCCAATAAATAACTTATAACTCAAATATCCAACATCTAAACCAATAATAAACAAACAAGACAGAATATTGAAATCAATTCAGATTCTTTTAATTATCAGAGAATTCTGCATCAAATTTAAGTACATTTGGACATGGTTTAATCGATTCTCCTCGTTACAAAAATCTGTTCGTATTGTACTATTGTAGTTTGAAAAGTATAAAATGTAAATGTACCTTAAGCTAGAAAATTTAATGTAATGAAAACACACACCCTAATTATTGAGTTGCTTATACTTTGTATTAAAAATGCCACATAACCACAAATAATAAATTATTTTTTAAGAAATATTAAGAAATAAATAAAAACAGTTTCTTAATCAGAAAGAAACCTCAAAGTAATTAATTTTATTTACAATATAAAGTTTAAGAAAAAAAAAAAAATAAATCTATTGGGTTGGTTTGGTTTGTTTACTTAGACTGGAACGAATGCAACTGGCGCCTTTTATTTATTTTATAATATTTTGAGTTAAAACAAAATACATCGATGTAGGTCACATAATCAAAATTTCGTTTACTTTCTTCTTTTCAATATCAAAATTCAACATTCATAACACTTCCTGCTCATATCACATGCTTTAAAATCTACCATTTTATGCTGTTCAAAATGAATAGAGAAAAAACCATTCATAAAACTTAATAAACCCATCAACACCACCATCACCATAAAAGAAACACAATCAACTTTGTAGGTATAACAATAATAAAAATAATAATAAGTATAACAACAGATTGGGCGTAGATATTTTGCGTAATATTCTCAGCTTCATAAACTCACTCAAAAATACATTTGTTGAACATGATTACAAAAAACCACAAAATCCGAAATTTTTAATTATAGGGAACAATAATGACAGCCACAACGGTGGTGGTGGCGGTGGCGACGGCGGCGCCTGCTGCTGTTTAATTTGTGTTCACTTGACTATGGCTTAGACCTGAGAGATGCTTTAAGGCCTTTTATATACATATTAACAAATCTTGGCCTCAATTCACTTCTATTTTTTGTGTTGGCCAAGTAGCGAAAGGAAATTGAGGAATTGATGGAAACGCGTGCAAACATAATGTGTTTAAATAGCCGCAAGCAAAATTACTTTGTTTAGGTTCAAAATTCACTCATATTTTGAGCAATTAATTAATTATTAAATTGTTAAAGTGTTAAAAATGGGTTTTCTCTACAATAAATAAAGCCATCAAACGGAACATTAAATTTGTTGTTCCCTTCATTTTATCTTTAATATAATATACAGTACTTATTTATTTAGATTTTTACTTAAAGTTTGACCAACAATGAACTTAATGAATTTGATTTAATTTTGGTAGTTTTATAAAAATTTATTACTAAAATAAATTTGAGAAATATTTGAAACTATAAAATTTAACTAACCTTAAGTAAGTTCTTTTCTTCCTCCATGCAATTTTTGTTTTTTCTAGCATGCAATTTTGGTTTTTTCTCGCATGGCATTTTTGTGCTACTTTATATGAAATCAACAACATGGAAAGCTTATTAAAATATCTTGTATCGAAGGAATCCTTTAACCAATGATAAAATATATATGTATATCGAGGTTAATATGAATCGAATAGCAAAGGAAAAACCAAACAACAGCAGAAGCAAGAAAGGCCATAATAACAATAACAAGGACGACCACACGTACGACAAAAAGGATGCTTATTTCATGAAACTGCAGAAATAAAAAAAATTATAAAAAATTTCAATAAAAAGACAAGGCATGAGGGGGACATGGTAATGGAGAATATGTAAACTGACTATGTCAATGAGAAAGAAATGAAGGAACAACGCAAAGGGAATATTGTGGCACATTGAAAATTGTGTCGCTGGCAATTTAAAAACCAATTTATTGTGAATTGAATTAAATTGAAGCATTGTCAAAAAACAACAAGAGCAACAATTCATATAGAAACAGCAACAACAACAACAACAACAACAACATCAGTATTAATGTGTAAAAAACAGTCAAAAGAATACAAAATGAAAAAAAAAAAACTAGCATGCGACAAAACCAGGAAAAATATTACATAAATGAATAAGCTTCACTTTTGTCCGCCATGTGTGTGTTTTTCAAAGAGAAGGTGTAGGTGCGGTTTGAGGGATGATGGAGGTGAGTGGGTGTGTATAGCGGCATTTCACTTTGACTACAAAATATGGCACACGTTCGACTCACTCACTCAGTCACTCACTCACACACAGGCACTTGCATTGGCTCTGGCACTCTACGTTGTTCGGCATTTGCTTTGCTGTCAGTTGTCACAATATATGAACAATTGAATTTTAATTGCATTCGACAATGTCGGCGGCAGCGTCGACGTCAACAACAACATCAACATCTACGTCAACGTCAGCGTAAGTTTTGTTATTCGACATCAACGTCGCACATCTGCCGTACATCACTCATACGCAATGTTGTATGTATTCGGATTTTATAACCTAACCATGCACATGGCTCCGTTTGTATCTTTTTCTGTTTGTTTTGTTTTTTTTTTTTTGAATGCTTAATGTTGCATACAATATTTTATATGTCATTGCAAAACTAATCGAAAATGTATGTTGTTTGCTATTTACATGTTTAACAGATTCCTTTTAATTTTCCATATTTCTTTATGTTTTTCGATTTTTTGTTTTTATTCTTCTTGTTTCATTTTCACATTTCACAGCTCATATCCATACATTGTTGATATTTATGTCTCAACATAGAAATGTTCGAATAAATTATTTTGATGTTTATTGTATTTATTCTTTAAGTCTTTGGGTCTAATGAAAATTAATATCATAATTACAAAATTGACTGCAATAAGGGATAAAATATGAATAAGATGCAAAGTGTACAATTCAATTGTTATACAATTTCAAGAATTTTACTTTAATTTAATATATAATATTTCTTTAGGTCATTTAATTTGATAAAGACATCAAAATGAATACATCACTCTTCCATCCCTTTGAGAAATTATACATATTAAAGTTGTAAGGTTTCGGTAAGGACTCTTTTTCAACTAAAGGAAGAGGTTCGACATCATAGAGTTAGGGTAAATGTACATTCAAAATTAGTTGCTTAATGTTTTTCAAATGGACTAATACTGCACAATGTATAAGATGATTTCATTTCCTTCATTGCATATTAACCTCGATATTTAGAAATATTTATAGTTGATGGCGTAAGTTTTTTCGTAATTGAAAGTATATTTGACTTATGAAGTAATGTAACTCAACTCTCAACAATAAATGTGAGATATATAAAATGTAACGAAAATGATATGAGAAAGCATAAGATAACATATATTTCATAATTGAATTAATTTGCTATATAGAAAGATATAAAACTTTCGAAAACTTCTACAAAAATTACTTGACCATTAAGGACACACAATTCAATCAGTTTCAGCACAAGACTGAATTTCATATTATTTTTAGAAACATAAATGTTTCCATTTAAAATAAATTTACTTATTATTTACATGATTTGTATATTTTAAATTGACAGCAAGGAATTATCTTATATCACTGGAGGACTAAAGAAAAAAAGAATATAGAAGTTAATGCATCATAACATTTATTGTATCTTTTATTTTATAAAAATCCTTTCAAATTATATAAACCTTTTAAATTGTAATAAATTTACAAAAAAAAACACTATTCCCATTCTCTCTGTTTCTGTTATTCAATATACAATTTGCCAATCATTTTCTATGCTAATAAGTTTTTGTTTTATTCTTGGATCAAAATACGAGTATTCCATGTGAGGTTAACGTCGGGACTACAGTAATCTGATTAAGTTTATTAATAAATATGTTTCACTTAATAAATTTTTAGCACACACTTAATAAAGTAAGAAAAAAAACCAGAACAAAATATTATGGAAGAAAACAGAAAATATTTTGAATCCAACACTACAAACAAAACAAAACAAAACATCAAAAATGACAGCAACAGACGGTGAGGATGGCTATGGCGATGACGACGACGACAGTCGCACATTGTTGTCGCACATTAAAAATGTCATTACTGACCATATTTATGAACAAGTGACAGGCCTAAAGACAGTCCCAAAGACAACGACTGCGGCACACAAAAGTATTATATATATATATATAGGTATGTACGTACTATACCAAGTGAAATCCCCTTGAACGCACCTCATAGGAGAATATTATGGCAAGGAAACTGGGCAAATGTGACTGCAAGAGTGATATAACGTCGAGGACAAGAAAAACAACAGCAACTACAACAATAATAAAGCGGCTGTCAACTATTGGTCGGACAAAGCGCGCCTCATGCTGTGTCATCTTCCGTCCCCCTTGAAGCTTCTGGTCAGTGTAAAGCCACACATGACTCTTGAATGAAACACGTTTCAATGTACCTACTACTTATGAGTATTTTATGGTATAGAGAGGGCTGTGAGGGCTGAGAGGGATTTTAGTTAGGAAAATGCGTACTGAAAATCAAGTAAGCAACATTAAAGCTCGTCGTCCACAGAAACATGAATCAAGACAGGAATAAAGACAGAGGTCGGGGATACCACAGAAGGGTTACAGAGTAGAGTAACACTAAGAGAGTTAATGAGATTTAGTACGGAACAACTAAACTAACATTTGGCTTTACTCTCGGGAAGAGACAGAGGCATTGCATTGTGACCGATGCAGAGACGGACGGAATGATTGCGTTATGAATTTAATAGGCCTAAACGGGTATTCTAGTTGGAGCTGACGGCGCTTTAAATCACCGAAGCGAGTCGAGTTGACGACTCCAGTTAAGCTAAGTTGACTCCAATCGAGTTGAGTCCAGAGACTTTGTTGCTGTGGCTGCTTGTGACACTTGATGGCGACTGAAATTCACTCAACCTTAGTCTCAACCATTACTACATATAGTATCTGTCTGTCAGTCTGATTGTCTGTTTATTTGTCACATAAAAGTGGGTTTTATGACATTGTTATGTAGTTGACTCGAAAATGAAGCGAATAGAAGCAAAACCTAAACGACCGACCCAAGTTAACTTTGAGCTAAGGCCATGTATTCTTTTTACATTTGTTCGTCTTGAAAATGAAAAACTTGTACGGAAGTTGTTTGTTGGAACAGCAACAAATGGTGTGTAGAATGTGGGGCCCACATAATATAATCCACTATAAAATGTAACATGCTCTTGGCGTTGCTATAATCCTATTTGATTCTAAGAAATTGTGTATCTTCAAATTTCTACCTAACAGATATTTGTAGGTTGTCATTAGTAAGGAAGCATGTAAACAATGAGCCATGAGGAATTAGAGTAAAATAATAAATCCAATAAGACAAAGCTTCATTAAATATAAATATCAATTATTTTGTTTATTCAATTTTGTCATTTGACTCATTGTTTATGTTGTTATTGTTGATGTTGTTGCTTTTGCTGTGACCAAAAACAACTGCCAAATTGTGATTTATCAAAGACTTGCAAATCCAACAAGAAACCAACTGGAGAATTGAAAGAAAACTGCCCACACTGACATCTGACATTCAATTTAGTTAAAAACAGACAACTTGTAACAAATGAGCAAACAACAAGAAACAAAACAACGGACCAAAAATAATATTGTGTATATACGAAGATATGCAGATACTGGATAATGGATTGGAACGACTCTGTGAGATTGTGGACTGAAGGATGAGGAGACAACTTGAATTGGCCACAGACTCAGCTGCATTCATTTGTTTCTTTTTTTTTTCTTCATTCATTCGTTCATGCCGTTTGTCACAAGAAATGTTGTAAGTTTGGGCAAAAAAATATCAAAGAAACCAAAAGAAACCCAAAAAAAAAACTGAATTTGCTGATATATGCAACTTCAACGATAGTCAAGTCATTTTCAATTTATTCATCAATTCAATCGATCTTTGTTTATAGCATTTTACGGAAGTTCATGAAGTCTATACTATCGTACATACATAGATTGTGGTGGAAGAGGTTCACTAAACATTCGACTATCAAGTAGAATGTTATGTACATAGATGATTTTAGTTGTAATTATTCAATGAATATTGCTTAATAATGTTTCATCTTATAGAAATTGAAAAAAGAAAAACAGATTAATTATCAAAAACTATTGGAATCATATGGAAGAATAGAGTCGAAATGCTATGCTTGAGTGAATTGTCATTTAATTCAATTCAGCAATTCTTTAATATGATTTTGAGTAAATAAATAAATAAATTCCTTATTTTTGTAATCCAATATGGATTTCAATTAAAATTGCATCGCACCTTTGCGAATAACTAGAACTGACACTTGAAGTGACTTAAAAAGTGTAGCCTTTGAATATTTCGATGGAATCCTGATGTTCCAGATTATTCTTGCTTTTTTACAATAATCTATTATCCAATTATTTTTTTATTATTCATTTATAAAACTTAAATCTTTAGGATATACAACAGTCAACAATAAATTTGCACAACTTTGACTATTTACGAAATACATTTTCTTATAAATCATACTATAAAGTTTCCCATATCTAACCAATTTTAATAGACTCTAAACTGGTTTTTATATCATTTTTGTAACTAAACAATCGAACTGAAAATATTTCTACAATAATAAAAATTGGAAAATGCAAATTCAAGCTAAATTTTTGTAATGTTCAAAACAATCAAGTAATCGATCAATCAATCAACCAGTAGCTCCAAACAAATAAAAAGCAAATTTATGTTTTCATCGACAAGAAAAATAATACAATTTTCTTCAACTAAGAAAAATATGCATGTTTTCCATACAAAGACACCGAGCAATTGCTCTCAACCATACTAAACCAAACCAAAACAGAACCGAGATGAATTTCAAACATTTATTCATAGTCAAATGTAGAGTTATGAAGATGGAAATCTAACTAAGACGAAATGGCTACAAATAAAATCGCATATATGCAACTACTATTGTAGAGTGAAAGAAACTTCCGTGCGCCAAGGCAATTGGTTGCGCCTGCGCAATAAATTCAACTGGCGATCAAGGCAGTCATTGTCGTACCCCACCCGTGATAGTATTACTCCTAGTAATAGGACAACACAACAACCAAGTCAATGACGACGATTATTAATCGCTTGGGCCTTAACAGTATGGTTTGATGCTATTGCTGTTGATGTTGCAGCTGCGACTGCGCCTTTCGCTGGTTGCAATTGTTTGAAATTTGAAAATAAATATAAATTAATATGAAATCTATTGTATGCGACCACTGTTGAACCAAACTGACCGACCATAACGAGTTAACCAAACCTAACCAAACCAAACCAAACCAACCGACCAACCAACTAACCATCGAGTCAGGCAAGTAACTGCCCTAAGTATGTCTGTGATCTGGCCTCCTCTGTCTTTCTACTATTTTTCTTTTTATTGTGATTATTGTACTAGGTTTCCTTATATTGTACAACAATACAAGCATATACATATATATATATATCTTTGGTCATTGCACTACTTTAAAATTCAATGGACGCACACATTTCCAACTAACAAGATCCCAATCCAGATAAATCAGTCAGTTAAGCTGTTTTGGTTAACAGGAGAGGTGAAGCAAGTGGGGTTAAATGAAGGCGGTTAAAGTAAATTTCGCAGTTGACAGTTTGTTGTTCTTGCATTACCCTTTTATAGATATCATACTAACCATCGGTATGAAGAAGGGCTCGAATTGTCTCTCAGACTGCGTATTGCATTATTTAAAGTCTACGCATTGGTATTTTATTGTAGTTTTACTTTTCATTCTTTCAACAATGCGAATGAAAGTTATCGCATATTTCACTCTTGAAATTCATCTAGATATATATATTGTACAATAGTACAATTTTCTATATATTTATGATAAAGATTCCTCTTAATGATTCATGTGAAGAAACAAGTGATTTTTTGATAAAATCTAAATTTTCTTTTAACGATTGTTTCAAAACAAATACTTGTACTCATTTCGAAATGAAAATTTATGCGATATACAATGCTAAATACTATCATTAAACTGCTTTTGTTATTTAGAGCAATGAGATATGATCAGAGGCTTATGTCAACCCTCTAATAGTCAGCAAAAATAAGACAATAAATGTAAAAATCTCATACTTTAGATCAACTTGCTATTTTCCTTATTTCTAGGGCGGCAATTAATTAAAGGAGCCCTACCTCCTATTATGTTGGAAACTCAAATATCATCTAAACTGTACGACTGTACTTACCAACACTTAAATTGATACATTCATTTATTTATCATTTATTGAAATACCTTAAGCAAGCATTGTACTTTGCCAATCAAAGATTTCTCACTATATTAATAATAATTTTATTCTACAGAATCACAGTTATAAAGTGTACATAATTTTTCAACACTATCACGTGTTTCTATTACTTCATTGATCAATAGAATGCTTTACAAAGTAAAATACTCTGGCAACCTCATTACAAATATAGCATTCAAAATAACATCCATTCAACCATCTATCAATCAATTATAATTTGCAATACCAATCACAATAACTAAACAACAACAACACCAGAGCCATTGATATCGAAGCAATATCCAGTTATATAGCAACAACAGCAGCATCAACAATATAACATGCAATTACAACAAATTGATTTCAATTGAATTGAAACTACATTTTTCAGTTCAAATCAATGAGTTGCCACAACGATTCTCTTGATGTTGCAGATACATTTCTATATGAGTGCTGTCATTGTTTTTGTTTTTGTTGATGTTGATGTAACATGATTTTGAACGCATTTTAATGTACAATAGTAAATATTTTTGTTTGTTTGTTAGTTTTGTTGCTCTCGCTGCAACAATTGGCACTGTGCATTATTATTGCTGCTGATGTTGATGTTGATATTGATGTTGCTATTGCTGTTACTGAAGTTGCTGATGTTGTTGCTGGCGTTGTTAACCACAAAACCTAACAAGTTGGAATGACGAAGCGTGAACAGCGAGCGTACTAACAGCAGCATCTACAACAACAACAACAACAACAAAAAGAAAAAAGCAACAACATTGAAGAGGACTACGACGATGATGACGATGAGTTCGAATCAGTCTCGAAATAATTGGCTGCTACAAATGTTGCATGACATCATGAGATAGTTGCTGATGCAGCATTTGTTGCGCTTGAAAGTGATGTGAATTTTGTTGTTGCTGTAGCTGTTGTTGTTGTTGTTGTTGTTGTTGTCGCTAACAAGTGTAAGCAACTTTTTACTGTTGCAGATAATGACGATATTCGCCGAGCAAAGAAAATCACAAGAAAAGAAAGGGAAGATGAAAAGAGAAAAGTTTGTTGGAAAATCTAAAATGCTGTGCCAACATAAACTAAAGACTAAAAAACAAAGATTCTTTTGAAGCTTAATCAAGCTTAAACCAAACCTCAAAGTGAAGGATTCAAAGGAGACAAAGTTTTCGTAATTTGGAGCGCATTTTAGCAATTTGCAGCAAACAAACCAAAAACAATAAAAAAAAAGCATCTAGAAACCGGGAAGAGGAAATTAACAAACGCCGCAAAGTCAACTATTGATTCGGATCTACTGCTTCTGCTTCTGCTGCGGCTGCTGATGATGATGATGATGATGATGATGGAAGAGACAATAATTCCCTACTTGGCATGCAAGTCTTCATTGCAAAGCTTCGCACGCATGCGCTACGGAATTCTGTTTTAACTACGTAAACTTTGCAACATCTTACTACTCTAGAGAGAGAGATAGTCAAAACTTAGACACTAGACAACTACGGACTGCACTCATTCCATCCATAATTGCTACTTGCTGCAATTTACTTATTTTGCTGCACTTCTTTGGTGCAACGTTGCTCCTCGTTTATGGTAGAAAATGTCGTTTTTGGTTTTTTTTTCTTTGTTGGTGCTTACAAAGTAATTTGCAATTATTTTCTTCTTCCTTTATAGAAACACAATAATTTTTAAATGGCATTTGGTTCCACTTAATAGAAAACAAAATTAGTATTTATCAAAAAGGCTTAATAAGCAACTTACTTTGTATTGCAATACTTCGACTGAGATACAATAAAGTTTTTAATGATATGATTTAATGATTCTACAATAAACACTCTAAAAGAAAAATCTACAAGAGAATCTACAAGTTTAAAAATGATCTTTAGTTTAGTTTGAGATTAAAGTTCTGCACATTGTCTCATCTTAATATTTTTTAAATTAAACGAATCAAGAAGCAAAGGGGAAGGTAGTCAGTAGTAGCAGTAGTTGGTCATAGTTTCGTCTTTGGTTCATAACTTTTATTAGAATCGGAAATATTGTTATTAGTATTGTAAATGATAAAATAGATTAGGTAGAAAATAAAAAATATATGGTCATTTAAAATAACAAGGTTGGCATAGTTTTGCTTTTGGTATCACAATCGGTCCACCCTTAAAAAAATTTAAAAAATATGCTAAAATAATAAAAAGTTACTTGCTAGATAAAATTAAATAAAATGAAAAATAAAAGATATTTTAAGAATTTCACCATTATTTTCTTTTTTAGTTTAGTTTAAAAAAATTAATGTTTATATTGGAATGGAATAATATTATTAGTCATTGATGAGGACTCTCCTTCTGTTATTGGACATATTGATTATTCATCTCAATTTGATAAGTTGGAAAAGTTATGCATATCAAAACATATGATAAATTGAACTCTTACTTAAATTTAATATTTCTTTTATTGATTTTATTCTCATTACTCAGGCATTAAACATTGTCATCCAATTAGTTCAAGTATTAAAAATACTGTATTCATTAAAAAATGATTCATTTTTGTACAGATTGAATACGCTACCTTAAAAAGTGCTGATTTGTAAGGTAATACCGCCTTACTAGTTTATTTAGAAACATGGCATGTTATCTTCTATTCTGCGATTAAGTACTGATAATAAACATTTTTTTATGTTTAAATGATTATTTCTTTTATGTATAAATTCTAGTGTACAGATGCTTTGTTCCTGTACTCCTCCTAAATGGCTCAACCGATTTTGATGACATTTTTTGTGTGTGTTTGATTGGGGCTATGGATGGTTTAGTTTGGACCCAACAAAAGAATTTTAATGCAACGATTTTTATACTTTTTTTTAAGTTTAATATACAATACTATTTTTGAAGATTAAGTTTTTTTATTCCGGCGGCACATGACCATAGTCATTAACTTAGTATTTCTGGCACTTCCCAAAAAAAAAAAAAGACTTAAAAAAAGACGGGATAGCTTGTTTTATATACATATATAAATGATATTGAAGAATAAATCTATTTGTTCGATTTAAATAAAATAATATCTTACTTATTGCTAAGGTGATTACGGAGCGTTTAGTTTAATTTAAATCGATGATTAAATCGTTTCTATTGCAATTAAAAGAAACTACAATTTGTTGCAAAACTTTTTAATAATATTTTGGCTAAAACTTTATAATCAATTTTACTTATAAAACAAAAACCCCTATTAATAATTTACAAAACAATTAACGAAGACCTAAGCACACACAATCTCAAAAATTCAATAGACTTAATTGGGTTTCGTTTACAACATCAGGAGAGTCATAGAAATCTTTAGTGTAGAACAAACAGCAACCCAAAACAAACTCAATCCCAATTCAACTCAACCAACTGCAAACGTTTGCAAAAACAAAACCAAAAAAGTGTTTATTTTTATTGATTTTGGCCGCTTACAAAATGAAGCTCATATGCGGGAGGTACCTGATAATCGTCTCGTTGCGCACTACCATTCCTCGATCTACTCAAAAAACCCAAACGAAAGAGGAACACAGAGACCAGACTCATATGAGTAGAAGCAGAGATGGTCAAGGAGGGTAAAGGCAACCCGGTTGACGACTTCAATGCGACACCACTAGGTTATGGATATGATGAAGGCCTGAAACGTGCTCAGAAAGCATTTTAAAAAATTTTAAATGGTTTTTTTTTATATTTATTTATTATTTATTTTTATTTTAGTTATTTTTTTTTTTTCTTTCTTTTGTTTTCCTTGCTGCACGAAAGTAAATAAATATACACATGAGTTGGAGTTATAACCACTTGGTATGAAGTAAAATAGGTAAGAGAAACGTGTCCAACGCATTCAAGTGCATTTTGTATAAACATTTGCAATTTGAACGCGTGATTTTGCATAATCACATGAAAATTTAAATTTTAATAACTTGGGTTTGCGCCCAAAGGCAACGATAATAAACCAAATTGAAATCAAAATAAAAAATACATTTAATTTCAAAATCCTCCTAGTGATGACGATGATGACATGATCTTTGTGGTCTTGTTGTTTCAGGAAGCACATAAATTTTAGCGCAAAATGAAATTCGAAATTAATGAAGACATTTTTATGGCCAATTAAGAACACGAAAATCAAGAAAGACAAATAAACTTATATAAAATTAAGCAAAACAAAAAAATGTCAGTCATAAATCGATAATGAGAAATTCAATTCAATTTAAGAAGCCCTAAGAGTCTTTATGCAAATAAATATCTGTGGGTAGCAAAGCTCGTAAATTCTATTCTTAGAGAAATAAACATCAAAAACAAAAAGGTCATAAAAATAACAGAAAAAGGAAAGAAGAAAACGAAAACCAAAACCAAAAAGCCGAATGTTGCAAATTTACTAACGAAATTCCTATTAACGTTGGCAATGATTTAGTTAAACTCAAGGCAAATAATTATATGGTTTCTAAGAAGACACTTAGCTACATCTGATCAAAAAAGGCTACGTTGACTTACTTATTTATTTATCTAAAGCAGCCCTAAATTCTTCTTCCTTCCTTCTTTGAAAGATTTAATGCAATGTAAAAATCAATAAATATTTTTGTTCAGATGATCCTGAAAGATCAATATCGGTTCACTATTTCCGTCTTATGAAATTAAGATTTTACAAGACATTAATTAATTAATATGTGTATTTATTGTAGTAACAAATTGTGTAGTTTTATAGAATTGAATTGAATAAAATCTTAAGTCTTGAGAATGTAACTTAATCTGAAAGGAGATCAACAAACATACAATACTTAGTATAGTATTTTTTATAATTTTTCTCCTTCCATTGAAAAGAAGCATTTAACTTGATTTTTCTTTCAACTTTGAACTTAACTCTCATTCACACTTTATCCTCCTCACACCTATTTCTATCTTTATCTTTATCTTTATTTAGATATTCGAGTGCAAATTACTGCTTCAACTAACCTCAAATGCCCTACAATCAAATTGGCATCGAGCGACGAACGACGACACGATTTAAATACCACAAATTAGTTAAAGTCTTTTCCAAACTTAAGTTCAATCTCTTAATTTGTGAAAAAAAAAACAAAAAAAAAAATCAAAATAAAAGGAAATTGCAAAATGGTAAAGTGAAAATGGAAAATGGAAAAATAAAATCGAACAACAAATCGACAGCGATGAATCGAAAACTCACCTGATCTCGCGCCAATTGGAACCAGGTCTTGATGATCAACGCCAGGCGTGTATCGTGATAATTTTTCGTTGTCTTGACGCTAATGAAAATGTCATCAAGTTCAGTGATCGGTGGTTGTGGCGTTGCCGTCACCGCGCGTTGCGACAAATCGTGCAACAATTCTCCATTGCGACTGCGCCTTGCGACCTCATTTAACAGTGCCGCAGTTGGTCGTTCTGACACTTCAATATCGGAAAAATTAAAGCTACGTATATCCTTGCGTATGATGACCGTGGTCTGTTGTGGTGGTGTCTGATGATGTGGATGTGTTGGTGCACCAGCAAGTGGTGGCTGCGATGACGTGTACTCAGCCAGCAGCTGCATACGTTTTCGAACTTGTTCCTCATCCTGTTCATCCTGTTCGTCATTGTCAATGTTGTTCTTGTTGTTATTGGTGGTGTGCGCAGTGGATCCTGTTTCATATTGCAACAATTTAAATTGAGTGTTATGTTGCATGTCGCTTGCTTCCAGTTCATTGCCTTCATTTATCTGTGGCACTGTAAAGTGTTGTGTTGTCTGAAATGGAGAAAAAATTAAGAAAAAATTAATCTTAGTTCATTTGATTTCTAGGCTTTTTTTTCTACAATTTACTTCAACTAAAAGCTCCTTCCATAGTATAAAGATTGTTATCATGCAACAAAGCATATTGCCGCCATTCTATTTCAGTTCATTTTATTCTCCATTCTATGCCACTTTGAAAAAAAAAAAAACCTTAAATCAAAACCTTTTAATCAAAAAAAATCATAAAAATGAGGAAAAATAAGTGGAATAAGGAGAATCAGAAAACAATGTAAATTTGTTCGGCAAATGTTGATGTTTGTTTGTCTGTTGTCTTCGATTGTCTTCAACGTCGTGGGTCTCTTTTGAGACTTTTCGTATTCTTCTTATTGCCCATGAGGCATTTTTCACAATGGCAAACAAACAATAAAAACGAATTGTATTAAAAGAACAAACAACAACAGAAGAAATAAATGTTAGCGTTGTTTGAACTTCAGTTGAGAGTTGAGAAGCGTTGACAACCCTACTTGATTAATTTCCACTGATAACAGGTTCATTTCTTTCTCTCTTCACAATCACAATCAGAATCTTCAATTTCATCATTTCCACCTTTGTTTGCTCAGTTCTTTGAGTGCTTTGAGTGTCTAGAGCGGTCTAGAGCGATGCGCAGGCGCATTTGCACAACGATCATTTCTCTCTTTATTTAAAGCATCTACGAGTAAACTTAACTCAAGATCATTTAATGGTTTGTTTTTATTGAGTTTTGAGTTTGGTTGGTTTTGAGTTTTGATTGAATTCACCTGATATTGCGCCTAATGGCTTCAACGTATCTCAAGTTCTTAATTTTTTTTTCGTCTTGCATTTTGGGTTTGTTTTCTTTTTACTTTGGAATTCTTTGAATACTTTATAGGTCAAGTAAGTAAGTTTTTGATAAGAAAAAATATATAATAATCATTAATATATTATGAGCAATTTTATTTGTGAGTTTCTAATTTAAAGCGAAAATATGAAAAAATACTACATACAATATTTTTTAGATCTTTTCCAATTTGTATGATTCTACTGATTTTAACATCCACATATTTCTCAGTCTAACATTGAAATGCTGCAGGTTATCTGAAAGATATATATCGGTATAGATTCACAAAAGTCTTGAGACTGAAAACTTAAATTGTCACCTCATTTGATTTCGTCACAGTCATGTTAAATTGTAGTCGGTATTCCTGTCTTCTAAAAGCACTTCACCCTTAGCCAGAAGCTTCAATCGTGCATGTATTTACTTAGGCTTAAATTTATAAATTTATAACTGTTTTACTCACATCTGCCTTAATCGATTTTATCCTTACAAACATATATTCAAATATTTTTTGAGCTACTGTCAAGATTTCAATTATATATTTTCAAACTACAATTTTTAATATATGCATTTTTTTTTTTGTAATTTTTATATAAAACTGATTCGTTTATTTCATGAGTCATCGTGAATTTTGTTTCATTAACTTTTTGATTAATTTCCACACAGCACGACAAAACATAAAAGAAAAAAACATAAATAAATAAATAGCAAAAGAAAAAGCGTTCATAAAATAGAAGGGGGAAAAGTATTGGATATTAAATTAACAAACACCTTACAATAGGGACACAACCGCTAAGTAATTCGTTGGTTGCCCTTCAGATGAAAATTGCATTTGCACCTGTTTTATTTCTTCGTCCGTCCATCCATACATTTTCTGTATATCTTTCGGATGCTGGCAATGAGACCAATCGAAGCCACTTCACTCTACACTCAAGTGAAATCGCTACGATCGCTCGCTCGTTCGCTTGAATAAGTATCTTGTCTATGGAAATGTGAACAAAACAACAAAGAAAAAGAATGAAACAACGAACAGATTATTGATCATTAAACGATCGTCGGAACGATCGATTGAACGACTACGGAAGCTGTGTGCTGCACTCATCGATCCGTCGAACCCGTCTCATCCGTCTCATCCGTCTTTTCCCTATTGACTTTCCTCGAGTATCCAACGATGATGATGATGATGATGATGATGCTGATCGCTTTGTATGCTGCCTCACGATCGTGCCGCAATAAAAATGTATGAGGCATTATCAACGAGACAATATCGTGTGAAGAAATATAAACCACCAGCAACAACAACATCAACAGGAGCCATCAAGACATCATCAAGTAACCCAACTAAGAGACCAAATAACAATGTTACCATAGCAGAGAAAAAGTGTCCACATTAATAAAAATATAAGAGAAAATGTTTCCATTTAAACGCCGCAGACTCGCATCAAACCGTTACGATCGATACAATAGAAAGAAGTTGAGCTTAGTAAGAAAATGGGAAATGCAATAAAATAAAATTATAGTGAAAACACTTTAAGACCTCATAAACAATAAATGAAGATGGTAATTTGGAAATTCAAAAAAAAAAAGAAAATAAAATAGAAGATGAGGAAGTGGAAGCCAGTAAACGTACACGTATGTGTTGGTTGTCCATGGATTGCATTGAAAGTGTAAAGTCAGCATATTCTTTTAATATTATTGCTCGCCATACTATTCACATTTTACATGCTGAAGTATAGACTTCCTAAAGTCTCACAGACCCCCTTTCAATCGAGTCCTCTCAACGTCTGAATAAAATCTAAATTTTCCAAAATTTGTATATTGTAGAACAATAATATTGCACATCTGAGGGCCGCTTAATGTTTAAGAAATATGAGACAGGTGCGGGAAGACAATTCTTAAAATTTTCTTATTTATACTTATGAAAATAAAAGTAAATTAAAAAAACAAAATAAAACAAAATTCTTAAGTTGTTTATTAAAGTTAAAGTTACAATAACTAAAGGCAAAAATCACTTTCAATAATTTGCAACCACATTTGTGCCTCATGGTTAAGTTAGTCAACTTCATTTTACGTTCTGTCATGTCAAATTACTTGAACGTGATTAAAATTTAAATAAACAATAAATAAGAGAACACGATTTAAGTTGTTCAAGTTATGAATATATAATTTTTATTTATAATAGAAGAACACTAGATGTATGAAATGGGTAAATTGCATTATGTTTGTTTGCAATGTTTGAGTAAACTAGAAACATTCTAAATTCATTAAACCTCTTCATACCATTTATAATAACACCTACGCATTTTTTTTGATTATAAAATGATCTATGAAAGTTCATAGTCAAATAAATATATTTCAGATGCTTTGAATGATACATACTCATAAGTATTAAGATACTCAAAAACTATATGTACACGTTGCAGTAAGATACTTTGACAGCGCACACTTGTTAAATTTAACACGCTTGATGAAAGACCAAAAACTCAAGAGGGGAAAAAAGTCTTCCACTGAGATTGACTGATTGATTGATTGATTGAATGACTGAATGAATGGACTATGAAGTTAGAAAGATACATGGGGGGTTTCATTAGGCGCATGATTAATTTGTTTATAAACATTTTACTATTTTGTATGTCAATTAATAAAACAGAAAAGTCGAAAATTCTCAAATGCGGCGTGAAAAGAGGCGTTTAAATTATTTACAATTTTTTTTTTTTTTTCCCTATAATTTTTTTCAATTCTTTCGCTTCACTTGATTTTGTGGTTTTGTACCAAGTTAATTTTCCTTCTTTTGTTACCTTCGCATTTCTCGCATTCGTTCAACCGCTTAATTTCAAGATTAATGATTAATTTGCTCATTTATATCTTCACGTAAAGAAAAATTCACTATTTCGGTTTATTAATTCAAAAAAAAAAAAGTATATATATATATATTTTTATAAATGAACATAAATCTTTGTCCATTTTAGTTCATTAATAAAATATCCATAGATTTATTGTATTTTCAAAATATTGCAGTTCAAATCAAATCAAAATCGAATTCCAAAATTCTCAGCTTTTTAGTTAAATATGTATTTCCAAAAACCATAAATGCTTTCATCATCATCATGATCATGATCATGATCATCCATAGCATCAAGAATAAGAGCTCCAAGGGCTCCAAGGCGCCTGCTGTTTCACAAGTCTTTAAGAAGACATAAAAAAAGAAAACGAAGCATAACAGACAAAACACAACAAAACAACAAAAAAGAAATCAAGTCTCCATTAAGAGTGCCGTTTAACAATTTTATCCATAAGATACAAATCTTTGATAAGATACAATACAATATCATTTCTTCGTTTACATCTTCGCTTAGACATTCTTTGGCCTCGTCTTAGTTACTCGCTTACTCAATTAAGCCACTGAGAATCTCTCGTTCTCTGGGTCGACCGTTCTTTTGGTTAGTTAGTTCGCTCGTTCGTTCGCTGGTGGTCGTCTCCAAAAGAAGAACAACTTCAGACCGATGATTTCGGATTGGACTACTGTGTTGCGCCCTGTTTATCTCATTGAACAAGCTCTTTGCGCAGCTTACTGTCATCGCAAGCAGATGCTGCCCCAGTTGAAGAAGTATCTTTTGGGCTTCAGTTCTTATTCTTAGTTTCCACTGTTTTCATCATTCACTGATTATTCACTCATTGTCAACAGGACTGGAACTGACATTGTTGTTGCTGTTAGTAAAATCGCCATTCTATCGTCGCCACATCGTGGCAACTAAGTATTGTATAGGTATATTAAGAATGAATGAGTGAGTGAGTGTCTCTCAAAACTAGTTGCAACCTCAAGACAAAACCATGTCCAAGTCCAAGTAACTTCATGCAAAGGTTTATCTTGCACTTGTCATGGGAATTGCAGTGTTTCCTTTACACACACATTGTACTATCAAATATATGTATTGTAGTTACACCTGCCTATTTTAACCGATTTAACTACAACTGACTCAACTTCAACAGCAACAGCAAGAGCAACAAAATATTGTCAATGTCTTCCATCGTCTCCATCGCCGTCAGCTTGTCAAGTCACTTTCAATCAGTTTCAATTTATTTGCATCTGAATTTTTTTTTTTTTTTTTTCAAGAAACATGCACTCGTCGTGATTCCCATTTTTTCTTTCTCAATTTATTTTTAATTTATTTTTCTTTTTTTTTTTTTTATTTTTTATTTACTTTGTTTGTATTATTTATTTTTGTTTTCGTTTTCAATTTTTATTTTGGTTATGTTCAATCAATCACAAATGTCGCATTGTCTTGGTGGCACGCTTTACTTTTTTATTTGTTTTTCGTTTTCAACATAACATTTGCATTTTATAGATTTTTTTTTTTCACCTTTTCAAGTGCAAAAGTGCGAACTTGAAAATCCGAAATATGTAAATTTATGTGACAGAAAGGAAAGTAAAGTAAAAGTCTTTTTGAGTAAAAGTCAATAGAATTTCTTCTGTCCAATGATTCGGTTAATATACAAGGGACTGAGAATTAGATAGAATTGTCACCAATCTACACTTAACAACTCATGACAAACGAGGTGACTCAACATAATCACATAATTGAATGTTTTAGATTGAAAGCAATATAAGAAAGAATATCTGCAAACAGTATTTTATGTAATCAATATATTTGATTTAAGTTCATAAACCACAAATTAAAAGATTTTAATTTACTTGATGCGAAGCTTATATTTATTTTTGACAAACCCATAATGACTCAAAAGGCAAACCTCTTTAAGCAAATGAAGACTGAATTGAATCGATATGAATTGTTTCCAAACTGGGAACATAAAAAGGGGCAACGCCTTTAGTGATTAAACCCAAGACAAACTCTGAAGTCAGCTTTTTTTATTAAACATAATTCCAAGAATAAATATTGCACAAAATACAAATACAAAAAAAAAAAAAAGTATCTGAATACAAAGCAAAATCAACACATAAAACAAACAACAAAACTATTTCGCAAGCAAAACAAAGACAATTCATTAAATTAAAAAAAAAAAAAAAGAAATATTATAATAATTTTAATAAAAAATCTACAATACAAATAAAATCCATGTACTATGCAGTTTCATTCTACTCCCCAAAAAAAGACTCTACTTAAACAATAATTGTCAACTGTGAACACGCACGCATTCATGAGTACCATAGCTTTCTATCTATGTAAATATGAGAATGGATAATTTAAGTGGCACAAGTCAGAGACCCTTTAAATTTTTGCACAAATCGCATACATTAACTTGCTGTGCACTGCACTACATATGACAAGTATCTATATATCTATAGATACATATGTATGTTATGTATATTTGCACTCAAGTCAGACGCCAATTTATATGTACAAGTATGTATGTTGTCATTGTGTCCAATTCAAATCGAGCCAACTCAGACTCGGAGCTCACAGCTCCACACTCAGTTTAGCTTTGGCTCGAGTCATGTTATTCTTTGTTCATGTCTCTAATTTCTGGGAAGTTTCCGGTATGAGAATCGAGCAGCACAAACAACAATAATACAAATAAACAAGCGACAACAAACAAATAAATGAAAATAGCATAAAGTTTTAATTACAAATGAAGTCGCAGAGTTAACTCAAATGTTGTTCATTCTGAATTGTTTTTCTTCATTCTTGTTATTTTTTGTTGGATTTTTATTTGTCTTACACTTTTAGTGATTGTTTTTGTGGCTGCTAGTTGCTTGGGCAATGACCACTACTCACTACACTGCTCGACATATTTATGCATTTCGAGTTGATTCATTTAGCTGTTTACATCTACATATCCCCCCTGATTCTCTTCCATATAAACACTTATGGGTAGTAATTTTTTGCAACTGTTGCACAAACATATTCATTTCATTTGAATTCTTTCTTGCTTCAACTTTGTTTTCTTTTCTTTTATTTTTTATTATTTATTTATTTGTTTGTTTATTCAATTTTGGTTCATTTATTCGTTCGTTTGCCGCCATTAATCATTCACAAAAGTTAAGCAAATATTTATTAATTTAGACTTTATTAAGAATTATTATTGTTGCACTATTTGCAGGGTGTCCCAATGAATAGTATAAATATTCCAAGGAATGCATTGACTTTATTTATGGAATATTTAATTAATTATTAGAAACAGTCTCTGAACAATTTTTGATTTGCTTCTATAAATCTAATTTTGAAATGAATAACATGATTTTTTTGGTTAATGTTAATGCAATCATTTCATAATTCAATCTGTGTCCTTCATTTCATTGATCTTTTTGAAAGAGAAAGCCGAAATTTTGTTCAAGAAAGCTGACATTTTACCCCCCAACATATAGAGACTAGTTTAAACATGCATTAATTTTGATTTGATTTGTAAGAATTATTTCATGTCATACGGAATATTTTGCCAATGGCAATATCTTTTCATCCATCATCCACCATTTCATGTTAATAAAATACCTTTTTTGAAATCTTGCCAGCGAAATTATTGACCAGCCTTTGTTAAGGGCTTCCAATATGGCCTCAAAATCAATGAATTGTATCCCACCTTAATACACGTATCTTTTTCTAAAAAGTAGCCTCAAATGTTCTCCATAATATTGTATTTATGTCCAGGTTGTATGGCGGTCATTCGAACAAGTTCTCATTTTGGTTTGGTTTCCGAGCATCGTGGAAAAACCTTTCGCAATTATTTTTGATGTAACAAACTACAGCTCACATGTTCCATAATAATATATTGCCCTTCACACCATTATGTAGCTTTTACAGGTATAGTAGCAAAAAAAAACAACAATCCTCCTGTGGAAGGTTATGATATTAATAATTGTATCCTTCCGGTCTATCCGAATTAAACTTCTACATATTAAACAGAAAACACTACATACAATTCATATGCTTTCTAGCAAACCGAAGGCGAGAAGCTTAATGCATAACATTGTAGGTTGTTTTCTTTTCATTTACTTTTAGTGTCTTCAAACGATTGTCACTCCGAATAATTCGTTTTACAGTTACCAGACTAACATTATCACTGCATTCCTCCCTGACATATGACATATGACATAAGTACAATACATGTATATATGATATTATTACCATAGCTGATACATCTTAAATTAAATTTACCATGATCTTTTGGCCTCGGCCAAATTCAATATGTCCTTTTATTGGCTGTTTTAGGGGAGATTCAACACATCCCTAATTTAAGATATTTTAAAGTCGTAAAATTGCTTTCCCCGACACATTTAAAAAACAAAAACACGGTACTTACTTCCAATTTAAAACAAAAAAAAAAAAAAAATTCTAATAAGAATCTGAATTTTAATGGGGGTTTGTATGGAGGTACCCTCCCTAGCAATCCGTTCAAACTTAAATTTCGACAATATAAGTTTCTGATGTATAGCCACCTTATAAATTTCTAGATCGTGGGATTACTGGATCATATAGCTGCCATACAAACCAAAAAGTTTATTGTATGGGGACCCATTTAAGTTTTCGAAAATATTTTAATTCAAGTATTCGTTGCTGATGCCCGGATAAAACTACAACTTCTGTGAAAATTTCAACTCTCTAGCTATTACGGTTTATAAGATATGACCCGAGGACGGACGGACGAACGGACAACGAAGTCTCTGCAATAGGGTTCCTTTTGGTACCCTTTGGGTCCAGAACACTAAAAAGGAATTTACATCGGTACATAATCAGTTTAGCTCACAAACTTAAGTTCGTGCCTTTGAACCTATTCAGTTGAGTCTAAATAAAATTATTTATTTATACGCGTGTTAGGGACTGCAAACTTTCGTGTTTCATTGACAATTGACTATTATATATAAAAAAATATATTTTGTGTCTAGGTATAATGCATAATGTAGGCCAGTTTATGGATTCCAAATATCACTAACAGTTATCAGAACAGTGTCATAGACTACGAAAGCAATTTAACTTCCTTATCAAATTTATGTGTTCCAATTTAGTCAGGTTTTATTGTAAATACTCAACAGCACTTGGTGAATGAAATGAATGAATGAATTTTCTGAGAGACTTAAGTGAAGCCACAGGGCTGTGTTATGTGATGCTGCGCGATTAGAATGTTTTGCTAAGCCAAGATTTAAAACTAGTAATATGAAAAAACCAGGATTTAAATAAAAATGTATATAATAATACAAAAACTTTTTAATCTTTGATATTTAAATTCTTAATTTTCCTGATAAATTTGTATTCTTGTTTGTTTTCTTTATTTATACCCAGGGTTATAACAAGAGTATTTGCTTTCAAAGTATAAGTTACAAGTTATGCAGAATTACCATACGAATGTGCATAACAACAAACTTCCAACATCTAAATGTTATTGTATACAAGACAACAGAACAACACAAACAACAATCATAATTGTATCTCAGATGAGATCGCTGTAAACTGATGCTCGCTTATCTTCAACAAGTCTTATCAGTGAAACCAAGATAGAATTCGAGTATTATGCCAAAGTAAATTCGGTTCAAAATGTATCTCGCTGTGCAACATTAACACTTAATATTTTTATGCAACGAAAGCAACGCCAACACAAATTCGCAACTTTCAAGTGAAATACGCCAACAATAATGGAAATATTGAGCACAAAGAGTAAAAGATACAAAATATTTACCCTGAACATAAAGTTATGCAAACTAAAGGACGGATTTGGCGACGTTTTGCCGACGGGCAGCCATAGCTTTTGACAAAAAAAAATACTAAAAGAAACACACAACAAAAATGATGTATGCGAAATCGAAGAAGTGAGTTTGCTGTGTGCGCATGTGCAGCTGCAAAATGTATCTCAAACATGATATCTCAGGCAAAGGGTCGTGATGAAGGAAGGATGATGAAAGCAACAAGGAAAATAATACTAAAACCCCAAGTTGATTTATGAAATTGCACGTAGGCTTAACAAAAAACATTGTATAGATGGTCGGTCCCCTGAGTATAGGGCAACTGATACACACACGCATGCAGTAGATACTCATAATAATGCGTCGCATGCTGGCTACGTATGACAATTTATTCTTATCTGATTTGGAGCAGCAACAGCGGCAACACCAATAATAATAGCAGACATAGATACAGCAGACAGCAGACAGCAGACCACAGACACCAACAACAATGACACTGGCAATGGCAATAGTTTTGCAGAAATATAAATTTGCATACACCCACACCCAAAAGTATCTTTAGCTTGTATGGCAAAGCAATGTGTATGGCTTGCATCTTGCACTCTATACTTACTTGCAACATGCCAAGACCAGGATATCCGTAGGCGCTCTGATAGAGCAACAGGGTCATGTAGACAACGGCGACGGCGAGTGTCATTGCTTGCAGGATGCGTTTATAACGTTGCGGCAGTGACAGCAGCGTAAGGCTCATTATACGATTTGGAGTATCTCCTGGAGATTTGGATTTGTGTCCTTAAATGCTGCGCAGCCGCATCAGGATCACTTTCTTTGAATTGCACTTTTTCACTTGTTAAATTTATAGAAATCTTTATCTTTCTCGTACTTTTATCACTTTTGAACAATTTCTTTTTTTTTGTTTTGTTTTTCTATAATTCTATTCACACATGCACAAAACACTTTATGAATTCTTTCTTATAAGGTACAAAATTTCTTCCTTCCCTTCGATTTTGTTTTGACACAAATACGTAAAATAGATTTTATAAATAACGTTTTATTTTGTATTTTAAAAGTAAAACGCGCGCGTTTTAGCGCTCCAACGTCTAAAGTTCAGCGAGTTTCCGTTGCGACTGTTTGTAGTTTGTAGCGCAAAGATACATTTGAGCTAACCAGATACTCAGGGCAATTCGGTTCTCTCAGCTTAACTGAGAGTCTTAACGAACAACGTAAACAAAACAAAAACCAGAAATTTAAACTTGTTGCTGTTCTTCTTTCAATCTTTCTTGCTCTCCCTCTCTATCTGTCTCGTAAAGTATCTTTTTCTCTATCTACAACGCACGTTGCTCCAATTGGAAGGTAGATTTTTTTATGCTGGAACCGGCTCCGGACGTGCAAGCGGGACAACCGAAGTGTACACATGAGCTCTACAACTGCAGTTTTCCAATAAGAGCAACAACCAGCAGCTTAGAGCAAGAGAAGCATTTTCATTTCCAATGATCGCATTTACTCTCTCTCTCTCTCTATTTCGTTATCTCTCTGTGGAACTCTCATCTTGTGAGCGCCGTTCAAAATAATTTTAGTGATCTTCAGTTGTTGTTGATATTGGTTTTTGTGTTTTATCGTTGATGTGTTAGTTCCGCCTCGGCATGTGCCAGTAGCTCGAAGGGCTTGTCTCGGGGTATCCTTCCGATAACGGTGTCGTTTTGTTCATGCCGATTTAAGGTATTCATCAAAGATATGCACCATACATAATAAAATCAAGGTTTCTTGAAGTCATAGATAGATAAATATGTAATAGAATCATATTTATCTATTTATAATATATAATATTATTTTTAACAGAAATTTTAAACAAGATTTATGTATATAATAACTACATACGAGCAAAAAAAACAAAATTCCTTAATACTACAATATAGGTGGACCCACCTGACAAAACAATAACTTTGAAAATAAAAGTCAGATCGATTAATGTCAGCACGTGTTTGAACCGTCAGTCTTTGGAGATTGCTATGGAGCAGTACGCACCAATCGAACGCGCTGAAATTGTTCAGTTGTACATTCAAAATAAAGCATTTACGTGAAACATTTTTGTCTTTTGGTACTCTCACTATCCCTAGGCGTCCAAATAAACAGACACCACGATGAGTTGAAAAGTTTCCGCGAACATCAGCTTCACGTCGTTCTGCGAACTTAGGCATTGCTTGAACCATTCTACGGCGCATAATCCATTCTGATTTAAAGCTATTTCCGACCAAAATGCAATTGACTCAGCGACTGTAGCGGACGGACCCCGGAGGATTTTTGCCAAACAATTATCATGAGACAAGAAGCGCATTTCACGTTAAACGGATCCGTAAACACTCAAACCAAAGTTAGAAGGTCGTGTATGTCAAAAACAAAAAAAAGAAAAAGTAAATTGTTGAAATGATCGTAAGGATTACAGTTTTTAGTTAAGTTAGCATCCTTATTACTTCTATGGTTGATTGAGTGATGCTTCTGATTAAGCATAAATATTGATTTTATTCAAAATTTCGCCATCGCTGGCTCAGCAGCAGGCCATCCTGGAACCCCAATTTTCAAGCACTTTATCCACTGCTTTCTAATATATATACCATATATACCAACCAATTTCAATGACCTAATCGATAATTTCATATTTGGACTTATAGCAACTGATTATAATGATTCGATCTTAAAGAAACTACATAGTTAGTATGAGTTTATTTTATCATGACATCGGAACAATATCCAAATATGATTCTTGTATTCGCATTTCCATTTTTAATGATTACTGATGCTTATCAATTATTTCTTGTACTTAAATGGATCTTGAACGAACTCAAGAGGACTTATTGAAGACCTTTACATACCACAACAGCAAAAAGAAACGCTTTGCACAACCCTTTTTTGAGATCATCATCAACATCATCATCATCAACATTTGTAAACAAAAAAGCAAAGGAAGAGAAACTGCAAGAGCTCCATATATGCAAAAATTATGAGAATTGAATGCTATTGCGTACAGGTAAGGAAAATCCAATAAAAGGACAACAATTCAACATATTTGCGTGCATAACAATGAAGGAAGCTTCACTCACACACCGCACACTTGTCTCGATAAGAATGCTAACCAGACACACTCATCTCATATGCTGGCTGACTGGCTTTTCAGCATCAGACCCTAACTTCGACGACCATGAATCCGGCAGACAATTCCATTAAAAGTTGTACTCTGTCACTTTGCGTTAACTTATCTTTAGCTTGTATGCGATCGCATTTTTATTGTCGCCATTGTTGTCACACCCCCGCTACCCTGTGTATGCCCTACACACTTCGCTTGTTCAATCTTCAGTTGAGTGCAGTTGAGTGCTGCACTTTTAGATAGGCGATTGCCTGCCTGCCACCCCGCCGGGCAGCATCTGCATTGAATATCCTAACAGCAAAGAGTTTTCCGTAGCACTTCTTCTGCTAGGTCTATGCCTTGGCTGTTGAATCTGCTACTAGCGTCGCTGTCATATTCCATGTTTGCGGCGTCGATGACATATCTACGTTTACTTAGTCAACCGACCAACAATTCTGTATGTAAAGACAACCGACCCACTCACTCACTTACTCAATTGAAGCGACTTATTCGTATTGTCATCCAACCATCCTGCCCGGCTGCCTGCTCTGATGCCTACATTCTGCCTGCTGCTGCTTTTGATGTTGCTTCTGCCTACTTCAATGGACTGTGGACAGTCAAAAGCTTTCGCAGATACTCACACACAGACACATAGGTTATCTGTACTCGGCATCTTGTTCGCTGTCCTTTTGTGTGCGCCTTTTGGGCCCGAATAAGCTGAAAATGTAAGGCAAATCGAGAACTGCAATGATGCTAAAACCAACGTTGGCGTAAGTTTTAAGTGTACAATTTCGTATGTGCAACTCGTTCCTTTTCTTGTTTAAAGACCTTCATTGTGGACATTCGCGCATTTAAATGTCCATCGTCAATTCTGTCCATCTGCTTGTCTGTCTGCTTTTCTGTTCTATTCTCTGCCTTAACTTAGGCATGTGCCACAATGGATACATTTGCGGCTGCTAAAATGAAATAAAGTTGACCAAATACGAGGCGCTGTTTGACGCTCGCTAACCTTGTTAGGTTGTAAAAAGAAAGGGGTTTACTATAAAGTACACTAAAAAAAAAAGTTATGGTAAGAGTTTATTGAAATGTCCAATGGAATTTTTCCTAACAATTTCTCGGTTCTGTAGAATAACCAAATTTATCTAGGTAAAGTCGAAGGCGGACACTAAAGCTGTAAAGTGCCCTGCGCGGACTCGCCTATGCGGTGAGCAGCCTAGGTATCCTATCTTTTACAATCCTTAATCTTATAGGAGATCATTAGGTTAATTTAGATTTTGTAAGTCACTACTCAGCCAGCATACAAATTCTTACAGTTTTCTAAAAGTTTCATTGCACAGTACAATTCCTAAAAAGAAAATATCGAATGAAACATTCTTTTTTTTCTCCTTTTGCTCCTTCATACATTTTTTAGAACGTCGATGGAAGAAAATTTTCTTTAAGAAGGAGGTCTATGTAATACTGTTGCATAAAAGGGGATCCACCTACTGCCGAAGATTAAGAATCGCTGACCTAATTGTTTTCATTAGAAATTCAATAATTTCATTATACCTATATTTACAATATTTTACACATTTATTTTTATTTTTTTAATATTCTAACAAAAACAAAAGATAGAAAACAAACTAACTATTTATCACACACATCTAAAGCAAAGAGTCTTTGAGCTTATTGTTCCAAATGTACTCGTACATTGGAGTAGTTGGAAGCCAAGTTGAGGTATTCATGACGCCAATACCATGGCCTAAGCAGTTATTGTTGTTGCTGCTGTTGCTGCCACTTGCCACGCTTCAAAGATGCAGCTCCAGCAACATCACCATGCCGCCACGTTCGTAGTAATAATGAAATCAAGCAGGCCAACAGGCGCAGGCAATGCTCTCACTTCAAGGGACAGCGAGCCAAGCCAACTCAACCCAAGCTAATGGCATGCAGCTAGAAAACAGGGTAGGGGAAAGATTTATTTATGTGCGCCTGCCTTACATTAATACAAAACAATACAATAAAAATACAACAAGAAAATATATAATAACTACACCAAAGCAAGCAGGCAACCAAGCAACTGCCGCTGGAGTAAAGTACTAACTTTTAGTTTGGAGTATCTTACAGTAAACTAAAGTAGAGTTGAGTTGAGTTGTGTTGGGTTCAGTTCAGTTCAGTTCAATTCAGTTCAGTTGAGTTGAATGGAGTAGACTGGAGGAGATTGGTGTTGATGTGGAGTGAAGTGAAGTGCACCGAAGTGAATTGTCGGTGCATTCGAACCATTTGGAGTTGCTACAATTGCCGCCCTGCGGTTAGCAGTATCTAAAGCCAACTTTGCCGTGGTCATGGTGTGCACTCGTGCTCGATGTTGTTGCTCTAGATGTTGTTGTTGTTATCGCTATTGTAAGTATCTGTGTTGTTATGGTTGTCGTTCCTGACTGTGCGCGTGCGCAGAACAACATGTTCATCTTTCATTTCTGCCTTCATATAACGCAAAAGATTTTACATAAAAATACATAAACAGTGAAGGAACAGATAAAATTATCCCCAGTAGCGATGCATAAACTTAAGTTCACCTTAAATACTAGTACATACAATAGAATGAGACCCCATTAAAACTGGACAACAGCAAAAATCATTACAAATCTCAGTCGAAACATTTTCTTCTATATATATTGTAATACATAAAAGTATACCATGTCACAAGACTTTGCACAATTTTTCACCCCAAGAAAACTTGACTAAGTCACTCAGTCATTCACTAAAATACAAGCGATTGAGTGGATGAGTGACTGACAGTGGGACTGACGGAGTGACCAATTCTATGAGTGACTATACAATTGACGGTATGACATATGAATACCTCTGCAATCTGTCCAACGTCTGACCATATTTAAACAAGTCGAATTGGAACAATTGGTTATTCTATTCGATGGAGCGCAAAGAAAACCGTTTCCTACTTCTTGTTTTTGGTCATCTCCAACTCGTCGCTACATAAATGATTTTTGTATTTTTATTCATTCACAGAGAATTGCTAACAAAAATTCTTGAACTTGCTTCATAGCATATTTATACAAGTTCATCACGTATTCGATTCCATTCTATTTGTTGGCTTACAGTATCTGCGATCGCATGTACGCGAATGTATCTGCATCTCGAAGACAACGCGTTCGCATCGTCATGTTGTGTCATGTCTTAACATTATTCACATTTTGATGCGGATTGATGTGCAGCATGCCTTCTTCATGACATTAAGCAGCTTGAGATTAATGATGGCGTATTAGTCAATGTCATTTCAGTTCGAATATGGACAATTGCATCAACATATGTAAGGATATATCTTCGTATCTATGTACAATACTATACAATGCATCGTAAATATCTATAACTCAAATCACCTCACATTAAAATTATGACATAAAAGTTTAAATTAAGCAAAATGCAGAAGTGAAAACATTCTATAATATACATAATTCAGTGATTTATTTTAAAGAAAATTAAATTGAATATATCTTAAAAACAACGGTCTATTCATTAAATGACCAAAATTAAAGCATATTCCACATTAAGACACAAGAAATATAAACTAAAGAATGTACAAATAAAATCAATCACTGTCATCACCAAGGTTGTGTCCGACAGATGACAGACATCTCACCTGACTCACTTCAGGACAAAAAGAATCAAACTAGTTTCTTTCGAAGATTCCAAAAATGACCAGGAGCCTGTTATACTTACGATATACAATTTCATGTTAAACTTAGAGCTTTGAAAGAAGAAAATTTTGATTATTTTGTATAACTTTCAATTCACTAATTTAAGCTCTATTTAGTGCAACTACTAGTGGACATCTGTGAATAATAATAAACTATCCTTCTACCAATCTCTATATTAATTGTTTTTTCTCATTTTATTATTTGTTAATTGACAAAACTGAACATGGCGTTGCCATCGGCAATTTGTCAAAGACGTTTGAAGTTGAACTGGATTTCTAAAGAAATTAACTCAGTGCGCTCAACCAATACAAAAATCAAACAAAATTCTCTTACTATTGTACACACAATATCTCTGAAATACAACAAATAGTTGGTCAATAGATATGAATTGTTATACGATTGTGTACACAATCATTTTGTGTATATAAGTTACACACATCATGTTGTATGTTATCTGTGAGATACCTTTCATTTAATTTGTAAGGCGCAATAGTCTGTGTGAAGTGTGTTGAGTATGTTTAGACAACTAAAAGCCAATAAAATTTGTTGTTAATTAGTTTGGTAAATTGAAAATTAGGTTTTGGGAAAACTCTTCAAAAAGATACAAAAATCATTCGGTAGTTTATTGTTGAATGTATAAATTAGCGCGGTTAATTTTAATGAACTTAGCAAATGACAAAGCCATATCATTTCTGGGAATAAATAACATATTGTAGTATTGTAGATACACTATTCATATATACACATACATATGTCCTCGTATGTACAAATATCGTTTGTATGTATAAAATGAAAAGGTCTTTATACAGAATATGAATGATACAGTTGTACAGAACAATATGCAAATAACCAGCATAGCAAGGGAAATCAATATTATGTGACAATAGTTGTTCAGGAACCTAAGGCTTAAGAATGAGTTCATTTAAGTTTGTAAAAATACAAAATGTCAGAAACTAATCACATATGTCTTTATATCTCGAATTGTTTGTGACAGAGTAATGGGGACTAACATTGCACGATGATTTTTACAATCCATATCTTTTTATACACAAACTAATCTCTCAATTTTTCAATTTTTTCATTTATGCAAGATCTTCATTTAATTACTCATTGATCATTCATACATTGGCTTCATTACAAAAAGGAATTATGAATCCTTGGTCAATCAATAGTAGACGGTATCTTTTTAGTGGAATGGTTTCATTATAATTATACTTATCCATCCAGTTCTTCTCATCTTAATAACAAGATCCGCTATAACTATATAATGAACCAATTCAATGAATTTTGGAGAAGAAGACGGGAAGATTAGATGGCATTTAAAAGTTAAGATTCATTCAACCATTTTTATATTTATGTATTATAGATGTTTAATGGCACGACAAGTTTTGGTCAAATACACACAGATTATTCACGTAAATTGTCTGTAGATTTTAATAGAAACCATCAAAAATATGATTAATGAAAAAACAACAAACCAAACTGTTGCATTTGGCCTGAATTGTTTGAAAGCCAATGAAATCAAAAAAAAAAAAAGTTGCTGTATGGTGTGGATTTTGGTGTACTGGTGTAATTAGTCCATTCTTTTTCGAACTCAAAATGGCAATGCAATAACTTTAAATGGAGCTTGATATGAAGAAACGATTAGAAACTTATTGTTGAGTCAATTGGAAGAAATTAATGTGCGAGCACTTGAACGACATTCCGGTTCATTATTAACCGGAAAAATAAATAAACACCTAATACAATTTCAGCCTTCATTACAAAATTTAAAAAAATATACCTCCAATTTTAATGGGAGGACTCTGTACTATAATTTCCGGCATTAACTTCGACCATTTTTTAGGTAATGCCTGCCATGTCTGTTGAATTCTCCCTTGGAAATTCTATGTCAGGTACTCAAAAAATAAATGAAGTGTTGCTCCGAAAGTAGATAAGCCATCAGCCGAAATTAATGGAATTTGGAAGAAGAAAGGGGCCGTTAGTCGAACTATCTGATTTTCCTTCGTGTAAAAAGTAAAAACTTAAACGAGAACTGTAACAATGGCAAAGCCTAAGTATTATTTATTATTATAGTTATTAAAAATTCATGCTTGAAATCAGTTCCTTTGAAAATCTGGCACAGTACACAAACTTACATATAAAGGATGGCCGCCGCGGCTGGCGCGTACAAGGTGCAAGCTGGAAACTGAATCTCAAAAGCTTTTAAGCCAAGATCCTTTAATCAAATCTTTCATAAAGTGAATGGACCCAATCCCATTTGCTGAAAACGACGAATTGATTGATTTGAGTCTTCTTCAATGATTTGCTATATAGCGGCTACAGCTTGTTCGGTGCACATTGTTCGGCGTCTTACGGGATGGACATTATTATTAAGAGTAAACGTGGTGTGAAAAAATCCATAGTAATTTAAATTAGCTGCTTTGATGGACGATTATGATTACCACAGAATTGACGAAGTAAGTCTATCGAAAATGCAATACCAAACTAAACTAAAAGCAACTTTCAACTGTTAAATCAGTTCTCAAATAAAGCATTGTTGCCAACTCAAAATTATGAACCTCTAAATATACACCCTTTACAACTATCTCTCTCTCTCTCTCTCTCTCTCTCTCTCTCTCTCTCCCTCTCTCTCACTCACTCTGTGCCCAAGGATCACGATTTTGTTGTCGATTTCATTGAAAGTTATTTAAAAAATAAAAGGAAAACTGAACGGGTCGTGTAAAATTAAACCTTTTTCCGAACTGAAATGTAACGAGTTGAATGAACTGACGACTGATATGACCGCGTAAAAGTACCTCAAGTCCAGTGAACCAAATGAGGCAATACGTTCCAGAGAAGTTCTTGCAATGCAATGAGATGCCCGTTCATAGATATTTCAAAAGATTGTAATGTAGTGTTCCTTTCTGATGACTCCAGATGACAGGAACTACTCTGACGATAATTTAGAAACTGTTCCACATTTACGTTTATCGAAATAGTCCTCATCTCGTTCTCATTGCCAATCACTCAGACTTAACATGCATGTTCACACCAAAAGTAGAGTTTTCAATGCATAAAGCTCATAAATTGATTAAGTTATTGTATTATATGTATATTTAAGAAAATGAGATCTATATAAGTGGTTTCAATTTAATGTCATAATATGTTAAGAAATCTTTAATAAATTCGAAGGTAACATTTTTTGTTTTTTCTTTTCTCCATTACGTATAATTAGAAAAAATTTTCTATAATGATTGAGATGAATTGAATTGAACTCAACTCAACACAACTATTTAGAAATCATTATACTAGATGCAGTGCACCTAAACACCTTCATTTATCATGTTTTGTACTTTAACTTTCGTATATCTTTTTACACAAAAATAAATTACTTTTTTTTCTCTATTGTAAATAAGACGAGTAACAAAAATGATACAACGAAAATCCTTCAGCAAATTTAACGCATTTAATTAGTTACAAAAATGAGCTTACGAGAAACTTCAAATGAAAGCGATTTTGAATTAAGCGAAATTTCAATCTATAAGCGCCTTAAAGATACAAATTGTAACTCCACGAGACAGACCCAAGATGACTAAACAAAACAGTTACAGATACAAGAAATGTTGGTATCAAAAGAAAAAAAAAACTGTTAATTAAAGTTGAACAGCGGAAATCAAAGATAAAGCCGATTTCATGCAGAGTTGGTTTATGTTTATGTTGCTTTTTCAGATACTCACATATTTCATCATACAACAGACTATAAGAAATTACCAAAAAATCTTTGAAAAATTAGAGTTCGGTTTCTGTTTTACTTGTTGATTTTTATTTTATTAAAATTTGTAAATTTTGAATCATCATTTGTATTTAAGTGCTAAATCATGCTGATATCATCACCTTCAAGTAGAAATTAGTTTCATTCTTTTCCTTAACTTTGCAATTGCATGTAAAGAAATATTGGACAAAATCAAAACAATAGTATTTTCGAATATTTCATTAATTCAGTAATTTTGGCCAACACTAGGTGGGCCCAAAAGAAACACAATATAATCAATGAACCACAAAATCTAAAATATTGAAACAAAATTAAAAACCAGAGATGTACAAGCCAAATGGTACCGCTGTGTTGACAGTTATTGATCATAATCTGTTACGAGGGGTAGATATAAAATACCACACTCATCCACGACAGATTAAGCCTCAGATAAATTAGTGCCATTAAAACAAATTTGATAATATAGTCAATTTCGGGAAAAATGTCGCTTACTTTTTTTTTCGTAATTATGCCTTAATATGTTGACAATATTAATATTATTATATATTTTTTAATTATTTAATTAGAATCATGTGACATGAAAAAATCCCAATCTAAGACTCATAACCCAAAGCTCTAATATCTTGTTGTTTGTAAAACAGATTTGACATTAGGAAATACATGGTATAGGTCCAGACGAATAAGTGCAGATGGTTTAAGAAGAAAAGTCTTCATGGACAATGCTAACTGAGGCAGTGTATTGTCGTAATGGAAATCTCATAAATCTTCTCTCCACAATTCGGGATATTATGTATTGCTTATACTTTCCAAAGCTCATTTTGGGAAAAAGGTTATTAAAGTTTAGTAAGCCTAATAAAAAATGAAATAAATTTATTTCACATGAAAATTCGCTATACAGGATGTTGAAATATGTATTGTATATGAAAAAATTTTGCTTTCCTTCGATGTATTCACTGTGATCCGATGCTTACAACCATGAACCACGGGCTCTTGAGTCCAAACAACAGCAGCAACAACAGGCGCTCGCTAGGTCTTCGGTTTACTCTTCGTATAAACACACATCAGTAAAGCATTTTTTATCTCTCTCTTACTGATGCATAAACATTCATTCTCTACGCTGCATTGTCTTGTGCGTCTCACCACTACGTCTCTGAAGAATCATCACATTTTGATTTCCGTCACATTTCAGTTTCTTATTTTTTGGATTTACTCCCCTTCACTAAAGAAGTTTCACTTCAAAAAAATGTTTTTTTGCTGTTTTACCGCACTGAAATTTGGACACTATATATATCTGACCTATATCCATTAACCATGCACATTTCAAGATCCTAGATTTGCTGGATCGGAGAGTTCCTATACAAACCCCAATTTAATTTAATGTTCTTATTAGAACATTTTTTTGTTTTGGTTTTAACGAACTGAAATTTGGATAATATATGTAAGTGCCTGATCTGGATTCACTAACCAAGCAAATGTCAAGAACCTGTAGTTTGTAGCTCATATAGCCCCAATACAAATATTTCAATTTCAATGTTGAAATGCTGTATGTATGTATACTTACCCTACCCTAAGCATAAATTAAATCTATGATGATTCTCTATCATCTATTGTACATATTGTAATTTATATTTATAATTTGAACTGCAGGAAACTGAGGGAAAATATACTGCAATATTTTTTAATCCTCGGTAGAATTGGGACTTTTGACTTCTTAAATTGACACCCAAATTCTACATTGTAAAGGACAAACCAATATTCATGACATGTCACTTATTTTTCCAAGAGGTTTAACTAATTTTCTATGGCCAGTTTGTGAGAATTTCCAGCCACGTTTTCGCAGGCAACATTTGCATGTTAAAATAGTTAATGAAAATGAACACTTCTACTATTCCAACTTATGATTATACAATATAATTTATTATTTTTTTTTTAAGACCCAGCGTGCACCATCAACAGATTTCAATAGCTAATGCCATGACCAGTCTATTATTTTACAGTCAATTGGCATTCATCTACCACACTCTAACCACTCCTCGTATATACATACGATACAATACTACGTACAGTTCCATAACACAATCTTGAAATTAATTTTTGATTTTTTGTGTTTCTGACATATGGTTGTCAATAATTTATATTGTTAACAGATAATTCAACTGATTGATGCTTGTTAAAGAAAATGTGTCAGTTTTAGAGATATGAATGCTGATCGAAGACTCTCGATGTTGTTGTGTTTATTGAATTATTATGATTACCATCAGAGTCAAAACCAGACAGACTAACGGCAGAATTTGAGCAATTAGAATCAGAAACTTACTTCAATTCATATTTGGATTTTATACTTAGAATATATTATATTCATAAATTGATCCTAAAAAGTACAATATAAAATTTACAAAAGTTTGTACAAGCAATTAAAAAAATTAGCCATTGTATATTTTTAAATAATTTTAAATTGTCAATCAGTTTTTCAGCAAAATATATTTAAGCAAATTTTATAATCAATTTTCTCATAAAATTCTCCCACGCTCTTTCTTCCAATTTCTATTTAATAGATATTTTCAAAATATCTAAGTATATATTATCTTATCCCAATTCAAAAGTCTTTATTTATCACTACAAACTATTACCGTTCCACGCTATCACGTTACAACATCAAAACATGATTTACTCATGTAAACGGGGCTTCTGTCGAAATGCCAAAAACAAATCCAGATTCCTACAAATATCTGGCATAAAGATCTGCTGAGCCATGGCGAGAGATAACATGCAGTTGGGCTGTTGAAAATGGTTGTACAACAAAATAAAATGCTGCTGTTACATGTTGCAGTCACAGTGTTGCACAGCTGCAGCACTTGCTGTGGCATAGTGTGGTTGAAAGTATATATTTTTTAACTTCAAGAGAATGCTGCACCACATGATGCGGCAAAACTTCACTTAAAAGACTCACAATGATCATAAATTTATGGAACTGAAAAGAAAAAGTAAATAAAGTGAAAAAGCACAATATAAATGTATAGCAAAAGTTCATCAGTAAGATTTTTTTTTGTTTTTGTTGTAATTCTAAGCAACTACAGGAAATAGTGGCATGAAAGCTTATTTGGTTACTAAATCAAAAAGGATTCACTTAATGACCACCTTTAATAAGTATGTATTGAACAGTATTTGTCTTACATTGAGTCAACACATATCGGAATTATGTTTCTTTGTGGTAATAAGACATTATTTAGACAAAATATACAATACTTCACTTAATGTTCTGAGCACTGTCATGACAGAAACCTAACGCCTAACGCCTAACGCCAGCTCTCTAATTTTTTATGGTTATCTTTCAATGCAGCTTCCCAATAATAGTGAGAACACCGTTTAATCTTGTCGTCCTCTTCGTATTAATGTAGAGTGCTTTGGACAGATTTGAAATGCTTATTACCCTTCGCATGAATGTTTCTTTAAGTGATCGGGTGGACGAGGAATAATGACCTTTTGTTGCATAATTTAACCTGACGCATATGTATTACAAGTTTAGGATGAACGAAATCCCATTTTCTGCTCAACGTATTAAACATCCCATCGTGCACACTATACTCTTAAGTTTAGCATTTAATTATCCCTTAAAATCGTATTTCTCGCCATGTGTTAAAGAGGCTCTCGTATATCTCACAATTGATTTTCACTACAAATTAACAAGTTGCCTTATATTTTGAAAGACACTCCATAAGGAACGCAGTTCTGCCATCCCATCTTGTTTTATGGTTTCAATACTGATATTAACACTCACCCATCTAAATCCATCGAACAAACAGAATATCGTTCCAACCATAAACAGAAAAGAACAGATTTTGCTAGTTGAGCAGGCTTCACAAATGCATTGTTATGCATTGACCAACTTAAGTTTGTCATGAAGTTTGTAACAGACAGAAGGAAGCGGCACAGACCCCATTAATTATATATATTCTTGATCAGCACGATGAAACAAAATGTTTAAGCCATGTCCGCTGTCCGACTGTATGTATGTAAACTAGTCCTCCAGTTTTTGAGCTACAGAGCTGAAATTTTGCACGAACGTTTCTTTTTACTAGACGGAACCAGCCGAATCGGACCCCTAGGGATAGAATCCCATTCAAACCACCCATTAAAATTCATGTTCTTATGAAAACCCCTTTTTTTTGCCTATCAAATTGAAACTTGGTCACTATAAGTATCCAAAATAGGCGCAAAAATCCGGTTCTTATTAGAAAGACTTTTTGTTATTTGTCCTATCGAACTAAAATTTAGAATCTACTTATAAGTTTCAATCATCAATGTTCATAAAATGCGTAAATTTCAAGACCCTAGAATTACTGGATCATACAGTTTCCATACAAACCCAAACCCAAATTTAGGTTTTTTTTTTTTTGGAAAACTTTTTTTTTATGTTATCGAATTGAAATTTGAACAGTATAAAGGCCCTTTTAGACGGTCAGTTCAGTCTCAGTCCATGTTATCGCCTCAGAAAACGAAATGGACTGACAAAATGGTTGTTTTTACACGATCAGTCCAAATCTTTCCACAGTTCCACAGTAATATCGTGGTTCGCCATACCTGGATGCATTTTGTGAAGTCAACGACGCTTGTTGCACCTATTGCATTTGTTTACTTTTATCGATATGTCATCGAAATGGCCTTTTGAAACATCCCGAGTTGAAAACAATTGGCTAAAGATTTTATCGCAGTGTTATAACATGAATTTGCGAATTAGTTTCCCGAATGTCATCTATTTTTTTCAAATTAACTAATACAATCTTGTATTTTCCAAATTAAGATTCGAAAACGTAACCGAAGTTTTATCAAATATTAAAAACAATTAATCATATTATCGATTCCCTTTATACAATATGTACTTATAAATTCGAATTCACTGGAATTTATTTAATAACAAAGCCTTTAAAAACAGTTACGTGTAAACAAAAAAAAAATGAAATAAAAAGAAAAACTAAATTAACAATCAAACGCCCCCAAACAGTGAATAATTTAGAAACCAAACAGATTGCGTGCCCCTGAAAAATACGAATATCATAGTAGAGCAACATCCTTTGACTGACAACTAACGACTGAATCATCATCATCATCATCAATATTATTATATATTATTGTCTATAAAAGCTCAGTTTGATGCAACGAAGCGAAATCAAAAGGAAGCAATAAATAACAATTAATTGTATTATTACCATAAACTAATTCAGAAAGCAATTCATATAACCTGGAAGACCGGTCCGATGCCCATAGAATGTGAAGTGTGAGTATACATACTCGTTGGTTCTTCAAACATCAGTCATGCAATTTTTTGTTTTGCACATAAACTTTTAAAGTAGCAACAACAAAAAGATTTCTTTTTATTATAAATGTCTACTAATTTGCATTTTTATGAAAAACTCGAAAATAAAATAAAATTGACCAACTTAAGGCACGAGATGAAGGACCATCCAACTAACAAAGAGACCCACACTAAGTGGAGTGTTGCAAAAGTAAAAGTTTGGAGTTTCTGCCTGCCTAAATTGCGCCCTTAGGCCACAATCGACTACAATCAATTATTGAATCAGTCACTGATCAACATTCGAACCAAGCCAGAAGATCGGACCAAAAAATTCACTACCCGAAACACGCAATTCTGAATGCCAACGAGCAGGGCAAGAGAGAAATATACTTGTACTATATACCTACTATAAAGACGAAGCCTTTGAAGACATCGCTTCTCATCTGATCGTTAAAAGGCACCTTCAACCGCAAAGTGGTAACATTAATTAATGCAAAAATGTCGTTACATTACATATTCAGGTGCAAAAAGACAAAAATAATCGTGGAACCAACTAAACGACAAAAGTGATAAAAAGCCATTGAAGATTCACTACTGTCAGCAAATTATGAACACAACGGATGCTTTGACGGGCAACTACTGGAAATAAACTGTCGAACTTCAATACATAAAACGAACTTTTATTATTCCAACTTTGCTAAAGTTTTAATTGCGTTCTCGATAAAAGGTCTTACATAATTTACATTAGTATAAACTCCTGGATATTTTGGATTTGCACAACCGATACCAAACGAAACTATGCCGCATAGTTCGCCATTGAATACTGCTGGGCCACCTGAGTCATATGTGCAAGCATCCCTCTTGGATTGCAAACCAGCGCAGAACATGCTTTCCGTCATATTAAGTGCCAAGGCGTACAGACCACGGCACTTACTTTTTGATATTATAGGCACAGCTACAATGTGCAGCTGCTTATGAGGCGCCGTTGCAGTTGGATCAGTAAGTCCCCAGCCTATGACAGTGAGTTGATCGTTTTTGAACCAATTGCTTTTACATAAAGGTATTGTTTTTATATGTAGACCAGTCATAGGTTCACTTAACAACAGCACTGCCACATCCATATGTAAGTCTACCTCCCGAAAAGAGTTGGGTTTTATCATGCTTTTCACTTGTACCCTGATACCATACTCTCCTAGCATTGAGATACCACCTATTGCAGTCCATTTCTCGATTTCACGTCGACCAAGAAAGCAATGCTGTGCTGTGATCACTATTTGTTGGTGTATTAACGAGCCACCGCAAATGAATTCATCCTTGTACAGTAAAGCCACAATAAATCCACCCGATTTCTCAATAGTCGTCAATTCGCCGCCAACTACTCGACCATGTATCTGTGGTCTAAACGGTAAAACACCCATAATAATAGCATTTTTTTGGAAAATCATGTATATGATGAATAACATTGGATACCGTAAGAAGCAGCAACTATTTACACACATTTTAAATTTGGTGCTAGTATAACTTCGACTAATTGTAAAAATATCTCAATTTGTGTTGAACTAAAAGCATGAAATATTTTAGAATTATACAAATTATTATGGAAATAATTTTAAAATATTATTAATATTATAAACTCTCTCATAGTAATTAAAAAAAAAAACACTTTTTAATGAAATTAAATATTGTATTGCCATCAAAGTTTTTCCATACTTTACATACAAAACCGACCACTCCTTAGCACCCTGAAAAAATATTTGTACAATATAAAAATTAAGATACCCCATTTCACTGCCCAACTTTTCTACATTCCACCCTGCAACTGTTGCTGATCCCCTGGCATAGCAAATTATAGGGTCCTTAATATTATGAAATAGAAATTTAAACTATATCGCAGATTTGCGAACAAAATTACATATCGATCAGCTTATTTCTTTTTATATTTCCTTTAGCTTGTTACAGACTTCTGTCTGAAATTAATAAACATTTCACCCTCTTCATTATTAACGCTTAGATAATTGTAAAAAATAAATGTAATCTATTTATCGACTCGGTAATAGCATTAAAAAAATAATTTATAATACAATTAGTTACAATTACTTTATTTATTTATTTATTCAGTACAAACTTTAAATCCAAGTTCCAAATCTGTTAAAGTTATCTTCTTATCAACACAAGAATTAACAGAAAATGAAACTTCAATATAAATTTTTATATTTTACATATTTATTTGTTGCGTGCTTAGCTAAGAAGAAAACAAACGATATAGTTTCAACACGAATAATTGGTGGTCAAGTGTCGAACATTAATAAAATTGGTGGATACCTAGTGGCCTTACGTTATAAAGGAGCATTTCGGTGTGGCGGTTCTTACATTTCTACACGCATTGTGTTGTCAGCTGCTCATTGTATATCTGATCTTATGGACCACGTTGATTTATTGAGTGTCCAAGGTGGCATTTCAAACTTAAATGAAGAAAGTCAAAATATACAAGTCGTAAAGGCGGTTATTCCTCCTAAATACAATACAATTAAAAATAATCTGGATGTAGCTCTACTTCTGTTAAAAAGCCCTCTGAAGGGTTACGTAGTAAAAAAGATAAAACTCTGTACTCATGAACTTAAGAGCCACGATATGGTAAGGGTATCTGGTTGGGGCTTAACCAATTCAAAAGAGTTAAAATATGTGAATCAAGTCCGAACTGTTGTAGTGCCGGTCATGGATAAAGCCACATGTAAGCAAGCCTTTACAAATGTAGCTGAAATAACAGACGCAATGGTCTGTGCTGGTGTTCCAAACCAAAAGGATGCCTGCCAATATGATTCGGGTGGTCCTTTGGTACATAACAATGAACTGTGTGGGGTTGTTTCTTTTGGTGTAGACTGTGCCTCAGAGTATCCAGGCGTCTACGCAGATGTTAAAGTACTATCAACTTGGATTAAAGAGAATATTCGTAAGCTACTTTCTTAAACTAAAACTTTTGTAGCAACATAAAGCGACCACTTAAGTCTAATTATAAATAAAGAATGGCAAAGTTAAAATTACAAAGTGTTTACATTAACATATGCTACATTTATTCATAAATTTTTTTATTTATCAGTTAAAAAGCAAATCAAAACCAATAACTTTATTGTAAGACCGATGCTTTTTGTGCTACTTTTAAATATATACAGTCAGAGAACTGTATAATAAATTCTATCACGTCTTCTCGCCTGAGATCCTTCCCTCTGCGCACAATATCAGCGTCTTTCGCTGCATTCGAAAATCCGAACACACTACAGGCTGGATAATTTGGACGTCACTCATGGTTCACCTATCCTGACTGTCATTTTCAATCGCACCAGTTCGATTACTCAATATGTCTCTGACCACACATGGCTTTGAATTGGGGCATAGCTTACTATTTGTCAAAAAAAAAGTTGCCCACGATGGTCAGAGACCGATTAAATCAAACAAATTAGTTTTAAGCTTAATTATAATTATTATTTTAATTTCCTATATAATACGTTCAGATCGCGAGTTCTGTTGCGAGTTTTGGTAAGCCGTGAGCAGTCGCTCTTTGTGAGTTTGCAAGTTATGAACATAGAAATGGAAAGTTGCTCTAAGTTCAATCACAAGATTTCTGGAAAATACATAATTTAGAACAATTTGCAGTGTATGAAAATGAGAATGTGATGTAGAAAAAGACGACCGTATATGCTGCAAAAAAATGGATGTAGCAATTCTAATCTCTCTGCATCAGCATTAGGAAATTTTTAGTAATTGTCTCCTTTTTTTTTGTCATTCTATACTCGTATTCCTTTTCTGTCCGGGTTGTTCATCGTCCTTGATGTTCTCGCGCCCTTCTTTGATCGTTTAAACAACTCATGGATTCTGGCACGAGATAAACAATTGTCACCATAGACTTGTTTTATTAATTCAAGCGTCTCAGTAAACGTTTTTCTAGGTTTAAAACAAAACTTGTTATTCGCTCTTTGTTCGAAGTTCATTTATCGACCGATGCTATAAATAGAGATTTTGAAAAAGCCTCGTTTACTTTGCGAGAGACCTTGTATGTGCATACACTGCAAATTATTCTAAATTATACATTTTCCACACATCGTCAGTTAATGTTTCTAACATTTAGCCACAACATTCCATTCGTGCGTGTAACCAAAACAAAAAACAGCTGTTCAAGTTGCAAACACGGTAGTGTAAAGGACACTATGTATCTTTCTCAAAATTTGTGATGCATCTGCACTGTGAATTGGCTATTAGAAATTGTTCCATTATGACACGGCAAGCAAACAAATTGCTCTTAAATATTACATATTTAGAAGCAGTAAAGTTACATAAAGTAAAAACAATGCGAAGCAAATTAGGAGAATTAAATTCATTAATCAACCGTGAATTAGGTTAAAGTAAATTTTATTTGTAGTGTACATAAAGAAATTAAAGTATTAATAATTATTATGTGCAAGAGTACAGTCCAATGTATAAAAGTCAAAGTTATTAGTTTTAAACTTTTCAATTACGACAAAATAAAATGAAAATTGCAATTTTAACGTATTTAGTCTACATGAAATTCGTTTCAATAGTTACAACAAAGCAAGAAGTGCAAACACGCATAATTGGTGGTCGTAGAACGAATATCGTAGAACTTGGCGGATTTCTGGTGGCTTTGCGTAATTCTGGCCACTTCCTTTGTGGCGGTTCCTATATTTCTAATCGTATCGTTGTTTCAGCCGCTCATTGTGTAATAGATTTTATGGAGAATATTGACTTACTGACTGTCCAAGGCGGAATTTCAAATTTAAAAGAAAACAGCCCAAAAATACCAGTACAACGGATGCTCATACCGGATAAGTACAATGATATCCCATTTGATCGAGATGTAGCTGTACTCCTGTTGAAAACCCCTCTAAATAATGAAATAGTACGAAAGATAAATTTATGCGATCATGATCTCAAGGAAGGCGATGTAGTAAGCGTGTATGGTTGGGGCGTAAGCCATTTTAAGAACAAAAAACACAAATCTCAAGTACAAACTATCGACATTCCGGTTGTAGAGAAAAATTACTGTAAAGACATATTGAAAAATATAACTGAAATAACAGACTCAATGTTGTGTGCTGGTGTCCCTTATGAAAAGGATGCTTGCCAATATGATTCGGGTGGTCCTTTGGTTCATAAAGGGCAACTTTGCGGCATTGTTTCATTTGGTATGGACTGCGCTACACAATATCCTGGTATATACACAGATGTTAAATATGCAACAGATTGGATTAAGATGGCAATTGTTAAAATACTTAGACAGACAAGAAAAAAATATAAATGAATTGGAACCAACACACAAGTCAATTAAATAGTATAACATCATGTTAATATATACAACATTAAAATAAAAGTAAATAGACAATAACATTATGTATTTTGGAGTAAATCCGGTGCGTTTTTATTTCCCAATATATTAATACTCAAAATAACAAAGTATTAAAAATATTCATAGCTCTTGCATGGTTAACTGTCTCATTTCTTGAAGTATTGTAGTAATATTTTCAAATATTGTTGCATTGTTTGCACTCAAACAAAATAAACAAGTAAAATGGGCCAAGTGCGAGTCAGACTCGTACACGGAGGGTTCCGTACCAGATTGGGTTTCGATTAGACTGATTCCAAAAAATATACCGCGCCTATATCTGAAACTTATAGTATGTAAATTTCAGTTCAATAATCGAAAAAACAAAAAAGTTTTTCTAAAATAACCTGAATTTTAATGGTGGGTTTGTATGGGAGGTACCCCTCCTAGGTGGCCGATTTGCCAGATATACCGCGCTCATATCAAAAACTTATAGTTTCTAAATTTTAGTTCGATAGAACTAAAACAAAAAAGTTTTTCTAATAAGAACCTGAATTTTAATGGGGGTTTGTTTGGGAGGAACCCACCCTAGCAATCCGATCAAAAAGAAAAATTCTACAATATAAGTTTCTGATGTATAGCCACCAAGCTTCCAAATTTCAAGATCGTGGGACTACTGGATTGTATAGCTGCCATACAAACCAAAAGGTTTTTTGTATGGGGGCCCCTTTAAGTTTTCGAAAATATGTATATTAGTTTTAGTATTGGTTGCTGATGCCATGATAGAACTACACCTTGTGTGAATATTTCAACTCTCTATCTATTGCAGTTTATGAGATATGACCCGAGGACGGGCGGACGGACGGACAACGAAGTTTCTGCAATAGGGTTCCTTTTGGTACTCTTTTGGTCCGGAACCCTAAAAAGAAGTTTAACTTCGCCTATGCCGAACTCGATATACTCGTCACGCACCCTCTAGAAAATTTTTTTGCCTACGCTCTTGGATAGGCCATTCAGAAAGATTTCATAATTGATTTGACTTAAGTTTAGGGTATAGTCTATACACATAGAGCATTTTAACACTGAGATCAAAATATTTGTATGGGAGCTATAAAATCCAGTAAATCTAGGGTTTTGACATTTACGAATTTCATTGACATTGATTAGAAACTTATAGTTTCTAAATTCTACTTCAATAAGACGAAAACAAAAAAGTTTTTCTAATAAGAACATGAATTTAAAAGGGTGGTTTGTATGGAAGGTACCCACCTAGTATTCCGATTTAGCTGGTTCCGACAAATGTACTGTGTCTAGTAAAAATAAATGTTCGTGCATTTCAGCTCTTTAGCTCAAAAACTGAGGGACTAGTTTTCATACGTACAAAAGGACATAAGGACATGGCTTAATCAATTCGTCTCGTCGAGCTGATCAAGAAGATATGTACATATACACTTTATGGGGTACCTGATGTCTCCTTCTGCCCGTTACAAACTTCATGACAAACTTATAATACTATTCACTGAGTGAGAGTATCATTACAACTAAGTTGATGATAATTAACCGTGTAATATGTAAGATTGAGAAAAATTCATTAAAAGTATACATATGCAGAAAATAAAGCATTATTATTACAATAATATTATATGCGCCCGTTCAGTCCAAGCTGCAAAAGTGTTAAAGTTATACTTGTTAAATATTTTAATTACAATAAAATAAAATGAAAATTCCAAAGTTGCTTGCAATTTCAACATATTTAATCTGCATGAACTTCGTTTCAGTAGTTTTAATAAGACCACAAGTGCAATTACGTATAGTTGGTGGTCGTAGAACGGATATCATAAAACTTGGAGGGTTTCTAGTGGCTTTACGAATTTCTGGTGACTTCCTTTGTGGCGGTTCCTACGTTTCTACTCGTATCGTTGTTTCAGCTGCTCATTGTGTAATAGATTATATGGACGCTATTAACTTACTGACTATCCAGGGTGGCGTTTCAAATTTAAAAGAAAACAGTCCACAAATAACAGTCCAACGGGTGCTCATACCGGAAAAGTACAATACTATCAAAAATGATCTAGATGTAGCTGTACTCCTGTTGAAAACCCCTCTAAGGAATCGAAAAGTACGAAAGATTAATTTATGCGATCATGATCTCGAGGGAGGCGATATAGTAAGCGTGTATGGTTGGGGCGTAGGCAAATCTGGACACGAACAACACAAAATGCAAGTAGAAACTATCGACATTCCGGTTGTAGAGAGAAGTTATTGTAAAGACGTGTTTAAAGAGATAACTCAAGTAACAGACTCAATGGTGTGTGCTGGTGTCCCATATAAAAAGGATGCATGCCAATATGATTCGGGTGGTCCTTTGGTACATAAAGGGCAACTTTGCGGTATTGTGTCATTTGGTTTAGGCTGTGCTTCAAGATATCCTGGCGTCTACGCAGATGTTAAATATTTAACAGATTGGATTAAGAATGCAATTGATCAATTACGTTCATAGACACCAAGCAACAATGTAAATCAATTGAAAGAAACACACAAGCAAATTAAAAATTTATTTATTTAATAGAACTAAGATTATAATTACGAATTATAACCTAGTATTTAATATGAGCGACAGAGACCTTCTGTTCAGAGGAAAGTAAAGAAGGAAAGGAGGAATTTAGAAAAGTGCAGAACCAGACTTGCCTTGAGCGGGAATCTAACCCACGACTCTTGGGATGTGAGCCCAGCGCACTAACCTCTGGGCCAACGAGCCAGTGCCTTATTATTATTATGATTCTTTAATTCTAACTTAAAATATAAAAACAACTTATGTAAAGTATAATAGAGTTCTTTTCCACCCTTCTCATTTCTGATTTTTGAAAACATTAAAATAAATTTAATTAGAAATAACCGTAACTTAGACGAAATCCAGAGCGTTTTCACTCTAATCAATGACATGTGCTGGGGTTCCAAGCACACAGTGTACTTTTCATTGTGACTATGGAGTTCATTTCTTATAGAAAAATTTATGTGTGTCACTTTTCTCCTGTGTAGACTTTGCCTTTGAATTATCAGTGTATAAATAAGGTTTGAGGGATTTACAAAAGTCTGGGTAACTACCATTAAATCGCTTCGGACCATATGGCAACTCTATTCATACCAAGGCGTCTTCATTTTCCTCTAAAAATCAGTATGTGTCATTTCGCTGAAGTGTAAACAACCACCTTTCTTTGTGCTCTAACCAACCTTTTTCCCAACAAAACCCAATTTGCGGAAACAGTGTGTTTTTATTTTAATTTAAATAAAAGTGCAGCTGATGGGAAAGCATATTACCGACTTTCGACCATCATGTCTTCTTTGTAGATGGCATGGAGATATATCACGACGGAACTCATTTAACTGTCTGCTTAAGAATTTTCTTTTTTGACGCCAGCACTTTTATTTCCTTTGTAAAAAAACGCGCATATGAATAACATTTCACTCTATGATTTCCGGCAGTATTAGTACAATAAATTTTATGCTACGGATACGAAGGTTCGTTGAAGCGTACAAGAAATCTAATGGGCAAGAGAGCCTCCCGATTCCACATCTTTTTTTAGGGCTGCGGACCCAGAGGGTACCAAACGGAACCCTATTACTAAGACTTCGTAGTCAAGCTATAACGGTACCAAGTAGAATGTTGAAATTTTCACAGAATATGTAGTTCTAACCGAGCTACAGCAACAAATTCTAAAACTAAAATACATTCAAAATTTTAATTTATGGGGTCCCCACACAAAAAACTTATGGGCATGAAAGCTACAATATATGATCCAGTTACCCTACAATCTTGAAATCTAGTGGAAATATAATGGATCGGATCACTAGGGAGGGCACCTCCCATATAAACCCGCATTAAAATGTACGTTCTTATTAGAATAATTTTTTTATTTTTATTTTTTGCAATATTAAACTAAAGCTTTGACACTAGCACAATCGGACCACTATGGGGGAATCCTATTTTGACAGATTGCAACAATTTGATTTACCGTCAGGAACTATGAAGTATTATGAAGCATCCACAGCTAAGCTGAAGAAAAATCCATTAATTAACCGTGTAATAAGATAAAGAAAATTTCATTTTAACTATGCATATAGAAATTAAAGCATTATTACATATTATATACGACCGTTCAATCCAAGCTGCAAAAGTGTTCAAGTTATATTTGTTAAATATTTTAATTATAATAAATAAAATGTTAATTCCAAAGTTGGTTGCAATTTCAACATATTTAATCTGCATGAACTTCGTTTCAGTAGTTTCAAAAAGATCACATATGCAAACACGCATAGTTGGTGGTACTAAAACGAATATCGTAAAACTTGGAGGATTTCTGGTGGCTATACGTATTAGGGGTATGTTCATCTGTGGCGGTTCCTACGTTTCTACTCGTATCGTTGTTTCAGCTGCACATTGTGTAATAGATGTTATGGACTATATTGACCTAATGACTGTCCAAGGTGGTATTTCAAATTTAACAGAAAAGGGCCCACAAGTACCAGTTGAACGAGTGCGCGTACCGGATAAGTACAATGATATCGAAAATGATCTAGATATAGCTGTAATCCTTTTGAAAAGCCCCCTGACCACTCACCTTGTGCGAAAGATAAAACTCTGCGATCATGAACTCAAGGAAGGCGATAAAGTAAGCGTGTATGGTTGGGGTTTAGGGCACTATGGAGCGAGACACCACAAATTACTAGTAGAAACTATCAACATTCCGGTTTTAGACAGAAAGTCCTGTACTAAAATGTTGAAAAAAAAGGCTGTAATAACAAGATCAATGGTGTGTGCTGGTGTCCCATATAAAAAGGACGCTTGCCAATATGATTCAGGTGGCCCTTTGGTTCATCATAAGCAACTTTGCGGTGTTGTTTCGTTTGGTATACAATGCGCTACAGAATATCCTGGCGTCTACGCAAATGTTAAATATTTATCAGGTTGGATAAAGAACACAATTAAAAAATTGATTTCATAGACAACAAGCTACAATGAAAAAAATCTAATAAAATACCTACAAGCTATTAAAATATTGTATAAAGTGGCATTATAAATAACGCAAATTGTGTGCATTATACAGTATTTAAACAACTTATGTGAACAGTTACATAAGAATGGCAGAGTCACTTTGTCATTTTGTAAAAATATGAAAGCGTTAAAATATATGTACAAATGGAAATAATATTATTCAAAAGCAAATCCAGTATATACAATATTTGAAACAAAAGTTCGAAATTCTTAATACGAATAAATGTATACTTGTATTCAATACAGATCCCAATAAAACTTGTAGTTCTTACTTGGTCATAGATTTGTGTGTAATGCTAAATTAGAAACAACATTGACACAACTTAGAATGAATTAGTTCGCAGCTGTTTATATATATATATATAGACACGATTGGTTTATGGTAACTTAAGTAACAAATGAATGATTTTGATTCGATGTTATTCAAAAATCGGGAAAAAACTGCAACAATAGACGTGCGATATCTTGTTGTGGATTGTGAAGGACTATTGCTCATTATGAGATTAAACTTTTCAAAAATTAATTTTTTGGTAATTTTGTCCGAGTAGAGCAGAACCCCCTCACTAAACTTCAAAAGTGATGTATTGAACTGAACTAGCCGGCGATATGTAAATAACTGCCATTATTATTTGAATACCGTTCTCCTGCATGTGCATGTTGCGGAACAAATGTCGCCAATACTTGACGTTCGTATCATTGATTAAGTAATTATATGCATACAATGCTTATTTTATCACTGTGATTTTTATAAATTGCTACTCCTCCAGCACGAACATCTGGTATTTTGTATTTTACAATGCAATCGAAATTCGGAATATGAAACTATTGATCGTTCCCCATCCACGTCTCACTGAATAGTAAAATATTTGCATTTTTTCTTTTTATGCAAATTCGTGAGTGTCCAGGATGTCGACGCTCATGACTGCATTAATGAGAGAATGAGAGTCTTATTAAGACAGAATTAAGGTAAAATAATTCCCAATACAGGATTCAAACTAAATTTTCGAATAATACTCAAGGCCAGAGGTTATTGCGGATTTCTACCGACTAAAAAGCCCCCTATCGCCTCAAACCCCATTTTACCCCTATGGAACTACCTAAGTATTACTTCATAGGAAGAAAAATTGTCCTGACCAAGGCGCCATTAACCACTCGTACATTCGAGCAACACGAATGATGTTTGCAATTTCAGATGTGAAAAATGCCCACTCTTCCAATGATGATAACATACGCCGTATTTTCTTCCGTGTGCTGCAGTGTGATCCAAAGCGATCATATATCGTACTTCGTTGTACCTCAAACCGAGGGCACTCATACGCTAGATGTTCTGGGTCTTCCACAACATTTAGGCAAAGGCCGCAATATGGATCCTAAGCATGCCGAAATCTATGTAGGTAAAGAAAGAAAAGTCGTAAATTTAATGCAATTGCAAAATGTGTGGAAATATTTTAAAAAGGTGGAAACAAATAAAGCGCAGTGTAGTTGTTACAATAAAATATTAAATTGCACGGGATCATTCACGAGCAGCCTCCACCACCATTTGAGAGCAGTGCACGATAAAGTAACGGAGAAAAAATTATCTTACCTTGGACCAACTTCACATAAACAACCTAGTGTTGCAAATTTCCTTAAAAGAAGTTCTTTGGAAGTAATTGTTTCAAAACTTGCTACGTTAGATGAAATAGATGAGTTTTCTGAAGATAGTGAGTCAGATGACGACTGACGACATGAATTGTAATTTAAGAGAAAAATATGACCAAATTGTTTCTAAAATCAGAAAAATGTGCAAAATTTTTTAGAAAATCTTCTACCAAAAATGCTATTATTCAAAATTATGTAAAAGAAAAATTTGGAAACGAATTTAATTTAATTCTTGATTGTAGAACGAGATGGTATAGCTGAAAAGATATGTAAGTAAGATTTCTACATATAAAAGGATGTGTTCTTCAATTTTTAAACGATCTTAATTGTCCTTACATAAATAATGAAGAAGAAAAAGAAGTTGAAGACCTTCTCAAAACTTTAGGTCCAGTCAAACTAGCCGTCGAAGCTTTAGGTAGACAAGACGCAAATTTATTAACAAGTGAATATTAGAATTTGTGTTAGGATTGTTAAAAAATTTGAAGACTGAGATTAGTTATAAGTTGTTTGCTGCTATTAAATCTCGAGTTTTTGGAAGCAAAATACTATAGAACTAGCAATAAATAAATATTTGTAAGATCCAAAAAAAATTACCTCAAGTGCTCAAACTCTAAAAAAAGAATTAATGATTTTAGAAGCAACAAATAAGAGAGCTTTTTCAGGCAATTTTATCACTGAAATTAGGACGCGATTAAGTCAATAAGTCAGTAAATGTTCTATGCTTTTTAAAGAGTCATTTTATTAAAAACAACAAAAAATAAATATTTTCTATAATATATTTTTAATTGGGTAAGTTTTGAAAAATGAATTGTTAATTACCTCTTTAAGTTTTGTTAAAAGAAAAAAACTCCTGAATATTAAGATTTTAATCAAAATTTTTAAAAAATGTTTTAATATGGTCCGTGAAAATCGAAAACCGTAACCGAAACCGGTTAGCTGGTTAAATTAAAAACCGAAAAACGGTTTTCTAAAATGAAATCTATACTCAAGACTAGACGCTATTCAAAATATGTCCAATGATGATGAAAACTGCACTTAAGATTGTTTCAACTAGTGATCCACCAATTTCGTCCAAAAAATCTAGTGGCGATGATTTAGGTGATTTTTGTTGCGCGCTAACATAAAACATCTGATGATAATTCAAATTGTACAACAATGTAAAAACTGTCATAAAGTACGTAGCAGGAATGCAGAAGGGAACTGCAAGAACTATACGTATTTGCATACATTGCAATTTGGTTGAAATCATGTATTTCTCAAATTATCCGTTTGAACTTAGCGGAACGTACGCTCTCATTCCATATGTATGTGTAATCAAAACAAAAAAGTGCTGATTCCTATTAATCCGCAAATTATTATGTATAATTTGACAGCTGATCTGGCAAGGCTTGCGTGAAAAAGATCGATTGATTTTACGCAGTAGTTTTTGGTTTATCTCCCCAATCAACTATGGAAAGTGAAATGCAGAATTTTAGGCATATTTTACTTTTTTACTATCGAAAAGCAAAAAAATTATCTGATGTGTAAAGAATGGAAGTATTGCCAAAACTGGTTTGCAAAAATTCGATCCGGCAACTTTGATGTTAAAGACACGTCACATTCTGGACGGGCAGTTAAATCTGATGAAGACAAAATAAAGTCTTTAATTGATGCAAACAGCCGTATAATAAGATGTGAGATTGCTGAGAGTTTAAGTCTCAAAGCTTAGCCCCATGTTCTTACCGAAAGAAATTTGTGCCATCGCATTGACATCTACGATCTTACGATTTCTCAAACTTCAAGAAAATGATCAATTTTTGAAGCACATTATCACTAGCGAGAAGAAATGGATTGTCTACAACAATGTTTAATCGCAAGAGATCATGGAGTAAAAAAGACAGAAGAGGCCAGAATTAATCAATAGAAAAGGTGTAGTGTTTTATCATGACAACGCTGTACCACATACATCTTTGACTACCCAGCGAAAATTGAAAGACCATGGTTGGGAAGTTTTAATGCTTCGATTGTAAAAACGTTCAAAAAGTTTGTATTTTATTTAACTCGAGTTAACTGTTGTTTTTGTATGTATAAAGAACACACTAGATTTTAACATGCTATAGAAACTTTAATTTTAATTTAATATGTTTAAGTTTTGGTTTCAGCTTTGACCGAAAATAAGAACAGAGCCAAATGTCTGCACAGGAAATACCAAAGAACAAAATACCTTTCATCCTTTTTACCTGTATTTTGACTGTTTCTACTTCCTATTGTGTTCGAACGTGGCCAAATTCTGTTCTGTTGTTAAAGTCCCAACCTGGAGCTATCATACCATCGCCGAGCTTCAAATCATGTTTACAAGACTTATGAGATCATGAGAGACCGCTTCAGTTTAAAAAAGCCTTATTTAAAATCAAATGTATCGTTATTTTACTCTTTAGGCGTACGTAAGTTCTTTCAACAGCAACTCTCTCGATTATTTCGTTTTGTATACATGGTATATTATCTATGCGATTGTACAATATAAGCGGTGGGCTGCAGAGACAACGAATTATGAATGAACCTATGAATCGCCACAAAAGAAATTCTTTTTATTATTTTAAAAAAAATAAAACAATTTTTATATATATGTTTGAATTTTTCCGATTTATTAGAGTAGTATTCGTCGCAGACTTCACTTTGCAAATCCACACACATAGTAAGAATTGTATACATTTACCTAGACCAAGCCATTCAAAAGATAATAATTATATGCACATTTTGTTTTCTCAGATGTACTGATAACTCTTAATATCCGCAAAAAGGCATATCAAATTCCAAATTTGACAACGTTTATTCGAATTTAACTTGAACAAAATAAAATACTATTATAGTAAAAATTTCAATATCTTCATCATCCCTTTAAAATACTAACCATAGCAAAATATTTCTATATATTTCTACACAAAGAATAGACTGAAGATTTATGGAGACTGTTATGTGTTTATTTGATTCATTCATAGTACTTTCATATTTTGCATTCTTAAAATATTGTAAACTTCAATTCCCTAACTCTCTCATTGTTTTTCGTATCCAAGGAGTTACATAACGAACATTTGTATAGACACCCGGATAAACAGAGTCAGCGCATCCTACACCAAATGATACAATGCCGCAAAGTTGACCTTTCATTGTCATTGGACCACCTGAATCAAATGTACATGCGTCTTTTTCCCCTAAAACACCAGCACACATCATGCTCTCAGTTAAGTGAGTTACACCTTTATATGCTTTTTTACATTTCTGGAAATCAATAATTGGCACTTCCACAGAATGCACCTGCTTCATAACCTCCTGTGAGTCCTCATCTGTCGTCGCGAAGCCCCATCCAGACACCTTTACTTTATCTCCTGGTTCTAAATCCTGAGTACACAGGCTAATAGGCTTTATATTTGTTCCGTTGAGAGGTTTATCTAATTTGAGCACAGCTACATCCATGTTAACAGAAGCTGTACTATACCGCTTATGCATTACAGCCTTTTTTACACCGACTTTTTCAGAATTCTCTTCTAGCGATGATATTCCCGCTACGACCTCTATCTCACCAATGCGGTGCATGCGGTCCTGCAAGCAATGAGCTGCTGTGACAACAAAAACCGAAGAAATGTAGGAACCACCGCACAAAAAATTTCCTCCAATGAAAATCGCCACAATGAAACCCCCAATTTCGCCAACGGTCGATTGGTAGCCGCCAATAACTCGTGTCCTTATCGGCGGAGCTTTTATTGGTGTACCTCCAAAACATGTGCCCCAGTAAAAGAACAAAGCTACCACCACAAATTTTAAATTCATGTTTCAACTTTAAAACTGAACTAACAATAATATAACTTGTTAGCAGATTATTACCCAATAATAAATTTATATCCATAATTCTCTTGGAAATCCATTTGATATGCCATTAGTTACGCGGCACAATTTATTATAATAGTATCTTTTAACAAAAACAAAAACATTTCGAAACATTCGCCCTCACAACCATTTTAAGTATATTTTATGGAGTTAATTATCATTTCAAATTGATTTGAAAACGAATGATTGGAATTGTTCAATATTTTGTAACAGGATATATGTCTGTACCAACTCTTTAGCTTGAACTCTGATTACCTGATTATTTCCATACACATATGTTACATATGATATAATGTACTTTATAGAGTGTTCCTCGCTTCTTTCTCTGTGTGCAACATACATATTGTTATTGACACAAACTTCTAATACACATTACCATTAACAAAAAAAGGTTTAAGGAAAAGGAATCGATAGAGCTGTGTAAAAACCGTCATTCCGTCTGACGTCCTGATTCCGGAGCAGACAAATTTTCTTATATTTCATTAAGTATGCCTTTCAGCTATGTACAATACTTACTCTTATTCGTGAACTTGGTGGAAGAAACTTTTAAAATCTATTAAGCTAAATTTCTTGAGTTGGCTAGTAAAAAATCCCCTATTAAATCCAAAGTTTTATCATATTTTAAATCTTGAAAATATCTAATGGAAATTGAGGATGCATGCAATAACATACTGATATACAAATATACAATTTATAGATACAATTTTTACACTATCAATAGTCACACTGTCTTTACGAACACTTTTACAAACCAACTCGTCTGGTGTTGAGAATCTTGATCTAGTTGAATTCATTCACAAAGACAGTGTGCTACAGCGTCACTGCTCTAATACATATGTAACATAGCGATCACCTATGGAAGCATAACTTCGTCATGGCAAGGTACAAAGAAAGGACCCGATTTGAGTAATGTGTTTACACTTTCTTACTACTGATAATGATTATGAACTAGTTTTTGGAACACAGTATGGAGAATATGGCATTTTTATCAGTATTGTGAACTGATCTTTTAATCATTTTAGACATTTTTGTATGTCAAACCAGTGCGATAACTAAGTTGTGACAACACCTTTCTACTCAGTATTAATGCCATCTGGCGATAAAAAGTTGGTACTACTTATGTCAGAACTCTAGGTTTACCCGGCGTGCGTCGCTAAGACCTTGACGTGATATTAGTGTAAGATTGTTGTAGTCATTGTTTTATCATCGTGTGCCTGTGATTATGTGCAAGGGGCAGAAGAGGGAAGAATAAAATATTCAAAGCAGATATTGTATATGTATTGGAAAGCATCGGCTGGCGATGTTATTGGCGACAATGACTCAGTGCTGGGAATTAATTGAAGCGGGGTAATTGAAGATTTTGCGGGTATTATAGGTATGTTTATTGAAGATAGTCCAAAAAAAGTCGCAACTGTTTTTCCAATGATCAAGTCATTTACGAATTTCGTAAAGACTGTTAATTTTCGTCATAATTGTATGCCGCCAACATTATAAATGTTCCATCTCAAATGTGATCGATTGGTGTCGATAACTTTTTTCAAGTTCAAAAACATTTTTATTTTTCACTATTCTATCTTGCAAATGAATAATAAACACTCTCCCAATTTATTGCTTGTTGTTGTTGTTTTCGAAAGTTTTCGTTTTAGTAGAGAGATATTTGATATTCGCGCCATGTACCAGTAAACTTTAAAAATACAATAAATGAAAACTTAAATGAATGAACAGAAAACCACTGAATTCTATTTACGACATTCATCTTGGCATAATGAAACATAAAATAAAGTAAAAATTGATGCACTTCTATTTATGACATTCATCTTGACATAATGAAACATAAAATATAGTAAAAATAGATGCACTTCTTATTAAAAAAAAAAAACATGGAAATATGAAAAAAAAACTGGTTATTTTGTTGGAGTTTAGCACCGTCAAACAAATTTTTTCGTCCATTTTATTTATAAATTTGCAAAAATTGTTTTTTTTTTTTTGTTTTTAAGCAATCGTTTGTACTGCGTTTTTGCTTTCTGAAACAGCTGTCTTTTGTTTTGGCCAAATAACCAAAAACTTGGCAGCACTACTGCAGAGTGACAATGTGAGTAAAAGATTTTTTTTTTTTTTTGTGACGCAACATATATTTTGTTCATTAACCCTATTGTTGTTGTTTCCAAAACAAAAAGTGCGCTTATGGTTGCTTCCTAAATGAATTCAATTTTTAACGAACTGGGAATTGGGCATAATCAATAATAATACAAAAATTGTGAATGATTGATTTTTTGTTTTATTCTTAGTAGGTTCTGATTAATTTTACAAATTAATTTGATTTTAACTTAACATTTCCTTAAACATTATTTAATTTATTTACACTAAAACTAAAACCAATTCAAGAAATAACTAAACAATGGGCAAAAGGGCAGAGAAAACAAAAACTGTTCCTAAGAATAAAGAATTACTTTATAATTTAATAACGGAAAAAGAATTTCAAAATCGCGAAACCAAGCACTTACAACGTCTATATGATATAGAAACTTGTAATAACTTTATTCTTGGTATGAATCTTTAAGTTTAAAATAGCCTCAAAGTTGACTTACTAATTTTACTCTCATCCAACAGAGAGTGTAATGAAATATACTGCAGCGCTTATAGAAAAACTTAAGTATGACAGATGGTTAAATTATCTAATGTGTGACAGTCTACCGGAAGTGGAGAAACCACAACAAATAAGGTTCTTTTTAGAGAAAATATTCCACTTTGATCAAATTGATGTTGACAAGACTATAGACTGGACATTAGAAATTGACGAACATAGCATATTGACGCAAAATATTGAACGAATAGACTTAACACGAAACACTTTGAGTATTCAAAAGTGTCCCGACATGGGTAGTTTATCTGACAAAAACATTTCAGATATATTAAAGGTTTTGGCATCAATGGATACACTTTTATATAACGACGCAATTCTATCCAGACTGCCATTGGCAAGAACAAAGAATATATTATCGGTAAGATGTTAAGCAATATCGATGTTCTCATTCAAACAATTTAATAAATTATATTACAATAATGTAGCTAAAGACAGTTGTCGAAACGGAAATTGCGAATATTCTTGATAAACTTACGTACCGCGTGCTAAGCTCAAAAGATGCGTATATGAAGTTAGTGTTAATGCAACATTTCACTAGTCCATATTTCATTTATATTTTATTTTTATTTTTGAAGATCTATAGACGGACTTATCGCTGACTACTATTATGAAGGAAAGGATTTTCAAATACACATCTGGGCTCTGCGTAATACACCGAAACGTTTTAATCATATGGAGTAAGTTTATTTCAAAAATAAATACATAAAATAAAATAAAAACTAGAAAGAAGGTTATCTTCGACTATGCCGAAGATGAAGTTCTCTTCACCGGACGCAGTGAATGTTTCATTGTAGTATTCAAATGGGTGGTTCGTATGGGCGGTACTTGCCCTAGTGGTCCGATTCGGGTGGTTCCGGCAAATGTACTGCGTATGGTAAAAAGAGAGGTTCGTTTCAGCTCTCTAGCTCAAAAACTGGGAACTAGTTTGCATACATACAGGCGGACGGACGATCAAACGGACATGGCTTAATCAATGTCTAATCGAGCTGATCAAGAATATATATACTTTATGTGTTGTTTTTTTTTTTTTTTTTTTTGTCTCCTTCTGCCTGTTACAAACTTCATGACAAACTTATAATACTATTCACTTCCGTGAAGAGTATAAAAAATAGTAGGTACAATTAGTTTAATGATAACAATTTGAATATTTTGCGATTCTCAACCAATTGCAATATACTTATTAACATTAATATTGTAGAAAGAAAAATAGAAATAAGAAGTCAATATGAAAATTTGTATCAATATTTTGTATCCTTCATGTTTCCAAAAACACTAATTTTTCCCAATTATAATTGTATTGCTTCTGTGACCAAATTCACGAGTTCTTTTCATGCTATGAAACTGCTTTCTACTATCAGCTCTTAAACAACTGATAATTAATTTCGCTAGTTCATTGAAGTGCTTTCTTTTTGCCTCTACTAAGTAGGTCTGTTGGTAGCTTTATTTATTCATACATGATTACTGAGCATCTCGTATTCATTTATGTCCGAGCATTGTTATTTCCTAAAGCAGCCAATAGTTGTTTCGGCCGCTACCAGACTAACTGTATCAGCTAGTTTCATATCCTTTACATCCGGGAGTTCCCAGTCAACAGATTTTTTTATCTTCAAACACCCATGGATCCTGAATGAGGACAACATCTGACGATTTCTTATTCAGATGTTTCGGAAGAACACCCGAAGCAACCTTACCATATTTCGCCTCATACTTGTATACTAAACAATGCTTCGATTCTTAGTTTACCATATATGAGTGCAGATATGACTTGTACTGGTGTTAAAATACAAATACCAGTGAACTGTCTATGGGACCAAATGGCGATTCGCTGCGTACACACTAATTTCGATTTTTATACTTTGTATGCGAAAAGTTTTGAACGCATCATAGAGCAATCTACAAATTATATTATAGCTGGCATAAGAGGTAGTGTTCATATCGTTTGTTTAATTTGCATCAGTTGCTAATTATAAACATTAACTTCTAGATTTGGAGCACTCTTTAATTGCAGAATGGAATTGGCAATTGGAAATAACTAGGGAAATACAAACTCAAGTGGAAGCCTCCCAAGAGTTGTATAATGCTGCTATTGAGTATGGAGATTTAAATGAAATTATTAATAGAAAATATTTGAAGTAATTTTGTTTACATATTTATCTTTAAAGAAAAATCAATACCAAAACTAAGGATAGTTCAAAGAATTCGAAAGAAGAGGCACAAGCAAACATTAAACAAATCAAGGCACCAACGTCTATACCAAACGGCATGGTTCCAGATACTTATGATATATTCATCAATCGTGCGAAAAAAGAATTCGAAACATTTTTAAACCAAGCATTTCATCCAAATTCTTTAAATTTACAACCAGATGAGGTAATTATTGATCATGTTTGCTTACAAATTATTTCGTTAACATTTAATAACTCCTATGCGTTCTCGGGTGATCATTTGTTTGAGACATTCAGATAAATGAAATACCCACCAGGCAGGAATTCTTTTAAGAATTCTCACATAAAACTACATAAAATATTAATACTTTGCTTTCATTTTCTTTTACAATAGATAAATTTAAGAAAGTTTATTATAATTGGTGGTATTTATGAAATATACAACATACGAACTCCTGAACATACCGATTACAATAAATTCAATATCACGTCACATAATCCAAAGCGACAGCTTTATATTTTGAAGGATATTGTGTCGCATTCAGACTGTTCGGATCTGTCAAGTGAGAATAAAAAAAATTCCACGACCCTTGACTTTCTCTCCGATAAAAGCAAACGAGCCACAAAAGCTTCATCTCAAGTAGAGCAACTAAGTCAGATCAGGACTAGTAATTTTATTAAAGTTCCTTCTAAGATCGAACCCGAGCCCGAACCTCCGTATTATCTTGTAACATTTAAATTGCCTCAGCACCTCTGTAAATGGAGCATGCCCGAAGTGTGTCAATACGAAGAGCATCCAACAGAACTACAATCAATTGTTGAAATGAACCCGGAAATATTATTCCAACCGAGTCGGCAATCTAGTGTCAATATAGCCTCGTCATTTCAATTTGGCTCTGATGTGACTGATAATCTGTCAGAATTCTGTGAAATGTATCATTCTAAAGAAATGCGACCATCTTCAAGAAATAATTCAAGCCTTACTTTGAATCGGAATTTGGAGGAACGAGTTGCCAACAGCTTTAATATATTTAGTACGTCTCTTGCTACTCATTTGCGACATTCAATTCTGCCAAATCCAATGCGTCTCGTCAAACCAACAAAAAATTTTAGTTTAGAATCTCCATTATCACCAGCGAATCTTTGGATAATACAACACAAATGTATTCCGCAAATTATTTCCTCATTTAAGTTTCCAACAGAAATTAAAGAAAACAAAATTTTAGAAACTAAAAATACAAATAAGACGACATTATTGGCTCGAAAACTAGAATCCACCGATGTGAATGATACATTTTTTGTAGAGAGAGCAGTTCTTTCAGATTATGCTTTTGATAAGCAAGACAGTCCGGAACGACTTTTTCCTATTATACCCGAACTGAATATCGACATAACCCACTTAACTGATTCAGATGATATTATTAACGAAGCACCCGGCACTACTCTCTTTAGTTTTCTAAATAAATTTCAAGATATCAATGAACTATATCGGTCTAATAAAATTAAATTATGGAGTTCTCTCTCTGGATTCTTAATCAAAGGAAAAGGTAAGAAAGCATCTCAAGAAAGTTTAGTGACTAGCAACGAGTTAAGACGTAGCAATCAAAACTTTTTAAAAAGAGCGAGGGGAAAAAGTGTTGAATCATTAAAAAGTACCAGTATTGAATCCACTTCAAAAACCGAAGCATCAAGTGCACAATCAAAACGAAAATCATTAGTTAAGAGTAGGCAAAAACCTGATCATGAAAAGAAAAAGTCACATTTAAGACCAGTTACTCATTGGACAAACGGTCATATTTTCCAAACAACATATGATTATAAAAACTTGACTGTAACGGTGAAAACTGATCGTTTGGGTGAGTTTAATTGAGACTTATACATTGTAACGATTGTCACAATTAATGAAACATATTAGGGATTTTTGGATTTGCCTACAAGCGATATGAACATTTTCCCTTCCGATTTTGGAGTCTTGAGCAAAAAGAGGAAAAGTAAGTCCCATATAACTTGTATACTTTTTGTATACAAGAACATACAATATATTTTTATACTCTTCACGCATTGAATAGTATTATAAGTTTGTCATGAAGGCAGAAGGAGACATCAGAGACCACATAAAATATATACGATCATCTCGATGAGAGGAATTCATTAAGCCATGTCAGTCTGTCAGTCTACATGTGTGCAAACTAGTCCCTCAGTTTTTGAGCTAGAGAGCTGAAATTTTGCACGAACCACTAGGGAGGTACCACCCATACAAACCACTCATTTAAATTCAGTTTCTTATTAGAAACTTTTTTGTTTTTTGTCCTATCATATAGAAACTTCGACACTAGCAGATTCCAAAATAGGCGCAGTTTTTCGGAGCCAGCCAAATCGAACCACTAGGGGGGTACCTCCCATACAAGCTACCCACTAAAATTCAGGTTCTCATTAGATTTATTTTTTGTGCATGAAACGTGTAAATTTCAAAACCCTAGAGTTACTGGATCGAACTGAAATTTGAACAGAATATTCAATAACTAGATTTCAAGACACTATGTTGACTGGATCGTAAAGCTCACATACAAATATAACATAAACTTAAGTGAAATCAATAATTAAATATTTATGAATTCTCTATCACAGAACGTTGGCAAAGACGTTTTGTAGGGGGTACGTGAAGAGTATATCAACTTCGGCAATTCAAATTTTGCCTCAAATAAATTATTCGGTAAGCGAAAAATATGATACACATATACAGATAATGTATATTTCATAACATCCCAGATAACTGGAAGAGGTACTCATTACCCTTACAAAAACCTAAACAGCCTCTACTTTACAAATGTGTTCGTTGTACTTCTGATAAAATCTTTATAATTTTGAAATATATAATGTTTTTTTTTTTTTTTCTTTTTGTAAGTCCTGAAGAATTTATTTTTATTTTGGACACACATCATGTGAAAGTTGTACCTTAACATCTCCAGTAAAGGCTTCACTGGCTATGTCACCGACTCGGGGACCACATTTGTCGCAAAGCCATTTAAATACTTAGCAATTGATGAACCCATTACGGAAATTAATGAATTGAAAAAGGTTTATTCTTATTCTCTTGAAAATTCTAAAACTTGGCTATTAATATTTCCGTCTTTACAGCGACTACTTAGTAAGAATTTTAATATATTTGCCGAGCCTGATGCATTACTTTATATTGAAAATGGTATGAATACATAACAATTCAGAATATTCAAGTAAACCGTTATATTTTACAAGTATTTTAAAACATGCATAGGTTATTTTTCACTAAAACATATTGGAACTGAAAATCACATCTATGATACAATTGCTTTACACTGCCCGACTATTAAATTCTTTTACTCGAGTTGGAATCGCTTGGCCTCACTTCGCGACATTCTATTGTGCCTAAAAGTTGCTAAAGAAAGAGACGAAAATGCAATCTTCACTGTCCGAATAACACCGGAAAATGCAACATTTGTGGATGTAAGGGAAGTTTGCTCGGATGATGTGGATGTGATCAAATTGAATTATACCCCCACTTGGCGCAATATAAGCGTAAGTAGCATACCTAATTCCTATTTATTGTAATTTTAACCATTTATATCACTTTTTTAGAACTATTCGGATCTTCATGCTCTAATAAATTCAATTTGTTCTTATGCCGTTGATGAGCGTAACAAGAACCCGATGCTCCTAGTATACATTCAATCTTTACTAAATGCAATAAGACCTTTAAGTTATTCTTGAATTGATTAAAAAAAAAACAGCAGTGATAAAATATAAAAAAGTTTAAAAAAATTTAATCGAATATAGTATTGGATAACATTGTCTTATTATGCCACTTACATTTATATTTAGATAAATTGAAGAAGAGTGCATCTCAAAACAAGAGGCAGATATGTAGTTACTAAATAGTTATACGATATTGAAATAATACAATATGTGCTTAGTGAAATTTCGCAGTATCAGTTTTTAGTTCGATACACTGAGAGCAACAAACCTCCAAATCGACATCTTTGTCGTCAGTTACATTGGGTAAATATATTTAAGCAACTATGTTTCATGTTCGAAAATCAAAAATAGTCTGGTAAATGTCCCAGATTTTAGTGTAACAAGCAGGGAAATTCTTTGAATTTGTATAACATTGCTTTTCCTTTAAGGTTGTGTAAAGACTCATTAACCTGCCTCTTAAAGTAAGAAATGGTAGACAAAACTTCGGTTCATGGAAACTATTATACACATTGACATTAAAATTCACATTCTCATATTTGCATGAATATTTTGTAGAACCATACAAATTGATTTTTATTCTCAGCACGCAGATGGTGCGAATTCAGCTGCGAGTTTTGATCTATTGTATGCTGTGCTGTTAGCGAGTTATGAACAGCTGCTTATTATTTTGATTATGTTCAATCTTAATAATTGTGAAAAATACATGATTTAGAACACCGTGTACGCAAATATGTAGTTCTTGAAACTCATTTTTTCATTCCTGCATCATATTTTATTAAAATTTGAACAAAAAGTATACAATTTGAAATGTACTGAAATCAACATAAGAAGACAAGAAAACATCCTAAAATATACAGCACTAACAATATATTCGCAAATCGAATGGTCAGTCTGATTGCAGAGTGTTTTTGCAAAAGTTAGACAATTTCGTTGTTTTCCCTGTTGTTGTTGTTCGCTTTTGAGGTGCTTGCATATTGAAGCTTGCATACTGTAAAAGGACAGAAGTCAGCTGACCACTTATGGAGAATTGGGTGCACTTGTTTGTATACGAATATGTTAAACAAACAATTTAATGGAAAATTTTTTTAATAATTATTATTAACAGTTACATCCGATGCGTGATAACACATGGGATTTGGATTGTCTAACCATTTGGGGGGTGAACAACGATGCTAATTAAAATATACCATATTTATAAGTATTGTACTGTACACATATATACATGGTACAATTTTATTTATATGTCAAGTTAAAATGTGACAGAATTAATTATTATTGTTTTAGCTTCTCAGCAGGAACCATTTTTTTTTTTTATTACTATATTCTTTTTATGTACTTTGTATTCTGTTTGACCTTTTTTTTTTTTTTGGGTCATTTTTTTAAGTAAACAATTTACGGAACTAAGTTTAAATGGTTAAGAAAGGCACTAAAATCCCTAAACTAAATACTCATAGTGAAGAAGTTGTAAAAAACCATGATTTTATTGCCATAAATGAATGGTTAGAACGTGAAAAAGATTATTTTCACCGCCTCAATGATATACAAATATGCAAGAGCTTCATAAATGGTAAATTACTGTAAAAAAAACAATAACAAAACTCAAATTATTATTATTTATATATGCACATCATTTTGGAATGTTATTCACGTACAGATGCAATAGTCGGATATAGTGTTTTGAGGACAAAAGATATACAAAACGAAGAATGGCAAAGGAATTTTAATCGTGATGGTCTGCCTAATCAATATGGTCCGCTTGAAATTAGAACATTTATTGAAAAAATGAGACTTTTTGAAAATATTGATGCGGAAAATACTATTGACTGGACATTGGCCATAAATGAGCGTAGTATTTTAACACAGGATACAAATGTGAGGGACTTGACCAGAAACACTCTATTCAAAGAAATTTGTCCTAACATTGGCTCCCGATATGATAGAACTATCAGCAAATTTATAACTGTTCTAAGGAATGTTAACAATTTTCTAAGAAATGATGTCGAACTTCATAAATATGACTTGCCTTATATAAAAGAAATTATACTAGTAAGTACAATATTACTTAATATCCTTTTTTTTTTGTTTGTGTGTTTATTTATCCAATAATTCCATTGTACATATATTTATACAACTTACTTGATTTGATTTTTACAAAGGTTAGTTAAATCTTTAAGAAATCACTACTGCAAATTTAGATGGGTTACTTGAGTTATATATCTAGTTAAATTTTTACATATTTTCCATTTGTAACTAACGAAAAACAAATTGAAAAATCCTTAAGCAACAATATGTATTTTTTTTAATAGTATCAAAAAGCATGTTCGCTCGGGCACTATATGAACTCGTATGCTTTTGTATAAAAGTAAACCTATTTCTGTACAAACTTATGGTGGTGTTAATGTAGAAAAAGTATCCTTGTTTGGTTCCAATTTAAGTGTTAAAAAAAAATCCATTTTAAGCATATTTACTTAGAACGTCTAAGCTCTTAAAGGATCCAAAATCATTAAAAAACAAATCAAGTGATACAACATATCAATACTATAAATAAATATTTACATTTATTTATAAAATCAATATGGAATTATTTTACTCAGAAACAAACAAATTCTCAGGTTCGATCAGTTAATACATTTGAACAAAAAAATATGTTAATATGTTAAACTATATTAATTAATTTTACAGTTGAAATATGAATTGGAATCGGAAATGCATGACATGTTCGACCGATTTACTTATCGCATCTTGAGTTCAATGGATACTTATATGACGTGAGTACTTACTAATGAATCCCTACGAGGGTCGTTCAATAGTTCAATAGTATAAAAATCTCAGTACTCTTATAAGTAGTAGAGCTGTAGGCCCTACTTTTTGTACCCTCTCTCAAACAATTACTAAGCATTCCAAAAGTCGAGAAATATTGTATTAATCTCCCCACTGATGCTTTGCACTTTTTCGTCCCTTCCTTTTTGACATTTGAATTCAAATAATTGTTCAAGAACAAGAAAATATCTTAATCGGGGTTTCACCTTCACAAATTATCCTTTCATACATCATTTTTTTTTTCTTAAATTATAGAATGATCCTTGTACATGTCTAAATACAACCAATTGATAATTACTATTTTAACTTTAGTACTGAAGATGGCTTAATCACCAATTATTGTTATAAGGGGAACGACTTTGACATGCATATCTGGGCTTTACGTGATATACCAAAAAATTTTATGAAAATGGAGTGAGTGTTATGTATTATTATTGTAAATTGGAATTATACCCACAAATACAATGTTATAATAAACCATCTGCATTTTTAGGTTACCCTTAATCATCGCCGAAATGCCTTGCGTTGGAGTTAAGATACAAATACCCCTGAGTTGTCTGTCGAATAATATGACTTTGCGTTGTGTACACATGTTTTTTGATTACCTTACGTCAAATGCAAAATCTTACGAACAGTTTTTTATACCAGCAGAAGAAGAAATTATAGCTGGTATTGAAGGTTGTTATTAAAATTCAATACAAAAAGAAAAATAACTTAAGAAACTAAATGGAAAATAACTTAAGGTTATATATTTATTCTAGATCTCCAAGCAGCACTTATGATTGAATTTTCATTGCAAAATGATATAATAGAAAACATCACCAAGGATTTTCAAACTAAACGTGAAGCCTACGAAAGGTAGGTTTGGTTTTCCTAGATGTCATACATTCCTTAGGTATATTATTATACTTCGTACTTAGCTTTTGTCTGTAGAAACGTACCGCTCAACTTTTCTCTTTATATAAAGATTTTTTGCCACAGTTCTACAAACAACATGACATGTATGTTCTTTATGCTAGTATAATTCTTTACACTTAATTTACGTGCAATGGTAAATTTTAATCGGAAAAAAGAAAGCCACTTTAACTCTCAACACTCAAAAACTAAGGCCACGCCCATCTCCTTCTTATGTTAGGCTCAGTGTGCAAACTGTGTTACAAGCGCACCAATTCATAAAAACACTTGTTTGTTCTGTCCAATTCACAATAACAAGATTTTTTATTTCTGAATCGACTGAGCGGGTGACCAATTGACTTTTATTTCCCGGCCTTAAAAATTTTAGTATACTATATAGGACTAGTTAAAACCTAATTTATTAATTTAATTAATTCATTAACTAATCTTTTGTAAAATTAAATACAAAATATTTCATTGTATAGTTATATGAATGATCATAAAAACGATATACGAGAGTCATCAAGGAAAAAGAAGTTAAAAACCAAGAAAGAAAGACAAACACAAAAGGATCTAATAAAGGAACCCCAGGAAATACCACCAGATATGTTGCCTAATCCACAAGAAATATTTCTAAGTCTCGAACAAAGAAACTTTGAAGCTTTTTTAAGAAATTTTTATCATCCTGATAAACTACAACTTGATTCAGACGAGGTAATAAGTTAAAATTATTTATTTAATAAAAATGTGCATTGTACTTTCTAAAATAATATTGTCTTTTTGTTTTTAGATAAATCTCAAAAAATATATAATGCTGGGTGGTACCTATAACTTATTCTATGTACATAGTCCCAATCGCAAAGAATTTCCAGCATTTAATATTACAAAGCATGACAAAGACCGCAAGCTTATCGTACTAAAAGATATAGTAGCAGATTTAAATTTTCTCGATAACAATAAATATTCTGATAAAGCGAAGATGCAAGATACTAGAACAAGTAATGCATGGAGCAATAGAATTCATATGGATCAGTCACCATCTTCTAATTCACCAATAAATACGACAGCGGAGAGCTTAGGTTATTTTTTTGTGACCTTTAAACTACCAAAGCATCTCTGCCATTGGGGCATACCAATTGTGTGCCAGTACGAACAAAGTGACTACAACATTAAAGAAGTTCCCATACTAAATGAAGAATATATAAAACAATATAATTCGTGTACAAATGTTCTCAACGAACATGATTCAGAATCAAAGTCACGATCAGAAGTAAGTTCTCCTCGCTTTACTGATTTTGGTGAATTTAGCAGGAAAACTGAATCTCTGGAAGTTCGTAATTCAGGAGATAAGGCCTCCAAACTGTTTAAAGAAATGGACAGCTTAAAGAATTACATTAAGACTCTTTCTACAAAGCAACTATCGAATATATATCGCCCGCGAATATCCACACTATTGAGGCACTCACGATTGCCGGAACAGCCGCAAATTCGAAGCAAAATTTTGAACTTTAAGTTGATTGGCAAGCCTACACTCCAAAACATTCGAAATTTAGAACACTATTGCATGCCGCACATAATATCCTCGTTTAAGTTTCCAATGGAACTAACAGAGAATCAAATTGAAAAAGTTGATAACGTTACAACTAAGGAAACCACACCCATTCAAGAACTGAAAGGTGATGTATTTGATTTCAACTATGAAAATCAAGATCAGGCGGAACGCCTCTTTCCTGTGTTTTCAAATTGTGATATCGCCGAATTCAACTTAGAAAGCCTTAGGGAAAATGAACCATATACATTTAAAAATTTTCTAAAGAAACTTGATAGTATTGAAACGAAGTATAAGACAAATAATGAAAAGTTGCTAAATCAAAAGCAATTTGTTATATCAAAGACCAAAAAGAAACGACCTGAATCGATAATAGCCCCACATGCAGTAAGAGAGAGTAAAAGGTCATTAAGCACCTCAAGGTCAAATACCAGGTCCTTTTCATTTGATGCAGTGGATTTGGAAACTTATTCCATTGGCAACACCAGAAGTGGTACCACATATTCTATAATGTCACAAATGCCAGAAAACGACGACAAATGTGAATTTGTTAAGGAAATGCATTGGACCACAAAGTACATTTTCAAGTCGACTCTTGACCCGGAAAAACTTACCTTAGCCATACAAACCAATCGTTTGGGTAAGTCATTGCATAGCGGAACATTTGCCAAAACTGTTAATGCAACTCCCTATCTAGGCATTTTTGGTTTTGCCTACAAGCGCTATGAACATTTTCCATTCAAATTTTGGAGCATGGAACCAAGTCTAAATAGGCAAGTTCAAAAAAATACTATCGATTGTAATCAAACAAAATGGTACATAACTACTTATTATGAAAGGAAGAAAAGAGGATAGTAAAATATATTGTACAAGTGTACTTGTAATATTGTTTATCGTCTCGGCAACAAGAATTGATTGATTGGTTGAGTATACATCGTACTTCCTCATCATCTATCATTGGTATTATTTTTATAGAAAGTAGACTACGAGATACATAAATTATCTACAGAATTTACAATGGAAACTTTAAAATTGGTTTTAAATATGTCCTTGGCAATCTGATCAACTTTAAAAATAGTTCATTTTGGAAAGAAAACTTTTGATTTTTCTAGTAGCTTTCTTAAAACTGTACAATTGATATCCAAAATTTAGTAGTACGAGAGTTGGTATTTATATTTCTGACCTAATAATGAAAAAACAAATTTTGTATTAATTAAATAATTGGTTTTAAAAATATTCTCCAAAAAGATCAATACACTTTGCGTGCGTTTGAACAAATTTTCGAAGCACTTCTTCCACTCCGTTTGAGCTAACTTCAAAACATGGATTTGGCTCGTCTTTGAAGACCCATACTGTCGATTGCAATTTTGTTTCGGGCTCATATGCATATATAGATCCATGATTCTTCACATGTGTACACGTGTTTTTCATTATTACCTTGCACCAATCGACAAAGAGACTTCTTTTGAGCATTTGTCAGATTATACGGGCTCCAACGCAAAAAAATCTTTTTTTACCGTCAAATAATCATATCTAACTGATGCTTGTTATACTAATACCTAATGCCCAAAAAAGATGCCTTAATCTCACAGTTTGACACTTGACGATCTTGCATTATCAATTCACGCACAGCATTGATATTTTCTGGAAAACGAAACGATGGACGACCATCACGCGGAGTTCGTTTTGGAGCGGACATGGACCACGATTGAATTCGTTTTACCAGTTTTTACAGTGCTGAAGGGTGGCGCTTTGTCTCTATATAAAGAAGCACTATTATCTTGATGCTCCACATCAAAAGTTATGAAAAATTTGTACGAGTCAGTTCCATTTTTGCCCAAGATGAATTTTTCAATTTACTGTAAACAAAACAAATAACGGTAAAAAGGCAAAATGTTTTAAAGTAGTTATGATTACAGATATCAAATTATCATTTGGAAACGTCATCGATCGTTTAACAACACTTACTTACGTATAAATGCAAAAGATCAAGTTTTTATTAATTTTATTGTTTACTTAGAATTAGAATAGGATAGGATAGGATGGATAGGCTGCCTGACCTCAATAGAGGCGCGTTTACCTAGTAACCTTACTGCCCATTGCGAACTGTGCTTAGCTTCAAAATCCTTACATCTATTGAGCCCCTTATTACAAAAAGGTGGTAATCCAGAAAGACGGTTACTTGTTATTACTTTTAAATACTTGTATAACTAAAAAGAAGAGTTGCAGGCTTTGTAATAAATATGTACATACGAATATCTTAACTTATAGAAACTTCCTTTTTAGTCGTAATGAAACCGATTTCATTTTGGATACGAAATATGTTCGGGTTGTAATAAATATAAGCAACAAAGGGTATAAAGGCTATGTAACTGATCCGCTGGACAAATATGTGACCAACCCTTTTAAATACTTATCCATAGATGAACCAATCACGGATTTGAAGGAACTTAAAAAGGTTTACACATTTATAATGTATTTTAATTTTAAATGATCTTTAATGTGTTTTGTTTTTATACAATAGCGTTTCATAGAGAAAAACATAAATATCTTTTCTGAACGAGACGCAAGTTTTTATATTGAAAATGGTAATTTTCGAAAATATTTCAAATATTCAAAGGATGCCTTCTCTCAACTTCTCTCTTAATAGGATACTTTTCAGAAAAACATTTGGCAACCGAGTATCACGTTTATAAAGCCATTGCCTTACATTGCTTGCTCCTAAAATTCTTTCAATCAATTTGGAATGCTTTTGCCTCTCGTCGTAATATAGTTCTATGTCTTTTAAACCCCAAAGACAAGGAAGAAAAAACTGGATTCACTGTGCGTGTCACGCCAGAAGGTGCAACCTTTGTTGAAATCAAAGAGGTATGCTCCGATACAATAGACGATATCAAATTGGAATATTCGAATACTTGGCGGAACATTAATGTAACTACACGTACATACATATAGTAAGATGAAAGAAATGCTTTCATTTAATTGGGTTTTGTTTTTTTTTTTTTTTTTTCATTTTTTCTACATTTAGAACTATACCGATTTACATATGTTGATAAACTCTTTATATTCTAATGCAACTGATATTCGCAATAAGGATGCAAAACTCATTAATTACGTGCTGGCATTGTTAAGTGAAATTAGGCCACTTAGTTATTCGTAAATTGTGTATTTCATATTTTGGCATTAAATTTTATGTAAATATTCCAAATTCTAGATGAATATTTGCAGTATTTTATAAATTGATAATATAAATATTTTATTATTATATAAATAAACAAAACAGAACATTAACTTTCGTTTGCCGAATACACCCCGATGTTTTTAAATTGTCCCATGTTTATTTGAGATACGCATATTGAAACTAATAACTGAAATAATAAATATTATTACGATCGAACAAGGATAATCCGTGCCGACTTGACTTCAAAGCCATAGAGGTTTTTTTTTACTCATTTTTTACATAGCAACTAAAACTCTGTTTTATCTGCATATCATATCACATTATTTATTAAATTTTTTTTTTTTTTTATCACGCAACGTTATAAAAATTGCTTGTGTTCCTCTTGAACAATGATTAATCCATGAAAGTCTTGCATTAACTGCTGATATTAAATTCGTCAGTGTCCAGTCCAAGTGCCTCTATAGTTGCTTCAATAATAAATATTGAATTTCTCATACTTAACTGACTAACCTATTTAATGCTGCCACTAATTTTATAGTGATGAAATTTTTCCTCCTAGAAGTTTTATTAGTATTGGGCTGTGTGCTCAGGGATAGGAAGATTTTTCTAAAAATCTATTATTTCGAACTCTGAAGAATAATTTTCTTGTAATGGTTCTGAAGATGATGTCGAAGGAGTTAATGATGACAAATATTTAGCACACCGCTTGTGCTCCTAAATGATCCTTGGCGCACCTTCTCTTCTTTTTTGGCTAGGTTTCTACCCACTCCAGCTAAGTAACCAGGTAGTCCTGGCTCCCTCTGTCGCTGCAAGAAGATCATATCTTTATTTATTTTTATTAATTGAATAGCATCGGCGCAATACAATGTCAAACAATTTGTCTAAGTTTGTAATAAACTCTTATTGCATTTTTTTACAAACCTCTGCAAACTTGGTATAAGGAAATTAGTTTGCTGGCACAGTTAGGTAAAGATGTAGTCTGTATACGTGCCTTTTCCCAATAAATAATGTAATTACGAATTGTTAGGTTGGCGCTTTCATTGGTACTTAAATACACTTCACGAAAATTATAGAACTGGACTGCCAGTACTTGTCCATTAGAGGGAAGTTTTGAGCCCGTAATTTGAAGTTTTACGTCCCCTATTAAAAATGTTTCCTTTTTTGAACTGCGTAACTCCACTGACATTTTGATTAAACGAAAACAATAGCTTCACTTAGTAACTTAACAATACAACAATGATTGAATACTAGTTTCTTATCAATTCAAATTTATGTTGTTCGTAAACAAATAGAATTTCAAAAAGGAACATTTAAATGTTGCTCGTAAACAAATAGAACTTCAAAAAGGAATAATGATAATTAAATTAGAGGCACAGTTGTTTTTTCGAAAATCATGGTTCAGTTCGTGAAACTCACCGCACTCTTCGAACATTTCACGGTCGGCCGTGAATCGACCCTCAAGATCATGTGATTTAACACCGTTGGTCTATGACTTTTAGGCCTATGTAATAAAGCCACATTCATGACAATTATCACCATTTATCTGTGCTTAATTTCAATTTAAAAAGGCATATCTCTAAATGAAAAAGCACTCAATGTAACTTGCGCCTTAGTATAGGTATATGTACATACTAGGGTTGTAACGGAGGTCATTTTAGCGGAGGCGGATGCGGAGGCGGAGATGGGTTTACAAGATTTATTAACGAAAAAATTTACCTATATTAGTACTACACTTATATACAATAATTACATACTATAAAGTTTGTACTAAAAACTACAATATACTTATATTTAGTATATAAGTCCCTACTGGTAATCACAATTGATTAACGGGAAATTATTTTTAATGAACAATAATTTTACAGCTTTGTCGCCTTCTGATTGATTTCTTAATGGCTCACAAATTAAACCAACTCCGGTAAAAAATTGCTCGCTTGACTCTCTCCCTCTCTCTCTCTCTCTCTTTCTATTGATAAGTTCGTCTGATTAATCTTTCGCAACAACAATTGCACACAAATTTTTGTTCGAGATAAAATTGTCTATCTGATTTTTTCTTTGTCCTCTTTCGCGTATTTGGCATGTGTTGAGTGAGAGATGTGAGAGAGAATGAAAAATATGACTCCGTTAAAAAAATGTGGAGTCGGAGTTACGATATCTTGCGGATGTTCTGCAGATGCAGATGCGAAGTTTCGTTACAACCCTAGTACATACTTACATCTTTCGATGCAAATCGGTACGGGTTCCCTTGTTTCTAAGTACATGCAACTTTATTTACAATTGTTTTGACCCTATACACTCAAAATTAGAGGGTATGCGTTAAAACAAATAAAACTTTTTTTTCTTGGATACCCTAATGTACATATATGTACTAAGATAATTGACATTGGAACTATATCTTCCAGTAATCAGAAGACTTCGATTATGACATACCAGTTGCGGATGAAAACAAAACGACTGAAGCAAATTTTGTTAGCTCAAAAACTGAGAGCATAACATATGTATATGTATTTACTTAAAGAGGTCTCCGTCGTGTGACACAATCTCATACAAAGATCAAACCAAAGCAATACATACATATAATACATATGTACGTACTTAACTTGGAACAACCACTAGGCAATGGTGCTCCTAGCATTGGCAGAGGAGATGGCAAAGTTCTGACAAAGGCAGGTGGACCCATCGGCTCATTAATAACGTCAAAGAATGGGTGAGCAGTAAGTTTGGCGAGGTAAACCATCACCTAGCCCAGTTCCTGAGCGGTCACGGGTGCTTTAAGGAAAACCTGTATAAGCGGGGATATGATGATGATCCCTTCTGTCCGAGTTGCACAGGCGGAAACGAAAATGCAGAACACGTTTTCCTGCATTGCCTTAGATTTGTTGTTGCCAGATCAATGATCTCATCTGCGTTTGGTGAAGTGCCGACTGTGTCGAACTGCATCCGGCATATGTGTGAATCGCAGCTAAATTGGGACGTAGTAAGTCAGGCTGCAGCTCAAATCATGACAGAGCTGCGGCGTATTGAACGATTACGACGAGTCCAGACGAACGAAGACGTGATAGGTCATTAGTTTGATATTGACAAGAAGTTGTAACGTAAATTTGTTTTGATTTACATGGGGTAAAAGCAGACTTTGAGCTTTTATGCTCCCTCTTTCCTCCTAGACGTAATGCTTTGCGGTAGTGCCAGGGGGACTGTAGGACTTGGGACGGTGGGGTTTAGTGGGTGCAAGTCCCACACTTCGAATAGTAGATTCGGTTGGCTTTTAATGCTTCCCCATCTAACAAAAAAAAAAAAAAAAAAAAAAAAACATATGTACTTATTTACTTTAGTGCAATTTTACACAAATTTTAAATGGGAACTTTTTGGGCATTTGGAGCACGATGAAAATATTAAATATCCACATTCGATCTATCAGAGATGACAAAATCTCTGTCACTCAATTTTCAAAATAACTAGATAAAATATGCAACAAAAGAAAAGTTCATTAAATTATTTTAAATGTTTTGTCTATTGTCAAAGAATGTGACTTATTACAACTGCCCACGCTGACAGCCAAAGACATTCAACATGGACCACTACGGTCGATTTGGACTCAATATGCAACCGACATTGACAGCGACCACGATGATGATGATGATGACTGAAACTTCGATTCGTTAGTTTCTTTGGTTTTAGTCGATATTTGACAAGGAATTTATTTAAAGACAATCAACAACTAACAACAAATAAATTTCTCTACTACTACTGAGCTATAAAGCCAAAAATGCAATAAAACTATGTGCATCAATTTTCTTGCCAATTGACTTCTTTTCCTTGTAAAATGTCGAAATGCGCTCAGTTTGAGCCTGAAACGAGCAAAAACATTGTATGTCGAATAGAAATTTAAGACAGAAAATTGTGCTCTCTAATCTATAGAAGGAAGTTGCTACGAAACAATAAAGTGATAGATGTTAAAATTCATTCATCAATGTAATCGATCAATATGTTGCTGCTGTTCATTGTCTATGACTTTTGATTTAGCTCAAACAAAAACAAAACAAAATATATGCCAACTGAACTCTGTGAGCGCCTCGCATGTCTTTTTGTCGATTCAGGATAGGATGAATTCAGCGGCAGGAGATATGTAAATGGTTACACAAAAACAATGCACTATAAAAATTTAAGTAATTTATTTGTAGTATTCAAACAGTTCAAACTTTCAATTCATTCCACTAACATAATGTGGACTAACCGACTTACAAGTATGTATGCTATAATAAAATCTTTCTTTTAGCACTGAAATAAATTGTGATTACAATAAAAAACGAATAAACGAAATACATAAATAGCAAACGAATCAAAAAGCATACTGTATGTATAGGTAAGTCCAAAGGTTGGCAATGCGTCGGTGTCGAAGTCTTGTTGACTTAAAGCAAAATCTTAGTCTTTGCTTTGAATTTGCAGCTTTTGCCATTTGCATCAACAATGCAAATTTTTCTAAATTTTTTTTGTCCCATTATGGCGGCGAATAATCATAGAGAGTAATATAGCAACATAAGCATGGACCACACCCACATATTGCACAAAATGCTGGTTCTGTACTGTGATTTAAATAGATGGTAATCAAGCTATTCGTTCACTATACTAACCTTCCTTAGGCAAAGTTACACTATATTTTAAAAGAATATATTAAATTATATGAAGTAGATATGCTAGTAAATCAGGAAAACATGTTTCAAAATACAAAACAACCAAAACAAAACCTTAAGATTCGGCAAGATATCCTTTTTCCACTCTAAGCAGCTAATTTAATTATCAGACGAGGAAAAAACTTGTTCAGAAAATGAAGATCATTTAGAATATACTAAGCCATCTGACAGTTCTAATGAGAATGAAAGTAATGTTGCGTTTACTCAGGCAATGATATCAAAAAATGGTGAAATAATATATTTCAATGAACCTTGTACAAATATACATGAAAGAATTCGAATGGAGAATATTATCAGCATGACGCCAGGCTCACTTTTGGTTCACTTTTGTTAGCTGGAGTTTATCGGTCAAATAATGAAAGTACGTAAAGTTTCTGGGATTTAGAGCAATGATGCCATTGAAAATGTTCGAAAATCTTTCGAGAGTAATAAAATTTGACAATAAGGATACTCACAGTGAACTACGAATATGTGATTCTGGGTTGACATATTGCACAAACTTTATAATCATCTCAAGATATAACAGTTGATGAGCAGCTGGTGGCATTCAGAGGAAAATGTCGTTTCCGGGAATACAAACCGTCAGCTAAATATAGTATAAAATTTTGGGTGCTTTGCAATTCAGCCACTAGGAATGTCTGGAATATCCAATACCATATAGAGGCAAGGAAATAGGAGCCATGCCTGAAAGAAACCACGGTATGCGTGTAGTGCTTTATTTGACAGTTGATCTTAATGGGGTATTCTAGTCTAGAAAATTGAAAAATTTTTTTTTGCATATTTTCTAAGCTTAGACTTTCAAAAATATGCTCTTAAAAGGATTTTTCTAAATTCGAATTATTTTGGGAGATACAGCGGATTTTGTGACGTGGCATCCAAGCCGGCCGAGCGGAGTGATCACACAATGAACGGCAGACTTGAGGAGTCATTCTTTCCAGAAATTCTTTTATATCCGACTCGAGCTCTTTATATATATATATATATATACATATATAATACATGTGCACTTTTAAATTTCCATATAAAAGCCAATATTATTAACTGAGTTATTCTACTGGAAATCTTTCTCAAACTTTAAACGCGTTTTTCTCAAAACTCCTTTTTTTGAGGTGGTTGACACGATATCTCAAGTTCTATCTGACCGATTCCTTTGAAATTTTCTGAGAATCTTCTTTATACATTTTTTTATCGTCTTACTTTTGGATTTTGAAAAATTTTAATTCCAAGTATTTTTAAAAAATTCGTAAATGTCGAAAAACAGGGGTAAACATTTTTTTTTCAAGTGGACGCCATTTTGAGAATTTTTTTTTTTTTTTTTGGCTGAGGCACAAACGATAGCGACATCTTTACTGATTAAGAATTTTTTTTTTAATTGTTTGATTTAGATCACTACAAGGGTTGGAATCATGTCAACCAGGGAGCACCCTTTGACTGGCAACCACCACTTCACCAGCCTGTCATTGGATTTTCGACTTTTTTTTTTTTTAATTTTTTTTATATGCTTTAAAACTCAATAAATCTTTATATATATAATTCTTCTGTGAGTGTGTATGTCACTGAACTTCTCTTAAACGACTGGACCGATTTTGATGAAATTTTTTGTGTGTGTTCAAGGGGATCTGAGAATGATTTAGATTCACAATCTTTATATATATAATCTTCTGTGAGTGTGTATGTCACTGAACTTCTCTTATGTGTGTTCATATTGAGTCTTATGCGCGGCTATACCGTTCGTTCATCTGATTGCAATGACATTTTGTGAATGCGTGCATGGTTGGTTTTAGCCTTGAACATAACAGAGTACTTTTGGATTCGATATGTGACGCTGTTGTCGAGAAATTGGTGGATCAAATACTGCATTTGATTTGTCTGATTCTGCGCAATGTACTACAATTAGTTTTGAATAAATTAAAGGACTCAATAATACAATAACACTTAAGGCAAGACCAGGGAGCTGTGCATTGTTGTGGATTTGGTAAGTCACTGGAATTATTAATGTGACTGACTATCCATTTAGCCAAATTAAAGTGCAGCGGGAAGCAAAAATGAAATACCAGAATTGCAATTCAACTTATTAATAGCGATGGTGCGAAACCGCAACTGTAGGTATGGCCCAATCCACTTGCGTTCTACTGAAAGTGAAGTTTAAGGAATCCGATTGGCCGTACGACGTCGGGCAGGATACCCTAGTATAATATAAAAAAATGGATGGTAAAAATGTTTTTACTTTTTTTTTTATCCTAGTTTGAAAAATACCCAAAAAGTAGGGCTCTAGACTAAGGGGGTATCCCCTTAAAGGCCATAATGTGACTGCAGATAATTTTTAAACATCATAACAATTGGGACCAAAATTACTAGGAAAACACATCACTTAAGTAGGAAACAGAGATATTGGCAACTAAAGACAGACTTGTAAATTCTTATGAGCCAAAGATGGAAGTATGCCGAACTAATGTATGAAAATCTTCCCCTACTTATTTCAATAAAAACAAGTATTAGGTATTTGTGGATTTTCATATCAGATCTTAAACAATAGAAAGCTTCGAACACCATGAAACTAACGAAATTCATTGGATTGAACTTAGATACTATTGAAGATATACGAGTATAGTTTCAATTTACTATGATTATTTTTCCTATCATGTCACATAATCTTAATTGCAATAATTATATTATTGTAGTTTGGCCAAATAGTTCACTATTCATTTTGATATATGTACCACATATGTATTTATGAAGGTAACTTTACTTGAAATGAAATTACCAGAAAAATACATCGCAGGCATTGGCTAGAATACAATAAATGCAACTTAATTAAAATGATTATAGTTTTTTTTTTTATTATTTGCAAATTATCACTTTGAACAACTAACCAATCAATGAAAATTATAAATCAAATCGTTCCCTTGATTGATTTTCCATTATTCCATTTTAATATCCAGACAGTAACAATAACAGCAACAACAACAATCTGAAAGAGCAGACAAACAACACAATTGCATTCTACAACTGTCAATGAAATTTTCACCCAATCCAAAACTTAAAGAGTAAAGCAAATACATGAGTTCCAGTCCAGTCCTCACAAAGGCAGATATTGATTGTGTTGGCCAAGATTGTTTGCAATGGAAGTTAACGAGTTCATGAATTGCAACCGACAATAACAGCAACAAACACAATAATGTTAGCCAGCACATTTTGCACTCCTTACTCTATAAATCCAAAAAGAAAAGCAAAAAAAAATCAAAAAATAGCAAATCAACATCAAACGAAAGAAAACTCAACGAACGAAGAAAATGCTTCAAGCTAAAATAATTGACATCTGTATAAGTTTGATTTGGTTCGGGATAACAAGTGTTGTTGTTTCTGCACCTCCTTTCAGGCAGTTAGGCAGGCAGACAATGTTCAAATTGTAACTGTCGCGAATCGTGTCTGTCGCTAAGACAAACTCTATAAGTAACGTTGGTGTCGTCGTCGATTTCTTTAACTTGTTCAGTCTGTTTATACGTTCACAGATATCTGCAAGTATGTATGTAGTATCTATCTATCTTTTGTTGGTACACACTTATGCTTTCAGTGTTTGCTAGTCTATTTTTCACTCTTTCAAGATTTACCTATGCCCATACTTATAATATATTTCAAGTTGGAAAAATTATACGATCGAATGCCAAATCCATAAAAGAAATGAAAATTACGTTACATATCCTACTTACTATACTCATATGGTGGTATGCAGTGGTGATCATTTATAATGGAACTACATAGTCATCTATGTGTGCAGAAGCTTTCGGTACTACGATACCATACTAAATTTATTGAAAAATATATAGAACCCTGTTTTTAAGAAGCGAATGGAACCGAAACACAACATTGATGAGCGGATCAACCTAGAAGAAGGGGGTTTCAAGTCATTAAAGGAGAAATAAGGCATTTGTTCTACTAGACTAGACTAGACTAGGTGCAACAAACAGGCCTTAGCTACTTAAGGTAAAGAATTGACTTAGCCGTTCTAAAAGGCTTGTGTGACTTATGCCTTTATTCCATAACAAAAAAGCAACATAATATTCCATTAGTACTTTTATTTCCTTAACTTAAGACACAATTTGAGTTCTGTTCATAAACAAATGATTAAATTTAAAGAATTTTATTTTCCAATAGAAATCAACTATGTGCACCTGATATATGAAAAACTATTTTTTTATTATTTATTTTTATTTATTAATTAAAATTAATTATAATACATTATTAAAATAATACTATAACCAATAATTGTCAAAAGACCTCTAGCTACTAAGCCTTCGACTCTAAGAAATTATAAAATATTATATTAAATTTATAAGGTTATCATTTTTTAGGAAGTTGAATATCTTTTTTATATTAGATTTGGAAGCTGCGATGGGAGCTGATGAGGGATTGGAGTTCGGAAAGAGGGCAACTCTGATACTTTGAAGATGAGGGCATTTGTCCAAAAGGTGCATCGTAGATCCCTCCACATGACCGCATAGTTGACAAGAAGGGCGTGCATCCCCGTTGAGTAGGTAAGTGTGAGTGATGGCACTGTGGCCAATGCAAAGTCGAATGAAAACGGTGTATTTTCTTCTGGAACAAATGTCCGCGGTAATGTGATTTCTAAAACTAAATATATTTTAAACTTCTATTTAAAAATTCAGATTGCCATTATTATCTAAAGCTTGATTGATATACACTGCGATCGTAATGGAATGATATAGATGATTAATCTAGCTTTCATACAGTCTGTAGATGAATTGGTGCTCCACATTCGGTTTTATGCTGAACAAACAATAACTGAACGCAAATAACAAATATAAGGGTTTAGAAAAAATGAAAGCATAGTTGGCAATTTTACATGCAAATACATTAAAGTGAACCTTTACTGTACCAGTAGTCAACGTCAAATCACCTTCTGTACAACTTTTTCAATCATTTCAAATTATTTTCTTCTTTAAGCTCATTCGCACATATGTATGTATGTACCAACAATACAAACATAAACAAGATACTTATATACACGAACTATTGTAATACGTTCCCGCCGCCGTCGAACAACAATAATTTGCAACAGAAATAGTTGAAGTAGCAGTAACAACAACAATAACAACAGCAGCAACAAATTATCTGCCTGCTCCATATAATAAGTTAGCAACAATAACACCGACAACCCATATACTCGTAGGTACATTTCGATGCTCAAGTATCTACGTGCAAGTATGTATGACTTGTCCATGTCCATGTCGCAGGCAACATACTTAATATAAATTTAGTATTTTATTTGCCACATGAAGCATCGGTCGGCAAATCTTTCGCACAATTTATAGACAAAAAGCAGCAGCATCAGTCTGTCAAATGATTTTCACTAAGACAGCAGACCCAAAACATAATAAAAACCAATTTCATCAACAAGTTGCACTAACAAAACAGCAATAGCAACAGCAACATCAATACTTACATAGCAACAACAACTTTACTTATCGTTTTTTGCGATTTACGTGTTCGAACAGAAAAGTTATTGCAAATTTCCAGTAAAGTCAACTTATTTAATATATTTTATTATTATTGTGTATGAGACAAGTAACATTCATATGAAAGGGTGTCCTACGACAGCGGTTCCTAAACTTATTATATGTACATATGAACTTATTACGCAGACTTCATTTTGAACAACTCGTTTTTCGCTGCACAAAATTTGTCCCAAGGGTCCGCAATCCACTGTTTAAATACCGCTGTCTTACGGGTATCTCTGTGCACTAAACTAAGCAATAACTTTTGCAAGCAGCAATGACACAACATTAACAACAGCAACAAGATGACGAAAACAACAAAAAAACAAACTTATTTTACTTTCAAAGAAAGTTACCGTCTCTGCAACAGGTAACAACAACCAGAGAATCCAAACCAAACCGTGTATCCAAACATCAAACTAACAAAGTAACGAAAGAAAGATCATAAAACTTTGTTGACACATTTGCATGTTGTTGCCTTTGCCTTCCGTTATTATTATGTATTTTTATCATTGTTGTTATTACTGCTGCTGCTGTTGCTGCTGCTGTTGCTGCTGCTGCTGCTAAATATTCTTGTTGTCGTTTGCTTGTTACGTTGACAGCAACATTGTTTATTTTTGTCATAAGAAAAATTCAGAAAGATTTTCTTACCTAAGTAAGAGAGATGAAAAAAGATGTTACTCTACGAGTATATTTAATAGTTTGACTAAACATCAGTATTTCTATCTTTATACAATTTGTAAAAAAATATAGTTACTTTTGCTTCTGTTGTGAGGTTGAACATATGCTACCATAAGATACTTTTCTAAGGCATAAGAACAAAAAATCAATACTAAGCGAAACTATTAAAAATTGAATTAATTACGTGTATTGTATTGTATATGTATTACTCAGATAACTTTTCCTTTAGTTATACTATCATGTTCATAATATTTCACGTTTTCACTTGTCATTCCAAAATAAATAAATAATGTAAATCTTTTTTTATACATATAAAGGTATGTATATAGGTACATGGTGTCACAATTGAGTATCAGTACTGATGTTACGAATTCTAGCAACCCATCCACGTTCTGCTTGGATCTAACGAAATCAACTTTTCCATAATCAGCTGAGATTTTGATTTTTTTTTTTTTTTTTTTTTTTTGATATTTTGAATGCAGAGCAGAAGAAGACAAACGTGACGGGACACCAATTTCAGATTGGCCTCCCGAAATATTCGAAAAAATTCCCAATTTTGTATAGAATGAGCGCAACGCTTTGCTAATATGGATGCAAGAAATTTTGAATATTAGCAAAGAAAAAGATCAGATTATTTTTCACGACGGTTTGAGTAAAGCAATTGTCTGCGCAAAAATCACTTTGTGTCAATCATTCAAAAGAAACGTTCAAAACTTCCTGAAAACAAATATTACAAATGTGTTAATACGATTCTGAAACTAAGCTCCAATGGAGGTCATTTTTAAGACACTAAGACCATCCCAAGAGCTTTGACGTGTGCTTTGAACGCTACTCCACAAAACGGGCTGGATGACGCATTTGAATCGAAGTAACAATAATAAATAAATTTGTAAAATTCTAGATATATACTATTTCGTTTTAATCAATTTATTATCAATTGGAAAATTTCACCCTACCGAAGCCAAAGATATTTCACATCAAAAACTGCGATATCAATTCCCTCTGTGATGCTGTACTTAAGTAGAAGGAAGTGATTAGCATGACGAGAAGCATTGATTGTTCCTAACATTTTTCGTAATCCATTTCTAGACTCCTAGTTTCAAACGAACGACATGGAATTTGGTGCAGTCACATTTTGGGTTCTATAATTGCTAGATAATTTTATAGAACACTGTATAAGACTACCAATTTAGAAACTCCAAATTTAAACAATACAAAAGACAAAAAAAATGTATGCCTTTTTTTACAGATCAAATCATTCATTTGATTTGTACTGAAATACCTATGTGGACAAACAATAGAATACAATTATTGTATAAATATTGTTACGAATTTTTATTGTGGCGATGATGTTTATCGGTTCTTCAGGTTTATCGGGATTACACATCGGCGAGAATAAAAACACAAAATAAATTAGATTACCTTAACCGCCTAATTTTACATCTTCCTTTTTATTGTTTCGGATGTCTTTTACGACTGATAGGAAGGCCAGAGCTTTTTAGCGATAGAGCACCCTGGCTCGTAATCCCATTTCGTCTCTGCTGCCTCCCCAGTGTCTGCTACCAATTTTGATAAAATATCTTGCAGGCGTCCTTAACTGTCCGAGAGATGGACAAAGCAGATCCCCTTCTAGCACACTCATCGCCACCACAATTCCTAAGAAACCAGAATGGCCAGGCACCCAGATTATCTCTATTGAGTGCCGTCTATCTAGATTAAGATCCTGCTCATCTTTCAATCAGGATAAATATTACGGAAGATTTGGCGGAAAAACACGTGGCAAATGACATTGCCTCTCTAATATGGTGGATGGTGAACAAGTAGAAGTACGGGGTTCTTCTTCGTATAGCGAGGAATTATTTGCTCACACTACCAAGAAGAGTTGCGAGCGAGCAAAGGTTTAGTGGTGCTGTGCTTATTTATACACCACTATGTAATCAACTTGGAGGAGATAAGGCTTCGAAAATTTTATTTTTGAAGTTCAATATTCCTCTACTAAAATTTAATTATCACTTTGTTGTTAAAAGATAAATGCGAATATTCTATGTATCGTAGTGATCAACACATTGGCAGCACTAGCCGATCCCTACGATTTGAAAAAAAAAAACTTACTGATCTTGTCTGATTGGTATGACAAAAAATTCAAAAAAAAAAACACAACAGTGGTCACTATTAAGCTACAATATTCAGATACAAATAAATTACGAAGAACTATATGTATAAAGAAAAAGAAAGAGATTATAAAATGTAATTTACTTTCTTCTTTTATTCATGAATACCAATTTTATATCTAGAGAGCTACTTCTTCTGCGTCATCGATGATGATCATAAATATTGTGATATAAGTATTATGAAGATATCTTCATTTGGACCAACGTTTAATGCTCTGCTTTGCTTTTGTGCTAATTTCAGCAAATTGCATCATTTGGCATGTTCACTAAGCAGGCACTAGGACCGATTCAGTGTATATTTTTATACATAAGTATGTATACGAGTGGAGGGGACTTGTTTCTTCAACTAAACGTACGGAAACGCATAAACCTGTAATTTTTATTATTTGCTGTGGAGGCAGTGAGTTAGTCTTAAACTCTTTGTAAGTGGAGATTGTTTAAAGACGCTCTGGGTGAGTTTCAATAGCACAGTAGAAACTTGGAACATTAAAGATAGTTTCACAGCTTATGCTATTCTTGCTTGGTTCCAATTACTTGTTGAGGTTATGATTTAGCAGGCAATGAACTGAAAAGTTAGCTGATTAGTTTAATATCTTTAAGTAGAAAAAAACTGTCATTAAGTGAAAAGTCATCAGCATTGTTGTTGTTCCTGTGGTTGCCTTTCTTATTATAATTATGATTAAATTCTTTGAATGTAGTCCAATCAACGTCACATATTTTTAATGAATATAATTCATATAAAAATATAAACAAAGTTCAAATTTATACAACATTTATATTGCCATTCAAATACAAACTTATTATTTGATTTTTTTAGAAAAAGTATCTAGAGCATGCCATAATCAATCTATATTTAGTGTGGAATTTAAACTCAGATTTAATTGCTCAAATTCAACTACTTACTTACTTACATATAACTTGGTTAATAACTAAGCTAAAACAGAAACAACTACAACAACTTTAAGGCTAAACAACTGCCACGCCAAAAGTAATTTCAAGTTATGTATTTCAATTTAAACCAGCGATTCATTAACCCACCTCGTCTGCAGACCCAATATTTTTCTGGAACTACCTCATATTGATATGCAGGGCCCATTTTCTATGAAAGTCAGTTAATTGTTTCGTTTATATTTTCGATTAATACAATATATATTTTACAAAAAAAAAAAACTTAATAATTTTATGTTGGCAGGATGAGTCTTCATCAAATGGCGGGATTTGTGGTAAATATTGCTATAATGTTGAAAATTTGTGGATGCAAGGGAACGCATATCACAGTTTAAGAACCGCTGCTTTAGACAACTTGCATTTTATTGCTATTGCTGTTGTTCTTTATGTCGCTAGTTCACTATTTGCTTTTAATATATTTTGCCACTCACTTCGAGCACCCGTTATTGTTATACAAGTTGTTGTTATCCACAAAACGTTCGGCACTTTAATTTGCATCAAAAGTTTGTTACATCATAGAAACCAATTGTGTTCATTTGGTAATATTCTTCAAATATTTACTCCACTCAAACAAATCATAGAAAGAAAGAGATCAGCAAAAGGCCTTAAGTATGGAAACAAAAAAATTACAATGGACACCGATATTCTTCTCTGTTCATAGCCTCCACTACTTGAAATGAGCTTCTTATTTTAAAAATAATATAATTTCCCTTATTTCGATTGGATTTTGAGGCTAAAACATATATTACAAGTTATTTCAGTTTAGCAAATACTGATTAATATATAATTTGAGGCCCAGATATTTTTCGACTATAGAAATGTAAGAGTTATGTTGTTAGTCCTTACAAGTTTTAATTAGTTTTCTTTAGTGTGTTATGAAATAAATTAAGTTTCACCAATGTTTAGCTCCACTGATTAGGAGAAACCAACGAACATAAAAAAGAAGATTTCATCCTTTGTAGGACTTAGTGTTTCCAACAAAAATATTGTATGTCATATTTTGTGAATCACAATAACAAAGAAGAAATCTCCATGATTTTAGTAAACAAATGGAATAAAATGTGTTAAGTACTTACTATTATTAATTTTTCTGTGAAAAGTTTAAGTGTTTCGATATTGCTAAAGCATATTTTCTACTCTCTGTTGGTTTTTTTTTTACAGCTTTTTTTTTTTGTAGTGTCGCGCCACATTCATTTGGAAACTTGTCTTCGATATTCGTAACAAGCCAAATTTGGGGTGTGGAGCAACAGAAATGGAAGAAAATAATAAGAAAAAAAAATTTGCAAGCATTGCAAACATGAACGAGTCTAACAAAAATTATTGTTTCGATAGACAAGATACACTACTCTGAATTTTGTAACCAAACGAATGAATTTCAGTTTGCAGTTGTGGCGTTGATTTTTTCCTGTTAATTTGAATTTGATTAAATGCGACGTCATTTAAAATACAATACATATTCCTTTGCAATGACATCTGTATACCCTATAAAATCTTTGTTGATAACATATATAAAAATATCCAAGTATATACCTATGTCAGTATTTCGTTGAGTTCTTAAGGATTCCAGAATCGGGTAACCCAATCATGTAATATTTGCTAATTAACTTGTTAGTCAAATTCAATAAATTAGTATACTAAATAATAAGGAATATTGCATTCATTAAACTGAATGTAAATTTTAAATATTATACTAATACACGGAGCTACTTTATAATTTTTATTTTCATTTGAAATAGTGAATGGAATAATTAAGTACAGTAAATATGGTAGTCATGATGATGTTTAATTCCAAGGAAAAACGAATTGCAAATTTTGCTTGTCTAACTTGATTTTAAATTGAACATAAATAACATAACAATAAACCTATAAAGTCTCGTTCTGTAGAACTGCTTATGTACGTCGATATTTGAACAAACGATATGCAAAACTTGTAAGACAAGATTTGAAAGTCATAAACATGTGGATTGCAGCTGCCCACAAAAATACTCTGGATTTACTTACTTACTATGGTACATACACATTTACTCATGGAGCGTGGTTCTATTTGTTGAACTGAACAAAAGTGAACTGGGTTGAAAGTCTCTCTTCCATCTTGTCTATCTTTTTTCATCGATGGAAACGCCCAATCGAAGTCTAAGATATGGAGAAAAAAAAGCTGTAGGCTTTTGACTAATCGCAAACGGATGTTACCATTTAAATTTGCATTTTGCTTCAACTGACCAGAAGCCGAGCCGACTTGAAAATACATTAAGCACTTCTTTGCTTGAATTGCGGATGAAAAATTCCTCCAATGACGCTGAACTGATTGCAATGAGGAAGCAAGCAACAAAAAAAGTGTTTTTAGCAACACCAGGGAATCAAATCAGATTTCACTCAAATGTCATAACTTGAAGGGTCTTGAGATACAAAGTTCGATAAAACGGGAAAAAATCTTGATGTTTTTGCTAATAACTTTGACTGTTTTTTCTCATCTTTTACTGCTTTTAAGATGACAACATTTGCGATAAGTGCCAAGAGAATCTGACAGCAAAAGCAAATTATTCATCAGCCACATCAGCATCATAAATCGATAAAGTTCTTTGTTATGTGCAATCACAATCGGTGTGAGAATCTCATGTGATTATCATTGTATCAGAAAAGCTTTTAGCATTTTATTGGTATTCTCTTTTATAATATTGTATTGTGTATGACTGATCATACACTTGTCAAACCCTTAAAGCTTAATGTCTTAAACGAAAGCATTCTCCGGTTTTGTTATGTTCCATAAATAAGTCAAATTCTATCAGTAAATTGTGTAAGTATCCTTAATACGAAGAGAAACAAGATCTGAGTTTGTAGGTATATAGCTAAACCTAAACAATCGATTGAAAATGTGTTTACATAGAAATATAGAATTGTTGAAGGTCCTCACTGCCGGGAATCCTTGAAACCCTTAAATGTATTGTGAAATACAAATAGTAAAGTAAAAAATTCAATCAAAACAATTATCATTTTTGTTGATAAAATGTGATCCTTAAGTCATCATGGATACGCCATTCCTGACCTATTAGATTATACATACCTCTGGTACGAGTATAGTGTCTTAAGTTATAAACTCTTAATAAAAATGCATTCAGTTTTTATAACATACAGATGTATGTATTCCTTTTTTTTTTTTTTGCAATAAATTAATGGAACTAAGTTGTCAATTCATCATAGCATATTTGTACGTATACGTGACCAGATTAAGCGAATCCTAGAACTTGGATATTCACAATTAGTTCACATCTGATCATCTGACATACCTATCTTCATCGATTCTATGAATTTGCAGTGACTATGCTATATTATCAACCAACATAACTTAAGGCCCACCCGCAATACTGTCTTGACTGTCTTCTTAAGACAAATGACACATTTTGTTGCCATTGCAGATAGTTTCTAAGCTACCGATTTGATCTGGTAAGGTCTACTTATGCAGTCTGTAGTCTTACTGACTTACTAAGCAAACTGATTATATATAGGTTCTCGTTTTTAGCTTACCTCATAAACATAAAAAGCTACTTTAGCTGCGTTCTAGAAGACTGAGAAACAATAAAAAATAAGTTGAAAAAAAACTATGTTGATTTTATTTTCTCAACATCAATTTGGAAGATCTTACTCATTCTGAAATTGAGAGTGGGCATTGAATATATTACTACACATACGTATAAATATGTATTTTTGTATATATGTATGTGCATACGTTAATGTTGCATGTTTTGTAGGCGTTAGTGGCGGCAACGTGGCGTGTTTAATTCGTTATCAGAGTCTTAAAGAAAATAAACCAAGAGAGTGAATTGTTGGACTCTCAACATTTTGTTAGCATTTCTTACATTTGTAACCCAGAAGGAATTCGAAGCTAAGAGCAGCCCAAACCAGGCATCACAGTGCCTATCATATCCAACTTAGTTGTAGATACATACAATAAGCAATCAAATTTAAATAGGCAATTATTTGATATTACACAAATCTATGAAACCCTTATTGAGTGGAGTATCAATGATTTCCGTGTTCAATGTTTGAACATAAACATTGTAAGGCTATAAAAACTATTACAAATGTATTCTGCCACAAAACTTTATAAATCTATAAAAACAATATCAGCAACAAAATTAAAAACAAACAAAACAATGCTCAGATTGAATATGAATTTTGTTATGGATCATTTAAATAATTTTTTGGATATGCAAATCAAGCTTAAGCTCGCTTTCATCGAGTTCTCTTTCAACAATAAAATACTACATACTATATTTTTCTAGTGTTAATAGTTCACTGGCATAGTTGTGCTGAGGTTATTGTTATTATTATAAGTAGAGCTCTCTGCTGTTCTTTAAAGAATTGTTTGAATAAAATTAACATGGAAAATCACCGCGACATCTGTGCTCAACTATCAAATATTCATGAACCAAATATGGAAAGATTTAGAGGAAATTAATATTTTGGAAAATATACATTCATAATTATGGGTTTCTGTGTCAAATAATCAAACGTTTCTTTTAAAAGAATATGATAACTGATCAGACTACTTTGTTATTTTCATTTTGGGTTAGTAACAATAAACTAGTTTTCTCCTATTATTTGACTATTGTTCTTTTCTTCACTTAAGATAAACTTAAATGCAAAGCATCCATAAAAATCACACCATCTTCTCGTTTTCATTTAGTTCATTTAGTTAATCATAACAAAATGGCATTAAAATTGTTGGAAAATATTCATAAGTTATGTTTATTGATGCAAATTCCAATACAAATCAAATAGAAATCGGCATCGATGGGAAATTTTTGAATGAAAACTTTAGGTGTATCGGTCAAAAAACTAGTGGAGTTAAGATGGAGTGCTCGCCTCGAAGATATGTGCAGCAGCAGAGAAAACGCCAATACAAAAGAAGCAGCATCAACACTCTTACCAGTTTTGTGTACCCTCAGCATTTTATGCTACATTTCCTTTTGATGTTAAGTCTTAGTTGAAGTTAACCAGACACAACACTATATACAAACTTCTGGGCTATTGCTGGAAAAGTGTGTCATTAAAATCAAAGCCCTACAATTTTTTCTTCATAGTCAACGTATCCAAATAGGCAGCTGCAGAATGTCAGAATATCTTGATAAATAGAATATCTTGATAAATAGTACTGAGAACTAGGCAATCGTAACAGGGTAATGGACAATATTCTCATAACAATTGTTCAGCCTAAAAATCTGCTTACGTCAACAGAAGTATAACTTCGCGGTGTAGTTCCAAATCTGACAAAAAACTATAATGAATTTTCAGCAGAGGACATTATTTTTGGAGATTTTATAAATGAGGCTTCACTTGGAAGCCATAATTCTTTCCAAGAAGCGGTCTAATGGATTACGGTTTGAGCTCTTGAAATTGTAGACATACAGCATTTCAACAGGTAGACCGAAATATTTATATGGGAGCTATACGATCCAGGTCTTTAAATATATAAGGATGGTGGTGGTGAATTGAAACTAGTGTACAAATTTCCTGAGTTTGATTGGGGGTTTAATGAAGAATATATGGTAAATAGAAAAAAAAAAATCAAAATAAAATCTGTAGTAAACAGATGGCATCTGGTTCCACTTATACATATGTTTGTTATGCATGTGAATGTTGATGTATGGTATAGAGAAAGGGGCGAAAGTAAAGTTGGTGATAATTAAATACAACTTGATGTTTGTTTTTATATATTGATAGTTGCTAAGAGCCTCAAAAACGTTCAATATAAATTGTCCAAAACTTCACCCCTTATATACAACTACTCAGCACATGTCAAAGAATTCAACTGACTTTAAGTTAACAGTTAGCATCAAGTTACAAATATCTATTCAACAACAACAACAACAACAATAACAACAACAACAACCACTAAAACAGCAACGTAAAATCATAATAATAATAATAATAATAATAGCAACAACAAAAACAATACATTAACCCGGCGCATGCCTCATTTAATAAAAGTTACTAGCAGCTGCTATAAGACACTATCAGCGATTGAGAAAAGATATGAACGAATAAAACTGAATAGAACAGAACAGAACAGCACAGAACAGAACAGAGTAGACCAGAGTGGATCAGATCAACTTCAGAAGAGAACAAGAACATTACAAACATACAGAAAGACTGACTGACTGACTGACTAACTGACAGTCAGACAAACAAACAGATAGTCAGAATGTTAAGGAGGCAAAGAGCAGCTAAGAAGAAAGAGGCAATTGGAATAAGGAGAACAACGAGTAACGGACAACAAACTGAACAACATAAAACAATAAAGTCGCATTGCTGCTGCAGCAAAGAATAATCGCATAAATCATGCGGTCTGCAGTAAATGTTGCTGCCTTATGGCAACATAAGTACAACAACAACAACAGCAACAACAACAACACAAAGCGACAAACCAACTAACGTGTAATATACGAAACTATTGGGTATTTGAAAGAGATCGGGGAAACTGGGTTGGGCGTACAACTTTAACAGCGGCAACACTTTTCTTGCTTTAAGCCAAATTTATAGCGATCTAAGTGGGTATAAAGCCCTCATTTCGCGTCAGTTGTGCAGGCCAAGTTGAAAGGCACATATCGCGAAATCGTTACGAATCTTTGTTGTTACTATAGTTGCTGCTGTTGTTGTTGTTGTTGTTGTTGTAGCATTGAACTGTGTGCTTTGTGTTTGGACAGAAAAAGCCGCTTCTGGCCATTGAACATGATTTGGTTTTTAGTCTTCGATTTTCAATGGCGTTTGTTCAAAAGACAAGACAAAATAAAACAATAGAATAGTGGTGCATTTGCCAAGAAACGAAGAAAGACAATAATAAGTTAAAACAGGGAATAGAAACAATTGCAATGGCCTTTCACTTTAATGTAGCCTCCTGCCCTAAGCTTTTCCAAAATGCATACTGTTTACCCGGCTTTTTATTCCTAAAGTATTGGTGTAAGCCAACGGTTTTTTAACATTGCCTTTGTGTTAAAGCCAGGAAAGAAAGCTTTAAACTTCCACACAAAATTTGTATTCTCTTGAGTTAACATCTTAAAAAGTTTTTAAAAATTGATTAACGTTTAGCTAAAAATGTCTAATCCTAAAACTAAAAGATATTGGTGCTAAAGAGAGCATATGAAAGATTGATTCCACAGTAAAAATTGTTAAAACGTTTTCAAGAACTTGCACCATCAGAATGTATGCTTCAGAAGACAGAGTCAAACAGGTACAAGGCAAGGGAGAAGAACACGGTATTTTTAAAGTTATGATTTTTTGTATAGGGACTACCTCTACCAGTACCTAAGATAATTATGGTTTTAACCTATCAGCTGTGTAAGACAATAAACTGCATACTATACCATATGAGAACACAGCATGCATTCACATGGACGGACTGTCGGGTATTGTTTAATAGGTGCTCCACTTAAACTGAAAATTTCCTCATGTACTTTTTGGAATCTTCGAAAAACATCATATCAAAGTCATAATCAAATACATACTATTGTGAATGTTTTAAAACTGGTCACCACATAACTAAGAATGTCGAATCTTAAATTTAAAAGCTAGAGAGACCACCTGTAAGTTTGGTCACATATTTAAATTTTTTGGAGCTAAGTTGAGATCTGCTGCCATCTGTTGTAGCGAGTGGATTGTTCAGAGCTTCCTCCACGCGACTTTGATGTCTATTCCTTGAAAAACTTCATAGAATTTCCTAAAGATCTAATTAAACCGCAGCATGACAAGAGAAAAAAATAAAAAGTTTTAGGAAAACTGCACAAATATTTACCATACATAGTGATTCCGTAGGATTATGGTATATTTTAAAACTGATCTTGAAAAGCACCTAAAAAAGATTTAATTTGAAATATAAAATTTATTTATTGTACTTGTAGCATGATGTTAGAACAAAGATTTTAAAGAATTTAAGTTTACATCACATTCGCCTTACTTTAACAGGGTGCGGTTCCGCATGCAACTTCACCTAGAAACATACCAATGACCAAACTCATCTACCATAGCTTAACCAACCGAACTGAGACAGCACTAAGTCCTACTTGTTCAGGATGATTTCAACAACCTAGAAACTTAGTGCTCACTCGTGCGCAACTTCAAAAAACGAATTTTCCCTCGTTCCCTCTCTGTCTCTAACTCTCATTCTTTATCTTTCCTATTCTTTGTTTGTTTCTTCGATTGTCTGTCTATATAGACAGTGGCTATATGTGTCTCCATCTTTGGAGCACCCGCTAAGTGATATTTTTGCGGCGAAAGATTATTTCCACGCGCGCGATTTTTGCTTTGTTGCGGTTAAAAATTCTTTCCGCTATCAAGAGACTTTCGTCTCTTGTTTTCCTTTTTCCCTTTTTCTTTTACAATTTTCCTGTGTTTTAGTTTATGGGGCTCCTCTTGTTCACAAACTTGTGTTAAATCTTGTGCGATGAAAACTTTTGGAAATGGAAAAATCATTTTAAATCATAAGCCTTTAGTTGACGCCAAGTTGGTTTTTTCAGTCATAACTTGACAAACGACAGCATGTGTCCAGGATTTTGTTAAGCAAACTACCGTAACAAAAAGTTACTCCAAGTTACTGAAATAATTCTTGTGGCAATATCTTTTAACAAGAAAGGCTTAGCAGTAACAGTTAGAGTAGACGCAGGTGTTGTTTGCCAAAAAGGTACAGCATCGTAATAAAATATTTATGACTTTAAAGAAAAGATTTCGATAATTAAATTTAATTGAATGAAAATATGACGCACGTGTATAAATTTCAGTATTTCGTGACTATATTCGCTTTCGTATACATTTGCCGCCTTGCTTCAGGTTGGAAGATAAAACAACATTTGCTGTGGTGAAATTTTTACTATTTAATAAAATAATTCTGATTTAAGATACTCACAAATATCCAAAGAAGAAAGAGAAAATAATTTTGAATCTTCCATGGCTGCAAAAGTTCTCTGTCGTTTTTGTTTACTGTTTGACATGGGAACCATAAAGATGCCATATAATTTTTTGGAGTTCGTTCAACTTAATCCAGCTAAATTCGTATATTGTAGATTAAGCCTAATTACATTATTTACCCGAAACAAGTGAATAGTCAAAACAAAATAGTTTACCGTGTTAAGCAGCGAAATTGACTGAAAAGGTTGTTAATGCCATCGTAATGAATATCATCATTGTGAACATGTATGTGCCTGCTTTTACTTCCAGCAGATTAACCCCCTGTGGTCATTTTCTGGTTCTAAACTAGAAGAAATGGTTAAGAGGAACGATATTTAGATCAGCACAGGGGATAGGTTTTAAGAACCTTTAGAAATCTTATTGGGAACGTGCCTATTTAAAAGAATTTTGCCTAAACAGTAAAAAATTAAGGAAATGAAAGTTCTGATCAATTTGTGTCTTGTAGAGCTTTATTATGTAAAGTTACATAAAACATAACGTTTCTCATCTTTGTATTACATGTTACCAGTCCATGAAGTGTCTTGTATTAGAAGTACCATTGAATTTTAAGCTTAAATTCCAAACTGACACTATACAAAGGGGTCTGGCATCCTACTCACAAATCAAACGTATTCAAGTCACCCAGAATAAAGCCCTTCGAAAAATAACTGATGCGCCATTGTTCGTCAAAAATAGTACTCTACATAATGATCTCCAAATGCCTTCAGTTTGGGAGGAAATCAACAGGCACACTAGCAGATATAACGATCGGCTGATCTCTCACCTCAATCCACTTGCAAATGAACTCCTTAACCATAACTGCCGTAGGTGACTTAAAAGACTCCATCCTAGTGATCTACGTCGTGGACGCCAAATACGATGATTTTATTAACCATAAATTTATAAATATAATATACTCTTCCCTGCCAATATGTGAGACCTATGTCTTAGAAGCACCTTGGTATTTGATTGGCGTAATAAAAGATAAACAAAAAAATTAAAATTTTTTTTCGATTAAGCGGTGCATAGTAAATGATAGACACCCACAACCAAATGAATGAAAAAGTGTATTACTTGGAAAGTACCTACTTAGGAAATTGATTACCGATATCAACGGCAGTGAATTTACTGAATCTTGACATAATCACTTTTAGCTTCTACTGGCCACATCAAAGTACGATATTATGGGACGCTGCTACCCTACTGACTCAATAAAATATAACTTTCTTACTTAATAAATAAACTTACAAGTTGGATGTTGTAAGATTTTGCTCTCAAAGCAAACGCTTCTCTTCTCTTTCTAAACTTCTTAAATTGCCAATCTCTGATTTTCAGGAATCTTGCTTGGGTTAATGCTTGCAAATTTTTACTGCAGCAAAAATGTGATGAACCAATTGGATCTGTAAACCCCACCATCATAAAGAAAATAATATTTGTCTCATTAAAGATCGAATGATGATTCGTAAGCTCCTTAATAACAAATATGTTATCCAGTGTTTAATATGAATTTATCCATCGCTCTACTAAAAGTTTCAATAGAATGCAAAAATATGAACAAATGTTTTATTTTAAAGTGCGTTGCATCTTTCTTTCTTCAGTCAACGGTTGAAATGTCTTATTGGGTATATTTTAAACCTCTTCTATTTTTAGCAGTCGATAAATTGTCTTTTAAAAAGTTACAACGATAAAGTGTTAAAACTTGTTGCTTTTTATGTAACCATATATTGTGTATCAATATACCTTTGACATAAAGTAAGGTACATTTAATTTGTAATAAAACTTGTAACTTGTTGAAAGGAACCACATCAAAGTCTTTATTAACTCCATAGTTTCAGCATAATTATATCTCGTGATAAGTTTAGTGAATTTGATTTTAGTGATTTTACCAAGTATTTCAAGATCAATTTTATAAATTCACATGTGGATTTTTCGCGAAAGGTATTTATGCTTCGTTGACACTGAAATTAGAGTTGTTCATTGTTTTGATTTTACTTTCAACTGACGCCTTGCAATATAAAGTACTTGTGTACATATATACATTGCACAATCGATTTCAGCTTCCTTGATTTACAATTCAAGTAGTAAATGTCATTTCATCAGCATCAGTAGCAGTGGCGGTGGCAGTGGCAGCTATGTACATCAACAGCCAAAGCTACAGAAATTCAATGACTTCGATTGACGATCCGACGTTTCTTGCTCATGTGACACATTGCTCCATTAATTTGATGGATTGTAGAGTTTTCTACTTCACTGACTTCGGTAACAAGTTGCACAAAAAAGAAAACATTCAGAAGGAAAACAAATTAAACTCAAAGGAACGCAACACTAGTAGTATTCGAAAAAGGCTGAAATCCACAAAAAAAGAATAATATCTTGTAAATTTATGCCTCCTGTCTGCCAACCAACAACGAGTTTGATGCTTGAGTGAATTTTTGTGTTAAATATTAACAGTGTCGAAAGGCAATTATGGCACTACCATACAGCATACAGCACTGACTAAATCTGTAGACAACTTAAGAGACAAGGCTATGCTAGCGATGATTATTTGGCATGTGTTTCTGAATCATTTATAATGCAATCATATAACTTTTAATTTGGAACTTTTCCATAGATTTAAGTTTTTGCTCATTACGGTTCGCATGAGTAGATAGATACATGTGTATATTTATGTTCTTTAATGGAAAAACGCATTTCATACATACTACAATTTTATTATTCACCATAGCAGACTAAGGACGCCTCCACATGTCGAAAGGTCCTTTGGAAGCATCACACAAGTGCATTCAAAATATGTTCAGGAGCGTTCAAATCTTAAGAAGAGAAATGAAAAATATCCCTCGAATTATTTGCTTTCACATTCAATAAAGTAACATAAAAATCATATATTTCTCTGTCGTGCCGGGGCCTCATTTACTTTTACCGGTCTTAGTCCACATACATAGTACTATGCATTTACAACCTGTATGAGCTGAGGTGTTTGTTTCTAAGTCCTTAAAGACTGTGCCATAGTTCAAGCTACTTACATGTTACACAACAAACACATGTGTTTGCTCCTCAATCATTTCTTTTAAAACCGACACACCTGCATCTTTTGCGCCGCATCTTCTAGACTTGTATTTCTTGGCAAAAGAGCTTGGCCATTATTTTTTAGAGACCTCTTTATACCTTGTTAAACATTTTGTGCGACCACAGACAAGACTCCTTCATGGCAGCCATGGCACGCTCGACAAGCAAAACGATTTGTTAAACGGATGCTCATGTTGTGCTGCCGACTCACAGGTTGCCAAACTGCCAAGCTGGCAGACGACCAAGATTCAAACAAGCCAAGCACACCTGCTTCCAACTTTTCTTCCGTCCTTCCAATTGTTGTTGTTTCAAGTAAGTTTTCCGTAAAGGAAATTCACTAAACTCAATAGGCAAATATGATTACAAAGTATACTATTGTATATTCTACTTCTTCGTTTAAAGTGCAATAACAAGGGGAAACACCTTTTATTTTGTCCTGAAAAATGCCTCCAAAACAACTTGAAACTTTTTCGTACTATTGTATTGTGTGTGTATTTATTGTATATTTAGTTTAACCGAAAATTTGATATGTATCTTCAAATGCGATTTGCATAATGGATGCAATGGTCACAAAATCATTAACATGCAACAGAGCGAATGTTAAGAAAATAAATCCAGTGGTAGCGAGAATTAAAAAGTTGAAATGGAATTGCGTTAATCCTTAGAGATGCATAATAAACGATTCTCAATGACTTTCATGAGTTTTCTTCTTCATATTTACCACAAACAAACTCGAAATCATTGTCTGACTGCCTCTCCGGCTGTCAGCCCGTCTAACCGTCTGCCTGTCTATCAGAATGAATATTTTGTATGTCTTCTGCCACATAGTAGTATTTCCTGTTGATGCAATTGCAACTATTGCAATTTTTCTGCATTTTCCTTTGGAGTCTATTTTTCTTATTGCTGATGTTTGCTGTTGTTGGTGCTGGTGCTGGTGCTGGTGCATTGCATTGTCCCTGGAGGCATCATTCCTTTGCCTGCAATTGAAAATCAGAGCACGATTGTCGTCGTCATAGTCGTTGCTGTCGTCTTGGTTGCCGCTCGCCTGCTTCCAACGTGCGACATACGTTGATAAATTCCATGCTTCATATGGCATGAAGTGCAATACCTTTTGCTGCAACGACACACAACTTCATATGCGACAAGTAAACAACAACAGCACCATGTAGGAACAGAGGCAGGTACAGAAAGCATACAATGGCGGGTAGCAACAGCAGGAGGTAATACTCACTGGACGCGCATAATGATGATGATGATGGGAGTGGAGTGGTGTGAAGTGAGCAAAAGAGTGGGCATAAAGTTCTATAGATTATGTCTGTAACCAGGGAGCCCATTCAAAACTTAATATAAGTAATATCACAGTAAGTCAAGACGATGGCAACATTGCCAACATTGGCAACATAAAATGCGTTTGTCAACGCAATCATTTTGAGTGGATTTGAGTCAAAACAAAAGCAACAAGAAAAGCTTGGCAGATATTGAAAAAATGTGTTGAAAAGCATTTTCCATCACATCACAGATCAATATATGTGTTTCTGTCGTATTCTGTAGACAAGAATTGACTTTTGTCTTACTAAGTATGCATGTGAGTCATATGGTTTCCAAACTCAGAGAGTTACAACTTTGAATTTGTTTATATGTCATGTTATATTAAGTTTGAATAACAAAAATTGATGGATGCTAATATAGGTAAACTCAATGAATCCCAAAATCAACTGATAGACAACAAAATTTACCATTTACCATAATGGGTCACTAAGAATTGTTATTTCTTTTTGTCATTGTAGTGTTGATTGCATAACAAGTTCTAGCATTAAGTATGCTGAGTTTTGTTAGTATTTACGATATATTGTATTAATAAATTTTAGTTCTTTAAAAAAAAAATGAATTGTTATTTTTGGTTTTGAAATAAATGACAAAAATAACTGCAATTAATAAAGGAGAATAGAACTTTCACTAAAACTTTATGGTTATTTAGCAAATTATTTAATTTATTTATTATATTTAAAATAATTGTCATACTTGGTGATTTGGGACAAATGTTAAGAGCATCGATTAACCTAAGTCTCTACGTTTTGTAAACCGGATAAGAAAATATTTTATATTGTTGGAAAATTTTCTTATTTCAACCATAAATCATTAACATTGATACATGACCCAGTGCGAATTGCTGCTCTTATTTCTATTTATTGTATATGAGATTCATACTGTGACCTCCTCCTCCTCCTTCTCCTAACCTACCATAAATCAATATATTTATGTTTATATTAGCAAAAATTTATGCATTTGTTTTTTGCACCTTTGGAAATTGAACCATAAAATGAAAAATATTGTAGCAAAACTAATATTTTTTCAAGATCAATACACTTTTACATTCGGTCAAACCACTTCCTCCGAATGAGGAGTCTCTAAGACATGCGTTTTGAACAAATCAACCGGTTCTTCAGACGTCGAAAAACGTTGACCTTCCAATTTGTTTTTGTTATGCGGAAGCAAAAAGAAGGGATTGAGGGTTGTCAGGACCGTACGATTTCTATCAATTCGAAGTTTTGGATGCTTAGCAAGCATCTTGTCAGATCCAACGAGTGGAAGCTCACAATGCCGTTGTGGAAAATAATTTGATTTCGGTGTTTCGCTTTCCTTAATTAGAAAAAAATCTTATTGATCGCATTTCAATTTGCGAAACTTTTACTGAAACGGAATAATCTGCAACCTTTTCTATCCAAATTGATACTTGACGATGAAAAATGGGTAGCATACGACAAGAATGTGAGAAAAAGGTCATGGTGTAAACAAGGTGAGCATGCCCAAACCATTGCAATGCCGGCGCTAACTACGACACCTCCCACCTGGGCAAACGATAAATTCGGAACTCTATTGTCAACAACTAACAACACTGAATGCAACGTTGAAGGAAAAACGGCCACAATTGGTGAACAGAAAAGGCATAGTGTTCAACAGACATCTTTGATGACTCAGCAAAAATGGAGGGAACTCGGCTGGGAAGTGTTAATGCACCCACCATATAGTCCGGACTTAGCACCGTCTGATTACCATTTATTTCGCTACATGCATAATTATCTTTATGGCGTAACAATGAATTCCCTAAACGACCTTTTTTTTATATTGCGTTTCAGCCTTTTCTTCCAACTACTTGGATCGATATGGCTTGAAGCTTGATTTTTTATATGAACACTTATCCTTTTCAAATGAGACCTCGCACCAGGATGCATTCACAACACATCTCAGCACTTTGTTCTGGAACCTTTGTATTGACTTTATATTGCTAGATCACGAGCAGCCCTATAACTGGATACCTTAAGTCCATATAGGTCTAAGTATTTTTTTTAGCCAATACATTTTTCTGAATTTTAGTTCAAGTTCTAAGCGAGTGCAAACGGTATTACGCCAGTTTTTTGATCAGAAATCCCAGATTTTCTACAAAGACGGGATTATGGATTTACCCGAAAGATAGCAAGCTTATCAATAACAATGGAAAATATTTGACAAATAAAGTTGCTTTGTTATATGAAAAATATTGTTGAAACATAATTCTCAATTTCGGAAGTTACTTTTCAACCAATCCAATCGTATACAATAGAACCAAATATAAAATGAAACCCACGTTTTGAAGCTCGGTGATACAGAGTAATTTAAATTTGCTATTATAAAACAAACTCTGTTCCACCAGCACTCTTTCAATTTAGTTTTAGTTTATTCATTCAAATAAATAGTGATATCTCAAATCTTGATTCAACAATTCTTAAAAAGTATCTTACAATTTTGTATCTTAGTTAATAGGTCAACAAATCTAACTAGTTGATAAAGACCAGCAAATTGGACCTTTAATTTTTTATTCTTTATTTATATTCTTATTTTCTGTACACATAAAAAAAATAAAACTAGAAAACTATAATTTTAGAAGCATTTTCCTTTTATAACTAAGAAAACCATTAGTTTTTGTTCCGTCAAAAGGATTAAATGATCGATCAAAACATAAATAACATATATAGTTAAGAAGCAGTCGATTTTCGTTTTAATTTATTATAATCTTTTGTGCATAATATTAAGATATCAAACCATTTTTTTTTTTTTTTGTGAAATATGAAATAAACAAAAAAAAGAATTGCAAGAACATTGTAACGCATGATGGGAATGTTGTAGTACCAAATAAAATCGAGAAAAAAACTTCATTTTACCATCATCTACTACTAGTAAGTAAGGAGTAGTTACCGTTAAACTTTTAGTAACATACTTTTAAATATTTTGTACCATCTCTCTCAGATTTACTACTTGTATTTTTATCACTTTCAATGATTTCTTTTTTAATGCAAACCAATTGAAAATAACCATTTAATTAATATGCAAATATTTTTGGTGAAATGCGATAAATATCACATTATAACACTCACCGAATCTACTTTCCAAAACCAAAGAAGGAAGATGCAAAGAAAGCTAAAACACATTCATGCTTTTAACACGCAATTTGCAAATCGAAGAAAATTTCAACAGGAAAACAACGACGCCGCCATGGAACAGAGCGGGAACTAAGGCATTCATTTGGTCATAAATCTTGATATGGCGCGCCCACTCGGTCAGATTGGTCCCATATTCCATGGACATATGTATGTACAAGTATGTAGGTATGATTGTATGTTTGTGCAACACTTTGGTGTCACGAATTGCAACAATTAATTTTCATACGCAACTACGTACATCTTAGTATGTAATGTGGCAGCAGCCAGCCAGCTACCAAGCTACTGTCACTAAAACTACATGCAACGTGTAACGTGGAACTTGCAACTCGCAGCCTTCATGCAAGACCAACAACAAAAACTCCAACAAATTGTCTATCGTCGTGTAAAGATTTTGTTGTTGCGCGCGTTTACAATTCTAGGAAAATAAATTTAAATAAACTTGAAGGCAAATCACACTATCAACACTAACTTTGTATTTATAGTACGTAGGTATGGGGATGGATGTGATATGAAGATAGAGCTAAAGATGTTTAAGCGGAGGTGGATACTTTTGTGTGGATTGGATAGAGGACGACATTACATATGCGGAGGCAGACAACTGATAATCGCAGCCAGCGTGTGTCTCGGATTAGGAGTTAAAGTTAAGAATTGAAAATGCAAATTTTCAAAATAAAATCAAGTGAAGTGACTGCGACTTTAGTCACTTGGCTGACTGTCTGCCCGTCTGTCTGGCGTCTGTCTGTTAGTCCCTTTGTCCCGATTCAAGTGTCTGTCTATGGTTTGATGTTGCTACCGAATGCGGAATGAACGGATGAGGCCACAAGTGTTTTAACATTGTTTGCATAGCACATTACGTGATTTTTTTTTAAAAAGTCGACAACACCAAAACTTAAACATCTTCGGGTGTTCACTGGCGGACTATACTCCTCGGTGTTCCGGGGCGGTAAAATAGAAATATATGAATTTAGAATTGAACAGAGCTTCTATGAGACCATTTTTAAGAAAGGAATTTAAAGTAAAGGGGTGACTTTTTTTTAGTCACTGAGCCCATTACTTCAGTAGGATTTGATTCAGTCTTATTCTTGAATTTGGAAAGCTACTTCCACCTTTAGTCCGCCAGTGAGGCTGCTACTGCTAAAGTTTAAATTGGAATTGGCTGCTGCGCTCTCTCTTTTAGCTACATTTGCTTGATTTGGTTTTGCGTGTTTGTAGCGTGTTTAAATTTGAATAAAGTGCGACTTTGTTGGCGTTTGCAAGGGTCCACGATGGCGGCAGGTGATGGCGGTGTTGATGGTGGGCGGCAGCAAGTGTCTGCACTCGATGTATTCCAATTGACGCCTCCGCAACAAATGTAAAGCATGGAACTAACACCAATATCAACATCAAATACTATTACTTTATACCACTGTAGTTCTACTTAGTAGTATGAACTTGCGACAAGATTTGTGTTTTATGGATTTCATTCGATTTTGTCGCTCGAAGCCGACTTGGATGAATCGATTTTTGGTTTGTTTCAAGTGTTCATTCGTTTCCAAGTTGACTTCAACACGCGCTAAGTTATGGTGCACGATAAAATTGTTTGCAACTTGACGACATTTTTTGTGTGGAAAGGTATCCTCTAGATTCAGAGAGTCAGTCAGTACAGGAATGAGTGAGTGTAAGTCTGGCCGAAGATTAAGCGAGCGTCTTTTAAATGCACTTAATGCGATAAATTAGTGTTTGTGTCTTCATTATATTGAAGACATCTCTTGCTGCATCTTAGCTCAATGTGATACCCACTAATGTTGCATGCAGTTAAAGGAGTTACGGTTGTATTAATCGAATGTAGTTATAGGTATGTTAAGAGGAACATCTTCTTTGAAGTTCATAATGAAATCCTGAGAGTAAGGCACCGATATTGAATAATTCTTTCTTGTTTTTTAAAACAATATAAAAGATATTTGTGTAAAGAAAATTAATTTTTGTGGTTGGCAGATATTGTATGTACAAATCAATTTATTATTTAAAAGAAAAATAAGTCTTGATTTCAATGGGGTTTAGGAGACATTCCATGCACACAAACAGAAATATAATGTACTCGTGAAGAATACGATTATGGCATAGTGAAAAACATTCCATAGATCAATTTTGTCCCTTTCCCTAATCTTAAGCGCGGCCATACAGTTCAATTGATTTCAAGGAATTTTGGTGTGTATGGTTGGTTCCAGACTTGAACATATGATACTTTTGGATCCGATATGTGGCACAGTTTTAAAGAAATTTCTGGATGGGCGTTTGTTTTAAAAAAAAATTTAAGGAATCTATAATAAGTAGCTTGCATTTTTTATGAGTTTGTCCGTTTGTCCAAAATAAAGGGCAGCGATGTTGCAAATCCATAAACGCAGGTGTGGCGCAATTGCGTTCTATTGAAAGTGAATTACATCTCTTTTTGCTATTTTTCTATTCTTGATCGTACTGATCACACAAGTTCAAGGAATTCGGTTAGCCGTGAACGCCTGGCCTGGTATTCTAGCTATTAAATAAAAATATTCTATTAGATTCCATCTAAAAACTGACTGTCTTCCATATTTTCTTTCCGTCAGACTACTTACACAACTATCGAGCACCTTCCTTCTATATGAATGTACTCATGATGGACTCTGACAGTCTTGCTGAAAAGAATATTATTTGATAACATATGTTTTGATGACCATGAATGCGAAATTCAAATATTTAATGTTTTATACTTTCTAAGATATAAGAATTTTTTGAAATCTAATAGTAAGTTTTCCTTAATTTAGTCGCAAATATTCTGTGGGCTAACACTTTTGATTTATGCTCAGTTATTTGTTTCGGGAAAACAGACGCTCGGTCGCGCGAAGAAAAAAGTTTACAGTCTTAGGCTTCTTAACAGGGCATTGTGGGGACTCAACGACCAATGTAAATTTACTATGCCACTGTAAAGGTTTAATTTGAATTTCTATGCAACCTACTGAAATTGCAGAAAATCTTAGATTTTTTCATGAATACCAAAATCTAGGAATGCCTTGTTACAATAGGCCCAGTCGAGAATATAGTGACAAGGTAACTAGCTCCCATTCTTCCACTTATCTAACCTAAGTCACATCCTTCTTATTGTTACACACAGTTAAAAACTATTAGAAATTTCCAATTCGGTACTGACATTTTTCAAGAATTTAAGGACATAATAAAGGCAAAATATAAGAATTTCTTAATTAGAAACATTTGAATATCATGGATTTTTTTTTTTATGTCTTGTTCATTTCTTCATCTTTAGTTACTTAGCTTTATTCCTTTTGACTAATTGACTTAATCCGATTATCTCTTATTTCTAATTATAGATAATTATTCAATGTTCTTTTCCAAAGTCAAGTAAATACAAAATTTCGCCATTATAAGTGCACTGCTATTTGCCATTAAAGCTCCACCAAACACACAAATCAATTATTTGATTTCGACGCTATCAAACTCACCACTTCCTTTCACTAATCCTATACATAAAGCCAAGAACTTAATGGCACAAAATAAGAAAGAAAGATCAAGTAAAAAATGCTACCATTAACTACAAACTAAGTTAATGCAGCTGTTTCAAGGCGAGGCTTGCTCTGTTTACCATACACGACAACCATAAGTTGGTTACATCTAACCAGTGTCCAACCGATCGTAGCCGGTAGCAAAATTCTCTTGGTACATTTATGCAAAGAAGAACAAGAAAACAAAACAGAAAAAAAAATTATCAAGTTTATAGTTTGAGGAGGAAAGAAAGGAGTCGACCTGAACCTAATAAGTATTGACTAACGAACATAAGCGGTGGTGGAGCCACCAAGTCAGAGAAGGCAGGCGAACTGACCAAAGCAGCTCTTGTCGAAGCCTGGCATTCAGGCCTAGAAGGTGATTTATTCTAATCTGTATAAAGGGGGCATAATAAAGCAAAATAGTGGACACCGTTGGCCATTCACATTCGCAATGGTCTTAGAATAGTAATTGCAGCGCATTGGGTAAAAAGCAAAAGGTTCAAGCGGAAATCTACAACAACAATAACAACATAACATATATATATGTTTATGTGTGTTTGTATGAAGAATAGGATCAGAACAGATAGAGGGCGACTGTTAGTTGTCGGAGTAGCAAGAGTTGTGCGCCGCAACACAGCGACCACATGTAAATATGGCGCATAATTGGATTTTTAGTCCGTGGAGTCTTTCCAAAGCTCATTCGTAGCACAGCTGCAATTTTAATGACTCAGCGCTTTAACTCAAGTTTTCTCTCTTTTTTTTTTAAATACATTTTTACTTTATTTGGTCATTTAGTAAAATAGGCTGAAGAGAACGTAAAGCCATAGATGGAACACATACTTATGTATAGACGAGCTGTCTTGATTGGAGTATGGTTAGTTCTGGATTAATTTACCCTTTTTGCCTTTTAAGGAAATATATTCTCGATCGAATGTATTACCTGCATGCAAGAGACTTTTATTTTGTCAGAGTTCAACTAGCCAAAATTTTAAAATAAACAAAACTTTACCGTAGATTACAAACCTTTGACCCCCAATGTGTTAAATATCTTATTATTTGTGAAATCGATCGATTCTCCTCTTCACTAATCAACGCTTGGGTCTTTGCATTCCACTTAATAGAAATTTATATCAACCTCTTTTAGTAATCGAGAGAAAGGGTTGATTGACTATGTAGCTTCGATTCTCCTCGTCACGCTAATATTTTCCATTTATTTACTTTATGTGGTACACTCACTCCTCCATAACTTATCCGCACTATACTCGTTTGTATACCTGCATGTATTGCATAAAACCCAAATTAAATTCCAATAACTAAGAAACCTTGAAAATAACTTATCCGGTGGCTCATTATTTTGGAGACATTTCTAGCGACGATTCCATTATTAATCCTCTTAAAGTTTTTTTTTTAAATGTACAATAACTTGACTCATCGAAATCCCAAATACCACAAAAAGTTCAGAAAATCCGTTGAGAATGATAGGAGACGACAAACGACAATAAGAACAAGAGAAACAAATTAATCGCATAAAGAGCAAACCATTGGAATTTTGATTGGGTCAAAAAGCTGCTCGGAAGCAAAATTCCATCCAAAATGTGTCAAGTGCCAGACATAAATGTACATGGCGAAACCAAACAGACAAACGCTAAATGAGTGGTGAAGCAACAACAGCAAGTAAGAACAAGGGTTCACCCTCCTAAACTAAAAATGCTGCTGCTCATGTTAAAGGCAAAATAAAAGATGCACCACCATAAGCATCCAAAAGACTAAGACACATAAAAAGAACAACCCAAGCATCGGGGCTGATTACAGCAACATTGTTTTTTTGGCCTGCGGCTTTTTTATTTACTTAAGCATTTGACATGCATCGGTGGCAGCGGCTGCAACAGCGGGCCACATGAGGTCCTTGGTGCGTGATGTTGATGATAGCTTTAGGCGGGGCAAAGGGTAATCACGCACTTTAATGCAATAAATTTGTTTCACTGACATTACGAGAAACAATATTGAGTTGCAGTTGAAATGCTGCCGCAAACTTGCAAAGGTAGCAGCACGCAACATGTTGTAGTGATGAGGTTATACGTATGTATCTTAGCAACATGTTGCAACTGTAAGCTTCCGTTGTTGAGTTTCTCGCTGGTTAAACTGAAGACTTATCGGCTTTGGCACATCCTACACAATCATTCTGTTGGCCTCTTTTATATTAATTTGCATAAAATAACTTAATTGAAGCGACAATAGCGGCACGCCTTTAGCGGCATTAAGAAAGAAGCAGCCATCCTTTTATCACTAGACTGTCAGTTATGTGCTACAGGCAGCAGCTTGATATGCCCACCACCAGTTGTGCTAGAGATAGTGACAAATTCAAAATCGTCGGCCGGTATTGGTATCAACGCACTCACTTGGCCAAACAGCAAACACACAAGACAAAGTGCCACATTCGATTCACTTCTAAAGCTGCAACCGGGCGCTTGAGTTGTTTTGCTAATTGACAGCGCTCTGATAAGCGTGGCTGCATTGTTAAGTCGAATTGTGTCCGACTTTGTAGTTGAACAACCATCAGAACCATAGACTATACACCTTTGATTACAGGTTTTTGTCTAACAATGAAATTAGCCTGTGTACTCGTATGTTGATCTGTCTCCGAAGTATTTCCATTGCTCTCGCTCCTTGGAAAATATGTGCCCTCAGATAAAACCCACCAAGTGCCTGTCCTACACATGTTCAATGACACCTAGTACAAGCATTGTAGTTGTTGCAATGTACTTGCAATCAAAGCAAAAAGAAACCATAGTCGAATGTCTTCTCATTCGTCTGTCCAGATACTCGTAAAATCGTTGCTTGATAAATCATTGATGCTTTCGGCACTGCAACTCAACTCAAAATGATTTGTTGATAATTAATGCACGCACAAAGTTGAAAATATACCTCCTTCATACATCTCCATATATATTCGTTATTTATTTAATATGCCGATCACAGCGGCAAACGCATCGTTATCGTTCTTCGAATGTCGAGCCACAGACTTTGAAACCAGTTCTCCTTCCAAGCAGCATAGCAGGCAGCTGCAAACTGGATCAGTCCCCAGCCAGACCGAGGAAAATTCGTACGACTTGCTTCAATGTTGAAATGTTTACTTGTATTGCTGCTTCACTAAGCTTCATTTACACAATCCTTGTCGACAATTTGTGTTAAATTTGCACTACCATTGTAACATATTATGTTGTTGTTTTGCAATGCAATTGAATCTTACAACAATCGGAGAAGCATTCAAAATCATCCATAAACTACAATCAACGCACTGTATTTCATTCCTTATGACAATCACTGACAGTATTGGCACTTAAATTTGCCTTTGCGTTTTCTTTTCCGCATGAGCCCACTAAATGCCATGATGATCCTCACCGAGACAAAAAATGACACATTACCTCCTCACTGCTGCTTGCGTTATTAATTACCCAAATGCAAGGCAACAACTAAAGCAATTCATTGCAACATGCGCACACACAAATACATTTTTTCCCGCGCCAACAACATTCGCGCAATTAATTTTCATCCAAAGCGCTGACATTAGTTCACTTTACGTTTTGGTTAATCAATTTAGCACGCACATTCCATGTTTTTACCATGCTGCTGATCTTTCGTTCCCGGTCTTTTTTTTTCTGTTGTCGTTGTTGTTGTTGCATTGCAATGCTAACAAATTGCAAGCTAATGATGCACTAGAATTTACCATGGGTCAGGTCAGGAAATGAATACATTGATATTCAAAAGAGTTTGTCATTTATTTTTAGATTGTAAATTTACAAGTTCATTGTACTATGATGATTAAATCTATTTAAAACAGTCCGATTTTGAATTTTTGTATGAATTAGCTCCTATTCACTCCCAGGGTAATTTTCCCAGTGGGCAAGTCGCCCAATTGTGAGCGTCGTCATCTACAGGAAAATAAAAGAAAATATATAATGAACTAATACTCATGCTTCACTTAAAAACCAAATATCTTATAAATGGGTGAAAGCGATCTAATCTACAGAGATGAGAACTTGTAAATTACCTGGTGCAATGCTCCAAATACCAAATTGCTTCGTTTCTTTTGGTTCTATGTCTATTTGGAGTTCATTCTTAGATGGTACATGGTTCAGCTTTTGAAGTAAATCTTCTGCTGTATAAATATCATTGTGTTTTGAGCTTACAGCTGCCACATTGGCACCATCCGACTCTGTGTAAGTTAGAGAATAAGTATCAATGAGTTCAGACAAACCTTTAAACACGGCATCAGTTAATGGAGGCTCAACCAAGGGCAAAAGGCTAAAAATGGAATTTGAATGTTTCTTAATGATAACTTAAAAATACTCATCACTCTCATGTCAGCACTAACCTTTTAAGAATGGGTACTGTGAACTTATTAACAGCTTGCATACGTTGATGGATAAACTCAGGATCAAAGACCCAAGCACTTGTTCGTCGCGCTGTATCCGAAAAGAGCAATGTATGCTTCCGATCGACGCCGGAATATATGAGGAGCAGCTGTAACTTCTTTGACAGTTTTCCAGTGTTGAGTTTGGAGAAGTCTTGTTTTTTTAATTTGGGATTCTTAAAATCGACAAAAAAAAAAGGTTTTAGTTAAAATTTCATTCGATTTGATTTGCTTGATTTTTTCACCTGATCTAATTCTTCCTTGTACATGCGTTTCATTTTGCGTAATGCAACAAAGCTCTCAACTATTTGGGAAGCCCAAAAGCTGGCGCCACGACGCATGTCCTCACCCACATTTAGATTCTCGGCAATATTCAAAAGCGTTAGAAAAATATCCTCAATCAAACCGTTAATAGCTAGCATGCGAAAGAATCCTTGTGTCGCGTCTATTAATACTTCTAGACCTTCACCAAAGCTATACTTAAAAGCCATCGTAAAGAAACATTTCATTTGCAACATTGACTCAATGTAGATTTCTATGAAATCCTTAATGGCCATTCCACGCTTAACCAATGAATTAAGCTCCTTTACAACGGTATCGAATACTCCTCGCAGCTCCTTGACTTCACGCGAGCCATAAAAGTCTTTAAGCTGAGCAAAATGTTTGCCATGCACAATACGCTTGCATCCCTTTAAATTACGTGCACCCTTCAAATAGCATTCCAATGCTACATCATAAATGGCAAATAAAGCACTGACATCTTCATCGAATTGCATCTTTTCTTTATTGCGTAGCTCACTGGCATCCACATCACATATCAATTCCAATTGCTTGTTCCAATAATACCCGTGCAGCCATTCTAAGCAATATTTCGCCGTACTGCGCAGCACAGACAGCGGTGGCAACTCTTGGCCATGAGCACAAATGTGGCGGAGATCAACAACAAAGGTTTGCAGACCTAAATCTTCTGCCGTCTCATACATTGTACGCATGTTATGCGTCTGCATGATGGACGACATAAAGTTAAAAAAGCGTGTGAAGGCATTCGCATAAAGAGCTTGAAGATTATTTGAGTTTTCGGCATCCTGCATTTGCACCTGCACTATGACAGCAGTAGCCAATACAGCAGCCGGACAAAGATTGCTGCGACGTAGACCCCATACACGCAATTGACTTAATGCACGACAATGGCATTTAATGTTGTTGTCGTCAGAAAAGAGCCAATCGTAAACCTTTTTGAATTCAGCACTTAATTTGAATTAAATATAATTTGATTTGAATCAATCATTAAATAATTTATATAAGTACTTACACATTCTTCCACGGAGCAACAAGAGTGCGACGCTTAAAACCATTTTGCTGGGGCCTGCTGGTATCGTTCGCCGTGTCTTCTTCTTCCGTTGGCATCAAATTTGTTTCCAGCGATTTTACCATTTGTACTCGTTTTTTTTTTTTTTTCTTTATTTCTTCCCTAGTCAATAAACAAACCAATAGAATATGAATTTTGGATAGAAACCTAAAAATCCACCACTTGGAATTTCACAAATTTCGAAACTAAAATAAAGTACAAAAATTCCACTAAAAAAACACAATCAGCTGGTGGTCGTGCACGTTGTCACCCGAGCGCCATCTATTCCATTATATAGTGCGCGTTAGCAGCACTGTTGATTGAGAGATTTATTCATTTTAGTGAATATGTGTGTATTCAACTGTTTTTTGAACACAACAAATTTATGTGCAATATGAATTAAGTTACCACAATTTACACAAAACACTTAATCAAAATTCATATATGAATTTAATTAAATCGTGTCGAAATGAAATTTTAATTTAACCACAATAGAATGAAAATTTTTGTACAATTTTATACCAAAGCATTCTATTGTTTCGAAAGCACTTTTAGGGAAATACTTTAGTTAAAAAAGCAAATGCAAGGTAGAACAATAAAAGATTGATATTACTATTGTCATTTAGAAACTTGAAAATACTTGTATTTACCTAAATTACATATTCAGTATCAAAACTGGTTTCAGCTCTCAATGTTGTGAAATAATAAATTTAATTCTGTCCTCAAATGTTTAACTTGCCGAAAAGTTCGTTCATTGAGTTTCTAATAAGCAAATAGAGGATATAATATGATTATTCATTAGTAATATTATCTTTAACATTACATTATGTAGTATACTCCTGGATGCTTCAAGAAGCATAATTTATGTATTTATTAATACATTTAAAGAAAGAACTCTGAACCAACAAATTCAATCCAGTAAGTATCATAATATTATTACTGTACAAAAATAGCTATTTAACCTTAAATGAAACATAAATTTACAGATGCGCAAATTTCTTATTATATTACAATATTATTACTGTAGAAGAAATTAGCATAGAATCTTAGCCTATATACATATTTGATTTTGCAGTGATACCATAAACTTGCATTGCGCTTCTCTAACTGGGGGCAAGAATGCCTTTGTATATGAAATATATTCGCTTTAAGATAATATCAAAAGAGTCCAATTAGTTTTGAAAGAGGATTGATATAAGTTATACCCTATCATCTATTGTATGCGAGAATGTATCAAAAAACAGTGGTTATATCCTACTTCGAAGCTCATTGCACCGGTAAAGTGCATTGTTTTGAAACGAGCGTCTAGTTATCATAGATCCAAGCTTACAAAAAATTTCTATAATTAACAAAATTACTTTGGAAACATAATCATAACAGCATTTAACTCTATGTAAATCTCTGTTCTATGTGTGTCTCCAAACGCAAGTACTTTCTATCTCCGAATATTCAGTAACACATGAAGTATTGGACTTTATCGTTGCATTGAAACTGGCTACATGATTTCGTTTATACATACATATTCCTCCAGAGAGATATATTCCTAGACTTTATACAAAAGACATTTAGTGGAATTGAAGCTTTCCACTTATTAATAGTGGGCCATTAACTATAGATGCTACTTTTGGGTCGATGTTATTAACAAACACCCATAGAAACGTCACGTTTTACGCTGCGTATTAGCAACATTTCTGATTCCAACATTAAAAGATTTGCGGGTATTGTCAGGAAAAATACATTTAACATTATGTGGAGTACAGTTGATACACGTGATTTCAAAAATGATTTAAGACTAGTTACAGACCGTTGCCAGTGCTGACTAACAGTTTTAATTTTGAAAAAATCCACTTTTTTACGCTCAAGGACTATCCAACCAAAACATTGCAAAAATGATAACTCGAAGCTCTAGATCCGTTGATCGGGTTTTGTAAAATTAACAATCATATTTCCATATATTTCCGTTCTAAGGGCGAAAAAAGCCTTAAGCTTTTCAATCAAGACTAGCGCAAAATTCAAAACCACCTCTTAATTCCATTCGCAAGCAGAACCGACGTCATTTTTTAAGAGATTATACCATGAGGACTGTTCAAACTGATACTCGTTTTAATAATAGGCGATCGGTTATCTTTGACGTTTAATTTAGACGGTCGTAAAATCGTTCATTTCAAGGCAAAACATAATTGAAAATGTATCTCCCAAGGTTTATGAAGGAGGAAGACAGTGACAGGTATATAATATTTCCTTTTTTCTCTTTTTTTGTTTAGTGATGCATTTGACCAAGTAAAAAGTACATTAAAAAAAAAAATATTTAATTCTTACTTTTTTTTTTGTTAATAATCATGTAACAGCATTGGATAAAAAGATATAAAAACTTATAATTATTTTTTTAAAAATTGTCTCTCGTATAAAATCTACAATGTCCCTTTGCCTAAAGGACTAAAATACTACGTTTATGTTACAGCTAAAGCATTTGGACACAAAGCGCTTTGTTTTATGACGCATGCATAAACGTTTTTCACTCAAGAAGTGAGTTAACAAAGCTCGTTTTCTATAGCCGACCTTCGCAGAAATGCTTAGCGCTTCTACTAGTTCTCTACAAATCAGCTGCACTCAAATTGTTGGTTCGTGGAGAGTTGCCGTGTGGTAGAAAGATTTTGCTTTATTTTCATTTATTTTTATAATTAACAAAACCGTTAAGTTAATTATATACTAGAAAATCATGGCAAAACATTATTTAAAATTTAAATTAGCTTTCTAGATTTATATTCTATGCAATGTGATTTATAAACATAAATTATTTTGTTGTTATATTTTATGCATATGACCAATAAACAAACACAAATGCGTTCTGAATAAGGACACAATGACGTCGCAAGCATAAGCACCAAAACAAAATAAAATAAATGTTGGAAGGGTAAACGCTCTGGAGTAAAATGCTTTAGCTGTCTTATAAACGAAGTCACAGCTTATGAAATTCGTTGTTATTTTTTCAAAACGAACTGAAATCTCGCATAAGCGCCTAGCGTTTACCAAACGTATTGAAAATCAGCTGCTCTTAAAATTTTGTTTTGTGAAGTGTCGCCATATGGTGTATCAAGACATTATTAAAAATCGTGATAAGGATTATACATTTAACATTTATTTTGGCCTTTGTGATTTTGAAAAAAAGACATTATATTGAGGGGGGAACCACATTTCATTTTATGCATGGCAACTTTGCACCTGCAAAATCTTACTGATTCAGAACGCAATGAAATCGCATGACCAAACACCTAAAAAAAATGGTCTGAGTCAAACCAAACTCAGTAAATTTTTTATTTGCTGTCATATAAACATAGTAAGTATAAGAGGTTGTTTTCATACAATAATACCAGCGTCCACGCAGCGTGAACGCGGAAAGTAATGCCATCTCGTTAACAAGTATTGAGAAGTGTTGCCACCTTTCGAACCATTGTTTCCAGGCTTTCGGCAATTATTTCGATCTCTTTGACCAATGTGGCAGCATTTTCTGGTTCAAATTATAACTTTTTTGTTAAAATTTTAATAAAGAACGTAGCAGGAATATTAAAGGGACTTGTAAGAAGTATTTGCATAGATTGTAAATCATGCATTTTTCACTAATTTTATATTTGAACTTAGCGCAACGTGCGCTAGTTCCATGTGTACCTATGTATAACAAAAAACAAAAGGCAACGCAACGCCGGCACTGTGAAGGTCAACCACGAACGCACCCTTGAACGCTCGCTCACTGTAAATCGGCTACAAGTTAATTCCAAAACTATTCTATTGCATTTTTTGTTCCATTAACGTTCATCAGAAATAAATCATTCAAAAAAAGGCACCATGATTATGTATTTTATATGTTTTTTTTTTAATTATTTTTTATTTATTTTTTTTTGTGTTTTTTTTTTTTTTTGGTTTTGTTTTATTCTTGTTCAAAAATCTCTAACTTAATAAATAAATTAATTCAAAAAAATGTTGCAAGCACTTTTTTGTTCATAATAAATATTCTCGTTATATATGTATGTATGTTATGTATGTATGTATATTTTTGTTTGTATGTATGCATGTACTGTATATGTAGTTACTATAATTTCTTCTGTGCTGCATCATCATCATCATCATAATCATTCACATTATAACTACATACATACCTATGTATATCTTATGTTAGTTATATACTACTTATATATCATGTTCGTTCGATCGTTCAATCATTCATTCTCATTTTCAAAAAGCTTAAAATTAATTTTACTACAACAACATTTTTGGAATGTATTTGTGTGTGTGTGTGTGTGTGTGTGTGTGTGTGTATATGTATATAAATTTAGTGTAATCTAGAATTTGTGTTTTTCTTTTTTTTTTTGTTTTTGTTATCGAATTCTATTATATAATTTTTGTTTTAGAAACAAATGTTTTATTTTGTTCTGTTGTGTTTAAATTTAATTTGGCCTACGATATTTCTTGTTTTTGTTGCTGTTGCTGTTGTGTTATTGTTGTTGTTGTTGTTAAACATTTAAATTTTGCCATTTTTTAATTTTTTTTTTTTTTTTTTTGTTTTGTAATTTTATTTTATTTCGTCTATTCTACAATTAATCATAATTTAAACGCCGTTTTTTGTTGGATGCTAATTTTAAATTTCTGTATATTTAATTTTTTCCATTTTTGTAATTTGAATTATGAAATTTGCAAAAAATTTCCATCGAAGCCGACATCCCATTCCCATTCCCATTTCCATTTGTAAAAGTTTTGAGTATTTCTTTTTTTAATGTACTTAAATTATTTGTTTTTTTTTTTTGTTTTGTTTTCATTTTTCGTTTTTATTTGTAATAACTTTAATTAATTTTATTGTTATTTTATTTATATTTTGTTTTGTTTTGTTTTGTTTTGTTTTTGTGTTTTTACTCGTAAATGAGTTTTAAAAAACTGTTCCCACATTGGTTTTATTTCATTTCTTTTTATGAATGTTTTTTGTATTAATTTTTATTTTTATTTTTTTTTTTTTTTTTAATTATTAATTTTATAACTATATTTATGTAAAAATGTTAATTTGTTTTGTTGCGTTTTCTGTTTTTCTATTTTTATTTTATTTTTGATTTGATATTTCGATTTTTATTTTAATTTGTTGCCGGCATTTTTTTTTTTTTTGTTATAAATTTTTTTTATTGTTAATTTATTTAACTTATTAATTTATTAATTGAGCGTCATAATATTTTGTCTACTCGTTTATTTCTCCTTTCTTTTTTTAGGGGTTTTTTTCTTTTTTTTTTTTTTAATTTAATAATTTACATGGGTTTTGTTTTGTTTTCTTTAAATTTTGTGTTCATGACCAAAAACATAATTGAAACCATTGCCTAGGAAATTATTAATAAATAAGCTTTTTGTTTCTTTTTTCGTTTCCGATTTTAATTTTTTTTTTTTTTGTCTTTTCTTCTGTTTTTTTTTTATCTAATAATATTTTTCATTTGATTCTGTTATTGTTTGTTAATTTATTATTATTTATATAAAGGCGCTGTACTAAAAATGCTAATGTTCAATGATTTCTTTTTATTATTTGTATTCTATGTTTTGATATCTCGAATTTTCTTCGTATTAAGCTTTATTTACAGCATCCACGATTCTATAATATACCTAATTGTATTATATGTATATGTATATGTATATATATATATATATTTATATGTATATGTATGTATATGTTAAGTCGTCTATATTGTATATATGCCTATTTTATTTATATGTAACTCGACTCAATTAGAATTGTATAAAGCACTTAAACCGTTTCCGATCGATCTCCTTTTTTTTTTCATTTTTTTTTTTTTTTAATTATTATTTTATTTTATTTTTTTTTTTTTTTTGTTAATTTTATTTTAAAATTCTAATTTAAAGGCTTTTGTGATGGTTTTTGTTGTTGTCGTTATTCTTGTTTCTATATTGCTTTAATTGTTAGTTAATTTTAGGAGACAAATACAAAAGATTTTTTTCGGAACTTTTCCTATAGTACTATATACTTATAGCGTACATACATATAAATATCCGAATAGAAAATCATTTATAAGTATATGTGTATCAGAACATAGCAGTTTAAAAATTAAACATAATAAAAATGATACGAAATTTAAGACAAATTATGAGTTAAATATGTAAATCGAAACTACAATACACAAATCATTATTTATTTCTAACATTGATTTTATACAATACAAATGCACTTGAATGGGAACAGGAATTTTTGAAATGAATATACAAATAAGTACGCGTATATAACAAAATATATATTGTTAAATCCACGGGGTTTTGTTCACAACTTTGTTTTTGTTCCAACTCTTCAAAATATGAGTCCTTTTTTTTTTGCATGCAGATGTGATTTCTTTTTTTTTTTTTTTTGAGTAAAAAGTCACGTATCGAAGATTATGTTTTGTAATTAAATATACAAGTATAAAAAATAATATAATCATTGCTAAATCTCTTATATCAGAAGAAAAATGTAAAATAGTTGCTTATAAGGAAAATGTTCTTAAAAATACTTCATATATGAAAATTTACTGTCCACTGCCGTACGACAAATAGTTCGAGAAGCTTCAACTTCTCAACATTTTTTTTAATTTAAAATTGAAAGCAAGTGGTGAAGAGTTTTACTTAAAGCTAAACCGCTTCTAGTTTAGTATTTGCTCGGAAAAACATGACTTGGAAGGAGGATTTTTACACCTTGTTTTTTTTTCGGATGAAACGCGTTTCAATTTAGTTAGAACTGATAGTTTCAACTATTATTATCATGATATTCGAAAGGATGAACATGTTCTGGCCCACCACCATAGCCATGGGAAAGCGTCTTATTGTATGGGGACCACCTCATATTAGGAAACATGCCAACTAAAATTTTTGTCATCCAAAATGAATAGAATTCATTACAAAGCCATGCTTGAAACAGTGTTTCCTGAACCATTACTGTGGACATACTGAGCAACATAACGTCACTTTAATGGATTGAACCCCTTATTTTCCTGATCTTTATATAATTGAATATGTATGGGGATGGCTGACAAGAAAAGTACACGAATCTGGGAGACAATTTCCATGCGTTATTACAGAAATCTTTGGCGAAATACAATATCTTTGAATTATTTTAAGTCTCCACATGATTCCCTTACTGATAAGATTTATGAGGTTATTTGAAAGAATTGTGTTTCTATACATTATTAAATATATAAATTAATGAAAATACAATAAAATGCAAAGGTTTACCATTTCTTAGTTGTTGTCCCTATTCAAGTAAATGCAAAAAAAGAAAAAAATAATTTTTTGTACAAAAACTCGTTGTCACTGAATATTAGAAAGAAATATGTATATTGGATATTTGTTGGTTTAATTAAATAATTGTAAGTATATTCATTTTAAAATTCATGTCTCTAGTCAAGTACATGGCAGTGTACTATGTACTTATGTATGACATTTAAGATTTTGAAATAGAATTCAACACTCAAGACAAAGTAAAGTACACGCCCAGTATAGTGAACAACCGGTAGTTATGTACATATGTATGTATATGTGTGTGTGTGTGTTTGTATGTACTTCTTCTCTCTTGATACAGTGAACACCCAATGTGGCGTATGTGATCCCTCTATATACTGAACACAACAATGTGGTTGGTGTACTTGACACATTCGCTTCCTCATCAATACAGTGAATTTATTATTATTATTATTATTATTATGATTATTAATTTTTCTAATTTATAAAAAATGTTACTGCTACTATATCTATGTATCTGTCTATATGTTTGTCGATTAAAGGCTGATTATTTCATAATAAGGAAATATTACTTCTTTAAAGGCTTCTGAGTTGAGTTTTACTTAATTAAATGTTGATTGCAACAACAACAACCAATTTGTTATAATTATGAACACCATTATTTAAATTTGTTCACTGTATTGAGCGTGTACTGTAAAATTGATACATACGAGTATTTTACATACTTTTGTCAATAACAAGATCAATTAAGACTCCATATGCAAACCATAATCATCACATCGTGACACACATCAAAATGTCTTTTATACTTAATATTAAAATTGTTTCGAGGCCCCTCCAGTCAAATCAAAATAGATAGAATAAACTATAAGAATGGTACAAAATATATAATATATAATATAGTATATGATCTTCTGTTGAAGATTTTTGATGAATGTTCTTCAATGCAATAAAATACTGTGTATTGCCGAATTATCATAATCTTCGAACACCCAAGTATATTGCAGAATTAAAATTCTATTCCCTCTATATATATGTTCCAGTTTCCGATTCATTAAAATTTCATAGACCTCAATCAACATATTTCATATATGTATTTGAACTTTGTCATCAGACTTTAGAAACTTCATTAAATTTGTATTTGAAATGTTACCAAGTTTGATGAAGTTATGTATGACATGTATAACAGAGAACCCTCGCAATATATTCCTGCCTACATGGATTCTCAATGTTTACACATGTTGGAAGCATGCGACAAATATCACAAAATCAGATCTCAATGAATCATGAGTTTTAATCATTTGTCACTTGATATGTAGGCATATCCATATCCAATGAATATCGATATAGAATGACAGACAGACTAAACCCATGGAGTTTCCCTTCCGATTTTAATCATCATATCACATAATGGGGACTCCCATGAATATTCTATGTACAGATCAAGTGTGGCTCAGACTAACGGGTGAGATTTCTCTTTACTTAATGGGGTCTCCGATGCACACTTTTTTTGTACACTACTAGTGTTGTGAAATGCATTTTAAACAAAACTAAGTAAAATTAAACAAATTTTGTTAAATAAAATAATAATAATTGTATATTTATTTTTAAGAGAAATGAACTAAGATTAACTAAATAAAGAAAGCAAACTAATTGTGTGTGAGTGTGTGTGGGTGTATGTGTATGCATTTTTTTTTTTTTTATAATGTATAAGTTTTTGTTAATATTTTTGTTTTTTATATTTATACAAATTTATTTATTTATAATAATTACTAGAGATGTCTTTGAATTGTATTTACTTAAAAAAAAAAATAATATAATTAATAAATTAACCTTGTATTTGTTGTTGTTGTATTAAGTAAAAAAAAATGTTACTAAACTAAAATTATTTAAAAAAATACAAATTCATTCATATATTATTATTATTATTATTATAATTAAAATAATTTAAAACTTAAATTTATTAAATAATTTCAATGTTTTCTTTGTTTTTGTAAAAACACTAAATTAATTTAATTACAAAACAGAAATAATAAAATTAGACAAACTGAAACTCGTAATTTCAAAAAACGTAAAAAAACGTTTAAAATTTTGTTTAGATAAAAGCAAAGAGAGACAAAAAGAAAAATGTATTGATAGACACAAAATTTTGCTAAAAAAGATTAAAATTATTTCATTTATTGTGAATATTGATGATGTTGTTGTTGTTGTTGTTGTTGTGAAGTAATTATATCACAACATTTGCTTCTTATTCAATTTTTCATATTGTGTGCATGCTACCCTTCAACACAAATGTAATTGTCATTGCCTCATTGAAAATATATTACGTAATCACTTAATAAATATCATATGTGTATTCTTGATCGGAGTCAGTCATTTGTCGGTTTCTACGTAACCTTATAAGTTTAGATTTTGAAAATATTTCTTTTTCTTGTTTTAAGTTGGAAAATTCCCCCACTTTGATCTCTGTTATACTTCTCTGGTGCTCTATCCAAAGTAGTGATTTGAAAATCAAGGCTTATTATTATTATGTCCTGCACTAGATACCCGGGACAGGCAGACCTTGTTCAGCTTCTCCTTGAATACTAATTGTGTTGATCCAAAGATGTTCGACAAAGTCAAACCAGTATCGACATTTTTGCCAGACTAATGCACAGCAATTAATTTATCTATCTATCTATATATAGAAGATATAGTTGATTGTGTCATGATGTCAAGGGTATTGCATCTTCGGAAGCACCGAAGTTATTTAGTTAATCTTCTGGTCAGTTTTCTTGTTGTTAGTTCTTGCATCGTTTCCTTTTTCTTTTTTTTTTTTTTTTTTTGTTCGCTTGGAATACATTTTTTGTGTTTGTGTTTTTATTAATAAAGATAATAATAATAATAATGAAACAAAAAATAAAAAAAAATAAAAAAATTACACAAGTAATAAAATAAATAATAATTGTATTTAGATTACATAATGTGAAAAATTTATACTTAATGCGCTCTTAGCGACGAGATATAAATGGTAAATAGGTAAATGTTTTTTATGTAGTGTTTCTTCTTCGCTTTACTTTTCTTCAATTTTCTTATTGTTTACAATATTTGTGTGTTTGTGCGTGTGTGTGTGTGTGTGTGTGTGTGTGTTTATACCATTAATTTTTTTTTCAATTATTTTATAATTAATTTAATAAATACCATTTTTTTATATAATTTTTAATAATAATTATAATATAATAAATTAAATATTCTTATTAAAAAATTAGGACAATTTACAAATTGAATTTATATAAAAAAACATCATTTCGATTTATCTTAAATATGCTATTTATGATTCATTTATTTTATTAAATATATATATATTAAATTTGTTATAATTAATTTCTCATATTTTGTTTTTTAGCTTAAATGTTAATTTTGTTTGTTTGTTTGTTTGTTTGTTGGTGTTGTTGCTAATAATTGCATAATTACACTTGTTTTGTTTGTTGATTCGTTTCGTTTTCTTTTCTTTTCTTTTTGTATATAAATATTTACAGTTTTTTGTTTTTTTCTTCTTTCTGTTTTTACAAATATTTTGTATATAATAATAAAAATCCTGCATGCATTCAGTGTGCCACACTTCATCTGTGGTCGGGGTCAAGTTTGTTTGTTTGTATATTTGCCATGCTCATCTCATCTTCTAATCTTCTTTTTTCATTCATCTATCAACCATCAATCACCATCTTTGCTCTATCTGCTTCTTTTTCTTTTCTAATCATTAATTAATTAGTTAATTATTTGTATACAAATATAAATCTACAATACACTTAAAAAAACATTTTTTTTTAATATAGTTTTGTTGTCATTGTTTTAAAATTAATAACAATTGCTTTTCATAATCAACTTTTACTTCTTCATCTCATTTTTTATAATTTGCTATACAATTTGCTTTCTTTTTTGTTATTAATATATTTTCTAATTGAAATATAATCAATTTATGATTTGTTTTTCTTTTTTTTTATTATTAGTAAACTTATTTATTAATAGTAATGCTGCTATTGATGCTGTTCCGCTACTGCTTACTCCTCATCTTACTTGATTTTATATATTCACATTTGTCTATCATTTAGAATTTTTTGTTGCAATTTGTTGATTTTTCTGATTGTTTTAATTGCTCTCAGTAGATGAATGAAAATAATTCTGTGTGTCATGGTGATTATGGTAAAAAAAAAATACAATAATAATGAACTTTATTCTGTACTCTTAAAACCTTTGTATGACGATGTATGTATTATACAAAAAAAATATCTAAAAAATAATAAAATTTAAATAAAACATTTTAAAAACAAAAAGAAAGTCCATTTTCTTTATCTGTCAGTGCTGTCTGCCTTTGATTAGTACAATGTGTTTGTGTGAGGATTCATGAGAATTGACTAAGGTTTCTTTAGCTTTCTTCTTTCAGAAGAGATACGCACGGAAGTATAACATACGGAAGCATATAAAATTCGTTTTGATTCTTTGAGACACTATGATCTATAGAAATTGATGGAGATGGAGGAGACTTTTACAAAACGGTACAGGGATGAATGTACTAGAGAGTAAAAAAAAGACTTAAGACTGCCGTGAGATTAAGTTATTATCTTTTGTTGTGATTGCTTTTAGAATGAAAAACATTTGAAATTTTCTGAAGTATCACAGAAATAAACATAAAAATACATGTTAAAAACAAAAAAACAAAACATACATTTTAAAAAGACATTAAACTAATAAATAAATTGATTAAATGAAAGAAAGTAGATCAGCTTAAGAGAGCAAAAGACAGTGAAGAAGGAATATGTCTATGGTAATTTGTGTGTGTTGTTGGGCGGGCTGCTGGCTGGCGTTTGATGTGTCTTTCTTTTACCTTATATTGCAAAAATTAATTAATTTAAAATAAAATAACAATTTAAAAGACCCAAAAAAAAAAAAAAACAAATAAAATAATTAATTATAACATTACATTATTGCAATATTATTTTGCTAAATGGTCATCCTGCTAAGAATTGGTTGGCAAAGACGATCGACGTGGTCACGACACTGTTATGTCTGTCTGTCTATTTATTGTTTCAATTGGAATAGTTGGATTCGTTGTCTTTTAAGCTATCGCTGCCGTCAGGTAATATAGATCCATGAGTGTCTGTACATTGATGGGTAAACACGATAGGCGATCGTGCGTATTGGAATCCAATGCTAGCCATGACAGCGCATTATAACCCTCAAGTACAAAGCGCAACACATCGGCAGTGAGCGTCGAGTCGAGCGGATGATCGTTAGCAGATTGATGTGCGTTCGTTGAGTTGGGGATATCATCGGTTGTTTGTATATTCGGCACATGTAAGTGTAAGGCGGTTTTTAGAAATACTGGACAAACATCTTCAAGATGCGGACAAGCCGACCAAAACCATGCTGGCATTCGTCCCGTAGGCGCTGTTGACACCATATAACCAACGGCAAGTGGCTGTTGATTCAATGAACCAACCTACAAAACAATTTCCAATTAATGATCATCATAAAAGCAAAGCGGCCTAATACAATTAATTTTTACCTCTTCGACATCTTGCAATTGTTGGCATTTAAAATTGTTGCCACCGGAACTTTGCCAGCTGCGATTATCTTCGATGCGTCCAGGACTTCCGTGATTCGAAACACGATCCATTTGTGCTGTTCGCAAAAACAAAAATCAAAAATTATTTATCACATTAATAAAATCTACGTTAATCGATTGACAATACGAAAACTTACTATCCCAGAAGAGTTCCCCTAAATCAGTATCAGAGAAGCCTTCATTTTCTTCTTCCTCGAATGTAAGAAAGTCATTATCGAGATCAACTTGTGGCTCATTTGGAAACTGACGTGTAAATGACTATAAAGAAAATATTTTTTTGTTATAATAATCATACTAAAAGTAAGAATAGAATAATAGAATCGAAGTGTGTAGAGGAGACTCAACTAACCAAGCAAACGGCACTAGTTGGAAAGACCAAGATATGTGTGCATGTCACATCCTGAGGCGTTGACAATGGATTCTGCATTGATATTTGTGAGAAACGTTCATCAGGCGTAAACTGATCGGGCATAACACGCAGCTTGGCATCTGGTTCCAAGGTAACCAGACAAGCACTAAGTATTGTCGGTGGATACATGAGCGTGCATTGCTTGCACATATCCTTGAAGTGTTTCGACGCTTTTTGCAATTGTTGTTTACTTAGCAAATAACTCCATGATTTCAGTTCACTGTGCCCGATGCGTCCAATGCGACCGATAACGATACGCCAAGTCTGTGATGTTTGTGATATGAGACCCATGATGAAATCCATGAGTTTCGTTAAGGCAATATAACGTGCTGGCGCTTTACGTCGACGTGCACGATTCGGTACATCAATGTTAATGCAAACCTTCTCTAGCATTTCGCCGCGATCATCTGTTGCTGTTGCCAACAACCAACTCTGATCTTCACTTAGACAATAATTACAATACATGACCGAGTATTTCTGTTCATTTGGTCCACGCATGCCCGCTGAGGCACGTGAAAAATCAGTTTTGTCATTGCGTTCATGCATCGGCGCCAGTACAAATGGTGGAGTGTACATCTTGTAGGCTCTTCGATTTTGTTCATCTTTCGTCTTTAGGAAGGTTTCCATGTTCGCTGCAGTACCGAAGCCTGTTAAACTCTTTACAGATTGAGCGTGCACCATATGCCGACGGCATTGTGAGAATATATTAAGAGCCAAGCATTTGATGTCATCCGAGAAACGTTTGCGGCTACCACTGATACCCAGTTCCATAATGGATTCCAATGAAATAATTTGTATATTCATGTTGGCTCGTACCGAGTCCGGAATCGACTTCATCAGTTCCGCATAACAACGAAATAAGGCAATTAATGCGAGTCGCTCTAGTTCCGTTGAATCACTAGCAAAGCTAAAAGGGTTCACAACATAAAGCACAATCGCAGGAGGATTTATATCTTCAAGTGTTTCACCGACGCCCAATGGATCACCGATAACTAGAGCTGGTTTCGAAGTATCTGGTTTGATATCAGGCTTAGTATCTTCATTGTTGTTTCCAGCTGCCGAAGTTGTCGTTAATGATGACGACGACGTTGTTGTTGTTTGCTCATTACTAGTCGTCTGAGGTTCTAATTTGGGTGAAATGTGCAGCTTATCTGTACCATTGCCACCACCATTACCATTATCACTATTCATGCTATTGCCATTGCTGCCATTAGGACTACTTGTGTTGTTTCGTTCGTTACTTCGGAGGCTACCGCCTGATCCATTTACAGTGCCGTTGGGACAATGAATGTGCTCGGGTGGATTGAGTAACGTCTTATCCGTTGGTATGCGACTTAAGTAAGGCGCCAATTGATGCAAAAATGCATACGCATAACGACGTATTTGTTCTGCCAGTTGGGTATTATCCAACGTACGCAGCCAATCATCCAATGGCGTTGTCTGTTGATGTTGCTCTAGCGATCTGCAGCCTACTGTCAGCATACCATCCCAGCCACGAATGGGCGTGTGTCGACCAAGTTTACACATCTCATACGTGCTGCTCAGTTCACGGAAATAGATGCGGGTATTATTTATGATGTAATCATTGTCCGGACAAATAACCACATAGGCAACGTCACGAGCATACGAATAAGGTTCCAAAAGAAATTTATCCCAATAATGTATCACATGCGGGGAAATCGATATCCAGTCTTTGTCATAGCCCACAATGACAGATGGTATGGGTTGTGGTTCACATTGACCTGAAGCACGACCCGCTAAACGATGAAACTGTCGCCATGTCAATGGACCACTCACTGTATAGGTGGCATCCTTTGAACCAGCTGCACTTCGCGATTTTGAATGGAATGCATTCTGTAGCATTGGTTGTATCGAGTTCATAGTGCGCACGATCTCTTTATTGCTACGTGTGAATCCCACAGGTATATAAGGCCACTTGTGTACGGTTAAGCGATTGTTGCCGAGCAATAGTTTGTTGCGCAATGCAATTGCTGCGGCTGGATGAAAATTGGATAGTTGTTGTTGTTGTTGTTGTTGTCGATGAGATAACTGCTGATGGCCGAATTCAGGCGAAATGTCCATTCGCTGATTCTCAAATGCCAAACGAGATTGTTCCAATGCCAAGGAAATTATGTCGTGCGCATCCATAAACTCCAAAACATTGGCAATTGTTGCCACAGACGGCGATTTTCCATAGAGCCGTTGCGGTCGTGAAAGACGCCGACGATGCCGCTGAAGAGCTCGATGTACTGAACTACTTGTGGTCTGTATGATGGAGCATTGATCTAACAGCATATCGAATATGGCGTGGGTCAGTTGTTCCATTTGGCCATTGGTATTCGATTTGTTGTTGCTTGAGGATGACAAGGAGTCCGATTCATTTTTCGTTTGATTATTATTGCATAAGCTGTTGATTATCGTTAGCAGCGAAGGTTGCTTATGTCTGGCAGGATCACTACAATACCCGTTATCTCTAATTCATCCTCATAGAAGAGACCCGCCCGATAAGACAAACGTCGATTAACCACAGCACTAAAGCCGCATGTACAATCGACTGGATCATCGTCGACATAACCAGTAACGTGTTGGTTATTACTGCTTGGTGGCGTGCATGATGAAGAGTTTGAGCCGCCTGTATGCTGGCCTGAGCCAGCTCCACGTAAAGATGCTGGCGAATCCAAGGCACTGCCACCACCACCAAAGGCACTTATTGCACGCAAGCCACCGCTACCGCCATTACTGGTATAGTTGCTGCTTTTGTTTAAGCCAGCGATCAGTTGCTGTGCCAATGCAGTTGCTGTGTTCGGTGACGGATTGAAACTGTTTCCTGGCAACGGCACATACACACCAGAATCAGCGCCACGAATATTGCCAATCTTTTGTGTGTCCGCATTACATACACATACCGTACTACTGTCAAAGTTATGGTCACGAAACACATTCAACGCCGTGTCATAGAGCAGGATATTGACCATCACCGAACTGACCTCTGGCAGTTCGTTGAGGAAGTTGCTGCAATTGTTGGCGCCACTTGACGTCCCACTTGTAACCCCACTATTGCCTCCCCCACTTCCACCGCTATACAGAGCAACACTATGAGAGCCCGGTCCATGGATACTGTGCGGACCGCCCGCTCCATGGTGCATATTAGACATGCCAACGCTTTGCGGAGTATGTGGATGTTCTTGTGAGTTGTACTGTTTGTTTAAGTACGACGATGTGGATGTCGCAGGACTGGCTACCGCCAGTTCATAGGGCGGTGGCGGGTGTATTGGCGTCTGACGTTGCTGCATCATAGGACTGCCACGCGGAAAAGGTACACCACCGACTCCAGCTGGTGATATTGGTGACATACCAGTACGTTGCATTAAATGCTGCATTGAATTACCGCCACCGGGTGTATTCGTTAGTGCCGCCTGTGGGCAGTTCAACTGATTCAGCAAGAGATTGCTGCCGCCTCCGCTACTGAGTGGTTGAGGCACAGTGTTATTATGCATGGGTGAAGGCATTGGACCAAGTGGCGTACGTGGTTGTTGCAATGGTGTACGTGGTCCTGCTAAAAGCAGTTCTTGCAACTGTTGATGTTTTTGTTGTTGCTGCTGCTGCTGCTGTTGTTGTTGCAATTGCTGTTGTTGCTGCTGTTGCTTCTGTTGTTGTTGATGTTGTTGTTTTGCTGCAGCTGCTGCGGCGGCCTTGGCTGCAGCGGCTCTTGATTTCTGCTTGGTCCACGTTGGTTTGTATGTGCTATTGGAAGGCATATTCAATGGTGCCAGCGTCTGACTTGGCAGATTAGTAAGCGGAGCATAACGTGAAGAGCCGACAAATTTCTCCTGTTGCGGTGGTCTATATACATACGACCAATCATCGATGGGCTCCTCAACAGGACTTCCCAATTCGACCGAATATTCTTGCTTGATTTTTATCATTGTGCCACAACTGCCGCTACCCACTAGCATGCCGCTAACAATACTGTTGACCACAGGTACAACAGCAGTATCCAATGCTGTCGTTATCACACTGAGATCCGTCATTTGTATATCCATTTGACATGGACTTGAATTGGGGTGTTGTTGCTCATGAGATGGTGGCGTTGGAAACATTTTTGTCAAGTCCTCTGCTTGTATTGTGCTAGGCCCATTGTTGTTGCTATTGCTGCCACCGCCACCATTGTTGCAATTGTGCAACGCTGCAATAGCAGCATTGCCCACTGCAACCGCAACAGCACTAGCCACTGCTGTACTGCGCTTTAACTCATCAATTGTATTGGTAACAGTGCTGCAACCACCATTCGATGGATTATTTGAGTCGGGAGGGGTATGAATCTGCACGCTGCTGCACTCATCATTCGACGAGGTCTCAAATAATTGTTCGAGATCATTAAGCGATGGATTAAGGCCTTCGGCAGTGTAGAGATTGCCCCCGGTACTTATTGATTTCGATTCTTTACAAGGTGAATGCATGCCTGCCTCACTTTTGATATTGAGTCCTTGAAAGTAGCTATTGCTCAAGCTACCATCCTCAGCTGCATCATCGGCATTGCCATTTTGCAAACCTCCACCACCACCACCACCTGCATTTGTACCGCTAACGCCAACAATACCCACAAGCCCACCGCTGGAATTGTGCCCGATGTTATCGCCTGACGACGAATCCATACGCATTGCGGATGCGTTCGCATCAATTGATAACAGATGCGTGCCATACACTGAACCTGGCGACGGCATAAGTGGCTTAATGTGTGTATGACCTTCGTAGAGGTTGCGTGTGTGACGTGTTCGTCTCGTTCTAGGCAGTTCATTTGGTTTGTGACGCTTGATTGGTAAATAATCCCTGCAAACAAAACATAAAAAAAATATACTTTAATAGAATTCATTCAAAAGACCTTAAAGTATTTTTCATTTGTACGATGAATTAGCTTATTGCAATTAATAGATCTTGAAAAACTGCATAAATATCTTTTATTCAATCGCTTGTTTGGTGTTTGCTTTCAGAGTCAAAGATAAAAACTTCTTGAAGCTTAACAGAAGTTATTCCGTTGTACTCTTTGAATTTAGCTTAGGTTTTCTTTCTTTACTTACCAAGATTCTTGTACTGAGAAATCATAAACGACTTCCTTCAGCCAATCCTCATCATAGAAGCTATCAGCATCCTTCAGCGTCAATTTCGGTGGCTTATATAGTTTGAGTATATTATTTATTGCTTCCGTGGTGGAGAGCGTCAAGGCATGTGCGGCAGCAGCATCACTATTGGTCGTTATGCGGTGGTGGTGGTTGTTGTAGTTGAGACCAGGTTCCTGTTTGATTTCTACAAGACCGCCATTGCCATTGGTGCTGCCACCGCTGCCAGCTCCTAATGGTGTTAAGGCTTGTTGTAATTCAAATTTCTTGACTGTTATTGTGCCCTGTTGTTGATGAGTTTGTTGCTGTTGTTGATGTTGCTGTACCAATGTAGGTGTAGAACGTCCCACACTGGGTGGTTGCGGTACACTACCGGGTCCACCGCTAGTCGCTGATTGCTGTCCTCCACCATGAAATGCTTCATTATACGGCGGTGGCTCGACACTCGGTGTGGGATGAACATACGGTGATGCCGTGATGCTTTTACTATCATGTTGATCTGTTGGCGTTGGGGCAGGTGTATTCTTATCAAGCAAATGATCGATGGGTGTATGCGGTTGTTGTAAATTCGAAACAGATGTAGGTGCATGTGGACTCATTTGAAGTAACTGTGTCGGGGTTAGAAGAAAAATTAAAATTAGATAAAGGTCAATTGTCTCATTGCAGGTTTATACAAAAAAAAAAGAAGGAAAACCTGCTGTTGCACTCACTTGTTCAGCCGGTGGCACAGATGTGGGTTGTGAGTGCGCTGAATTCGGATGTGGTGACGGTGCTGGTGTCGCAGGGGAACCCACCGATGGTACCGGCATTGAATCACCAATGGAATTACGTGAATAACTCGATGCACCACCATGTGGTGTACCATGCGGCGTACACCCAACTCCGGCTGCCGTTGCATGCTGCATATGTCTGTAAGCAAAAAATTAATTAATTTCATTATTCAGATTTTTTTTCAATTTATTTTTTCCTTTGATAAAAAAACAAAAAAATATGTAATTATTCAAAGTAATGATGGGGGATTTCATAAAGATTAAAGGATTATGTGCATTGAATGTATATGTAAACTGATTGATTGATTGACTGATTTTGATTGATTGTTTGATTGTTTTTGATTGACATACTAAACCAACAACTACAAAATAAATGATTCAATTATAAACTTAACAACAAAAAAACAATAAATTAATTTTAAAAAAATATATGTATATATCATTTATTAATTTAAATTTAGTGTGTGCAAAAAACCACATCCATGATAAATTTCAGTAATATTTTAGTGTGAGAAAGAATGTGTAAATAGGCGCAGTTGCAAATTATTCATATTAGAAATAATTATTTTATATGCAAGGATAAGAAACAATTACTTAATTATTTTTTTATGTATATAAAGATATAATTCATTAAATTAACATGCTTAGCATCCAAAACCAACACTATAATTTTATTTAAATATTAAATATTTGTATGTACATAATTAAATTATGTAAAAAAAAAATATGAACAAAGTCGATACGCGCCGACGCCTATGAAAATAAATATTATTTATTTATATTTTATTTATACACAAAAAAAAGTTGATTTCTTTCAATTAATTATAATTCGTTTTAGATGAATTTATAATTTTACAATATCAGCTGTTTTTTTTTAAATTTTCTTTATTAATTATTTTTTGTTTTTTTTTTCTCACTTTATTTATTTAAATTACAAATTTTTACATTAACCGTCGAATGAAGGCAATAAAAACAAAAACGTTTTGATTCGTAAGTGATTTTTAATAGTTATAAATATTATTTTATTTTAATTTATTTTTAAAAAAATTCCAAACCAAAATATAGAAATTACTTGAGAGTGGAGGAGATACAATTAAGCAGTGCCAAAATATTTGTAAACATTCCAAAATACATACATGTATAATCTGGAAATTAATTAAAGACCAAAATTCTTCAAGTTGCGAAAAAGTCTGATGAAAATTTGTCTTCCGAGAATTAGACAGTCCAGAGGTTATATTTGTTCAGTAAAGGAAAATATACAGAACAAATCAGTATTTTGGTATTTGAAACCTTGTTTCCCATAACTATCAAGGGGACCCCCCATTACACGGTCAAAATGTACTATCAATCTTTATTATAATGTTAGTGAAATATGTATGTATGCGTCTCATATAATATACCATATGCTTGAATGCTTGAAGGTCAGAATTGTTTTGATTTTTCTTAGAGCATGCGATTTTCATCAACTAATAGTTGACCGTAAGCTAGTATTTCATTTACACCTTCACAAAGGACGCATGCGCACATTTTATAAAATATTTCCAAAGAGCAGAAGTGTTGTGTTGTCCGTCATTGATATTGTCCTGCTTTGTTTTTCTCATCTTCAAGCATACGTTCACAAATGATTGATACTGCATTTTGACCGTTTAAGACCCATTTACACATCTGAATCGGATTAATTGAAACTTTTAAATTATAAATATATATATAGTGTTTTAAAGAATGATATTCCATTATATTTTTATAGATTTGATTAGATTTTTCCTTGTTAGGGATTAATGGAATTTAAGTCAGGTGATTGGGAGTCCAGTCAAGAACTTGAAAGTCCTCATTGACCCTTAGTTTTAACTAGCATAAATGTAAGCTTTACGTAGTCATTGTCATCACTAGTGATAGCATGAATAATCGGAAAAATACAACTAATCGATTAACTCGTTGGATTAATCGGTTAATTGCAATTAATAACTGCTCGTTTCCACTAACCCATTAATTTTTTTTCCCCCTGATCACCCAGTAAACCCAGAAAATCATTGAATTATGCTTGCTTGTTGACCGGTATAACCGTATCTCCCCTGTTACTTAATTGAAAGAAACAAATTTAAAACAAAGAAGAAATGCGCGCATGAATTGAGTAACAATCGAGCGAGCGTATGAGCAACGTGAATGTGGAGAGAGAAGGAAAAAAGAGACACACACACACACACACACACACACATAGAGAGACAACAACTGATCTTATTGAGATTTTATAAATGTGTAAGGTGGGTTGTTGTATGGTGTGGTGTGGTGTGGTGTGGTATGGTGGTGTTGAATTGAGAAAAGAAATTGAATTAAGAGAAAATCATTACAAACAACTTAACGTGAAATCAAATGATCCTTTTGGTTGTGTGTGTATGTATGTATGTGTGATCCAACCAAATTAAATTATTTCGTTAAATCCTTAATTAAAAAATACATTATATAAGTTTAAATTTATAAACTAAAGCATCCTAACATAGGTATACTACGTGTCGGAGTGGTGAATAAAGAAATCAACTGTTGCTGCTGCTGATGTTGCTGCTAATTCTTTCTAGTAATTGAGAGTAGTTTTATGTAACATGAGTGGTGAAATATGTAAATTATGAATGAATGTGGTGAGTTTTAGTTTATTTCCTTATAAATCTGACCACTTTTTAAATTTAAATTAATAGTAAAATAAAAAAAAGTACAATGTTTGCTTATGAGAAGAATAAGTCGATTGAATTTGAAGAATTCTTATTTTCACATGAATTTAATTTGATTGCAAAGTTAAGTAGAAATAGAAAGTGCCACACACTCAGAAATATTGTAGGAGAAGATAAACAGATAGAAAGAAAGGCAGAGATTATGAGAGAGTATAATCACACATTTTGTTGTTTTTATAGAGAAACTTTTGATCACTTTTCAATTTTGTTGTTTCTTTTGTGTTTTTGTAAAATAAACCAAAAAAAAAAAAAGAAAAGAGATAAATTAAACTAAAAGTCAAAATGAAAAGTTTTAATAACAAATGAAAGAAAGAAAGAATAAAATTAAAGTAAGAAAACAAAATTTTATGTGACAACAACACAAACCTTGATTTTGGTATGGTGTCTGTTGTTGTTATTGTTGTAGAAGAGGAAGTAGTAGAAGATTGATAAAAGGCATTTGAACCACCCAAAGAACTTTTTGTTTGTTGATTTAACTTTTTTGCTGTTCTAGATGTTGCCGCCATGATGGCGACTCTCGTTGGATTAATTAAACGACGTGGAGAACTTAAACGAGTCAAATCATCAAGGATATATCTTTTGTGAAAAGGCACACTGTGTCGCTTTGAACTATGCGAAGACGACGATCTGCTGCTGCCACCACTGCTGCTGTTGTTGCTACTATTGTGATTGCTACTATTATCAGCAATACCGGAATGACTTGAGGGCGTCGAAGGACGATAAAGTTGTTGATGTTGTTGCTGATGCTGCTGTTGGTGATGGTGTTGTATTGATGGTGATGAAGCTGTTGTTGTTGCTGGTGATGATGATAAAAAAGATAGTGACTGCTGCTGTTGCTGCTGCTACTACCAAAAATACTGTTTTGAAGACTTCCACCAGCACCAGCACCACCACCACCAACAACGACGCCGCTACCTCCTCCTCCACTGATAGAGCTGTTACCGCTGCCGATGGTTCCAGTAACGGCAGCATATCCAAACGATGCCACCGTCTTATTTACAACTTGTCCTAAACGCATTGCAGCAGCCGCTGCCGCTGCTGCTGCTGAGGCAGCTGTTGATCCACCGCTAAATGTTGATATAGTGGAGGATGAGGAAGTCGTTGTGTTCATGTTAGCCGCCATATAATTTGACGATTTTTTGTTATTGCTAATTTGGAAACTGAAATTTTATTTGTTGTTGTTGTTGTTGTATGTTTATTTTACTTATTTATCCTATGAACAAAAACCCCTGTTTCTTAAGATTCTCTTCACAAAAAAAAAAACCGATAAACGAACAAAGGCTTTTCTTTTTTAGTTTGGTTTTTCTGAAGAAAATTATTCATTTTTTTTTTGTTTTTATCTATTAAAAGCATCTAAGAAGAAGCTAAAGAAGAAGTTATCCATTTTTGTTTTTAGAGGGCAAAAATATCAAGTACAGCAAAAAACATGCATTACAAAAAATTTGTGTGAAAGGAAAAAATTATATAAAAAATTATAAATGTAAAAGAAAACTCAAGTTATATAAATAGAAAAGAAAACATCATCATCATCTTCATCTTTATCGTTACTAATGCATGCCATCCATCATTATCAACAGTCATAAATGTCCGCCTAATCAAATACTAAATTATCTAATATTTAATTGAGATATGGTGGATCCATCCAATGAGTGAGATTTCTCAAAGAGATAAGCACAACTTGTAAAGTTAAACAATTTACTATGTAATTTTTAATGTATCGAGGTGAAAAGCTGTTGCCATATAAAGTTCAGCTACGCTCCATCACTACTGGAATTGGAAGCCCTAAAAGGAGGTGGGTTATAACCTTCAAGTTGGACAGAGACATAATCAATGGCAATTACTACGATATTAATAAAGAAAAAAAAGTCCCCCTCTAATGAAAAAATACTTGAGAGAATTTTTATTTACTACCAAAGAATGAACTATATAATTCTGAGGAATTTGACACATTTTATTATGTATTTAGTCCTTTATAACGGAATAATAAAGGAAAACTGGATACGAAGTTTGTCAATCAAGAAAAAATATTCTTATTGGTCCACTCTCTTATTAAGCCTTTCCATTTCTTTCCTTTCTTTGTTGAACCACAACTCTGATCAAACTGAATTGTGAAAGGAACATTTCTTTTCTTTTAATGAGAAAGCTATACAGGGTATCCCGAAAGGTACGTTAGATTTGAATTTGGTACCACACAAAAAAAAATGTAACAGCGTATTCTTTCTAAAAATGTTTTCATGCTTACAAAATTTAAGCCGAATGACCATGCACAGTGAAGAGAGTTCGTTGAATGGATTATTGAACAAAAACATGTGGATGTTGATTTTTCGAGCAAAATTATCTTTTTCATCTTGACGGCTTAGTTACCGTGAAACAATTCAATTACTGAATTGAGACATTTCCAGGTCGTGTACTGTCTCGTTTCGGTGATCAGAATTGGACCCCTAAATCGTGTGATTTCTTTTTATGGGGTCATTTGAAGTCAGAGGTATATGATAATAAGCCCATGGAAAATTTCGACAAAAAAAAAAAAGAAGTTGCTTTCAAAGCAAAAGCAAACTGTTCGCATGATCACTCGGCAGCAGTGGAGCCAAGATCATCAGCTTAAGTGATTTTTAAGCAGTAATGAGGAAGGAAGCTGCAAGAACTACTGAAAATAGTTACAAATCATGAACATTTCACAAATTTTACGTTTGAACTTAAAGAAACAACGTTCAATTGTATGTACAACAGAAACAAAAAACAGCTGTTTCAGAAAGCAAATCTGCTGTGCAAACGATTGCTTAAAAAATCAATTTATGGCTGAGTTGCTGTTAAGGTCATATGAAAATTTTGCTTGGAGTGCAAAAGGTCAAAAAAAAGGTTTATGGGAATCTTAAGGGTTAACCACCGAGAAGCTTAAAACAAACACAGTTACATTTTGCAACGAATGAAAGCTATTAATTTTTTATAATTATAAAAATCTTGACCCTTTATTTGGCTCACTCAAAAGTGTTAACCTTTTACTATGAGAATCAGTTATATTACAGAAACATAAACGCCCCATTACCCCTTCGATCGAATTTCAATTGTTCTTATCATCTTTCTCTCACATAAATCCACCATGTCATATACTAATAAACAATATTATTTTATTTTCAAGTTCTACAAATTTAAATCAACTAGATTATTTCCAATTTTTCGTTTTTAGGTATCAGTAAAAAAAGGATATCATCAAACTTTTGGTTGAAAGAAAAATAATTTAAAACAAAAGCCATACAATTTTACTGGATTTCAGTATAAAAAAAAGAAAGTAGATAGACAAATCGATTCTAAAACAATTTTCCAGCGCATAACATTTTTTAAAAAAGGTAAACAAAATACAAAAAAAAAAAGAGAAGGAAGAAAAGAAAAGAAAAAGATATTTAAGGAAATCTTCAACTTACTTTGCACAAATACAGGGTGCTTTCTGTAATGGATCCACAAAACTCCAAAGCTTTTGACGTTGCTGTTGTTGTTGCTGTTGAATTTGTTGTTGCACTTGTTGTTTTGTGTCGACAGCCAGTGAATTTTTATCATCAGCAGCACCTAACGATGATGACGTTATTGCATTACCGCCTTCATCATTGTTGCCATCAATGCCACCGCTTCCACCACTACTGGGTGCTATATTAGACGTTGAGGAGGTTGACGTTGACGTTGACATAACAATGGAGTTGGTTACATGGGCGACATGCAAAGGATTCATTATACAATCCTGCCATGCTCGTTCAGGCATTTCCACGGCAGCCGTGGGCGGAATATGAGTATTGGATGTATTAAAGGCGAAACCCGACGTTGGACGTTGATCGTAATAAGGTTGAAATGACAAACGTTCAAGGGCATTAATTGCGCTGGCCGTTGTTGCATTTAATGCATTAACACTAGAATTTGAACCACCACCATCTGTTGTTGTTGCACTTTTATTGCTTATATCATTTGATGAGTTAATAACGGCAGGGGGGACATTTCCATTAGCGGCTAATGCTTTGCGTGATATTGCTGCTGCTATTGCTGCAGTTGTTGCTGTCGTTGTCATCGTAGACGATGCTGCAACGGAAGAAAGTGATGCTAGTGCAGCTGCCTCGGCTGACGATGATGAAGACATTGCTAAATTGCCGGCTGACTGGTTACTGTTGCTTTCCAAGCTACGCTTATGCAGCTCCAACGTTTCCAATTCCTCCATATCATCTAGATCAGTGACTAGTACATAATTTGTTGGATGATACATTTTATGACCACCTATAGAAAATAGAAAGTATGTGAGTGAATCAGTACAGAAGGACAATTGAGGAGTGTGTGATTCGATAATATTACCCGATATAACTTCAACAACTGGGGGTACATCTGGGTTCTCTTTATTGCACAGTGGAAAAAACGAAGCCCAATCCTCAAGTATTTTCTCAGCCATAGGATCGGAAGCCTTGTAACTGTTACCGGTTAATGTAGCTGCCATGCCGAAGGGCGCTAAAATAACTTTGCGTGGTTTGGGCGGTGTTGTTGACGCTGCTGTCGCCGCCTGTCCTGCCGACCCTGTCCCTGTTAATGATGCATTATTGCTATTGGAAGATGATCCGTTTTCATTGTGACCATTAGACGACGTCGTCGTTACACCACCATTCATGGCATCAATGGGTGATTTTGCAGCAGGTGTTGTTGCTGGTGCTGATGCTGACGTTGCTGTTGCTGTCGTCATTGCATTATGTTCTTGAGATTGTTGAGTAGAATTTGTCGCTGAAGCAAATGCTGCAGCTGCTTCAGCTAAATGTTCCTTTGTTAGCGGCCGTACAGCGGGATGTTCACGCAAATCGATGGAAGCGCAAACGGTATCACCATGAACAAAGAACGTGAAGGAGAATGACAAATGCTGTGAACTGTAAAACAAAAAATAAACATTAATAAATTATTGCATTTTACCATCTTGTAATCGATGTAGTAAGTAAGTATGTAACAAGGGAACGATGTATCTATGTTGACTTCATCATAGACACACAGAGATCTCGTTTGGTGGTTTTTATAGGATATCATAATGAGATGTTGTAGACACAAATTGATAATTTCACACTCAAAATGTGTGCTATTTTTATACATCAATGTATCCACATTATCAGTCTATTTCTATGAAACTGCAGTTTGCCATTGGGTGGCGTTAACTTCCTTGTGTTTAGGTGCTTAAAGTTGACTGTATATGCTTTTGAAGCATCTATACGTCTGCTGTTAAACACAGTATAAGTCATTCGAAGCTCATAGCTAGTGAAAGTGTATGACGAACATGATCTTTCAAAAAGACCCTGCAGAGACTGGTTCGTATGATTCAAAACTTGTCATCCGGACACTGGTGATAAAAAATTGATTGACACTCATCAAAGCCAACCATCAACATCGTAGGCAAAACTGAACATCTATGGAAAGAAGGGTTTGCTCTGCACTAGGCTGTGAAGTCTTACCCCATCCCGCGTATTCATCAGATTTAGCGCAATTTGTTTCGTTCGATGCTGCAAGGAGTGTGGAAACAGCAATTCCATTCTTATAAAGAAACCGAAAATTGGATGGTCCTATGGATTGCCTCAAAAGAACAGGATTTCTTCGAGAGCGGAGTCCCTACTTTGTCTAACAAATAGACGAAAATCATAACCAACAGCAGCAATAATTTCGATTGGCGTAATTCCTTCATTTCGATTACAAAATCAATTTCAATTGGTTTAATTTAGCGAAAAAACTGCTTTTTTATAGGAATAGACCCCATAGTATTGTATATTTGAGGGAATAACGAATTGAATGGATTAATTAAAATTACCTTCTGTCAAAGAGACGATCGCTGCTAACACACGGCTGCACAAACCATTTTCCAAAGCGTACAATATCCTTAGAAAGTACAAATCTATAAGGAAAAAACAAAATTAATCATAAAAGTAACTAAATATATCACTTTATTAGAGATTTGTTTTTTGTAATTCTCACCGTTCCATGAGATTATGAAGCGCCTTGAAAAGCAACGAACGGCATTCATAAGTGAGTTCACCCTTCCATGTGCCATTCCAAAGTGTTTGGTTTGCTGCAAATAAATTATTAATAATCAATTATTTCTTTATTTATTTATTTATTTATATATGCTAATGTTAAAACTAGAAGTTAACAGAGTTAATAAATAGCAATGTAATGAAATAAAATAAAATATATAGTAATTTCAAGGTCTGTTAGTTAATGTAGAACAACTGTTATTTAACAGTGTTGCTTCATGTTAACCAACAGACAGTGAACAGAAGTCGATGGCGCGCACGCCTACACTTAACGTAAAGCGGAAAATTACCGCTTAAATTTGTAAGCAGCGAGAGAAAGAGAGCAATTATTGTATGTATGTTACGTTAATGTGTAAAGTGTGGATGTGTGGGTATGTAGTTTATAAAAACAAAACAATAATACATTTAAATGACTCTCTGTATCTTTACAAAGCAATCAACTTTAAGTTATTTACATGAATGGAACTAAAAGAAGAAGGCAAAATAATAACAAACAGGAGGGAAAAAAACATTATCGCCTCTCGCACACATTTACATATAATGATGATGATGATACATAGATACTTTTGTATGTAGTATATACTCTTTCATGTGTGTAAATGTATGTAAATTTAAACGCATTTTATTTATTTATAAAAACATTTGATACAAGCCTCCATATGTTTGCCATTCTATTGGATATAAGATAAATAAATTGTGTTCCCTTTCCTAACTCCAAACCATCATCATCCATTATTACTGCTTCGAAAGCCAATTTAGATAAGGTATTTTTCTTCCTATAAACTTGTGAGATTTCATCTAATAATATAAAAATCGCTTAGTAGAGTCGCGGCCTATTATTTTTATTTGTAAAAATATGTATGTATATTGTATTTATTACTTATAATTTTACTAAAGATCTTCAGCCCAGCGTTTCTTAAACTCAAGTAGTCCTGTTCACAGACCCCGTCTTGAACAACCTTTTCCCTCGTATCCGTAAGTATCTTATGCCATCTTAAAACTTAAATTATGGCTTAATAATATCATAAGCCAGGCATGATGAAACCATATTGATCTAATGTCCAAGGAAGAATATATTAAGTGTTATTGACCTAATGGATGAAAATATATTAGAATATGGATCTTCCTGAGAAGACATAGCTCCTTAACATTTCAAAAGAAAAGTCGACAATAAAATAATTTTTGTCGAAACATTTAATAAAATGTGATGAATTGTTCTCGCAAAACAAACCGTTGGATTCACACTGATACACAGAAAAATCAAAACAGTGCGTTCACACAATTGTGTATCAAATACGCATTGAGTATATTGTAACGATAGAGTGAAGACCCTAAGATATTTTTGTATACAGGGAGCACACGGTGTACATACATATGTTTTAAACTGACCTTAGTCGTGTCCACGAAAAAAGACCTTAGCGTATAAATTATATGAAAGACCTTCCACAGTAATTTTCGCTTATAAAGAATACGTTTAAAAGTAACTTTCGCCTAAAACGAACCAATTTCAAACGTATGCGATTTATTTCTAATAAACCATGAAACCATTATTTTCGAACCCGTTTAAAGTGAAGTTTCGGTTAAAACGAACTTTATTTGCATGCATAACTTGTTTATTTTTCGGTTAAAACGAACCAAAAAGTGGTGCTATGAAGAAACATTACATTTTTGCGCTGACAACACTGTAAAACGAAGTGTTACCGCAGGAATTCGGGAATTTCCCTAAAGCGTCGATGACATTAAGCGAGTTTACAATCTACTAGCCAGCGAGAGAATTCACTATCTGTTAGTAAACTCGCCCAGTGTAATCATATTCACTAGTTAATAGCAGATTGTAAAAATTCTACCACAATTAATTCTTGACTACTTGGCTCAAGTGGAAGTGTTTATATGTAAATGAAACTAATATTGGTACTTAGCAAACTAGAATAACAGATTTTTTTGACCAGTCCCTTGAAGTTTTCATTAATAGAAAAGTACTGTATATTATTTATTGTATGTAATGCTATTTCCACAGTAAGCTGAACTCTATGTTGTGAAGAACCCTGAGCGAACACCGTGTTATTTTTACAACAACCACATGGAAAATGGTGGTAATGAAAACATAGTTTTGGATGTGTGTTGTCCAGGAACACAGCAGAACCCAAAAAGCGCTGACAACCTGCTCCAAAATTAGCGTGTGGTGATATTTTCTCGGTGAATTGTGATTATCTTCCTCTTTTTTCTTTCCGCGCCAAAAGTAAACATCTGATGATGATCTTAATCAATTTCAAAATTGTATTTTTTATACTCTCCACACAGTGAATAGTATTATGTTTGTCATGAAGTTTGTAACAGGCAGAAGGAGACAACAGAGACACCATAAAGTATACATATTCTTGATCAGCTCGATGTGGCGAATTGATTAAGCCATGTCCGTCTATCCGTCTGTATGTATGCAAACTAGTCCCTCAGTTTTTGAGCTAAGAAGCTGAAATTTTGCACGAACCTTTCTTTTCACTATACGCAGTACATTTGTCGGAATCAGCCCAACTAGGTGGGGTACCTCCCATAAACCACTCATTTGAATTCATGTTCTTATTAGAAAAACTTTTTTTGTTTTTTATCCTATCGAACTGAAACTTGGACACTATTAGTTTCTACGACAGGCGCAAGACTTTTGTCGGAACCAGACCAATCGGACCATTAGGGGGTACCTCCCATACAAACCAACCATTTGAATTCATGTTCTTATTAGAAAAACTTTTTTTTTTTCTTATCAGTTTAACCGACAGGCGCAGAATATTTGTCGGAACCAGCCGAATGGGACCTCTAAGGGAGTACCTCCCATACAATCCACCCAATTGAATACTACAATGAAATATTCACTGCGTGAAGAGTATATCAACTTCGGCATAGTCGAAGTTAAACTACTTACTTGTTTTTTGTTAAAATTGTGTGAAATGCGTATAAAGGAATGAAACGCGAAGTTGCAAGAAATATCGATACACTGCAATTTGTAAAATAATGTTTTTTCCACATATTTTCAGTTTTAATTTCTAACAATTAGCCACAATGTTCCTTTTGCTTGTATAACCAAAACAAAAAACAGCTGTTCAGAACACAAACACAACCACTGTGGCCGCAAAAACATAACTCACAAATTTTACCTCACTGAGGAAACAGCATAACAACTATATACATGTATGTATAAGTCAAATGTAGAAAAGTTGAAGTTACAATTGTTTTGCGGACATCCGGCAATAGTGGTGCGAACCATAGGAATCCATGGACCATAGTTTAAGAACAGCTGACCAAGAGTTTGAATTGAAAGTTTCTCTAGCAGCATTTGTTCCATTTAACGCAAGTCTTGGTAACTCTAGTGGCATCATTTCAAAGAAGACTACAACTTTTTCCCTTTACAACAATAAAACAAGTCTCCACAAGCTGATTCCCATTTTAACCCCTTTCTTTTTCTCTCTCTCCCGCTCTATTGCACATATTCTTCAAGTGAGAAATTTGAATAAGTATGTCGCTGCTATACTACTGAGGATGTACTGTTATGCTATATACTGTATACTGTTTAAGTGTTTGCAAGTGTGACCAGATAATCGGTGAGTGACACATGCAAATGATAAAAAAACGGAAGCAAAGAAAAGGATGATGGCGTTTGGAAAAAGAGGCCAACTGCCAACTATCTAAGTACATGCAGCATTCAATGGGTAAAGAAGAGAAAGTTAAAAAGGCGGAAGAGAACAATCGCAGTTGCAGCTGTAATTTACAGATAGCAACAAAGTTACATAGATCAACAGTAGATAAAAAAAAAAATTAAATAAACTAAGAAAAAACACAGTTACTATTTATGTGCAAATGTATCTCTCTCTCTCTCTCTCTCTCTCTCTCTCAGTTTGAATGAATTTATCACATTACATGGAATTTACTAGAATAGTTTAGACGAAACCAGAATGACACAAAAAAAAAACGCAATAATAAAACAAAAAAAAAAAAACAAGTTGTTGAAATTAATAACACAAAAAAAGTATAGTTATGTGCAAAGAAGAAACGTGACAGAACAAACAACAACAACTTGAACAGAAAACCATGAAAAATTACAATAAATTTTCTTTTTTTTTTTTTTGTTTTGTTTTCATTGTTTTTTTTGTTGCTGCTATTTGTTGTTGATTTCCTAAAAAGCGCAATAGAATCTTGAAAGAGAAAAATGTTGCGCGCAGCACCCCACAAATAAAAATCAAAAACCGCTTTGCCCAAAGCGGGACAGACAACACACAAACAACATCATCATCACCATCACCATCATACTTCCCTCTACCGCTCGTCTGTCTCCTTACTCCATCCAACATTCAGACAGTTGGATTTCTATCTAAGCTAATAGAAAAAAATAAAGAAAAACAGGCCAAAAAGAAACAATAACAATAATAAGAGGAAGGCATACTCTCACACACACACACACACCCACAGGCATCAACAATAAAAAATAAGCACAATTACGTAAAGGTAAACAATATTCAGTAGCAGAGCAGAGTACAGAAAAATATTCAAATTAAGAGAGAAAGAATGACGACAAATCAAAACAACATTCTCTTAGATGCATGCGCTCTCTCTCCTATTCTCTTCGTAATAATTAATTTCAATCAAAGACTCTACAAAAAATGATGAATATCGACTGGACTGGACAACTTTCTCACCAACTTAATTTTCTCTCTTTCCGACTAACTCTGCATCAACAATTTTCTATAGTATTTGATCTGAATCAAGTGAGTAGCAGAGAGCCAACGGAGAGGTAGCAAATGCCTACGAATTTACCGCTAAAAGACACAATTGGTGAAAAACAAAACAAAACAAAACGCGCATATGACAACACCGTCCCAAAGTCCCCAATCCATTGCCGTCGTTTGAGTCTTCATGGTTACTCTGTTCTTTCTGTTTATTGTGCTATTCTTATTGTGAGCAAGAGATACATTATTATTAAATACTAAACAACAACCTCATCACCATTACCATAACCGTATGCTCTCTCCACTCGGCGAGATAAACAAACCAAGGAACCAGGCAGCAGCAGTAGTGCAACATGTTTACAAGCAAAAAGAACAGAACACACAACAATTCAATGACGACATAATTAAGAGAGAACTCTAGCGCATACAGAGTGAAGCAAGAGTGTGTATGTGTGAGAGAGAGAGAGAGAGAGAGAAAATGATGAAACGGCGTTTAAAATGTAATCACCAACCAACACACAGATTTCGTTATGCGTGCATTTGTTGTCTTGAGGCGTTTCTCTGTGCAAGTCAACACAACAATAGATAAAAAACAATGCAAAAAAATAAAAAAACAACAAAACATTTTCTTAAGCAACAATAATAATAATAACAACAATAACAATAATAGTAAATACCGTTGCTCTTATTGTTACAACAAAGTGGTTTGTAAACAATAATGATAATGTAGATAGATAATCATGATGATGACGATGATAATGCTGATGATGACGATAATAAGTTAGCGCATCAACAACGCGTTGGTGTCAACAAATATTTCTATCTTTTGTTTTGATTTCATTGAAAGAAAACCTAAAAAAAAATACAAGTTTTCTTGAGGCACGTACCGCCTCGGTGTAGCCAACAAAGTTGACGACGGATGTCGGCAATCAATGAGATTCGTGGCGCCGCCAGCTGCACTTATTCCCTCACTCATTACACATCAGCAGCCAACCAAAATCCACTCTAGTGCCAAGGCAAGTTTAAGTGCAAAACTTTTAATGAGATCAGCGTAAAAATTGACAACAAAATAATATCAAAAGATAAAGTAAAACTAAGAATGCCGCCATGTCACCACCTAAGCAGAGGGCATTGTACTCTCATAATGAAGTAACGAAGGAAGGCAAACAAACTAGAAATACATACATACATAGTTATCAAGTTTAAGTTGTAGATCGGATCCTCCCCCTCGTCTCCATTAAATTTATGTATATGAGAGAAATTTTCTAATGTTTGAAGATTCGTTTTTCCACATCATATAATCTTTCACCTTTCTTTTTTCACTTTATGAAATATCAAGAAAATGAAATTTACATTAAAAATAGACAATGAAAAATCATTTTGAAATGAAAATAAAACTACCAACAAAAGTGAGAATACATAATACATTATCATCATCACCAAAACTTAATCTTCCGGAGAACCACCAAAAAACAAACAACTAAAATTATATACATATAATATGGCTGATTGGTGGCTACTAAGACGAGAGACAGGCAAGGCAGTCAAGTCAAACTAACCCAAGACTTAACACACTACCAATGTGAATGTGGTGTGGTAAGGTAAGGTCAGGTGAGGTGACACGGACGGCAATGAATGCCGCATTCACACAACACTTATTAACAAAAACCACCGTTCACTAATAAAAAGAAACAAAGCGAATGAAAGAACTGAACGACCGAACTAACAAACGCAAGTTAAAAGAAAAACCAGCTTCACTCTCAACAAACAGCGGCAACAACTTTAACAACAAAAACATCAACAACAAAGTAATAACGACGAACAGCAACAAAAAACGGTAGCGGTATTCGCTATAAAGAAAAGAAATCGACAAACAACGAAAGCCACCGCCACTGTCGCCTCGGCTCTTTTTTGCATCTTTATCTTTTTTTATCTTCTTCTTTCTGTTTTTTTTTTTTGTTTTTTTTAAACAACAATAAAGACTAACCAACCAAGCAAGCAACCAAAGCAACAAACGAAAAAATATGTTTCTCTTGGCCACCACTAAGAAAAAGCCACCGCCACCCGCACCAATAAGATTTCCCTTTCTCAAATAACAACAACAAACAACACTCATTCACTCACTCACTGCTCTTCGTTTTCTTCTTATAACTAAAACTCTACTCAAACACCAAATCAAACGAAACGAAACGAAACAAAACGACGAAATGACGACTACGACAAAAACAACAACAATTGCAAATTCCAAATATCTTTTGGTGTAGCACGTGTGCTTTGTGCACATGTTGCTCGCTCTGGTACTGACGTCTACCACGAAAAATTTAAACAAAAACGAAACCAACCAAACTCACTCATACTTACTAACAGAGAGAGAAAGAGAGTGAACTCCTCATTCCACAGAGAACATAATATCATCAATATGTGGGAACGCGCACATTCAGTGTAAATAAGAGAAGAATCTTCCTTCTGTCATCTGCCGCTATTTTCAAAAAGTGTTATAAATGATTTCGAAAATGTTTTCATCATGAATAAGGTAAGAAGAATGTACATATGTATATTGTACATACTTAAATATTTCAAAGCAAAACCGTAATCATGTAAATAATTAAAATTTAACACGAATGATTAACATTTTATTTTTATTTGTATGATGATGATCATAATGAATATGAGTCAAAGAGAATAAATATACACAATTAACAAAAATGAAACAAGACAAGTGATCAAGGTCAATAATCTGCGCAAAAATTAAATAAAAGCAAACAGTGAACAGCAATGACAACAAAACCAGCAAACAGCAGTAAGAAATGCAAATTATTATTACAATAAAACAACAAAAACAAGAAGAAAAAAACTAAGAGTAATTTGAAAACCAGTTTATCATGTATACACACACACACACACACACATTTGTCTGTACATATATTTAGTGTATTTCATGTTTGAAATAGAAGTGGATTCAGAACGCTCACTCACTCGCTCCCTGCTCCCTGTTGCAATAACGAATCAAGAGAGCCAACCATTAGCTAAAAGAGAGCGCAATACAATAAGACAACATAAAGAAAAGAGAGTGAGTGCACACGTTTATATGAAATTATATTATAGAGGTGATGACGCCGAGCGACGACCCACCAACCGATCAACCAACCGACCAATGCCGTCGTCAGAGAGGAGCCGCAGAAACACAAAATGACAGCTGTTTAAGGTAAAGTGCATGTGTGTGTGTGTGGAAGGAAAGCAATAACATATAATATGTAAAGAAAAGCAACAAAAGTACTATAGTATAGTAAGTAGTAGGCAAGTAATGACGTCTATTGAACATAAGTATGGAAGCAAGCAAAGAGACTAATAATAAGCAAAAGAAGAAGCAGAGGTTGTACTAATATTATTATTGTTTTTGCTGCTTTTTTGTGTAGCGGCACTTGGAACTCCACTCCACTGGATGCGTTGTTGCCATATTTCACTACAAAAATTTAAGAAACACAACACACACTCAAGCGAACGAGCGAGCGACGACGCTTGGCGTGCGCTTGCAAAAAACGCAAAAAAACGCGCTCATTCACAATTTTTGTGTGCGCCGACGGACGAAACACACAAAAACAAACTGCATCACGCAACACAACCCATCAAGAGACGACAACACGGGTGGCAGGCAGCAGATCCATTTCCACATATACAAAAGCACACACATCCTATGTATTTAAATGAAATAAAACATTTAATTACACACAAAGTAATGTCAATGTAATTAGTCAATGTCCTTGTCATTTCGAAAATGGAATTATGTGCATATGTACATACAAACACATACATATGTATGTATAAAGAGACATAAAGACGAAAGCAAAAGCGAAATTTCTTCCCTGCTTGTAAGTATATAAGCAATGCAACACAAAGCAATTCACAAATGTGCCATTAACCCCTTGCTTTTTGTTTGTGTTATTATTCAATTTCATTTTATAAGAATTACTACTACTACTACTGTTACTTCAGATTGATTTTTTGTAAAGCAAACATAATCATCATCATGTTCCTATTGTTTGTTGTTATTGTTGTTGACTCTCGTCACGTCATGTCGTCTACAAATGTACCGGAAAAACAATTCACAAATACAAAAATTAAATACTGTTCTGTTCTGTTATCACAAAGCAAACATTGATAACGAAGACGCACGCAGCAAATAATAATAGAAACGACGTAGAGAAGAACGTAACGTAATAACGCAAATAAATAAACAAACAACACACAAACGAAAAAAAACTGACAACAATATTTAAATGTCGTAGGCTTGGACACACGCACACATATGTACATATAACACACGCAGGTGTATATGTGTCAATCTCCCCATTATTGTGTTTATGATTTGTTGTTGTTGCTGCAGCTACTGCTGCTGCCGCTTATTGCTTCCGAATGAATGACGAAGAGGATGGCAAACACAACAATAACGAATCTCGTCAATTCTCAACTTAACGACGACGGCAAACACAACACGATTATAGACAATTACAACAATAAACATTATATACGAAACGTATGCGTCCGTCCATCGTTTGTATGAAATTCTATTTAACGTTGTCATCGGGCTTACACCGCACTCTAACTTGACGAATTGACTTTCCTACTCATCATCATCATCATTATTATTACATTACTAACAACTCTCATTCTCTCTCTCCCTCTCTAAGAATGTTATTCAACTCTCTTTAGATTTGTTCTTTTGGTCTCTCTGAACTATTTGAATTATGCATATGTATTTGCACTGAGGGAAACTTGACTGCAAAAAACCCTTTCCAAAAAAAAGTCTTATTGGGGCAAAATGAGAAGATAAAGATGATACGCAATGGGTGGTGGGTGGTTGGTTGATTGGTTAGTTGATTATAGTCGTGGGGTATGTATCATAAATGAATGGTGACGACTATGAGCGAAATGATGACGTCGTCGTCATCGGTGTAGTCTGACCATTGACTGCTATTTCTCTCTATATATTCGACGAGTGAGTGAACTGTGTGTGTGTGTTGTTGTTATATTATTTGAGGTTATTTATTCATTTGTGCTTGTTTGCAAGCGCACAACACACCATAAAAACACCACAAACAACAACAATAATCAATTCTTTCTTTGTGTATTATACACTTATGTTTGTGCCGTCGCACACTTATATACAAATTATGAATGTATTAGTTAGTATGTGTATAAGAATGAGTCAATGTGTGTGGCCATGGGTAAATTCTTCCATGGCCTTGAAATATTGTTTTGTTTTGTTTTGCAATTTTATTTAATATTCTCTCAATTATCATCATCAATGTTTTTCTTTTTTTATTTTTTGTTTTATTTTCCTATTTTATAATATTTTCAATTCATTTGGTTGTCATTTCCATTTTGGACTACTACTACTGCTACTGCTCACCTGCTATTCTTAGTAAATCCGCATCGACCAATTCACTTAGATCAGGTTCTTCTCCATACCAAAATATCCAAAGTTCTTTTGCTGCTGCCAGTGAGAGCGGTGGATGCACTCTTGATGTTGTTATCTCAAAAACGATGGTATTTGGATCGGTGTTATCAGGTTTGGTCGATTGCACCCGCCTCCACACGCAAAGTATATCCGCTTGCATGCATCGCGAATAAGAGCGCAGTATTGGATCATCGAGTGGATCACTGGAGGCATTCGGACGTTCGCCATTAACGAACTTCCGCCATTTTATTCCGCATAAATCAGTCTGCAAAAGTGCATAAATTGACAAATATCAATCAATATATCAAATAATTAAGTTTCAAATATACTTAGCAATAAAAGTGGAAAGAAAATATTAGTCTCTACCAAGCATTTCCCAGCACACAAACTGAAAATCTCAAAGAGAATACCAACACCATTGCAAATATACATGTATCAGAGATCAATCTTGTACTTCCTTCTATGAAAAGAATTGAGAGGATTGCTAAAGATTTTCTGTTGGAGATCAAAATATTGCATTATTGATCAGCAACAAATATCTAAGTGTCCACGGTCCTGTTTGGACATAGACTGGACTTAAGACACAATATAAAAACTTCTAGCGGTGCTTCTCATTTCAAACATAGAAGAAATGCACCTGTAACGTAACCAACACCTTAAGTCCTCGACAGAACGGAACAGTTTGCGATGACAGTATACATATGTACTTGCAAATAGTTTTCCTAAAAACCAATGGACTTGTGGGCAAAATATATCTTAAAGGAAGGAATGGATGCAACAGCATAATAGAAAATGATTACCATCTGCTAAGACGGCTTACCCAAAACGTTCTGATGAAAGATGAAGAATAGGAGGATTTTGTTTGTAAAACCTTGATTGTTGCAATTATACAACGAGTTATAATAAGCTGAGACCGAAATATTTGTGTAGGAGTTATACGATCCATCAATCCTAGCATCTTGAAATTCACATGGTTGGTGGATGGAGATCGTTTAGAAACTTAAGGCGTCGAAATTTCAGTTCGATAGTACAAAAGAAAAACGTCTTGTGTAAAGAAATCTTTGTACAATTTCAAATTTCTAGCTTAAAAACTAAAGGAACTAGTTTGCATACATACTGACAGACAATGGGTATGGCTTAATCAACTCGTTTCGTCGAGCTATGTGATCTCCCTGGTGTCTCCTTCATGACAAACTTACATCCCATTTACAGTGGACCTATAATGATTCAAATCAATGCGTGATTCGACTATGAAGCGTATAAAGAAAATATTTTATTCAATAAATGGGAACTTGGCAAACTCATAACCCTGCCGCCCTTAGGATAGCTTTTGTATTTGTTGCCTCTTTTTTCTCTTACACTATTAACCAAATCATCACATTCAACTCTTTCTTTCTTAAAAGTCATTAACTTTTTAATGTTATAAACAATCATGAAATGGATGCTTCTAAACTTGCCAAATAGGTGTTACCCGTATTGTTTGTTCAACATCTTATCATGGAAACACTGAATTCAGTTGGAAACCGAATTGAAATTGTTACGAATTGGTTTTGCAACCCTCACGGTCTATTTAATCGACCTTCTGAGCGCAATTTATTCGAAGTTAAATAAACAAGTTCTATTCGACGAAAATTGTGTTAGTTGGCATTTTCTTATGGCATAAAGATTTAGCTACAAAAGCATAGATTTGGATATAAATTGTATGATTATATTTAGACACTTATATAAGGCAATTTGCTGAAGACAAGTTTCATTTGTATTGATAACCATGGAAAATAGTAAAGCATTTATTCGCGTAAAGTTGTGGTAAGGTATAAAACTTGCTTACGTTGGGGACCCCACGACCTCTTTTTTTATACCATATGTTAAATTTTTTGGTGATTTTATATAAAAATGAATCCCTTTCTTCTGTGGGGCTCATGTTTTCACATTAAATATGTCTAAACCCTTGAGTTTCAATTATCGATTCAGTACCATCCAAATATTTCAGGGGAAGATTATGTTTCTTTTTTTACAATTTGTTTTAATTTCTAGTATGTAACAAATGATTCAATACAATAAATTAGGCAAAGTTTGGTTTGTATAAACGCATGGCAACATATGTAACTATTAACCTGGATTAAACATATTCATGTCAGCCAATATGTATGCTTATTCTGGGATAAACAAATTTTCCACTTCGTTTCGCAAGTGTGGTGGGGTGGCATAAGTTATAAAGTGAAATGAGGCTTAGCAAAATGGCTCATGGCTCTTATTTGTCTTTGTCAGGAAGGGTTGTTGATTGTCGTCCATCGTCAGAAGTAGAAACTGCATTATCCAACTGTTTTCACACACGCACACACAAACACACACATCATGAAACACAATATAAGATGCTAAACATACATAAATGCAACCACTAGTATACACATCCTAGAGTGTGCATGAATCTCTGCATTGAATCTCTTCATTTATAGTTGAACCACTATGAAAAGAATTACGATGAATCTGATTAAAGCTTTCGAGTCTCACTACCTCGTCACTGAGTTAAACTTGAAGCTCATGCAAGAAGAAAAACACTTGGCAAAAAACAAAAAGAAGAAACAACACCTAGAGCTGCTTGCTAACAGTAACCATGAGATACACAAAGCTATTAAAACGTTTTCGAATGCATAAAGCAAGACAAAAACACACACACACACACACAAACATACTGCCTTTAATACATAAATGTATTTATTGTCTGTACATATTCAGAGATACACAATACTGACAGTGGCACAGCATACAAATCCGCAACTCAATTGAACTGAACTCAAGCGCACAGCGGCGTACGACAACAAAAGGTATTCCCCAATCAGCGGCACAGTCTTTGCCTCATCCTACTCCTCCTCCACCACTTCTACAGTCATCCACACTTCTACTCAACTACTCTGGTATATTGACATGAACACACTCCGACATGCAGACAAACAGACAGACAGACAGACGTAACCACTTTGCTGCTATTCTGTAACCAACCAACCAACCAACCTTCCTTACTTGCTTCCTCCTTCCTTTCATTCTTTCCTTCTTGTTTCATACATTTTAAGTGAGTGTGTGTCTGTTTCGATGTATCTGTGTGTGTGCGTTCCACATTATTCCGTTGCTTTGTGCGTTTTCTTTTTTGTTTTGTTAAGTTGTTTTTTGTTTTAAATTTTTTTGATTTTTTGATTCGTTCGTTTTCGCTCTCACTTTGTTCACTCATTTGGACAGACATTCGCTCGCTCTCTTGGTTCGGTGCCTCGTTGCTTTGCTTAGTCAATCATTATTCGTTTGTTTGTTTGTTCATTCTTCTTTTCTGTCCGTTATAACCGCCGCCGACCTGTTTTACAGCAAGCAGCAACAGCAACCTTATTTTTATATTTTTTGATTGTCTCGGCAAATTTGGATCAACAAAAATTGAGTGATTTACTATTTTCATTTTATATTTCATGTTCCATTTAAAAAACAAAAATCTATTCTTTCTAGTTATGCTGCCACTTCTCTGCTTTGTGTACTCATTTTCAATTTTTGCATTTCCCGCACTCACTCATTTATTCATTCACTCAAGTTCAATGAAACTCTCTTTCGTTTCGTGTTTATAGTAAAGCACTCTCTTTTTATTGTATGTTTAGTTCTTTCGATCTCTTTGTGAAGCGGAAGGCAGAGCACAGCAGCGCAATGAGCGGCAACTTTTTATAGTCATTATTATTTATTTGCTGAGAGAAAGTTTCACGCGTTTGTTATTGTTTCGTTATTTCATGTGATTTGATTTGACTGACTTTCATGTTGTTGCCGCCGTCTTCTTCTTCTTCTTCTTCTTCGTCGTCATCATCATCATCATCATCACATTTGTCACTTCTGTACGATTTGCTTCATCACGCCGGCACAGATCAGAACAGAAAAGAACAGTAGAGTGTGGGCCATGGGCCATGGAATGGTTCTTGGCAAAAGCCAAGAGGCCTGACAGGTAAAAATCAAGGAAGGCAAAAGTTGTTTGCCACAAGCTTCCGTTCTGTTGCGTTGTGTTGTGCTATGTTCTTTTCTATGTATTGCTGTTCTGATTTTCATGTTTCTTATTTCTTTTTTTCTCTAGGAGGTCTTCCGTAGTTTTGATTTCTTTCTTTTTCAGAATTTGTAGAATTTCATGTGAGCTTTCTTCTTTATTTTGTTGCCTTTAATTCTTTGTTCTGTTCTATTCTATTCTCTTCTGTTCTGTTCTTTCTGATCGCATATTTTCTTTTTTGTTTCTTTTGTTTGATTATTGTATCTTGTTTTCAGATTCATTAAAGAAATATGCAACATGAAAGAAGAAGCTCGTATGATGAAAAAGATTCAAGTCAAGTCAAAGAAAAAGAAGCCACACACTAACCGACCGAGACCAAACCAACCAAGAAGCCATCATCCATGAGAAGTGGAACCTGTTATGGGCTCTCCAATCGCTCATTGTATCTTGTCTTTAGCAAGGTGTTTTCTGTTGCTTCTTTTTTGACTTCTTCGGGCTTTTCTATTTCTTCGTTCACATAGCGTTTATTTCTCTCTTTTGGTTTCTTCTTTTTATTTTAATTCTTCTTATGGAAATGGAAAAAAATAACGTTATTTCTTAGGCTTTTTCTTCATTTGCCTTCATTTTTTACTCGAAGAGGTGAGAGTTGAATTGGCATCTCAAGTAACTTGGGTGATGGGAAAAACTTGATTACACTTCAAATTCGCTTCACTATTTCATCAGAACTTGTAAATCTATAAATACAATACTAAACCATAATAACTTAAAACAAACATCTAACGTATGTATGTAAATCCAAAAGAGTTTCTATCTGTACTGCTTTGCCACACATTATTTCGGAGTAAGGAGCTCAGGTTAATCTAATTCCATGATAACATGTATCGTTATTATTGGATATACTAGTACCCTACCATCATCCACAATGAGAAATTAAAGACCTTCATAATTTCTTACTACGACAAGACAACTGAGTGTTGAAAGAAATTAAATATATTCTTTAATGACAGCTGCACGAGAAAGAATGCCATCGTAACCCTTCCATTAATTGGTCAACTACCAAAAATATAAAAAGAAGTCTTTCTGCAAATGGGCTGACATCCCGAGAGTCACGGGTTCGATTCCTGCTAAAAGCAAGTCTGGCCCTCCACTTTTCTAACTTCCCCCTTTCTTTCTTAACTTGCCCCTGAACTGGAGGCCTTTGTCGCTATTGCTCATATTAAATACTATGCTATAATTTGTAATTATAATTCCAGTTGTAATATACAAAAAAACAAATAATAATAATAAGGCGGGTAATCTGAAGAAACACCCGTATTTCTGCCCGCGGACAAACGACACCTTACTTAATTTTAGACTGATTCATTTAGTTTTTGAATGTCAGCCATTTGAACAAAACAATATTAGCATAGTGTACAACTTATTGAGTACAAAAATTCTACTAATAAACAAAAACATGGATTTCATAACTGTACAGCCGAGGTTAGGAGACGAAACAGTGAAAACAATTGACTATTACAGAATTATTACACAGTATGGTTAGAGAAATCCCTGACAAAACAAATATTATTTGGAAGGGATAAAAAGAGTATTGGCTTAAAGAGATTGTGTTAAAATATAAAAAAAAAAAAAGAAAAAAAAAAAACCAACTTGTGAAATAAGTGAATTTTGATTACACATTTTTGCAGAATATTCAAGTAGATCCCATCACTTTGTGACAGGGTTTAAAGTTGAAGAAGTTTGCATTAGTCTTTAAAACAAAAAACCTAATTAATAATAATCTAGAAAACTTGTTGGGAATGTCGACCCCAAATTAATTTAAAAACTGTTTTTTGATGCCATCAGGGTATTTGAATCTGGTGAAATATTCTTATCCCAAATGACTGCCGAAAATGGGACACCTTGGATGTATGTATGATAGTATTCCATTCTTTAATACTTGCCATGTCAATGGATCACCTATCACTGAGTATTCACTTGTTTTCAGATTATTTTTTTTTTCTATGATAAAAAAAGCTTTATTATAAATTATTTTCCTGAATAAATATTTGCCAACGAATGATTTTTGATAAGAAATTAAGTTAAAAATCTTTGCAAAGAATTTTATCAATGATTATATTGATACTGTTAGCACGCACGCACAATGAATTTGAATTTGTAATTTTTGTAGCAAAATTCATTTCTTAGTATCACTCATTCGCAATGCCTTTGTTTACTACTGCATGCATAAAAGATTCGTTCCACCGATGCTGAAGCTCCCGACTAGCATAAAATATACATATTTCGCTATTTAGCTATTTCTTTTTACATCAACACTTCACTGTACGCCGGTTTCAATGCATTTACAATCGCCTCGTGTTGTCATTGCAGTTAAATAATACAGACGAATTGATAACCTCCTTTTTTGTAAGTCGGTTAAAAACAAAAAAGAAATCAAAGTTTTACAAATATTTATTCACTGTAGAAAACGCAGCATTTTAGGAAAAGAAAAGCAGTATTGCAATATTTAAGTCTAAAAACAGTTCTTATTTACAGCATTTCAGCATACGTCTTGTGTTATAAATTCACAGATCTCGTTAAACTCAATATTTCTCTGCTCACTTTAATAAATTTATTTCATTTAAATTTATAACTGAAATATTAAAACACTATACTCGCTCGCATGTACATTAGTTTTATGTTCGTATAATCTACATACATTTGATTTGTATAAGAAAAAATTGGGACAATATTTATGTCAAATCTAAAACTAGGATATTCATCATCATTAAAAAAAGAAAAAGACAGGATAAAGGAGTAGCATTAATAAAAGATATGGGAAAAATCGGTAATGTGACCCATATGACCGTCGGTTAACTAGTCGCAAAACTAGATGAATCTATCTTGTCATTCTAACTTTAACCATTCATAAACTATGTATGTATTCACTAACATTCTTGCAATAACATTTCTCTATTAGAAAATTCTTATGTATGCAATATTCTAAGTTTAATGTTAAGCATGTGGAGAACCTCAAATAGAAACTCAAATCAAGCACAAGAGTCAGTAACTTTCTATCTAGTATTATGGTTCGAAGCTTTACAAAATGATAATATTGGGTCCCTCTAGACGTGGACGTAGAAGCCATCACCAAAGGATGAAACATTGTTGGTATGCAGTTTATGATTATTGTTAAGTCAAAAATAACTTAAAATCTTTTAATGAGTGTTGGATTACACATAAGTAATCAAAAACTTCCAATAAGAAATGATTTTGCTTAGCAATGAAAGATGGTATTTGGATAATCAGCTAATTTTTGGAAGAACAATAACAAACCAAATACACATATATATTTTTATTATGCTTCTTAGTGTATGTGTGTTTTACCTCACTACACACACACAAACACAAATACATACAGATACAAGTCAAGTAGTGTTTCTATTTTATATTATCATAAATATTATTCATTCATTTGGTTTCAACTCAAATTCTCACTCATCACTGACGCACGCTTATACTTGATTTGATTTTCACGTGAAAATAAACACATCGAACAATAAACATAAATTGGGTGACAAATACCGAAGAAGAATGGGGGCGATGAAGGAGATGAGAAAAACAAAAGAAAGATATGTGAAGAGGCAGAAAGAGAGAGAGTGAGATTTACTTACCAAAGCATAAAAGTTTGTATGGCAATCCTCCAAACTCGCGCCGTTTGTTTGATGATTTTGATGCGTCATAGTTCGTTTATTGTTTTTGTACAGAAGCACCTCATTTTCTTAATTATCTTTTGATAATAATAAACAAATTACGTTTAAATGGAAATTATGTTGACGTTGGTTGATGTTGACGATGATGCTGTGTGATTGTTGTTTTGCAACAGAAGATTTCTATGATTCTTCCGATTCTATCTTTGTGGCGTTTTTGTTGCTGCTGCACCACATGCAGCTGTTGCTGTTTTATACTATTATATTCTTCTTTTTGTTGTTGTTGTTGTTGTTGTTATTAAGATTATTCTTATTATAATTATTGCAATTTTTTTTTTTTAAATTTACTTTTGATTTTATTTTGATTCTTTAATTTAACAATTGCTTTATGATTTTTGTTGCTGTGTTGTGTTGTTGCTGTTGTTGTTGGCGTTTCTTTGGCGTAGTAATTTTATTATGTTGTGTTGATTTTTTTCTTAAGAACTATTATTGGTTGACTTTGGAATTGAAGAAAATAATTAAAATTTCGAAATTAGCAAGGCAACTTCACACACAGTAAATCACACACAATGAATGGCGAAGGCAGCGGGCAACGTCAATAGCAACAACACACGACTTTTAATTCTTTCTAATCGTCATCACTCACACACTCAAGTTCGATGGTCGTTCACACACACGCATGCATTCGGAAAAGATTCATTTGTACATGCAACAACGATGGACGGAAGGCAAAAGCAAGGCAAGGCAAACTGATTGACTGACTGATGACGGGGGACGCCGCTACAGAAGCCGACGACAATGAAAACACAATTCAATTTTATTTTTTGTTTTCAACAAATTCTTTGGATTCTGATTTTTTTAATTTTGCTTATTTGTTGCGGCGGCGTTTTGCTACGCTACAAATACGCAACACATGTGCACACACGCGCGCACGCATACAATCGACACGAAGAGAGCGAAAAATTCAGTGAACAAATGAATGAATGAGAATTGAGATTCAACAACGACACAATCACACACGCGTATGACAATTACAAGGGTAGACGAACGGCGAACCAACCAACGATTTACTGTGTTTAGTCTCGTCGTCTTCGTTTAGTTAAGTTTTTTCGCATTCGTGGCGGCGGCAACGGCATTGTTTATATACAAAATAACCATGTATACGAACGAACGAGTATGTCGTTTATAAGAGAGTAAGAGCATTTGCGTGAGCGCGTGAGTGCGGTCGTTGTAAGCCGCTTGTGTAGAAAATTAAAGAGACACTAGATGGATGATGGCAATTGTACAAACGAGTCAAGAGAATAATTACATAGTGACTTAGTGAGTAAGTGAATTTGTGTGTAGTCGTAGCTGTCGTCGTCGTCACGATGAAAGTCGTTGGTTTTCGTTTAATCGTCGATGCGATGTAGACAAAAAACAAAAATGTTTAAAATAGTAGATAGTTTCTTGCTTTTCTTTTATTTCTTTCTTTCCACTACCACTACAGTTTTCTATTCAAATTCATTTTTTTGTTTTCAACTTTATCTTCTTTACATAGCACACAGCATATAATAATAAGAAATCTTTTTACAATTGGAATATTTTGTTGTTGCACTGCTGGCTGCTTTTCTTGCTATTCTTATTATTATTTTTGTTTTTTGTTGCTGTTTTCGTTGTTGTTTCAGTAGTGGTGAAATGATGATGATGATAATAATGATTCTGATGGTAGTTTGGTGGTGGTAGCTAGTTTTTTTGGTATTGTCATAGTCGCAGCTGTTGTTGTTGTTGTTTCTGCAAATATGTTTTTGTAAATTTTGTAGTTGCACTTTATTCACACATACACACACATACACATTCATATAAATATACAAATTCAGATTCACACACTCGCTCACTCACAGTTTTGTTGTTTATGCATGTAAAAATTTCGATTTTAGGTATTTAATTTATTTCTTCTCTGTATAGATATGTATTTTTATTGCTTATGCATTGCATATTAAACCATAGGCAAAAGATAAACGAATAATGTGAGTAATGCGACAACAATTACTTCTAATTTTTTAGATGCTGTTAATATTATTTTTTAACACTGCACATTCATTCAACTTTTTTTTTTCTCATTCACTCATTATTTTCTTTATTTAACAGAGACGCACTAAAATATAAGTGATTTTTGTTAATTGTTTTGATATAACGGCTTTTATTTGGTGAAATATACTTCATATGTAGTGTATTTATATAAATTATTTATAATTTATTGCTCAAAAAGTGTATTTTTATTATTCGCACTAACAACGACAAACGAACGAACCAACGAACGATACAATAAGCAATAAGAGTAGCGTATGAAGGCGACTAGTCAGATATATTTTTTTTCTTTTGGTTTTAAAACCGACCCCAACTGACTGAGACTGCGACAACGACGACATTCATACAATGGAAATTTTGCTCGTTTTGTTGCTTGGTTGCTTGCCTTGCTGCTGCTCGCTGCTGTTGGCATTTTCAGTTGAAAACAAAAAAAAAAGAGAAGAGCAATGTATGTATGTGGATGGAAACAACAGAGTAGAGAATATGAATGTAACAGGCTAAGAATTCGAACAAAAAATATCTAAAAATCGAAATAGCGGCGGTGGCGGCTCTGTTAGAGAGATAGAAAGAGAGAGAAAGTGAGTGTGTGTGTGTGATGCGAGTTAAACAGAAAACAAGTTTCTGATCGAAGAGTACAATTTCATGTTTAGGTTGACTCTCTTAACAGTTTTTATACTTTTCGATTACTAATGTTGCTGCTGTTGTTGTGCTTTTCATTGCCTTGTTCGTATTCTTCAACGAAATTGCAACAAAACGTAGATGTAAAAAAAGAAACTAATAAAAATGCTCTCACAACGGTGAGTGAGTGGCGATCACACAACAGAAAATTTACAATTTTGAAATATCAACACAGTTTGGAGTTATGAGAAATTACACAAATTAATGGAAATGCATGAGAATCTTGGAAATTAAGAATTTGTATGATAGCTTTTCTTGTATATTTTGCAACCCTGGCCGAGGGCAGATATTTATACAATTTTCACTTTGATTTCGTATTCATCGGCGTGTCTCTTCGTTGTCTCACTTATTCGCTTAAATTCATACAGTCTCACACACAAATACCAGTACACAATTATTACAAAAGACGAGGGCGATGCACGCACACACCAGAGTTCGTTATAAAAACAAAAAGAAAAAAACACAATAAAAAAATGAGTTTCTTTTTTATACACTCACAACGCACGACGACGACCATCGAAAAACAACAACAACAATACTAATAATAACAAAAACAGCAGCACCAGTAGCAGAAACAATATGAACTACGCTAACTCGGTGGGGAGTAGTGCACACACACACAAGTGTGTATTTGTGCTTTGCATACGCAAGAGAGTGCGCTCGCTCTCGATTATATGCATACACACACACGCAATGCACAGCACTCAGCAATAGCAACAGCGGCGACAGCAGCAGCAGTAGTAACAAAAGCATTGAAAAAACAGCAAAGGCAGCAATGACGCGAGCGATTTAAAATCAAATCAAAATCACTAAACTGAATTGAATCGAACTAATGCATTATAATTCTAAAACAAGACATCTAAAATTCATATGTATGCACATACATACAACAAAAGTATAATAATAATAACTTAATTATTTCTCCTCCAGATATATGGATTGCAAATACTATTATATACTTATAAGAAATGTCACACAAAAATAATCAAAAAAAAAATTTGGCGTGATTATTATCGATTACCGGTAAATTATGGCAAGAGTTAAACGCTTTAGGTCATTTAATGCTCATTTGCTCACTCGCTTGCTCAATTCATTTCAACGAAAGCACGCACGCACGCTCTCAGTTTCTACGTGCGTCTGGCCGGTTGTCTGGCCACACGTCCGTCCTTATGTACATGTCTCTGCCTGCATGCCTGTCTATTTATTTGACTGGCTGGCTGACTGTCTGTCTTTTTGTCTGACTTTTCATGCCTGCCACCAACTAACATCTTTTCAATCTTTAATCGCCTTTTGTGCTTCGCTTAGTACCATCTCTCTCTCTCTCTTCGCTTCGATATCTCTTTTATAAGTAGTATAATCTCTTAGTTTAACACCCCAACGACGACAACAATAATGAGGATGATGAGTTGATGATGACAAGCAGAAGCAACCAACAGAATACTCTTTAATGTCCCTCTCTCAAACTATCCATCCATCCATCTATATATCTCTTTCCCTTTCTATCACGTTATTGGGGTTGCCTTTAACGGATATATTTAAATGTAATTGTGCGCTAAATAAGTTTCCATTTAAATATTAAACAAATTAAACTATTAACACGGTAAATATTATTATTATCATTTAATGCGCACGAACAAACACATGTATGTACGTATGTATGTGTGTAATCTCAGTAAGAAAATTACACACGCACAAAACTTGCACTCTTCGTCATTGACGCCGCCGCCGCCACCTTCATTTTCTCATTTTTTTGATACTTCAATTTTTTGCATTTCTTTGAAATCTTCCTTGCCTGATTTTATCATTTACATTTTTGTGCTACTTTCTATTTCACCAATACACTCCACAATCGATTTTTTGCTTTCGATAACTTGACATAAAAACACTTAATAATGGACACTTTTATAGCATATAAGAAAAACAAATAGAGTTCGGAAAATTCACGTACACATGGACACTTAACACTTGACCATTTCATTTAAAATTCATATTAAGTTGCAAAAATCTACGGCAAAACGCGAGAAACCACCGACCACCGAGCGACTACTTTTCTCTTCCTCTTTTTTGTGTGTGTAGAGTGCCCGATTCTCAATGCAAATCGAATTTAGTGTTGAATAACTTGCAAAGTTGCAGGGGTGATATCAGCATAACAATTTGATATGCGCACCAAATATTATTAACAATCTTTTTTGTTACATAAATTTAGAAATTACAACCATTAAAACAATATGTGAACCAATAAAAATATATGACAGTTTGTAATGCACCGTTTAAAAACCGGTCTTTTTAAAATGACAATGTCTGTGTTGGAAAACATTTGATATATGATGTGCAGAGGAGTTAAATACATTACGATTTTGGGGAATAATTTATTGGCAATAAGCATGTAAAAGGATTATGGGTTTGTTTTTAAATAAAGTTTGCCCGATTTCTTACTTGCCCCTTGAAAAAGTTTGTTCTTTTGATTTGATTTATTTATTTGGCATTAATGCATTTGCACAGTTTTATCTGTGCAGTTTCAAATTCTTTTATTTATAGTTCAGTATAATTAGCAATCTATATTGAATCGACTTTTAATTAATGTAATCATGCAAACAATGTATATACTGAGAATACGATTTCTGCAAATTGAGATATAGAGAAATATCTCTGTGGTCTAAGATCATTATATTGGCGATATTAGAATCGTTATATAATCAATCATCATCTTGACCTATTTACATTTATACACATTATCCCCAGAGATCGATCTTCTACAATAATTTATGAAGTCTTTTACCATGCCATACCATCTAATGATTGGTGGACAAAATTATAGACCGGGGATTTTTTTTTTTGATTTTATAATAATAAGAGTAAAAGCAAATTTATTATCGTATTAATGAAAACATGCAACAATCGTTAGCCATAATTCATATTTGTACTATGCGATGTCTGAAAACTGCTCGATATGTTCTTCTGCTGTTGCTGGTAGCCACTAGTTCCACCGCCGTTTGTATTATCCTGCACGAGATCATTCTCATGGCACCACTCGACAAAATCATCGATAAGTACGGGCCAGGCACCCTCTGAATCATAGTTGCTCATTTTATCGTCAATGTTGGTGGCGAAATCAAGCAAGAGGTTCCATGTGTCCCGTGATATGGCGCGCTTATGTTTCTCCTTTAAGAATTTACACCAAATGTCTAGAAACTTAAAGCGGCCACTTAACACAATGCACCAATACGCGATGGCCATATCCAGATCGATGCCTTTCTGCCCGGGGTCCTTCGCATAATTAAATGTGAAATGATAGAAATCTTTGAATTTGCCCAAATCATTGAGTTCCATTTCTAGCATTGGTAATTTTGACTTAAGTTTATCTACGCTGTCCACACCCAACTCGATCATGCCATTGGTGAACTCCTCCTTAGAGAATTCGCATTGCACTTCGGCGCGAAATTTCCATGCAATTATTAATACAAGTTTTGATTCCGGATTTAGTTCAAGATCCTCCAGCAAGCGCACAACACCATCGGAATTTATCTTTTGTTGGTCGTTTGGATCACGATAGCGATTGTATAGTTGATCTATTCGCTTCCTATCAAGCTCGCGGTCACGATAATAGTAGTCCGGGTTTTGGAAATAGTTGTCCGATGCCAGATCAAGCTTCCAATCATTATGCTGCAGGCAGAAAATTGCCGTCTGCTCGCCAGTTTGTGTAAGCGATATAAATTTCTTAACTTTGTCGCGTTGTGTTGACTTCAGTTTATTCATGTTTGTTCGCGGTAACAGTAAAGAAGGACAATTGTTTTATTACGAGAAAAAATTGAGAAGAAGAATAACACAAAAAGTGACACTGGAACCTGCTTTCTTCTTATAAAAGTGACAGTCACACAAATGTCTTACAGGCAAAGCAAAACAAAACACATAATAAAAATTTCAAAGTCTTGTCTACACGATAATTTCTTATAAGCTAAAATACAGTTTGTCACATAAGTATATGATAAATGAAAATCTGCATTTTAATACTAAATTAAAATATTAAGAAATTGTGTTAAGAAAAGATGTAGTTTTGCTTTTCGATTCATTTCTAACTAAAAACTAACAGTTATATCTTTGTTTCTCCACTATTACGTATTACACTTTTATTAAATTTGTATTGGATTAGTGCAGAAATGCAAATTTATGTAGCTTTCACAATACCAAGTGATTTCTTTTTTCCTTTGGTTTGTTGGAATTCGAAAATCGCTGTCAAGTGTTCGGAGGGTCATGGATAAATTGAAACCTATTAATATATAATACTATGTCTCAAAATTGGATGACCACACTCCTTTTATGATTGCCTTGGTAATGAGTATTTTGTATTATAGGCCAATTAATTGAGCATTTTAGTCTTCGAAAATGTTAAAATGTTGGCATATCCAATATTTGATTGGTTTTGTTTGCTTGGTTGTTTGGTTGTAACGCAAAAAAAAATTTGTAAAATGTAAAAATATACCTAGAACAACTGAAATGTTGCATTCTTTAAATGTAGATTACCGAGAAAAAAAAATAATAAATTACATATTATGTTTCTGTAACTTCACATTTTTTAACCAAATCCAGATTTCTGGCAAACCTAGAATTGCAATTGGGTTGTAAGAGGTTAAAGGCACACTTCCGACTGATACCTGCTATAATTTCCTATTTTAATATTTTTCAAATAGTTATGTGACAAACTGTAAGGTAATAACAGATGATTTTGATGAACAGGACGAAGAGAGTATGATAGTCAAGAAATTGAATTTAATTCTCTTTAAACATAATTTACTATAATTTCATGTGTAAATATTTTAATTAATGTTTATTTATGATAAAATCTCACCAACTTTTAAAAAATGTTAACTATTCACCGTGAGTGTCACGTAATTATAATATATAAAAAAACTTTCAGCTGTTCACTGTGAGTGACACTTCATTCTTATACATAACAAAAACATGTCCGGGCAGGCGAATTTACGTAAAAGTATCAACATTTTTAGGCAAAATGTAAATGAAATTGTATTTTCAAATAAACTCACTTATGTTAATTGATAATTTCAATACATTTAATTCAAGTGTGCGCTTCAATGGATCAAATGTTATGCTACCGCGGCAGGAAAGCCCAAGACAAGCAAATCTATTGAGTCAATTGGCAAATCGCTCTCTGCCAAAGGGTAAATGTTTATTAGCATTTTCAAAATATCTCCAATTTGTCTTATAAGAAATTTTTATTTAAGTTTTCTTCGTCCGAACAAACCGTATGCGGCACCGGAAGATGTCGCTGAAAGAATTAAGTCAATTTGTGGCACTTTGAAGATTTCAGACAGTCGCGACTACAAATTGGCAAATCTCGGAGAGAAATACACATTTCTGAGTGCATGTTTTAAGGATTTTCGTCACAGTGTACCGAATTCACAGATACATGAGCTGGAAACCATTGGGGATGTTGTATCATTCTACCAGAGTTCCGTGGACACTACAGTGCCCTATGATGCTTTGAAAAAAATGGACCTTCCCGAAAATCTGCATATACAATACGACTATGTCCGTTTCAATCCCGAAACAGATACAAAATTCAATGGCCAAACGGCATTCCCCAAGAGTTCAACGCTAGTCACAGGTCTCAAATACCGTGGAAAATATGAAGGGCATGAGGCGAAACGCTCTTGGCCGTAAAGATAAATTTACTAAGTCTTTTATGTTTATCCAAATACAAATTTCGAAATCTACTGAAATCGCTTTAGTAATGTTTACCTACTATATCAACTAAATCAGACTTAAAGCAATCTTTCAGAGCCTCCACTACTCGTTTATCTTCCATGAGTCGCATAAATTCCCAATCTCGTCTAAATGCTTTCAATTCTGTACACAAAGGATCAACATCGAATTGCTCTACAGACGGCTTGTTTAGTATGTTAAATATCTTCTTTTGTAAAATTATTTCTGGGTCGATATCTTTCGGTTTCTCTACGCCCCTTTCTGACATGTTACGGAGGTGTTCCAAATGTTTAATTAAATGATCATATTGTGCATGGCTTAATGGCACATTATTCTTCACGGAATCCAAAAGCATATGTATTTCATCTGGAATTTCATCGGACATCAAACCTTTTGGTATTGGTTTGCCTTCTCGTTGCAACCTCGCATGAAAGTGGTCGCCAATGAGTTTAATAGCATCCTCAAGCAACATATTCCGATGCTCTGATGGCGCACCGTGCAAAATGTGCACTGTAACGCTTTGATTTTCCTCGTGTTGCATAGTTACGACTACAGCATATGAACAGCCATGACCCGAAATGTTCCCAAGCACTTTGCTCAGTGGAACAATGGGGAAAAGTACATCAACATAGAGGCCCAACTGATTCAAACGACTTTCAATGTATTCGGCGTATTTTCTGCAAATGTTTAAGTAAAAGCCATTAGTAAGTTAAGAAATTCAGTTCCTTGGGCACCTTACGTATTCTGACGATTTAGTACAATAATTTCGCAATCATTGAAATGTGGACGGACGACTTCCGCTGTGTTGATTCCCCCGGCTACCCCGCTATTCTTAGGCGGAGTTGTGTTTACTGGTTTCGTTCCCGCATTGCGTACTGTTACCTTATTCCCTTTGAATACAGACTTATTCAGTATCTTAGCCGCATTGGTAGCTATTTCTTCTGATTCATATTGCACAAAGCCAAAATTCTTTTGTACATGCGTAGCAAGAACTTTGCCATATGGAGCAGAAATGCTCTCCAATTCTTCTCGGGTGCATGCTGGCAGATTCCCAATGAAGATGCGGTTTTTAACTAATTTCGGATCGCGTATAATGTTATAAGGTGGAATTTGATTTTCTTCTTCTCCCATTGTTTACTTTTATCGCTAAAATATTAGTCACACATAAGTCTTTTTCACAATGCTCTCTCAATTAATTTATTTGTGGGAAATAGTAACAATTTTATATTTTGTTGAATTTCTTAAAATTAATAAAATTATGTTTTTGTAGTTGTTTCTTTTAGCCAAACTACACAAAGGTCGTTTTGGTCGTTATCTTCGTTTCACGCTTTCCACGTATTGAGGGACAAAAGTGGAAATGTATGAAACAATCAAGACGCAAAAGTTGAGCAATTTTCCACTATGATACAATGCAGTATTAGTAAATGGGGAAAAGGAACTGTTTTGTGAATGGCAAACTGGTGTTTTGGTGACTGACAAAATATTTTTTTATTATTTTTAGTGAATGGAATTCTTTACATGCGCAAGTGATTGATATAAGGGGATTTATTACTTCAATTTTTGTTGGTTTTTTGCATTTAATAAGTGAATATAAAGTAAATAATCAATGAGAAGTTGATTTGGATTAAATTAATTTTATGATTTATTAAAATTAACACTTGGTTATTTTTGTTATTAAACTTTTATTAATTTCTATTATTCTATTATTAAATGCAACACCAAAATATGTGCCGCTGTGTTTTGTTTACTAACGTCGGTTTTGTAGATTGTTGTTGTTTTTGTAGTATGTCTGTGTAAACGCCTATAAAGCTGATAGCGCTGACGTTATTTGTGGAGTTTGAACTTTAGCAAAATGCATAGAGTGACTGACCATTGCAGAATATTTTGGACATTGTAATTTGGCAATAGTTGGCAGCTCTTGAACAAGTTCTGCTAGTAGTAGTTTAGAAATTTGTAAACAAATTTCAATTCAATTTCATTTGTCTAATTTCGATATTTCCACTGTTTATTTCTTTTTTCTACTTTCTATAAGACATTCTTAGTAGAAATTAGTTAAAATGTCACTGAGCCAAGCGTCCACTTACTGTTCTGATGCTGACTTTTTGCCAAGTTGTAAGATTTCATCAAAGAACCGTTATACTTAATTAGTATGTGGAAAATAATCAAATCTATTTTTAAGCTGCATTCAATGAAACGCAATTATGTTCTAGTATACGACGTTCTCAGCGTTTACTGGAGAAATCTTACATTTCTGACAGCAAAGCAAAGAAAGAGACATCAATGAATTTTCGACTTGATGATCACGATCAATCAGAAAAGTCTGTCGATGTGGCACCACAAGGAACTTACCAAATTTCTGTATCAAAGCGTAAATATTATGTCGGAAAATCTCGTTCGCCACAGCTTTTTGATAAATTGGATGAAAATATCAATTTCTTAGTACAACAACAAATGCAAAATAAAACTTTGTCGGATTCGTCGCCATTAAGCCAAGCAAATGGCAATGCAACAAAAAATCGGCGAATTTCAACTAGATGTTTAAGAAAATTAGAAAGAACAAATAAAATTGGAAAACCAAGGCAGGTTAGAAAACCAAGAGGCAGACTACCGGGTCAGAAAAATCTAGGTAAAATTTTAACTTCAAGACCCAGAAATGTAAATAAACCAATGTTACGGGATTTCAAAAATATATTAGGAGAAGGACTAGGACAAAAAGACGCACCATTTACGTGAGTTATGTTCAATGATATTCTTAGGAATTAAAATTAATTAATTTTTTTAGATTCACATCTGTTGAACAGGCGGCTGTAAACTGGCAAATGGATTCTACCCCTACAACAAAAGATTCTCTAGTGTATGCAAGACCGAAAAACGCAAGGAAACCATTTACTCGAGGATTAAAAAATCTACAAAAACAAAGAAATGTACCAGTTACGTGAGTTATGTTCAATTATATCCTTAAGAATTACAATTCATTAACATCTTCAGATTCATATCAGCTGAGCAAGCGGCCGTAAACTGGAAAATGGATTCTGTTGCAACATCAAGAAACTCGGCTCATTTAAATCTAATGACAACAACAGGCAGCAGCAAACAGTGCAATGCAGCAATGCCCACAAGTAGTTTTGTTCTTCAGCCAAAGGAAACTTATTACTATCCATCTACCACCACCACTGGTGTCACTAATAGTATCACATCAAAACAGAACACATTATATCCTCAAGATTCTGATATTGCAGGCACAGCAGCTGGAAAATCCATTAATTCAAATATGAGATCAAAATTCAAAAGCAATGCAAAAGTGCCTTTAAGTAGTTGTGTTCTTCCACCAATAGAACGTTACTATAATCCGCCAACTGAAGACAAACCTATGTCAATATCAACTGGTGTCAATAACAATTCAACTCTAGAATCCACTGTATATCCCCCATTTGATTTTGATGGTCCAACAACATCTAGAAAGTCTCATAATTCAAATCAAAAGGACCCCTTCAAAACCAATGAAAATGTTCCAATGAAACCTTACCACGATCCACCATCTGAAGAGAAACCAATATTAGCAGCTGGTATCATAAATAGACCATCAAAGCTGCCTGCAGTATATCCACCACATTTTCTACATCAGTTACCACCTACAACTTCCGCTGGTAACCAACAATTTGCTGCACAAACGCAACAATCTACAGAAGTAAGGGGTGATGCGTTTGGTGAAACACAACCTCCCCATTTTGATGATTTCGATATGGATTTATCATCGTCACCACCATTGTCCGATTCATGGAATGAAATTTTTGGTGGAAAAAATTTACGTGAAGTCCTTAACATTGAACCAATTCGATATCGGCTGACAGAAGAGCAATTGGCAGCTGTTGCTCTGATCATGAATGTGGAACTGGCCCGTTTGCGTGGAGTCATGAATTTGGTTCAAAGATTGCCCCAGAGCGATGTAACGAAGATGGCAGCAGAGATCAATGGCAACTCTGTTGGTAGCGCGTATCAATTAAGTAATGATGTCAATTCATTGCTCCAACGATATGAAAGAACCAGAAGTCCATCAACATAGAAGTCAGTATTCCAACAGAATAGAAATGAAGAATCCGAGTTAATTAATTGTTGTTATTTCAAAAATAAACATTTGTTGTCAAATACTTTAAATTATTTATTCCGATCTTTATCTTGTAAACATACTTAATCGATAATTAATAGATTTTATTTTATTTTTTGTTTTTTTTGTTTTTTGCGTTGTTGCCTTTGATGTTTCATTGAGTGAATGTGCACACAATTGGTTTAAACCTTCTTTATTTCGCTTAATTCTAGGGTTCTCTCCTCTATATTCTCTAGGTTTAATCTATTGTAGTATGTATAATAATTTCCTATAGCGACTTAGTGGAGCGAGCGAAGAAGCTTAGTAGCAGCACAAAATAATCCAAGATAAATATTTACAAATAATATTGACTATCATAGGAGTGACAAATAGACAGACAGTAGAAGTAAGAAGCTGTCATTACTACCTACCAAAGATGAAACATAGCAAGGCAGACAGGCACGCAGGCATCATACATGCATGGAATGTTATGTGCCTCGGCCGGTTAGTTAGTTATAAGTATAAAAAAAAAAATTTTTTTTGGAATCAACAATAAGCAACCCCAAAGCTATGGAAAACACAATAAAATTGATTGCATTTTCATCTTTGGTTTACATATTCTTTCTAGCAAGACAAATGAAGGAATATAGTTGGGAGATTTACAAGTATGATGTATATTAAGTTATAGCTAACTAGCATGCATTCAAAGAATCATTATTGATAGATCGATTGATCTTTCTGTCTTAACAGCCTGGCTGTCCTTGTGTCGTTTTGCCTGTCTGTTTACCTAAATTGTCACTTCTTCAATGTCATAGTGTCTTGACACTTCTTCATACTTAATACTAACAAACTAAACTAAGCAAAAACTAGCCATCGATCGTCATCGTCGTCATCATCATCATCATTTTTAATCAATTAGAATTCAAGTTAGTGCGTGTAGTCTTGCGTGTATTTAATATCTTATCATATATAGATATATATATATATATATATATAAATACATATATATAAATGATTGGGAGTGCGTGTGTTTGCGTATTTATATATATATATATATACATATATATATATATGTATATATGTATGTATTTCTTGCAGTCTAGTAGTCACTCTCGTAGTTGACATCTTGTTGTGCCTGCGTTGAATCATCAGAACGATCCGAAGTTGGCTCCAAATCCACATCTATTGTTGGTTCGTTGGGTGGGCATAAGCTTGGATGCGCCATTGAGTCGAAGGCATCTTTAATTTGATTATTTGCACCTTTGGGGTCAAGATCAGTTGCCCAACTAAAGTGCATTAAAGCCAAATCGATGTTACCCAATGTTTTATGTATTTTTCCAATTAAATAGAAGACAACAGATTCTTTTGGCACAATTTCCTTAAGTTCCTCCAGTTCTTTCAGCGCTTCAGTATATTTGCCTAATGAGAAATAGATAGAGCCACGATGAAAACGTGCTAGTGGATTCGTTGGATTTAATGTTGCGGCGGTATTAAGCGTTTGTAATGCCAAATCCTTCTTTTGCATAAAGAATTGCATGGCGCCAACATGTACAAGAATCACAGAATTGTGTGGATTTATTTTAAGTGCCTTCACATAATGCAGCTCGGCCAATTCATATTTCTCTTGTTTCGAGTAAATGGTACCGATGCCAATCATCGCGGCCAACAGCCGCCCGAAAGAACTCCATGGCCTTGTCAAACTCTTCGGTTAGCACAAGTTCGTGACCCAGCAAGGTATAACTATAGACAAAGTCGGAATCGACTTGCACGGCGCGTTTAAAAAACTTTATTGCAGTCTCGTGCTCTTTGTGCAAGGAAAAGCAATTGCCAGCCACACACCACGTCACCGGCGATGTTTTACTTTGATTAATAAGGTCTTGCGCCAGCGCAGATAGTTCCACTTCCTTTTGTAGATGCCATAACGACGATGAATAGATCTCCATGAAGTCCAAACGACATGGTTCTGTCTCATGTATTCGCTTGAAGATAGCAACTGCAGCCTCATATTCACGTAGCTCATAGTTACAAACGCCAATCAACGATTGCACCCAACTTGAGCATAGATGATGCTTTGGTATTGTAGTTTCCAAATGTTTAATTGCCGTTTTACACTGATAGTTCGATAGTAACTTGTAGCCTTCGGCTAAGTTACGTAGCAATGCCATTAGACCATCGGCCGATTGCTTTTTCATGCTCATCAATTGATGTGTCATTGTTTGGGCATTGTTTAAACTGTTATTGAGCAGTACTTTGGCTTCTTCGGTGGCACTCCGATTATTGCTTGTTGCTGATGTTATTGTTTCAATTTTCTCCTTTTCCCCTGCCCCTACTACCGCCGCCGCCGCCGATGCTTTCCGCGCATGCTTCTCCGTATGAAATTTATCCACAATATTATGCGTTTTGTCTTCGATAAGCTCGTTATTTAAAAAAATCTTATTCATACGTGATTTGGTTTTGCGCGGAGGCGAACGAGGCTGAACAAATTTGTTACTTGTTATGTTCGGCGATTTATTGTTCTCCTTTACCGAATAGGCCGAGTTACTAAACAAACGCGAACTGCGGCGCAATGCGGCATTAGGAAGTGCGGCACCTGAGCGTTGTAGAAACGAGAACAATTTAGATTGGCTTTTGTGTTTCATAATTTGTTTGGTAAGGGGGCACCTACCTGCGACGACAGTAACATTGTTGCCCGAGTTGTTTGGTGTTCGTGGTGTTATGTTGCCAGTTTGTGAGAATACGGCGGGTTTGTTTGTGTTCGTATTGGTGTTGGTATTTGTGTCTTTACGATTTATCAGGCTGCCCACACCCACGCCCATATGACTCTTTAACTTTTTGCCAATTATTTTCGGCTCTTGATTTACTTCGACGAGCATTTGCGGTAATGGGGAATTGGTTATGTTCAGATTGTTGCCGATATGATGATGATGATGCTGCATGCCACCCACCATTTGGCTGCTGCTTCCATTCCTAAGACTATAAATGTAGGGCGAATCAATTGTCGCGCAGGGACTATATAATGGCATAATACCGAAGCTTGGCGTTGTTGGTGACATTGCTGATAAATACTTAAATTGTTTTCGAAATGGTGTACCAGCACCACCATCTGTCGCAGATTGTGTCCCAGTTATGTTTCCACCACATCCATTTCCACCAATATTACTACAGTTACTCGTATCATGCACATAACCACCTATTGGTGTATCATCCATTATCATCATCATGCTTGAGTTCTGACTATTGTTATGTTGTTGTGTTAGTGCAGTTGTATTGTAACCACTTGTAGGAACACCAATGACTCCTCCACGCCTCCACCACGTAGCATTGATATTGAACTGTTGAGATTATTATTCGTGCTATTGTTGTTATTAATATTATTATTGTTGTTATTTGGCGTTATCATATTTTGCGGAGTCACCACCATGCTGCCATTGTTCTGTTGATGCAAATGCTGCTGCTGATGATGATGTTGTTGCTGTTGATCAACAACTGGCGTGGTTAATATATAACTGGAATTATTGCTGCCGCTGATGTTATTTAGTAGAGTTTCCAATGCGTTCTGTGCTCCATAATTCAAAAGACTTTGTTGACTCAATGTGCCACTGTCATTGAAGTTATTGGGATTGCCGAAGAGTATCATGGAATTGGTGTTGGCATTGCCTTGGCAAGTATTAAATATATCGGTGTTTGTTATTTGAAATATATACGCTGCATCCGTTTCCTGACCCAACAGACATAGGTCTGTGAATGCATGCCACATAAATGGATTAAGTTTTAATGCTCTTCGCAAGGCAGTCGCTGCCATTTACTGCGTTCAGTTTTCAGGCAGATTTGCGCGATTAATTGAAAAACAAAGCATGCAATTTCGCCAAAATCTGTTACTACATCATCGAAATATTTCGAATCGCTAAAACCGTTGGTCATCAGGACACATTCTGCATCTGAGTATTTTTTCAGTTCATAGGCACATTTTGCTTGCAGAAACCGACACTGTGACGAACGACGGGCCTTCTCTTTGAGCAACCAATATGCCTGGTGCATAAGATTCGAACGATAGTAGCTGGTGGCCAATAGAAATATTGTTTCATCACTTTCCACTGTAAATAAAGATGACAAAACAAAATAGATCAGATCAGATCGGAGAATATTTGTTAGAATATGTGCTTTTGTTTCTCTTTTGTTTTTTATTTATCTTCAATATTTAATTTTCTTCTCTTAAGCAATGACTAAATTTTACTTTTATACATTTGTTTTGTTTTGTGCTTAAGACCACATGTTGTTCGTAGCAAACCAATCGACCAAGCAAACATATAAACAAATCAAACAACAACAGGGCCAGGCCAGGCCAACATCAATTTAACAAGGCCAAGGCTAAGCTGTACGACAAACAATCAGTTTGCACATATAATGAATATATTTATATTTGTGGTTGGTTGTCTTCCACTTACCTTCGGAACAGAGACGTTCTGCCAAAAAAACAGCATCTTTGTGGTCATAATGATTGAGACAATGCCATATGGCCGCCTATGAATGAAATGAAAATTGATTTAGTGATCTTCTTTTATCGTCATATTCTGACACATGTCAAATATTTCAAATTCAAATGTGTCTTTTTGATTTTTACCTGTATGGGCTCTTGAATAAGCATCTTTTATTATTTATTCAATTTCAATACTTTTGTTAAAATTCCTAATAAAAACTAATTGATATTTTCTAAAGTTCGCCGCCACATTCAATCGCACTTTATTATTTAACCAAATCGAACTACGAGAATTGGATTGGATTCGATTTGATTCAGTCGGCCTAATTTACGCGCTTATTATTTCAGTTTTTTTTTTTTGTTTAGTACTTAGAAAAAATAACAAACAATAAATAAATAAAATAATAAAGCCAACAAAATTCACAATGCCTGAATGTCGGTCGAATCACGTTGCGTTCGATGCCTCGCGACGCGTTGCGCTTTTCGACGGGCAAAGTTTTATAAAAGTAAAAATCAAAAAAAGTATTAAATAAAATGAATATTCCTCATTTTATTCTTTCATTCCATTTTCTTGTGATCATCAATTGTGTTTCCCTCTATTATAGTAGTAATGATTGCCGCAATGCACTTTCTGGAGAACACACGAGAGTGTGTTTCGATGATGATGATGGAACGACGCTGCTGCTGTGACTTGAATTGGTTGGCTTCTTGCCCCTTTACTGTTTTTCTTTCTCGTAGCGTTGAGAGTGAAATTTACGTTTTACGCAAATTCAATAACCGTTCGCGCATTAAACGTTTAACTGCATTACTGGCGAAAAGCTCACTTTATTATGTAAATAACTAGAAAAAGATGCAATAAAATCGACCTATGCTAAAAATTCACTAATTGAGGTTTTTTAATGCACAAACACAATCACAAGATATGGGTTGCCAAGTGCATAAATTCAGTCATTCTACCAGTGTAAACAGCACTAAATGTTGCAGGGAAATTTATTATTCAACGCCTATGCAACACTGCTTCTGCATTCTCTGCTTGTTGAGTTGAACTGATGGTTGGTTGTGTGAAATGGAACTGAATGAATTCCAATAGCAATTTATTACACTTACATATTAACTATTATTGTAATTTTCCTTTTGTATTTTAATCTTATTATTTTTCACACACCCACACACCGCACGTAGTACATATTGGGATTCCATACTTAAATCTAAAAACAAATACAATTTCATGAAACTATAAATTACTGTGAATCACTTGAGCTCGAACTGGAACTATCTGTGGACATGACTTCAACATCATCCTGTGATGTTGCCTCCTTATGCGTTCGAGTCTCAAGTGCCACAGTATTCCCGGTGGCCCCCATTGACATGTGCAACTCGCCCAGATTATTCCAGTTAAATTGATTTTGGAATGTATTGGGCACCTCGCCGCCAAGGTTACGTTGCGTGTCCGATGGCACGTTGCTCTGGCTAGTGATACCACTGCCATTGACATTGAGATCGGATTTACCCAAGTAGCCATTGCGCATCTCTATGTCGGTTGGGTAAGGCCGCCGAAGATCTCCAATGCACCAAGTCAATGGTGCGCTGACTGCATTTGCCGCGCTAATCCGATGCGCATATTTAATAAGCTCTTCTGACGATACTGGACGCCTATTAGCTTGATTAATGCTGGCTAGCTTTTGGCGAGCTTGGTAAATTGCCGTACACAAAATGAGCTCAGCATCTTTCAGTGATTTTTGTAATTTCTGTACTTCGCGATCCTAAGTGTGAGTCAAAAAGTATTTGTTATACCTCAGAGAAGTAGTTGTCAGTTTAGTTTAACACTTACATAAATTTCTACTTCGGCACGCAGTTCATCCATGGCTTCCTCCACTTTCGCCTGTTCATCGGCCAACTCAAGCATTGAGCGGAATTCTTCGTCTTTGGACACAAGCAAGTCTACCAGTGCCGAGTGTTCAGTCGTCGACATTTTTTGATGTTTTTGCATAGTAGCTTGCTCAATCAGTTCTCTGTTTAAGTAAAGTTACAGTTAATTACCAATTCACCAAGCGGCAGAAATACAAAAAGACAAAATTACTTTGCAATCAACTCAATGTCATCAACCAAAAGCAGCAAACGTTCCTTTGTACTCAGGTGAAAAGACATTTTAATATTATTATATTAGTTTAACAAAACAACTTTCGATTCCAGAATATATAAACCATAAAATCTTTGACAAAATGCCGGGTCTCTCAGAGGAGTTGTCAATGTCCATAAACGTCGTTTTGGGCTTTTTTATATTTTGCTTTTAAAACACTATCACAAAAAGAGACTAATAAACACTATCTACGAAAATGAACTTTACTGTTTGTTGAATCAAATCATTTATGTTTAAAGATTTATCAACTTTCCTTGTTTTGTTGTTTTCTGCAGAAATGACTATATGTAGAGTGGCCAACTTTTTTCAGATCATGTCATCGTATATAGAAAGAAAAAACAATGTGATATTTGTTGAAATTAAATTTACCATTCCATGACCAAAACATGACCAAAAATGGCTGACCATGCGTTTTGTTAAGATATTTTTTCGTACTGTCTGTCATTCACAATGCAGAAGAAACATATCCAAATTTAGTTATTTTTTTTGCTATTCATTTGAGCCGCAAAATCAGCTGATGGTTGAAAATAGCAACAATCGGTAGAAAGAGAAAGGCATACATAAACAGTTGAAGTGAAATTTTAGTTAAAATAATATTTTGTAAAATGTTCATTTTTGCAAAACAATAAAAACAAAAATGTTGTTACAGTTGCTGGTTTTTTGCTTGGTACTCTTCCTGCTCATTTACTGGTGCGTATAAGAAACTATGCCACATGACGTATGCAGCATGAGGGCGTTGCACCTCATTAATAAAATTTTATTTTTTTTAATGATTGATTAATTGATCATCATCATCAATATCGTCATCTTTAGGGTTCTACCGAAATGCATAAGTTGGTATCTAGTGAAGCGTTTTCGTGTTAAAGTCTGCATTGGTCGAATTTCTTTGCCATATTTTTCTCTGAAGAATGTTCACGTTAGTAAAAGTGGATTCTCGGTGGTGAGTAGCCTTAATGATAATAAGTACATGCATACGTATGTGATTAGACAGGCGACATTACAAGGATTTGTGTGTATTCTAGCAAATTGAGGAAGTTTGCCTGCGTAGCAGTTTCTTTACGACAGAAGTTACAAAACTTTTATCGATTTATATACGCGATATTCGTATTAATAAAGAAATACAGAATCGCCAAGATTCTACATATGATTCAGTTTATGATGAACAGCAGCTACAATTTAAATTTACTAATAGTAGTGAGCGCGGTAAGCATGTACCTGATTTTCGCCAGACAAAGGTGCCAGCAAGCATCATTACCTTTGCACAGGTAAGTTGCAGCAGCAAGCAACATAAAGCGTCAGTTCGTTCGTTCATTTTCTAATTTTAATATTTTCCTGCTTGCTTCTTTAAGTTCATGGCTGTGCATATAAACAATCTGTCTGTGGTGCTGATGAACAATGATTTCGATCCTGGCTGGTTTATGCATGCCACTGCCAAAGAATTGCATCTTGATGGTAGCATTGTACAAAATGCGCGAGTTCTTCTAGTGAATGCGTCGCTTAATGACGCGCAGGTTTGTTGATTTCAAACGGGTTTCTTCTGCTGTCCTTGTGCTGACTACTAATTCTGTTAAATTTTTAGGCCAAAATGCTAAGGCATTGCTCTACGCGTCGTCAATCTCTGGAGAACTTGAATAAGATACGTCCGTGTTTGGGTGAAGTCAGTTTTGATGTTGCATTAGATGCCTCATTATTTGCACACGGTCCACTCTCAATGGATGTAAGAATCATCATATGCATTACTAATATTTATTCAAAGAAATACTCTTACTTTGTTGTAGAAATTGAGTTTAGCTATAAATAATTGTAAATCCACAATACATGGGGGTCTTTATGAGTTCCTCACCGAAGCCAAAAAGCGCACAAAACCGCGTCAACCAAAGCGCCAATTGTTGGCGCATGTCACAAGCAGTGGCTATGACAATGAAAGCTATGAAAAATTGGCACCAATCATACCAAAGAACTTTAATCTCAGCATTAAAGCGGCAACTTTCTCGGCAGTGAAAGAAAACTCTCAGAACGACTTCAGTGCCAAATTGCAGCTACTAAATGTAAGTTCACTGTCAATAAATCAATGAGTCGGTGTGATTGAATTTGGTTATATCTTTCATTGTGGGCAGATTAATGGCAAATTCAATTCGAAAATTACCGATGATAATACAATGTTACCCTCGATGCTTGCCAAATTGGTGCTCCAACATTTAGATATCGATACAAAGTATGAAAAGTTACTTTTCATGGAGCAATTTACAATTGATTCAGTGGTAAGTTTATCATCATCATCATTTTTTGAATTTATTTCACACTCTCAATTTATTATTTTTGCAGTTGGAAAATGATGTCTTTAATGTTTACATTAAGCTTAAAACATTCCAAATCATTTATAATCATAGCGAAATTTATGATTTCGTCAACAATAATTTTCTAGCCAGACAACGTGCCAGCAATCATCAGGGGTTTCAATTTAATAAGCAAAAATCCTTGCCAGATAATCTTTATACTCAGCATAATAACGAAGTTCTGGAGAGATTTCCAGTAACCAGAAATGCCACCAAAGGTCGTCGTGATAATGGTCTATTGGAATGGATAATGAAGCGCATGGTTGTTAAAGGTTGTGCTGAGTTATGGAATGTTTCACTGCTGATGAAGCTAGAGGATGAGCATATCGCTATGAGTGTTAGTCATACACGTTTTTTGTTGGAGCAAATTGAAGAGAAACGTAGTTCACTCTATGAGAATAAATTCCTCAATTTGTTGCTCAATCAGCGACAATGGAGTATGGAGTTAATGGTTGAAACGCTTTGGTCAAATTTAGGCAACTCAATAAATGACACAAACAATTTAAAGAAGTCACATTCACCGGGATCACCATTCTTTTTAGGCGTTAGTCTGGTGAAGTTGTGCTCTTATGCAAATACCACAAAATTGGATATATCAATACATACATTTCGCACAGAGTACAGCATGCAGTTGGCTGAGTTTGTAGTGAAGTCTGTGCAGTGTGTTAAGCAATATGGTGGTCTAAGTGCAAATCGTGTTCCTGGTGCCAACACTAGCATTCCCGTTTCGTGTTTTATTGCCCGTTCTAGTGATGTTGGTAGTGGCAGTAATGGTGCATCAGGGTTACGTGTATCGGTGAAGGTTAAAGATATTACAGCATACTTTGTTAATCATCATAATGTGTATATGCTGGTCAGTTTCTCGGAGATTACCTTAACGCGGGCACAACAAGTGTCAACCCTTAAGCTGGAGGAGTTCCAATTGGCAATAATGCGATCTATGACGGCATCATCTTTATGTTTAACCGACTTCTCAGATGTTTTCGCCAATTGTAAAATGATACGCTTGGAATATGAGAAACAAGAAAGCACCTGTGGTAAATTATCCGTTTATATACCCGCAAATATCGAGGCCATGTGGAATTCGAATCTACACATGCATCTATTGACATTACTGAGGGACATGCAGGATTTGAAGACAGAACTTGCTTTGCCATTGCATGAGAAGGAAAATGACAGTTTGCCGCTGTCATCATTGGATGCCAAGCAACGACATCTTATTATTGAACTTTCAGCAGAACGTAGTACAATTTTTGAGGTTAAATTATCCGAACGACATACGATACAATGGTTCGTGGAGAATCTGTTCTTTAGCCACAAGGAGCGGAATATTATCTATGCTGAGAATTTGTTTGTGAAAATCGATGAACAGCATATATTCACTGTAAAGGAAATCGATATGCAATCCTTGCCTCGTTTGGATGTTTTGACGCATGAACGTTGCAATTTCCCTGGTTTTGTATTGCCATCGAATAAGGTTTGGCTAACCACAATTGGTTCTTTCAAGGCGATATTTCCATATGACCATGACTTCTATGATGCTGTCAACAATGAGTTTGTCTCACACTTTAAGTGGCTGAAAATGGTACACAATTATAAGAAGAAACCATTCACCGTCAACTCTCCATTGCCAAGCGATTTGGTCATTAAGGTTTGATTATAAATTTACTGATTAACTTGGACACAAATTGCATTTTTTATACTTACAGATTAAGGAGTTTTTACTCGAGATAAGCGATGATCCGTTCGAAGTGAAATTGCGTGATAATTATGTTTTACTGGTGGATGAGTACTTGGAGGGCTTAAAGCGTAAAACTCTGTTCGATAAGAAGATTGCTGAACGTTGCTCGGAACGGTTGTTAGTCCAGCTGGCACCATTGAGAGTCTCTATGCTAATCTAGTAAAGAAAAATTCAGAGATTTACATACAACGTTCGAAGAAAATACGTGAAAGTGGACCTGTGCGCACTCGGTTGTTAGCTTGGATCATGACAGACGTTGAGATTATGGCCATGGCAGATACTTCGATTCATGGCTATGACAATGTGACGCAGATGATGCGAGAAATCGATTCTGAAAGCCCTTGGCCAGAGGAGAGTTTGCAGTTTACAACACTCTGGTGCCGGGGGGTAAATGTTAGCTGCTCCGAATGGAAATTCATGTTACGGTTGGATCATTAGCATTTGCATATTCTAAAAAGACATTTCTCATTTCAATTTTTTTAAATGTTTTTTTTTTTTCCTTGTTTAGAGACTTTCCTCAGCCAATGTTCTACGTGAAGTCCATGCGTTTGTATGGCAATCTTTGTGGAGCGGAACAAATGGCTTCGAAACGCGCCAAGCGTGATGTCTTTATTGAAGTGGGTGAACCATTTCAAACTGATGTTGTCCAGCGTGGCATGACATCATTAAAATTTTATCATGATTTCGATTGCGAACTAGATGCATGTAGTTATGCTTTCGGTCCTTGCTGGGAGCCTGTAATGGCACAATGCAATTTAAGCTTTGAGAAAATATCAGCCCCTTCAAAGGATCCCAGTCCGCCGTTGCCCTTTTGGGATAAAATGCGTTTGTTATTGCATGGACGTCTTACAATGATAGTGAAGCAATTTACTGTATTGCTGCATGCCTCATTGGATCCATATAACACAACGGAAGAAATGGAGCTGACATGGAATAACTGCGGCATTGTGTGGACAAACGCAAAGATTATGTTTAAGGGAGAGTTAAATGTAACTGTACGAACGGCATCACGTTATGATGATTGCCGTCTCTTGCACTTTCCGAATTTAAAATTAACCTTCAAATTGAATTGGATTTGCTTGGCTAATCCCAACGATCACCATGCTGTCATGCCTTGTGCGCCGGACAAGCTCCCAGAGTATTCGAGTAATCAGGTGCATGATTCATTTCGTGCGTTTCGTTCGCTTAATTTAAACATTTGGATATCATTTGAGACGAAACCGAAGCTGGGCGATGAAGTCGAAATTGACATTCCCAGTTTGGTGTTGTACGGCAGCACATTGCGTTGGTTTGAGAGCCTAAAGTTAATACTTTCGGGTGTAACGCGACCAACGCGACGTGGTCCAGTCTTTAACAATGTGCGGCCGAGGAAAAAGCAACTAAGCCGACACTATAAAAAAGCCAATCTGCAAATGTGCTTACACAAGTTTCAAGTTCTCTATTGGATGTCACATGCGCTGCATAAGGGTTTTCAATTGAATGGACGCCGTGTCTCGTTTAGCTCTGAGTATAGTCTTACATTAAGCCCCATCGATGATGGACTCATTCATCGGCCACGCGCCGATTGGTCTACTATCTACATGAATTGTGAGCTTAATGATGCCGAGATTTGGCTAAAGAGCATTGTCACTGAGAAGATGGATAGTAGCTCGGAAAATATTGCCAGTGCTGCAGACGCATTCAAAATTGTGCGTTTCTATTTCTTGAGTGTTGCGAAGGTGTCCTATGGACGAGAGGCTCTTATTCAACCCGCTGGCAGTACAGAAGAAGAAGCCAAGGCTAAGTCAACGACCCCTACACACAAATTGGTTGTGTATGATTTGAAAGGTGCTTGGACCAAGAACAATCGGGATGTTGCCTTTGCCCTATTCGACTCATTTATGAAATCACAGAAACTGAAAAATAATCTCTCGACGGAGGCTGTAAAAAGTTATCGCAAGGAGGGCAATTCCAACATGGTCAAACATAAGCGCAGCGATAGTACAATAACGCTGACCAGCACCAATAACGAAGTCTTGCCAAGTAAGTTTACTCTGATTCGAGTCTTAAGTTTGTATTTTACATACATGAATGTGTGATTGGTATTATCATGATATTTATTCGTTGAAGAATATATCATGGAGCCCATAAAGTATAAAAGTAGAAATCATTGTAAAAAGTATTCTTTATGCTTTGTCTGTCTTTCTGTCTGTCTGTTAGTAAACTATGATCTATATTGTTATATTGTGTTTCAGTTGGGATTATTGAAAAAAAAAAAAAAAAAAAAAAACATAAACTTCATGATTTCAGAAAATGATTAAGAATGACAATAAAATAGATCAAATATGAAATGGGGGAACTCCAAACAAGAAGGGCTGACATCATGTCAATAACAGAATGGTTTCCTCAGTTTCCAATTAAATACCATAGAAATTACAATACATACTTTTAATAATATTTACATTAATTACCCAAAGAATATTGAGTTAACCAACAAAAAACTGATTTTAACCTGAAAGTAATAATGGAAGAAATTTTGAAGTTATAGTTACTTCTCTGGTGCAACTGCTATCAACTTCATTATATTTATGAATTCGTGTCTTTAAATTGTGTGATTCTCCGAAAAGTGGAATATATTGAAACCATAATTTGACTATCAAAAGCAGATAAATCCTTTACTAATGCTAATGAATTTGGATCTAGTTTAATTTGGAAAGTGTGACTTTGAAGTTTGGTGCGGATCGGACCACCGGAAAAGTTGGAATTGGTGGATCAAATTTTGCATTTATAGCTTACAGATATTTTTTAAAAAAGTTGTCCTTGTCAAAATCTCTCTTTGGTTAGATAGATAATTTTCTCAAATTGGAGTTATCAGTTTTGTGGAAATACATCAAGTATGAATATGAAAACAAAACAACGTTTGCGGGACAGCTAGTATTGTATAAATGTAATAATATAAACTAATCATAAATAGCGTGCAGATAATGTATTAAAAGCTTAAAAATCGTTAGGCAGGTCCCAGGTACTGGTCATTATACCACTCTCCTCATTAGTATAGAGCATTGATCAGACTAAATAAAAGCGTGGGACGTAGCGTATACATACATAAAGCATACATAAAATTATATGACTGTAGATAATATATATTGTATTGTCTTTAGAAGTAATATTGTATGCATAATTTCAGCTTAATTGGTCAACAGGAAGGGGGTAAAGTTTCAATTCTAGATTTGACGCACACAATATACATACAATGTACGAGTAAGCTAAATAAAACTTACTAAAAATGGGGTTGGTTGCAGTCTTAAATGAAAGTGAACGTAAGTCCGGGACCATACTGTCGTAAGTGAGTGGAATCGATACCAAGTCGCTTGAAAACAGGACTTCCAACTAGTATATAAACATCAATTAAATTATATTTGGCCTTACACATGTCATGATTTCATATTTCTTTGAGGCTAAAATCAGTGTATTGTTAAAGATTTTGTAGTTATTATAGTATTAAGGTAGAAACTTAGGAAACCATACTGTTCCATTATTACTTTTAGGAGGTACCCCTCCTAGTGGTTCCATTCGGCTGGTTCCGACAAATGTGCAGCGTCTGGTGAAAATACTTTGGATCATTCCAATTTAAGTTTTTGCTTGAAAAACTTTGCATTATGAAACTTTACATTAATGTTTCTATTTGTATGGAATAAATTATATAATAACTGATGATCATCAGTATCCAAAAGAGGATTGAAATCGAAATCAGCGTCTGGCCTTCTGTGTCAATTATATAGTCCAATAAATTATGAAGTTTCAACACTAAAATTTCTTATAATGCCTTCTTTTATTCTATTGTACGAGTACATACTATAGCCACATCGATCATTTAATTCTAATTGTATATTCCATTTTTGAATAATGAAGTAATGCAAGATTCAAATAACCTAATGTCGCACCTGTTTAATTTGGTTTCGGCTCAAGTGTTTTAGCCGCTAGGCAGCGTCTTACGTAGCAGGGGAGAACATTGAAGGCCGCGCCCGCGCCTAATTAGAATGTTATAGGACATTGTTCTTATTGCAAGCGCTCCTTAATTTATTTATAATATTTTCTCAATTACCTTTGACTACCCTACTGATTACCTTCCTTGCTCACTGAAACCTCGAAAGGGTGAGGCGTGCTTTTCTCCATTCCTTTTTTCGTTATTAAAGAATCTTGCTGGGGGTTATCCCTTGAAAATTTTTACACTACTCTTTATAACTCTGCTGTGAAATTATATTATGTCAGGTTAGGATAGGTTAGTTGTTTTAAACTGAGATTGAATTCGCTCCTAGCTTAGAATATTAAACCTTAGGTTTCCTGAGTTTGTCATTCGAGTTCTTGCAGGGCAAACAGCCAAGTTTTATTTATATTATCAACAGACGAAAGTACTTTCGATGTGTGCCATGTGTGCAACTCGTTCTATTACTGCATTGAACTTGAAGGGAATTTTTGAATGAATCAGTACACATATTCCTTTGAATTGTACAAGTATATTTTTTTATAGTCTGCTATAAATCATTCAGTCATGAGACAAGTTATTTTATGTGAAGTGTGTGTAAACTTTGGTAAGGCCAAAATGACTACCCTTCTTATTGTATTTAAATTCAAATTATTTTAATAAATTTTCTTTATTTTTGTCGTATATATTTCAGTTGCCAATACGAACGCCTCTATTAAAAAGGTGCAGCCACAAAGTCATGCGACAGCAATGTTGCAGCAGCTGATTGCCGAAGCTGATCACAAATTTAATGTCTATAGTGATGATCATAGCACACAGTCACGTGAATTACAGCTGCAAGGATTAGAAGCTTGTTCTGCACAAGATGTGGTACACGAGAATTGGTCGATATCATTGGTGAACTCACAAGTGCTGCTGAAGGGCTGTGAAACCTCAGGTTATGTGATAATAAGTGCAGCCAAAGCTGAGATATTGCAACGTGTCCATCGACCAGTTTGGCGAGATCGTTCGCTTATCTCGAAAACTACATGGAAGGGTTTACTTGAATGCATGCAGTATTATGCTACGGTTAGTGCAGGCGAAAATGACTCATTGCTGGAGAAGGAGATTATGTGGTTGACTGTTGATAATATTCAAGATAAAGATGAACCAGTTATAAATGATCCGCTGCCGGAAGATATACCACATTTGGTGGGTAGTGGGCGTAGTGTAGGCGGTGTTGTCTCTGAAACTGTCGGCGCACTTTTAAATGATAATTCTGGTCAAGCACAACCTGTGCAGCTGCAACGTATTGTATCACGTTGTAAATGTGAATTCTTCTATGTGAGCTACGGCGATACGATTGATCCTAATTCAATAACGGAAGTGCCACCGCCTCCATCGGAAGAAACACTGTCACCATGGGAGAAGCAAGACGATCCAGTTGATGCATTTACGCTGATGCATCATGATTTAGATGTTTGCACGAATTCGTTGCAGTATGCCATGATCCTTGATATTGTGAATAATTTATTGCTTTATGTAGAACCACAACGTAAACAGGCATTGGAGAAGCTCGCCCGCATGCGCTTCCAATTGCAATTGCACTCGACGGAGGATCAAAAGCGTCCCATACAGCAGAAGCAGACTCTCATACGTAGTTTGTTAATGAAAATACGCTTCTTAGAGAAGGATATACATTTGATTAGCAAGGAACGCATTGAGGAGGGTGATACATTAGACTTGAGAATGGAGTTTGAACGTGTTCAGATGCATATACGCGAAAGCAAGGAGGAACTTAATACGCTTAGCGAGGAACTCGACATGATGCTGTTGTGCTATAAGGAAACACAACTTTCGCAACTAAGCAAAATCTCCAATGTGCGTTCGGATAAATCGTTGACAATTGTTCGTGCTAATGAGATTTGCTTCAAACGTGCCCAATGGCGCCTCACCGAAACTGATGGTCAGATTGGTATTGCAGATTTGATATTAAGTGCTTTTTTGTATACAAAGAAATCGAAGAGTGATGACTCAGTGGAGCATTTGCTCGAATTGGGCAACATACGTATGAGTAACCTTATACCTCGAGAAATCTATCGTGAAGTCTTGCTGGCAACAGAAATCCAAAAGGACATGCCAGTGGATACCCATAAACGTGTTTTGCGCATATTTTGTCGAGAAAAGCCACCGGTGGGTGGCATTTCGGTGAAGGAACATTTCGAAATCAATGTGGCACCCATAACAATAGCCATCACCAAGAAATTTTACAGCACAATGTTGAAATTCTGTTTCCCGGATCGTGATGCTTCGGAAACTGAAGCAAGCGATGAAATTGAAGAGAACTCATCCGGTTCATCGACCTCATCAAGTGTACAAACGAGATCAGCGAAGAAGCCATCGAAGACCAAGAAAAACGCTAAAGATTCAGAATTTTATGTCAAAATCGAAAAGGATGATGTGGAGAAGATGAAGGAACGCGCTGAGAAAAACAAACTCTTTATTTATATTAAAATACCAGAGGTGCCAGTGCGTGTCAGCTACAAAGGGAACAAAGAGAAGAATCTCGAGGATATAACAGATTATTCGCTTGTCATACCCACCCTGGAGTATCACAATGTTACCTGGACATGGTTGGACCTCTTGCTGGCCATGAAATCGGTCAGCAAACGTGTCATTGTCTCGCAGGCTATCAAGCAAAAGCTGCAAATACATCGCAGGCAACCAGTATTATCGGTCGGTGAGCGTGCCACACCACAGGAGGAGGACAAAGCAAAAATGCTCTTCGGCAATCGTTTAGCGGTTAGAAAATTGCAATAACAACAATACAATTTCAAATGAATGATACTAATTCTCTTTCCTATTTAGAGTGAAAATCGTAGTCAAAGAAAAGGAGTCTTCAAATTCCCATCATCAAATAAATGACGGCGACAACGTCAAAGTCATGTTTTCTGGCAATAAAAGTTAAACTTTTCGTGTCTGTTTTCATTTTATTTTTGTTTGCTTTCGATTTTCATCATCATTATAAAAATTTGGAAAAAATAGAAATTAGAAAACAAAAAAAGTAAAAACACAAATAAATGCATTTTGATTAAAATTTGCAACATGTTTATTATTTCTTTCTATTTCCTATTTTTTTTTTTTTTTGTTGTAACATTTTTTTCTATTGTATTTTATTATTATTATTTTTATGTGAATGATGTAATTAATTGGTTGCTTTACTACTTACAATAGTTTTCCATATCCCTTTTTATTTATCTTTGTCCTTTTATTATCATCTCATTTTCTAATATTTTTTTTTATTTATTCTAAATTGCAATGTTTTTTGTTTCACAATTCCATTTTATATTTGTTTTTTCCTTTTTATTTTTGTTTTTTAATAGTTTAACAAAAATAGTCTGCTAAATACAATTTTTTATTTCGTATTACACACATATTTCTATATAAAATAAATATGCAATATACATTATATTGTGTGTGCATGTGTGTATGTATAAGTATAACAAATTAAAAAATTAATAAATGAATAAATTTTTAATAGGATAACAATTTTTTCTTTCTTTCCTTTACACTATGAAACAAAGAAACAAACAAATAATCTTTAGCTATAAATTGTCTTTACTGTTGTGTTTGCTGAGTTGTGTTGTGTTATGTTAACCTTCTTCCTCCCCCTCCCCCACCCCAGAACACTTTCACAAGTTAAAAATGTTTACATGTTTACTTAAAATTACTGGTACTTTTAGGCATTACGAAGATCAGCCATAGCTTTTTCGTATGATTATAGAAAGTTTTTTATTTACAGCATCATCATATTCAATTCACAAATGGTCTTCATTGATCATCGATGTTTTGATGTGATTGGTGAGATAAGTAGAGTTGTTGGAGTTCTTGTCACTTCTCCATGTAGAATTAATTGTCCCCTTTACCTTTGTTAGGTTTGCATCACAATTCCTTTCTCCTATTTTGTTTGTTGCTTCAATGGTGGCTGTAAATACACACAGATAGAGAGAGTGACAGGATGAGAGTAAGAATTATAATTTTATATTGAAAATTTTCTTGATCAAATTGTGTTTATTTATTATTTTTTATTTGGAATTCATAAAAAATAGGTGTTTAACATAAAGCGTTTTAAAATTAGGTGTTATCGGTCACATGTTTTAACCGGATTGTCAAAGAATTAATAAAAAGCTCCCTGCCAAAGCTGCTCGGGAATCATATTCCAATCATACAATATCGAACTTTTAAAAATGGTTCGTTGATTTCAAGAGATTTTCTTATAAATGCACATAGTTGAAAGAATAATTCCTAAGCAAATTTATTTTCGTTTTGTTATTACGCCCGTAGCTACTCAGTTGTGGGCCACTTTTGTTTCGTAAGTCAAACTGGCGAGCAATTGTAGCAAGTCAACCTAACTTTTGGTCTGACCTATGCACATACGTCATGGAACATTCCTACAATATTTTAATACAAAATTTCAAATACAACCAATTTTCCAACTTTTCCAGTGGGAAGGAAATTTTTTTTTCTAATTTGGCATATAACGAACACAACAAAAAAGAAATCACGCAAATCGGCCGTTCCGTTCGCAATAAAACAGCATTTTCATAATTATGAAATTGTACTTTTTTTTTTATCATTTTTGACGCCCAACGCCCCTCAGCCTTTGATAACTTAAGCGGGCAATGACAAAAATGATCTTACGGACAATGTAGATTCCTCTGTTTTCAGAATATATTAATTACTTGGCGCTACGATGATATATTAAAAGTATTGGCAACACCAAAAGCATTTCAATGGGACACAGCGTTTCATTTTGATATTTCTATGGAACCCTTTTTAAAAACGTTTTCACGTTAAAAACAAGACCAGCCTTTCGGCATTGGAAAAGTGCCTTGGTGAAGAGATTTGTTAAAACATTTCGAGGGAACTGCCCCCTGGTCTTTCTGGTAACTACGGGACTGTTTGCCACTTCATAATATATTGATTCAATTCTATCTATTGTAGCATGCTGGTTCCAACCAATCTATATGAGCTCCTCCAAAAGCTACACACTTCTTAATTTTCTATGAATGGTTAATTAGTCTGCGGTAGGGTTGCAACAACGACATCGAAGTATCGGAAACATCGATGTATCCGTTAAAGAAACTTGATCTTGAAATACTTTTACTCTTAAGGCACTTTTAGACGGTCAGTTCAGTCCAGTTTCATTCCATTGTCGATTTGAAATCCGCGCCGATAACCGAAACGATAACAAAAAATAGACTGATGGCCTAGCTTATTTGTCAGTCCATTTCGATGACATATCGATAAAAGTAATCAAATGCAACAGGTGCAACAAGCGTCGTAGACTTCTCAAAATGCATGTAGATATGGCGAACCACGATTTTACTGTGGAACTCATTGAAATATATCCATCAGTTATTATGTTACCACTTTTAAATAGATAAATATGAACAATATGTAAACAAACAGTGTTCAGTGTTGTACAAAAATTCTGAAACAATTGACAACACTAAGATTTGGCCTGAAAAAAAAAATAATTTTAAAATCGGTTCTGTATATATTTATATAGATAGGTAGATATGTAGACAGAAAATAGATAGATAGAAGATAGGTGCACCACCCGTGCGAAGCCGGGGCAGGCTGCTACTATAATAATAATAATAATAATAATATAATAATATAATTTATTGGGGTCCACGATATTCCCTTTTGACTATTAAAAACTTCATTACAAACTTATAGTACGATTCACTGCGTGAAGACTATACTAACACTTTTTTCCCATAGTGAAATGTACCGAAAGGTTATACCCTGCGTTTCTTTGTCATAATCTCATTTGACTCTCGTTGGGAGTACAATTCTGTATTTGTCCTGTCTATGTTTAGTGACTTATTATTTAGTCCTTGAGGATATAGTATAAGTACGTATCGTAAACTAGGCGCAACAATATGTTTGTGGAATATATTTGGCAGACTAAAATTAGATTGACTTACCAAAACAAAGACTCGTTTGGGTAACGCACGTTGAACCAGTTCACTGAGCAATGCATTTTGACTGTCATTCTTATTGGGATCCGCCAGCGTATTATATTCTAAAGCTAGTTCCGGCAGATTTTGCCAACCCACGGACAGTGGATACAAATTGTATATCAATTCTTTTTCATTAAAGGCCATTATAGAAATATCCAACTATAAGGATAAGATGTAAACGGCAAAAACTAATATTAATATTGATACATAAATAAATGGTTTACCAAGTACAAGTTTTATGTTTGTAAAAAATACCTGTTTATGACCGGAACATATAAAATTATCCGTGTTACTTATGCTTAATGTGGCTATTAAATGTAGAACCTTTGCCGTGGGATTCTTTAGTACCACTTTGAAGCACATAGGTATCTTGACGAACATTTTCTCTTCGATGGTGCAGTAGATATTCAAAGGTGGCTCAATGATTTCCAAACCAGAAATAACAAATCTGGATTCGTTTTCGGCTTTAGAGCCATGACGGCGCCAGCGTATGCAATAAACACCAAAGATTTTACTTTTTGCAAGATTGGATTGCTGTTGATCATCACCAGTGTAGACACCTTTAATAAAACCTCTATGACGTCCGGTGGTTTGTATTGCTTCGATTGCTCTGTGGAAAATTAACCGCGTATTGTCGGTATTTTTTGTAGTGGCTTCCAATTGCTGGTCAGCTGTTGTATCTGAGGCAGCGCTTTTGCCATCATCCGAAATTAACGAAGCGCTCATGTTGGGCACATTTAGCACATTGCTGAGGGCAGTGTTATTATTATTGACAATTGTCATCGATGTTGGTATTTTAGCCATAAGACTTTTGTTCATATAAGTTGTGCTAAGATTGTTTCCAACAACATTGCCGGAGGAATCAGTTTTATGTATAGCATTTGTCTGTTGCACTTTATTCTGCTGCAATCGACTCACAAAATTGGCAGTGGCGTTTGGCTCGGCTTCATTTTTGTTGCGTTGATCCAGATCTTTGGCACTAACCCAATTATCTTGAGAAGCATTTGTGCGCAGCACAATGACATCCTCTAGCTTATCGCCAGAACGATAAATGTTTGTGAATTTCTTCCGCTTAAAGCTGTACTTCGATTGGACTAGGTTATGATCCTGTAAAATGGACACAATTTGTAATGGGAAATGGATAAATAGATTGATTTGATTTCAATTATGTAGTGTACATACACAAATAAATAAGACATCTAGTAACTCCATATCGTACGGCGATGTCACCTCTGCATTGGCGCGAAGTAGAAAATTTTCGCCACGATAAATATGCGTCAAAGGTTTCTTGTTAAGCGTGTAAAAGCGTCCAGAAAACTTAAGCTCGAGGCCACATTTAATGATCAGCGTATCTAAGCGTGTCTTACGCAGTCGGGTTTCATCGATTAACTCGATTTGGACGCTTGCCGGCGCAGCTAATTGATTCGGAATGGCCATTTGAGTAATGTTTAAAGAGCGCGCATTTACATTATCTGGTGAATTGTCATCGCTTGTGGGTGTTGTCGCACTAATGGGTGGCACTATTGCATTTACGATGTTGTTGCGACTCTCCACCTCCATTGTATAGGTAAGTTTCTGCTGAAGCGGCACCATGGTCTCCACTAAACTATACACATAGTAGCTTGCGGTGTTCGAACTTTGTACAGTGAACTCTGCAAAATCTATCCGTATTTCAGAATGTAGCTTCTGCCGACCTGGCGAGGTATCCGTTAGGAGGAACACTATAAGAGATTATTAAAAAGTATTATTATTATGTTTCACATGGTGATTCTTTTCATAATACAATACTTTTAAAAACTCTTTAAGATACTAGTTATAAGTTTTAGTTAAAACTTTGACTTTCAACTGCCAGCAACTCCGCATCATCTGCAATAATCTATTGTACTTTCTTATTAAAAAACAAGAAAAAAGAAGGTTATATGTTTCTTCACTTTTTTGCCTACACTCCGGTGATTGAGCATACATGATTGATTTGACTTATGTTTAGAGAAGTAGTAGTAGTAGTCACTATTCATACTGCATTTTAACATTAAGACCGAAATATTTGTATGGGAGTTATACGATCGAGCCATGCTAGGAACTTGAAATGTACATGGCTGGTGACCATGGGTCAGATAATTATACTATACAAATTTCAGTTCGATAATACAAAAAGCAAGAAGTTTTTTTTAATAAGAAAATGCCTGTGAATCGAGGTTTACGTGGGAGCTATACGATCCAGTAAGCTTAGATTCTTTAAATATACATGGTTTGTGAATATGGCTCAGCCACTAATAGTATCCAAATTTCAGTTCGATAATATAATAAAACTAATAAGAACATGAATTTGAATTTTGGTTTGTTTGGAAGTTACTGCCTTAGCGTTTCAATTCGGCTGATTCCGACAAACTTACAGGGTCTGGTAAAAACACTCCATGCAAAGTTTTAGCGCTCTAAATCAAAACTGAGGGAAAAGTTTACGTACATACATGTGGGTCTCCGATGTCTCCTTCTGTCTGGTACAAACTTCGCGACAAAGTTATAATAATATTCGTTGGGTGAAGAGTGTAAAAAACGCATACTGTTTTCATAACATATTTATGTTTTATTAATCCAATAAAAACAGAATGATGCGAGCTACAGGATATTCCATATGAGAGCCATTTGGCAACAAATTTCTTTGTTTTAATTTTTTAAACTGAAATATATTAATCATACAGTAATAGGAAAGTCTTTAATACAGGGTGCGCGATTACAGTTACCGACACTAAATATCTCAGCACTATCTTGATACATAGTACATATATCAAAATTGGGTTTACCCATGTTATAAATCAATCGGGTCAACGCAAGTATAAATACTGTGTAAGGAATTTTCCATGATTTCTTTCAATATTTCAAGAGATATGACTGCGATTTCTATTGGGATATTGAAACAAAAAAAGTCGTAGAGGCAATCAATCTAGATAATTTCGGTGGCCATACGAAGTACTCTACTTTTAATATGAGTCAATTGGAGGAATATCTTTTTAGAAGGACAATGTAAGTTCGATGTCTTTAATTTCATTTTAAATATTAAAATTCTTCAACATTGTCGCAATTTCCGAATGGCTGGAAAAACTCATTACTAGAAAAATGTAAAAAAGTTTTTTCAATGTATAGACACTGGTAGTCTTTTTTCATCACCAATATGATAACACAAAGAAGAGGAAATCATGGGCTTGCTGTAACATCGACAGCCAAGCTGAATATTCAGTTTTTATTGTGTATTTGGTGTGATCAGATTGGTGTCATGTAAACATTATGAGTCGAGCACACAAGGAAAAACGCGCCCACTACTACTCCAGACACGACAAAATGTTGCGATCCTGGTCAAAGCCTAATTGGAAATATTTAATTGGAAAGTCCTAACCCACCAGCTGCATTCATCAGATATTGTTCATTTCGATTATCACTTCTTCCGATGGATGTCCCATCCCAGCAGCACTACGATCATATGAAGATATCAAAAATTAGGCAGGTTCGTGGAAAAGAATGAAGAATGAATGTCAATACTTTCAATAATACATAATGTAACATTAAAAACGGGGAAAGCTTATTTGTACTCTCAAAATAATTCTACTATGTATATATATAGGATATATTTCCAAGTCAAGCGATTTATGTTTGCTAACCCGATATCTAAACTTGTGGTATGCCAAATTTTTGTGGAGTTACATACAATAGTTTCACAATTCTGGACAACTAAGTAAATGAAGTAGACTGCATGTGGGTGTACTAAGGAAGTGGACAATTCTATATATTTTTTGTATTCTTTTTTTCAACATATGTTTTACGAATTAATATTTGCTTTAGATTTGGTATTCTGATCTGGTTTAACGAATCAACTGTAACATAAAACAACGTAAACAAACAAAAAAAAAAAAACGCACTTGCTTTTGTAAGTTACAAACTTCATTCCAACTATGGTGACCGTGATAAAATTTGAGGTTGTTTCTGATTACTCTTTGCATTATCATCATTTGAAAATTGTTATTGAAAAAGTTCGGATTTCCCCAATTTGATAAAGTTCTGTTAGTAAGGTCGATATGCCATCAGCGATCTACTAATAAGTATATATATAATGCATCATTACATTTATTCGGTTTAGTTGAATTTTTATCCGTTCGTTTAACAACATCATGGACTCGTATTATTTTATTTTGATATGGTTATCCTTTGTTGCTTTTGGGTGTTTCGGAATGAGTGTTCCAGACAATCTGAATGATTCTTACATAACTACCCATCAGCGTGTACGGCGTGTTGTCGGTGGTTTTCCTAGTGATATACGAAGTTTACCTTACGTGGTCAATATACGTAAGAACGGCGAATTTCTTTGCGGTGGATCTTTGCTTACATCAAAATGTGTGCTCACGGCAGCGCATTGCATTAAAGATGCAAAACCTGCAGATTTGACAGTTCGTGGTGGCGTTACGTTTTTGAGTGATATGCGAAATAGTCGGGGAGTTGAGACTATATATTTACCAAAAATATATAACAGTAGTTCACTGGAAAACGATCTTTCGCTTTTACGATTGCAACAACCGCTAAGAGGTCCTACTATTGGCACTATAAAGTTGTCAATGGAGTTGCCATTGCCAGGGTCCTTTGTACAAGTAACTGGTTGGGGTTTAACAAGTGCAAATGCTTTAGAGCCATCAAACCAATTACGCAGCGTTTACGTTAAGGTTATGGGCCAAGAGAGCTGTCAACGTTTGTATAAAGAATACCGTGAAATAACAGATGCTATGTTCTGTGCTTCAATACCGGGACGTAGAGATGCATGTTCAGCGGATTCAGGCGGTCCAGCTGTAGCAAATGGGCGTCTGGTTGGCATTGTATCATGGGGAAAAGCTCATAGGTGTGCGGATGCAAAAGCACCCGGTGTTTATGTAAATGTTGTACGATTGAGAAGTTGGATTGAATCAACGCTCTTTCGATATTTTTAGTGATACACTAAGAGAGAATATGTAAATGAAGCAATTGAAAGAGAGAGGGAGAGAGAGAGAGAGAGATTATATTAAAGAACTGATATAACAAAAATTCAAGGTTCCTAAATATTTGTTTTTATTGAATTTCCGTTTTTTTGTAATAAATGGGGAAAGTTGTTCCGATGTTTGTGATATAAGTAATTTTTGATATTTGGGTTAGGAGTTTTCCATTAAATAATCGGATTTATTTGGTGAGCTAATATTAACTTCCCTAAATACGAGTTTTAAATAAACTATCAAGGGGATTCACGCAAACGTTTAAATCAACGCAATTCGTATTTGCTTACAATTAAGTGTTCAATTTCGTAAACGATCCGTTTTGTTTGCATTGCGTAAATCAGCTGTTTTCGTATACATAACTGCAAATGGAATGTAAAGAAACAATTGACAATGCAAAAAAAGAAGTGAAAAGAGTTAAATTATTTATTATTCGTACTCTTATTTCCTGCAAATCAATTGTTATTTAGATTAAATAGCTAAAACATTTCACTATTATGGCAGAGTTGCCATTCAAAATAAATTCACAATGTTGACAACCTTCAGTTTAAGCGGTTTAAGCTACTCAATTGTCGATTAGAGGCTTATAAAAACACATAAAACAAAAACAGAGATGATTTCTGTTTCTGATTCTATTCTATTTCTGTTGTTTTACCGGTGTTGCCGCATAAACCAGGAACAGGAACATCCATAAATCTTTTTTTTTGCGCTTTTCAGCATTTTTTTTTATTGTTTTCTGACCAAACCACAAAAAATAAATGAAATCTAAATATACATATGATTATGAATGACAATATCTTAAAATTAATGCTGCCGCCGATACCAGAAAAAAGTCAAAAGAACTTGTTTCTTTAGGTTCTGTAACAAACACACTGAGTTCAGTTTTAGTTGCTTATGCACCCTGGCAGCACTGTCTCCTGGTTTCGTTTCTCCTCAGTTCTGGTTTCAGTTACAAATGTATAGAAATCTTGTGTGGTACAACGGTCACTTATGGTTAGAGCTCTTAAGATCAAACGGTTTAAGCCATTTTCGTGAAGACCTCTATTATTTTTATGCGCCTTCATTATTAACCATTAAATAATATTTAAACAGTTGTGAAGGCCAACACACGTGTTCATATAAATTGTTTTGGATTTTAGCATTTTAAAAGTACCAGAAAATCTATTTAAGCTTTCAGTATATTTAAAGGCGTTCAACGTTTGCAAGATGTGGATGTCTTTTTTGGATTATTTAGTAACGTTGCTCTTGGCAACCATTTTATTGAAGAATGTTGCAGCAGCTGAAGAAGTAAAGCCACGTATAGTGGGAGGTACAAAATCAAATATCCGTCGGGAATCATATCTTGTACAAGTGCTACACGGTTCTGAGCTCTGTGGCGGTACCTTGATTAGGCGAAATTGGGTCCTAACCGCTGCGCATTGTGCTGTAGGGAAAAATGCAGCTGGATTTAATATAGTTGGCAATTCATCATTCTTAGATGGTCGACATGGAGTATTACGTCGCGTAAATCTTGTTGTAGTAGCACCAAGATTTAACTCTGATACAATTAATATGGACGCAGCTCTTTTGAGATTAAGAAGTCCAATGACAGGTCAAAATACGCAACCGATACAATTGGGCGGGGCAATATCGCCCGGTTCATACATTAAAGTTTCAGGCTGGGGTCGTGTACGAGAAAATGGTAACGCGTCTAATAATGTGCGATCCGTACGACTCAAAGTAAGGCGAAACGCAGTATGTAGTAGAAGTTACAGAGGACTGATAAGGATAACGAACTTTATGTTATGTGCTGGAGGAGGTGGGCAAAAGGATTCATGCTCTGGTGATTCTGGTGGTCCCGCGGTGCAGAATGGCAGACTGGTAGGTATTGTTTCATTTGGAGCTGGCTGTGCGCGTCAAAATTATCCTGGAGTTTATACTAGTATTCAAAGTGTCAAATCATGGATTAATAGAGTGATTCAAAATAATACATAAAGTTACCTCAAGCATTTAAAATTAAAATTTAAAATTCTAAATAAAGATTCTTAACCAGCATAAAAATGATTTCTTAGTGAATAACAATGTCTACTGTAACACTTACACATTATATAGAATAAAGTTCAGAATCTTATAGTCTTACTAAATATAATTTGAAATTGGATGAAGTTCGATTATCGATATGTAGGTCATGAAAGTTGGAAGTTTTACCAGTCAAGAATCTGACAGTACTACAACAAACCTGAAATTTAAGTTTCGATAGATTAATATGTCAATTTAATCCACTCCCTCTAAGACCTCTGCCACTCTGTGGGTCACGAAGCTCCATTGTGTAAAGAGGTGATTTCTGAAGATGATGTAGGTCTAAGTGATATCAGAAATATTTTATTTGATACTCTTCACACCAATTAAAGATATTCTTGTATGACAATAATAATATTTAGTTAAATGGGATAACAAAGAAGTTTATAAAATAAATAAAAGACAAAGATTCCCAGGTATCATAACTAAGATATCAATAAATCTTTTGTATACCATTCTTTGGCTCTTGAGAAATTGACGTATTTTGCCTTTATTTAATTATTTTTTACATAGATGTCATCATGATTTGTTAAAAAACAAATGAGAAAAAGAGACGCAAAAAAGTATTTGCACAGTTGTTGTTAATAATTTTGTATTAAATTTTTGCAAGTTAAATAACATTTCCACAAAATCTCACTAAAGCTTTTAGTACTCTATTAAACTGTATTTTGGAATGTTGCCTCCCAATATGGATTATTTGAAAGCGGTACTCCTCTTGGTTTTGCTTTGCCTACACCGTGTTGCTACAGCTGGTAACTTAAGGCCACGAATTGTTGGTGGCGCAACAACAAATATCAATCAGGAGAAATATCTTGTGCAAGTGGTTGGCCGTACGGGTTTTTGTGGTGGCGCTTTGATTCGCCCACGTTGGGTTCTTACCGCTGGACACTGTGTTCTGGGCCAACAGGCGAGTAGTCTCACCGTTAATGGAGGCACCTCATATCTATTTTCTCCTTTCGGATTAATACGACGCGTAGTCTTTACATCTGTGGCACCCGGATTTAATTTGAGAACAATGAACAAGGACGCGGCACTCGTAAAATTGAGTTCACCTATGACAGGACCAAATATACAAACAATACCGCTAGGAGGTGTTGTCAGAGTATCATCGTCCGTAAGAATATCTGGCTGGGGCTTCACAAGTGAGGGAGGCGTTCCTTCCACTCAAGTGCGATCTGTAATAGTGTCAGTATGGCAACAAGCTCTTTGTGCTCGTGCTTACCGTGGCAGAGTAGCGATAACTCAAAATATGTTTTGTGCTGCTCGAGCCGGTCGAGATTCATGTAGCGGTGATTCGGGAAGTCCAGTTGTGCAGAATAACAGAGTGGTTGGTATTGTATCGTTTGGTACTGGGTGTGCACGTCCAGGTATTCCTGGTGTATACACCAGGGTGTCAAGCATTACGAATTGGGTGCTAAATGTGATTCGGAGAAATGCGTGACTTTGATCTTAGTTAAGTTGAAAAATAATTAAAATTGTTCCATTAAGAAATAAAATCTTAGGCCTTAGTTTGAAAAACACATCGCTTTAATTACATTAGGATATAAAGGATAGGTATGGGCACAACCTCTTCTAATACTAGACAATCTTTGATTTTGATATACTTATTATCTGTTTACGACAATAATTGAACACACAATAGCGCTACGCTATAACAATCTTTATGCGATAGTTCGTTTATTAAGCAAGTTTATGCAAAAACAAGCTCTTTAGTATGAACGGGAGAACACATATATCGGAAAAATTCTATATATCATCAATTGTAACACAATGTTGTTTAATATTCCTGTTACTTTTCTCACTATATTTAAACGATTTACAAGATTGGTTGGCAGGTGGATTCTATATTGAAGATTTAAATCAGGGGATTTACTTTGAAGTAGATAAGTTGCAGCTTTAATTTTTATTAAGACTTTTGCATCTACCCAGTAACACACAGTCGTACTGCATAGCATGTCAAAGTAAACGTACTGGGAGATAGTATTTAAATAACAATTTGAATACACATGATTATGTGGATTTTTAAAGCAAGAAGTGACACGTTATATTTGAATGGGCACAGAAATATGAATTGCACACTCTGCAATGCCAATGTAGTTGAAAAAATCGTTCACTTTCTAGGAAAATGTCCTGTTCGTTTCATTTTATTTAAAATGGACACGGTTATGGTTGATCGAAAAATTTGACTTTCTTTATTTTTGATGCTTTTAGCTTATAGGAAACTAATTTTAAATGAATTTTATTAATACTTATTTCTATTTAATTTTTTGAAATTGTAATTGTATAGGGTTAACTCAAAGTAATAATTTATGTATTCCGATTGACGATCATAAAGTCAAAGTCATACATGTGTGTTCTTTATTTGCATAAATGTTTATTTATAAGTTTATACACCAGAGCCTCGGTTTGCGTCATCCCGATTTGCGTCGTTTCGATTTGCGTCGCAAAAATTTTTTGTGGGATTTCGAATTGAGTCGTCCATGACTTCGATTTGCGTCGCAAGAAATTTTCAATGTTCTCAAATTGCGTCGTTAATTTTACTTTGCGTCGTTTGAATACACATGCATATTTCGAAAAATACATATGCATGTCGCATGTATTTAGCTGCAGAAAATATTTTTTTGTAAAAAGGGGATTCACACATAGCGGCAACTGAAGCGGCTGCACATAGAAATGTGAGAGGATAGCAAATAATTTCCGCAATTGAAGGTTCAGTTGACTTTTGATCGCGAGTGTAACAAAGTTTTTTTGCGTAAAAATGAGCCAGAAGCGCAAACAAATTAATTTTGAACTTAAATTAACTATATTAAAACGTGTCAAATCGGGTGAAAAAGCTGTTGACATTGCAAGACATCTTAATTTAGCTCCTAGTACTGTAAGGTCAATTTGCAACCGAGATGCTGATCAAATAAGAAAGTTTTCAAAAGCTGCTACCCCGCTGCAAACACAACAAAGTATGAAGAACAGAAGTCCGTTGTTGGTTAAAATGGAAGCCCTTCTCTTGGTTTGGATTGAAAATCAAAATCAAAGAAAAGTGCCTTTGAGCAAAATGATTGTTCAAAATAAGGCCTTAAGCATTTTCAATGATTTACAGAAAGAAATTCCATCGCCAAGCAGTGGACATTCCGAAAAATTTGAAGCAAGTCAAGGTTGGTTCGAACGTTTTAAAAGGAGAATCGGCTAGCGCTGATAATCCAGCTGCGGAAAAGTTTCAACTTGAACTGAACGCAATTATCAAAGAAGGGGGATATTCTCGTAAGCAGGTCCTGAATGTCGATGAAACTGGCTTGTATTGGAAGCGGTTACCCAAAAAAACATACATTTTCAAGGCTGAAAAATCTGCTCCTGGGTATAAAGCTAGAAAAGATCGACTCACACTTCTTTTAGGAGGAAACGCAGAAGGAGATTTTAAATTCAAGCCTTTTCTTATTTACCAATCCGAGAATCCAAGAGCCCTTAAAAATGTGAATAAAGGTGATCTTCCAGTTCACTGGCGTGCTAATAAAAAAGCGTGGATGACTGCCGCTTTATTTACAGATTGGATTGGTAATTGCGCTGTTCCCGAACTAAAAGCTTATTGTTGCTCTCAAAACATTGACTTTAAAATCCTACTTCTGTTGGACAATGCTCCAGGGCATCCAATATATGCAGATGATATTTCCGAAAATATAAAAATTGTTTTTATGCCTCCGAATACCACCTCCATCATACAGCCGATGGATCAAGGTGTGATATCCAACTTTAAGTGCTACTATCTACGGCGAACGTTTTCTCAACTTCTAGAAGCAACTGACAAAGAAGATAAATTATCCATACCAAAGTTTTGGAAGGATTACAATATCCAGATGGCTGTCGAAAATATTAGTTTTGCATGGAAGGAAGTTAAAGCGACTTGCATGAAAGGAAGCTGGGGAAAGTTATGGCCAGACTGCGTGTTTGAAAACAATGTTCTGATTAACGATGTACCAACTGTTCGCGAAGAAATTGCTAAATTAGCTATGGAAAGAAATGTTGAAGGAATGGAGATTGAAGATATCGACGAACTGTTAAGGTCACACGATGAAGAGCTCACAAACGAACTTTTGTTAACATTTGGTATTGAACATGAGTTAGAAGATGAAACTGATCCGACTGATACGCAAACAGAGTCAAAAAAGCTAACGACTGCGCAAATTGCAAAAGCAATGGGGCTGGTAGACCAGGTGGTGGAAATTTTTACGAACAATGATCCCGATGAAAATCGCAGTGGGAAGGCAACTCAATCTCTTGCTGACGCTATACAGTGCTACAAAAATGTTTACTTGGAGAAAAAAGCAGTTTTTAAACAACAAACTTTGGACGCGTTTTTAAAAGAAAATGTAACTCAACCGGAAGAAAATATAGGCGATTAAAAACCTTTTTTTGATTTTAATTTTATTATGTACATTCCTTTTTCTGAGATTCAGCTTTAATAAGAAGCATTGAAATTGTTGAATCATGTATATGAAATAAATTTCCATATGACTAAAAAAAAATTACACATTTCTTCTTCAAAAATTGCATTTTTCTTTACTATGGAACGAATTAAAAATATTTTGCAGTAAGTATATGGAAAAATGTATTTCGATTTGCGTCGTTTCGGTTTGCGTCGCCTCTCTCCGGTCCCCATTAACGACGCAAACCGAGGCTCTAGTGTACACGTAATTTCATGTCAAATAAAGAATATTATTACTATTACTTCGTTGAGAATCGGACAGTTAAATCGGATTATCGAAATGTCCGGATTACCAAGATAAGAAAGAAGAGGAAATAAAAAATGGCCCAATCGCGAGTTAGATTTAAAGTGAAACAAAATTTGAGTTGCACTGATGTCCGTATGCAAACTAGCCCCTCAGTTTTTGAGCTAAAGAGCTGAAATATTGCACCCAGATTTCTTTACGACTCTACACATTTGTCGAAATCAGCCTATCTCCCATATAAATTAAAAATCAAGTTCCTTTTTGAAAACTATTTTGTTTTTTGTATTATCGAACTGAAATTTGGGCAGTACAAGTGCCTGACCCTTATTAACCAACTATTTAAATTTCATGATCCTAGGATTACTGGATCGTATAGCTCCCATACAAATACTTCGGTCACAATGTGCTCAATAATGAAATGCTCGATGACAGAAACGTAGCCAAAAACATTTTCTAGGGCTGCGTGTATACAGTATGTATAACAATTTCGGCATATCCGAGGGTAAGCTTCTTTTTCTTCTTTTTTATTAAATTAAGGTTGTTACTTTCATTTTACGTCATTTGTTGTATATTTTTTAATCTAGCAACGAGTGTTTTATAGTAAGTACCTGACCATGTCAAGAAGAAACAATATTTATTAGTTCAACGTTGAGTGCTTCAAAGCAATTATGGGAGATTTTCGAAAGTAATGCAGTTGAGACGAATGAACAGTCAAATAAGAGGACCGGGCACTAAAAGGTGAAAGATTTTTTTTGCTTCGATCAAAGAAACGGCCATCATTTTAACAATATTTAAAATGAAAATCATACACATTTAGCGCTTTAAAAAGTACAACGTCCTTCAACCCACCCTCGCAGAAAGTAAAGTACCGTGGGATTCCATTATTATCTTCTTAAAAATTAGACAATTAGTTTGCCAATAATAACAAATTTATACAGCTGGTCCAAACATTGCTGTTAACATAGATCTTTCTCTTGATAAAAGCAAGTGTGCAATTTCCCAAAATGGTAGTTCATCCGAAGACTTCAAAGAGGCCTAAAAATGTCGATTCGTATTATGGATTATTTGCTCAGGATATTTTTGTTAGTCCTCTACCTTACCATTATTTCTGCAAGGAATAGTACAAAACCTAAAATTGTCGGTGGCATAAGAGCTGATGTTAGCAATTTTAAATATATTGTACAAGTGCGTCGAGGTACGGGTCTTTGCGGAGGCTCATTGATTAGGCCACGTTGGGTCCTTACTGCTGCTCATTGTGCTGATGGATTCCAGCCAAGTGAGTTTACTGTTATCGGTGGCAGATCAGCCCTTCAAGGTTCACAGGGTGCAAGTCGACGTGTTACCTTTATTTCTGTGGCACCAAGGTTCACAAGTACAAGATTGAACATGGACGCTGCACTTCTAAAACTGCGAGCAGCATTGACTGGCCCTAATATACAACCCATACCACTTGCCGATAATATTTTGACAAATGTGCCAATAACAGTTGCTGGCTGGGGTCGCACCACTGAAGGTGGCAACATCGCAAATAATCTTCTCTCTACAAGAATACCTATCTCGGACACTGCAACTTGCACTCGTGTCTACGCGGGTGAGGTTACCATAACTAACTACATGTTCTGTGCATACGAAGCTGGCAAGGATAGTTGTAGTGGTGATTCAGGAGGTCCAGCCGTACAAAATGGGCAACTAGTGGGTATTGTTTCGTTTGGCGCTGGTTGTGCTCGTAGAGGTTACCCAGGAGTATACACCAGAGTGCCAGCGATCAAATCTTGGGTGCTTGATATAATTAGTAATAATTCTTAATGACTTATATGACGACAATAAATTACAATAATATCTGCATTATAAAAATATTATATTTTATATGTTTTATTTAAGATTATCGGATGGAATTTTGCCATTTATCGCCTGTTAGCTTACCTCTAATTTAAGTTCACTTAAGCGAATTCTAAAAACTTCAAAGCAAAGTGAAATAAGGTAAGTATAAAATATTTGAATTGAATAAGTTTGGAACTCTCGTAGTTCAAGTTTATGTAACACCAAAATTTTGTCAATATTTATGCAATTGTTTTTACCATTGTACTTCCAACACAAGACAATTTCATACAATATACATGCGTAAAACAGCTTTACACGTAAATGGTTTCTAAATATATCAACGTTATATTTTAGTTCTCAAAATCATGAAATCCCAAAGAAAAGGGGACAGTCGAAATGACTTTGGCATCTGTGGAAGTTGATCTTCTATAATTAAATTTATTGATTCCTAAGACGGTCTCAAATTTTATATACATAGTATATACTTTGACACCCTCCATTTAACTGTTTAGCTTTAAAAATTACTATATATTGTCCATACTGTACTATACACGGTATGACAATTAAGTAATAGTACTGATACAGAAAAACAGTGGTTCAAATAGTTTTGTAAAACTCTTTAATATTCAAAACGTCATCCCAATTCGCACTTTGGCGTTTAGTTTCTGGATCGATGAAAGTAAAATTCACTCTCCGTAATTTTTTTTTTTTCAAGAAGTTTTGATCATTTCCGACTATTTTGGAATGATTAACACGAAGTGATTTCCGCACAAAACCCATGTGAAAAATTAGTCAATCTCTGCTAATTTTCAAAGCCGCTTTCATCATTACGAGTATTAGTGAATTGCTGTGGTCATTTAGCTATAAAATCGCGAACTATTTCGGTAATTTTGGAAGTGTGACCTGAAGTTGGTCTTATGTCATGAGTGACACCGCCATCTATAGGTGGCTTGACTGGTTGCTAACATAAGATATAACTGAGTACTGATAACTTTGTAAACTAATTCCGTATGAATTGTTTGTTTGTGTAAACATATCAACAAAATCAGCGAATTCATTTATAATAAAACGAGGATAATATTGTAAAAACATTTCAAAAAAGGCCATGAAGGTGTTAATCGAGTGCTTTCTGAAACCAAGAAAGAATCTTCGGCATAGTTTTTTATCCAAATTTTTTGGGTGAATTCAAAAGCAAAATCAAGTGCTGAAAAGGTGCTGATCGCTATGACGCGTTCCCCTGGGAAATAACATTTCGGAGAAGTAGATAGAGAAAAAATTATGGTGAAACAGAAAAATAAAATCATAATTATTTTTGACAATTTGAGGAGAATTGGTGATTTTTGGTGATAAACAATTTCAACAACTATTAAGTTGACATTTGTTCAATATCCCAAGTTAAAGATTTTTAGTCTAAGGGTTACAGTGTGCCCTAAAATGGCAACTGTGATGGTCCGCTTTGGCACTTATGATAAAGATTTTATCTCTGCTAGTTTCGTTCCAACTTTCTGATCAAATTTCCAAAGAAATTGAATCTCACATGGATCAGAGCTCATCACTTTGCCTTTCAAACTATTCAGTTACTTTATTCAAATAATATTTACTACTTTGGATAGATCAGCATATATGATTCCGTACTGAATTCTGAAACAATAACGAATTGCTAATTATACACAATCAGTAAAGTAAAATATCGAGTTTAAAGCGAAGCAAATTATTACTTTACTTTATTATTATTTTTAACATTTACCTCAGTCTAGTTTTAAGTAAAACCTCGATAAACTTTTATCACAAAAGTAATTCAATAACGTTTGCAATTTAAAAGTCAGGTAACCAACACGACTCACGTCTTTAAATCCATTAAAATTGGATTCCCCTTTGTAACTTTTTGGTTAGTACACAATGTTTAAACAACATTTAACTTCTGTTCTGCTACCTTTGAATTTCTATTTTTATTACAAACACCACTAGGCATTGGATGTGGTTCTGGTTACTCGGGCGACTACATCTCAAAATTAGCTTTGAAAAGCATTTGAAGAATACTGAAACTTAATTGTTTTCTCTTATTTAAATCGATTCTATCGTTTACGAAAAACTCGAATTGCAAAGTATAATTCACATTTATGCTCTTATCAGTGTGGAGCAGACACTTGTAGATGAGTTAAAACTGGCTTTAAATGAACCTAATACAAGTGGCCAAACGGTATAAGTGCGAAAAAATCATATGATATATGGGGTTGGCGTGTATTTCAAACGATATGCATATGAGGACAATACTCGCCACTAGCGGAACTCATGTTTTCCATGGAGGAATTATTATAATTATTATTTTTGAGTTATCTTTCATGAATGTAATGTTAGAATAATTTTCTGATGAGCTCATAAGTGATATACAATAATAACAACCCCTTACTCTCCCAATGTTTTATACTGATGATTTGAATTTTAAAGTACTTTGCTTAATATTTACAGATCTCTTGAGATAAATTGTGTGAATTTTCAAAATGGAGAATTAAATACTTCTTTTGTTGAGATTATTTGCAATTATCTTGCTTAAAATTATACAAGGAATTTTATTTGAATAAGAATAAGAATTCATAATCGAAATTGTCAAACAGCATGTTTTCGTCAATATTTGCACAATTGTTAATCCCTATTCATATTTAACTAACAGTTCGAGGCAACTGTGCGTGTGTAGTTGTTACACCGTTTAAAAGGTCTCGCAGCATCGTTAAAGATTAGCAGTTCGCTTGGAGATATCCACCTGACTAAAATGTTATATTCAACTCTTTTAAAAACTTGTTTAATAAAGGCAATCCTAGTTGTCCTTTTGGTGCAAAATGTTAAGGCTAGGAGTGCAATTGTTGGTGGCTCAGCATCGACTATTAATAAGCAAAAGTATCTAGTTCAAGTATTAACGTCTAATACTATATGTGGTGGTTCGTTAATTGCATCGAATTGGGTTCTGACTGCTGCGCATTGTGTATATAAATTTACTGCTTCTGATCTTACTATTATCGGCGGTAGCACATACTTAGGTGATGCTACTGGCGGTGCATTACGCGGAGTATCCCGCATCTTTATAGCACCTCAATACTCCACTGCATCGCAAAATATGGACGCAGCACTATTGAAACTTAAATCATCAATGACGGGCACTAATATAGCAGCTATCTCACGTGGTCCTAGCGTACAAGTGGGTTCGAGAGTCCTGGTTTCTGGCTGGGGGCTTACCGACGAAAATGGCCAGGTATCTCAACGAGTGCGAAATGTTGAAGTCACTGTCAAAGATCGTACTGAGTGTGCTATTGACTATGCAAGAGTCACTTCAATAACCAGTTACATGTTTTGTGCCACTTCTCCTGGAAAGGATGCTTGCAATGGTGACTCTGGCGGTCCAGCCGTGTATGATAATAAATTGGTGGGTATTGTCTCATTTGGAGTTGGATGTGCACAAGACATATATCCTGGTGTTTACACAAATGTGGCAAGCATTGAATCTTGGGTGCAGGAAACGTTGAGTGCGAACTAATAAATTATTTTAAGAGAAACGAGTATAAGATGTCAAGACACTGCCTTAAAAATTTCTTATATTCCTTAAAAATTCTTAAAAAAAAAAACAAATAAAGATTTAATTTCTTAAAACTATATATATTTCTGCTATTATAAATTGGAAGATTCATTATATGTACATATGTATTATATACGAAATTAAATATTTGTAAGAATATAATCTGGAGTTTTTCTTGCTTTCAGAGATTAACTATTGTAATCTTTAGTAAGTTGACACGTGCAGAAAAAGTGGAAACTTTCAATTAATAATTGTATGGCACAATGTACATACTTATTTTGTTTAAATTTTTCCGTTTTAGAACACCAAGTTCTTACAAAATAATCATCTTCTAAGTCAAATTTTAAACAAGTAAATCGGATACATCCGATCAAGGACACTCATTTCAATTATAATTTCATTTAAACGAGATCATGGAGAAAAATAAAATTATTCAAATCTCCCAGTCTCTTTTTCAAAATAGACGCACGAAGGGAACATAGCATAATTATAGGTTACCCAGTAATAAATAATCCTTAAATACTGTACAAATTTCAATTTTTGTAGTTTCTTTAATTTACAAAAATCTGGGGCACAGCCTAATGTAAATTTCGACATGGTTAGCATTATGGGGTCGTACTATCTTCCTTCTCTTTATTATATTTCTATTTGTATATATTACCCAAACAAAAATAGCTTTAATCACACTTTTTATTCTATCGGACATGGAAATAAATAAACTATTCAAATACTCAGCCGAAATATTTTCATACCAAACTTTTTCGTATGCTTCCTTCAAATTCGGTCATAGTTTTCGGCTTTTTCTTTCGTATATTTGCTGTTTTTTTTTTTTTTTTGCCCTTAAATTTTCCAATGTAACGTTAAAAAGTATTGTAATTATTAAATTAATAAATTATTCTCAAATGGCAAGTATTCATAGGTGCGAAATAAGTCTGAAAAAATTTATGTTCTTCTTATTCTTTAAAAGACTTTAAAACTTGATACCACTACGTCAAATATAGTATTTCATTACATTTAACTTTACTCTCAAGCATCAAAATGGACAAATATGTAGGGCAATGCTTAAGGTTGAAATAGGACTCGTCCGATAATAGGAATTCACTTTATTTGTAGCCCCATATAAACCAAATAAAATTGTATTCTTTTGATGAGTCGATAAACATTCGAACCAAGAACCTTAACAATACTGTATCGTTTTTTGATCCACATTTGTTTGAGCTTGAAATTATAAGCAAACCTAACAACAATTTAATATATTGTTACGACAAGAAAAATCGCAGCGATCAAAAAGTAAAATCGTAGCGAACGGCAAGTGCTGCCAAGGTGCTGAACGCAATGACGCGCAACGCTGGGAAAGAACAATTCGTCTATCTATAGTTTTTCGTATTTTCTATGTAGTTTTATATAATTTAATAGATTCGACTAATTGACATCTCCTACACCGTTCAAAGAATCTGTAAATTTGTTATGGGATAGTTGAGATTTCTAAAAATATCTATATCTAAACTTTCAAAGTCCGTGACATCTGCCAAGAAAGTGGCGTATATTGTTTTCCTCATTCATATTGCATAATGTGCACAATATCATTCTGTCTCGGTGATGTGGACACCTAATAATCCACCGGAGCAGACCTGTGCCTTCATTATCAACGATATTGTATTGCACTTTGCGTATGACTGTTGTTACAATACAATATGTCACTACTTTATTTAATTCTAGAACTTTTTATATTTGTCTCACTACTTATTGCCTGGTTTAAATAATATTGTACCTGTTGATGTTTTATTGCCACTAACAGCTGTATACAGATATTGGACCAGTTATTGCCCTCCAGGTCAACCTGTTTGTTAGGTGTATCTTAAAATTTTGCATATAATCTAGAAGTTGAACATGCGACAGAGTTCCTTTTTTCATTAATATTTTTGTGGTAATGTAATACCACTGCACTATGGGAAATTTAAAATTCGAAATATCGTACATATATCCACTGTCATTGCAACAGAAATTCATTCAACTTGAGTCTTGCATAACAGAAATATTGATCAAATGCATGACTGCCACAAGAATAGAAAAAAGTACTTGTTAAAGGTACCTTCCTATCAGTTGTTCTCAAGCTCTTAAAAATTAGGAAAAAAAAATATATTTTTGCGGAATACTTATGATCGAATCTAATAAATGTGCTTCATATTATGCGTTGTAATACTTCAACTGTTTGAAATAAAAGTGCTCTCTCTATAATGATGTGTTCATAAGGAGCATCTCAGAAAAATAGCTTTGCAATGAATCCCTTCTTTGTTTGATAGTACATATTTGATAGCCATTATATTAAATAAGTAGATTCATCAATTCGAATTTATCTCAATGTACACTTTTGCGTACTATTCGCCTAATTTCATTTTTTAAAACTGAAATGCGGACTTCTTTCCTACTTACGTGGAAAAAAGTTACGGATCGAATTGAACAAGAACATGATTTTTGAATGTTTTAAAACGGACTTAAACAGAAGAACTTGTAATTCTTATTTGAATAGAAGAAATGTGGAAGAAATCTGGAGTAGTACTGGTCAAGCGAACTACAATCAGGATACTCTGACCAAAAACCTGGTTGTTCCACCCGGTAACATTCAGTCCATCAAATTTTTTCTGCCAATTCAAACTTGAAATTATGAAAGAGACTAAACACTTAATTTTAAAGGAAGACTCCGATATCAATGATGTGATAAAAAGCTTGCGGTTCTGTACAATTACAACAAATAATGAAATTATGTTTATATGAAATTTAGTTTACATCTTATTATAATTGTTGGCAAAGTGCTTAACGCCCTGACCGGAACAAAATCTTATCAAACATGTCCACTTTGTGGATCGTCACCGAATGATTTTCTTGAAAACAACTTTGAAGTGCGAAAAATTATGTTCTGTTTAGAGTAATTTAAAGTATGGATTAAGTCCATTGCACTGTTGGATAAGACTATTCTGTAGGACGCTGTTATAAAATCTGCAAAGAATGCAAAGACTAGCTTTTTTGAGTGAATTTTATTTGGACTATTGCGTATATGTTGTAGATATTGTCAATCGTTGAATAAATCTTCCTAAATCCGCCTTGGCACTTATTAAGCATATTATGTTTAGTAATCCATGCGGTCAGCCGCTTATTCACAATTCCCATCAGAATTTGCGCTAGGCAGTTTATAAAAGAGATTGGTTTGGATCTTCTCTCTTTTCATGAATGCGGCATCTAATTTGCTACTTTACAATATCTGTGAAGATTTATGCTATTTCGTTAAAAAACTTATCAAAAGCATTAGTAAAAGAAAATCATATGCTACTCTGTCCTGCCCTCCTTTATCTTTAGAATTTTTTTTTTATAATGCATTTGCAAATTAATATTTGTCACAATTATGTAATTCTTCATTATCATCATATTCATAATGTTATATTTCAAAACTGTAATTATTTATTGGAGTTGGTGATTCTTAAAGTGTAATTAAATCTCGAGGGATACATAACTACTTGATGAAAATGGATCTGATGAGTCCATAGTCCTGTGAAAATCACCATTGATATTATTCAGACGACTTTTTTGCAAGACATATGATTTCCTATCGTGTTTTTATGTAATATATATAACGGGCCTTGGACGCATTTTCTCCAGCACACCCCATGTAAAGAACTGAAGCTTCTATAATTTTTGATCCAGGAACCAATAATTTATACACATGTACTAGCAGTTCTTTCACAAAACTCTTGAAATTTTAAAGTGTTTATTTAAAACTCGAAACAGAGGAAGCTATCAAAATTATGTCAAAATTGTAAAGAATCTGTTTATCGAACTCCAATTCAACATATGAAAACAGTGTTCTGGCCGTATTCTTATCATTTGAGTTTTCACAACCATTTTGTTTGGGTTTATCCTACATAGACACTGAACTCTTGGTAAAATTTTGTTTGTATGTCCTTTTTGCGAGTCATCATTTTGGCTTTATTGCCTTCAGCGGTGACATGTATGCCATTACTTTAATATTTTTCATGCAACAATACAAATCGGTCCATATGCCTACCGCATTTTTGAAGTTCTTTCTTGATGTAACATCCAAACCAACGAATTTTCATTCGATAAGTGTTAGTCAGTAAATCCTGAACTTGTCTGCAACAATATATTTTGTTCTAAAATGGCGCACAAGTTGTTAATACTATTTAATAATACATATATTAAAATTTCCTTACACTTTAAGAACTGCTGTCGATCTAAAAAATATATACACTAGATCTGATCTACGAAACACAGTCACTTTGAGGTTTGATTTTACTAAAAAGACTCTCCACAACAAAAACACTAAAAGCAATCAAAAAACGAAAGCACATATAAAATACTATTCTACACAGTTGTCATCTAAATACAATTGAATTAGTGTAAGATTTCAGCTCTCTAGCTCAAAAACTGTGTGACTACTTTGCATTCATACAGACGGATAAACGGACGTGTCGTCGAGCTGATCAAGAATATATATACTTTGGGGATCTCCGATGCCTCCTTTAGCCTGCTACAAACTTCATAACAAACTTATAATACTATTTACAGCGTGAAAAGTATAAAAAGTTTCAAAACATTTTCGTGCACCCAATTTAGATTGTCGCCCACTACGTCATCTCTCGTTGCCAGTTTATTTAGTTTTTTGTCCACTTTTTGCTTTATTTGAACTATATTTGCTTAAATTAGGAGTTTCCGCACGACTCTTTCTTCTGTTTTGTTTATTGCCTCAATAATATGGCAATTTAGGGGACAATTCACCGGCTTTACTTTTTGCTTAGAATTGCATTTTTGTATTGTACCACAGACAACATTTCAAGTGCTTTGGAGATCTTAATTTTATATTTCACATAAAAATTAATACAGATTCTTTGATCCATTTTTTTGGGATAGGCACGTGGACCGAGAAAAATAAATATTCGCGATACGTTTTGAACAGACCTCGTGTACTGTATGTTTTCTTCTACGCCCCCGAAATTATGCATTCTTTTTTTTTCTTTTTAGTTTTAAGCTTTCAGTGCCGTTAGCAAATATTACATATATCTAAAGCTTTCGCGGAAATGTCGAATTGACGTTTAGCACGCTGAATTAGATTTAAAGCGAACGCAAATAAAAGTTTTGCCTTTTAAATTATTTGACAATATTCATGTTCGTTTTTGTTTTTTTTCAACACAATGTGTTTGTGTATTTTTTATTTATTAGAACCAAGATTAAATTACAAATGTAACATAGTATTTAATATGAGCAATAGAGCGATAGAGACTTTCAGCGCAGGGGGAAGTTAAGAAGGAAAGGCGGAAATTAGAAAAGTGCAGGACCTGACTTGCATTGAGCGGGGATCGAACCCGCGACTCTTGGGATGTCAGACCTAACCAGCGCACTAACCTCTGGGCCAACGAGCCAGTCCAGTCGGTTTTGTATTTTGCAAGTCTAATTTTTTTTTCCTTACGCATTCACTCTGCGCAAGTAAATGAGATTGTGTGCATATAATTGCATGTGTGCGAACGAAAAGTCAATATATCTTTTCTTATGCAATGCTTAGTCTAGAGGCACCTAGACACGGTCCTACATTGCTTGTCCAACATACGTGTACGTGTGTTATATCAAGCATCCAACGATGTGGGATCAATACGCAAATAAATATAAATGATATATAAAAGAATTACAGAACGTATTTAAGAGAGAGGTTTATGTGAAATGCAAACAACAATTGAAAATTTAGATCTCTTGATGAGCAACGGACAGAGATTGAAATTGCGTATGAATTTTTTATGTTTTCTTTTTTTTTTTTTGGTTTTTAAATTTATTGTGTTGAAACACAAAAACAGTAACAACAAGAAGTTAAAGATGATGATGACGATGTTGCTGTTTTTGAGGAATATTGGCTTAATCAATTCGTGTCGTCGAGCTGATCAAGAAAGCATTTATACTTTATGGGGTCTCTGATGTCGCCTTCTGCCTTGTATAAATTTCATAACAAACTTATAATACAATTCACTGCGTGAAGAGTATAATTAGTACAAGCTAACAAAAGTTTCAGTAGCTATCGGGTCCAGAAGATGATAAAACGTGTACATCAATTGAGTTCAATGAATAGATTAGTTAGACTATCTTTTCTTACAATAAGTAAGCACAATACAATGTGTAAAGTGTGAACATTTCGATCTAAACTTAAAAAAAATGATATAAGTTGGTTTTTTAAGATAAAAAATAAATTGTTTTATATAACTGATGAATAGCATCCGATCTATAAAGATGTGGTGAGCAGTTATATACAATTGTTAAAGTGAGCGGACGCATAAAAGCAAGGAAGGAAGGAAAACTTCCTTCTGCCGACGTTTGCCTTTCTTTGTCTTCTCTTTTGTTTTTCGTACTTATTTCATTTCGTTAAAGCGACGTGATCAGTCATTTGTACAGGGGTAAAATGTACAATAAATGCTATACTCATAATTCACCAGAAATTCTTCATACCACATTCACATTCACTTTAAATAAGTTCGACAAAACATGTACGCTTTTTAAAGTGAATGCATTCCCGTATAAGTTCGAATATGCTGCTTTTATTACACATCAGCTACAAAGTTCACAATTGTTGTACAATAGTAAACTGAATGCAATTTGTTGTATATGGTACAACATGCTCTGATTAGTACCACACCTAATAACTTTTTATTACGGAATATTTTGATAAACAACAGCTTGCAACAACCATAGTATATTTACTTAAATTATCATATGTATTGAAAGGCATTACTTTAATCTTATTTTTAACATTTACTTCAGCCTAGATTGAAGTAAAAACTCGATAAAAGTTTATCAGAAAAGTAATGTAATTACGGTTGGAATTTAAAAGTCAGGTAACTAACACGAACTGCGTTTTCAAAACCATTTAAAATGAATTCCCGTTTGTAAGTTTTGGTTAGTACGCAATGTTCAATAAACATTTAACTTTTGTTCTGATACATTTCACCGTATATTTTGTCACTAGTTCGAAACAGGACAGCTGGTTTCTTGAAACAATTAAGAAAAATCTATGGGGGTGGAAGTGTACATATAAAAGAACATCCCTATATTGTAAGCATTATACGAAATAATGAATTTCGCTGTGGTGGTGTTTTAATAACCGATAAATGTGTGCTGACTGCAGCGCATTGCCTTGAATACTTGACAGAGGTGCGTAATTTACGTGTATTTGGCGGAAGAAGGTGTCAATGGGATGACGGAGAACAGAAAAGTATCTCCCATTTCCAAATACATTCTGAATATTTACGTAATCCTACTTTGGACATGGATATTGCGATCTTATATCTACAAGAACCTTATGAAAAAATGGACAAAATAAAACCGATTGTTATTGATTATAAACCTTTAGACATAAATGATAGTCTTACCATTGCCGGTTGGGGACAAACGGAAAATTATGTGCATAGCTGTCTAAGGGCAGCAAATGTGAAGGTTACTTCAGTAGAGGAGTGTGAAGACACAACTGGTCGTCGAAGTCCAGTAACAAATAATATGTTTTGTGCACTTGGTGTCAACAATGCTGATGCATGTAAAGGAGATTCAGGCGGTCCAGCTATACTTAATGGCAAATTGGTAGGCATTGTTTCTTGGGGCATTGGATGTGGTTCTGGTTACCCGGGCGTCTATGTACGCTTGAGTAGTAGAGAAGTTTCACTGTTTTTAAATGAATCAATACCGATGTATTGTTAGAAATCACAGAGTATCTCAAAATTTGTTTTGAAAATCAAAAATAAATATGAGCATTTGAAGAATGCTTAAAGTTATTTATTTTTTCTTATTTATAGTTTACGAAACAGTCGAATTGAAAAGTATAATTTACCTTTATGCTCATATCAGTATGGAGTAGACTCTGCCTTTAAATGAACCTAATACAAGTAGCCAAATGGTATGTGTGAAAAAATCATAAGATATATGGGGTTGGAGTGTATTTCAAACGATATGCAAGCGCGTAAAACAAATGAGATTATGTTATGCCTAGGGTCCAAAAAGACAAAACTCGCCACTAACGTAACTTATGTTTTCCATGCATGATTTATAGGGGTCTAACGGTATTATTTTTGAGAGTATGATTATCCTTGTAAAGATAAGGCTACAATAATTTTTTGATGAGCTCAATTATGAATTGCTTTGCTTAATATTTACAGATCTCTTAAGATAAATTGTGTGAATTATAGAGAATTCAATACTTTTTTAAAATTCTTTGAAATTACGTGAAGGCATAGGGTATGCAATAATCGATACTCCGGCTTACTCAACAAAATCGCACTTCTTTTCTACAAGTTGGTGACATTTTAAAGTAATTAATGTCTGACTCTGTGGACTTTGGCATAAGCTTTTTTTTTCCAAAAAATCGGAATTGTCATTGTCAAAATTGTTACGCTTAGTTCAGACGGTATGATGACTATTTATTTGGATTAAATATTGCAAAACTAGTATTCGTCAATATTTGCACAATTGTTAATAACTTTTTAATAATGACACTCCGTGTATATTTCGAAAAGTTTAAAACGCTTCACAGCAATGATAAAGATTATCAGTTGTCTGGCAGATATCAACGTGACTAAAATGTTGTACTCGACTCTTTTAAAAAGTTGTTTAATAAAGGCAATCCTAGTTGACCTTTTGGTGCAAAATTCTAATGCTGTGGGAAGGAAAGCTATTATTGGTGGCACAATTTCCGATATAAGCGAGCAGAAGTATTTAGTTCAAGTAACAAATGGTCCTTTTTTTGTGGTGGTTCTTTAATTGATCCCAACTGGGTTCTAACAGCTGCGCATTGTGTAAATGAAGCTAATCCTGCCGATGTTAATATTATCGGCGGTACCACATACTCATATGATACTACTGGCGGTACAACAAGCAAGGTATCACAAATCTTTGTGGCACCTGAATACAACAGTAAAACTTTAAATATGGACGCAGCACTATTGAAACTTAGTTCACCATTGACGGGCAACAATATAGAAGCTATCTCACGTGGTCCTAATGCACTAGCCGGCTCGAAAATCCTAGTTTCTGGCTGGGGGATTACCAATGCAAATGACGGGGCGGTAGTTCGAGAAGTGCGTAACGTTGAACTTACTGTCAAAGAACGTAGTGAGTGTTCTAAAGCATATAGTTGATTTACCGATTACATGTTTTGCGCCTCTGAACCTGGAAAGGATCATTGCAGTGGTGACTCTGGTGGTCCAGCAGTATTTAATAAAAAACTGGTGGGTATTGTGTCATATGGAGTTGCTTGTTGTGTAAACCCAGATTTTCCTGGTGCTTACACCAGTGTGGCAAGCATTGAATCTTGGGTGCAGCAAACATTGAGTGCGAATTAATAAATTATTTTATCAGAAACGCTGTCATGTCTTATAAAATGCCATGTTTGTCTTAGAAATTTCCTCTCCTCCTTAAAAATATTGAAGCAAAAAATAAATAAAAATTTATTTTCTTAAAACTATATTTCTGCTATTTTAAATTAGAAGATTTATAATAAGTATATATTTAATTTCTTTGAAAAGTAATATGCGAACTTTCATATTTGCAAGAATGTAATCTAATAAATAAAAATTCATATATTTTTTGTGTAGGGATACTTTTGGATCCAATATGTTGAGCTTTTATTGAGAAATTGGTGGATTAAATATTGCATATAAAAAATATAGACATTTGTTAAAACCAATTAAGTCGTTTCTGACAAGAATCTCAGATAAAATTGTATATCAATTTTCAAATCAAAGTATTTGATTCGGTAATACTGAGGAGAAGGAAGGTGAGCATTGTTGTTCATTTGGCAAGTTATTAGATTTTGTTATGTGTCTGTCCATTTGTCAGCAGCGGGTGTGACCCAATTGCGTTCTACTGAAGGGAAGTGAAGAACATCTTGTTATGATTTCTTTTCTATTCATGATCGTACTGATCACATAAGTTCAAGGATTTCGGTTGACGGTGCGACGCTGGTCTTACTCAGGATTTACAACTTTCGTAAGTGGACACATACAGAAAGTCCAGAAACTTTAAATTTATTGTATTACCCAATGTATTTTGTTTAAATTCCATGGTTTAGAAACTCAAGTTCTTACGAAATCACCACATTCAAAGCGAAATTCGGATATGACCAAATAAGGACACTCATGCCAATTACAATTTCATTTAAAAGATTGATAAATAATGATGTGCATGTCTCAAAGACACGGTCGTGCGTTTGTCATAACCACGTCTTTGTTTTTGATTATATAGGGGTGTCATCCAGAAAAATGATGATAACGAAAAAAGAAACGATTACAAATGCGTCGTATTACAGTATAGTACCTTTTTAGGGTTCCGAACCCAAAGGGTACCAAACGGAACCCTATTGCAGAGACTTCGTTGTCCGTCCGTCCGTCCTCGGGTCATATCTCATAAGCCGCAATAGCTAGAGAGTTGAGAATTTTCACAGAATATGCAATGAATAAAAAATCAAAATATCTTCAAAAACTTAAAGGAGTCCCCATACAAGAAACATTTTGGCTTGTATGGCAGCTATACGATCCAGTAATCCCAGGAACTTGAAATTGGGATGGTTGGTGGCTATACATTAGAAACTTATGTTGTAGAAATTTCAGTTTGATCGGAAAACTAGGGAGGGTACCTCCTATACAAACCACCATTAAAATTCATGTTGTTATTAGAACAATTGTTTTTTGGACTATTGAACTGAAATTAAGACACTATAAGTTTCTGATATATGCGCGGTACATTTCTTGGAATCAAATCAAATCGGACCACTACGAGGAGTACCTCCCATACAAACCCAAATCTGGTACGGAAGTCTCCGTGTACCAGTCTGACTCGCACTTGGCCCATTTTTTTAAATTGGAGTACATTTTTTTTTTTAGAATATTTCTTTTTTGAAGTCAGCTTTCTATTTTGTAAACGCTTTTCTTTTGTTTTTTATCGATTTTTAGTGAATCAAGTTCGATAACTGTCGAGTTCTACAAGAATAGGAATAGGACATATGGACATATGTACATATGGTTGTATATTCTTTTTTAAAATGCTTTGACATTACGTGAAGGCATAGCGTATGCAATAGTCGATACGTCAGCTTACCCAAGTAAATCGCATTTCTTTTCTACAAGTTGGAGATATTTTTAAGCAATTAATGTCTGACTCTGTGGACTTTAGCACAAGCTTTTCTTTATTCCAAAAAACGGAGTTGTTTTGTATGTACCTTACATAAATTAGACGGGGAATTTGATTTTAAAAAGAACTCATAATTGAAATTGATATGTTTAGTTCAGGCGATATGATCACTGTTTATTTGAACTAAGTACTGCAAATCATATATTCGTCAATATTAGCACAATTGTTAATTCCTATTAATTCGAGCTACCTACATATGCGTGTGGAGATTTCAAAACGTTTAAAAGGGTTCGCAGCAACGTTAAAGATTATCAGTTGTCTGACAGATATCAAATTGACTAAAATGTTATACTCGACTCTTTTAAAAAGTTGTTTAATAAAGGCAATCCTAGTTGTCCTTTTGGTGCAAAATTCTAATGCTGTGGGAAGGAAAGCAATTATTGGTGGTACAATTTCCGATATAAGTGAGCAGAAGTATATAGTTCAAGTAACAGCTGGTTATCTTTTCTGTGGTGGTTCGTTAATTGATCCCAACTGGGTGCTGACTGCTGCGCATTGTGTAGCTGAATTTAATACTTCTGATGTTAATGTTATCGCTGGTACCACATACGCATATGATGCTACTGGCGGTACAACAAGAAAAGTATCACAAATCTTTGTGGCACCTGAATACAACAAAACAACTATAAATATGGACGCAGCACTATTGAAACTTAGTTCACCATTGACGGGTACCAATATAGAAACTATCTCACGTGGTCCTACTGTACCAGAGGGTTCGAAAATACGAGTTTCTGGCTGGGGGCTTACCGAAGAAAATGGCACGGGGCCATCTCGAGAAGTGCGAAACGTTGAGGTCACTGTCAAAGAACGTAGTGAGTGCTTTAAAGCCTATGGTTCAATAACCAACTACATGTTTTGTGCCTCCGAACCTGGGAAGAATTCTTGCAGTGGGGACTCTGGTAGTCCAGCAGTATTTGATAACAAACTGGTGGGTATTGTCTCATTTGGAATGGCTGGTTGTGTAAACCCAGATTTTCCTGGTGTTTACGTCAGTGTAGGAAGCATTGAACCTTGGGTGCAGGAAATATTGAGTGCGAATTAATCCATTATTTTATGAGAAACGAGTACAAGATGTCAAGACATTGCATGTTTGCCTTACAAATTTATTCTCTTCCTTTTAAAATGTTTAACAAAAATAAAGATTTCATTTCTTAAAACTATATTTCTGTTATTTTAAATACATAGAAGATTTATAATAAGTATATATTTTTGATAGAGAAAATAATTCTAAAATCGTCATCGTCACGACGTTCACAGATTTTCCTAACATAGTCAATGTGAGCGGCAGTTTTTCGTGGCATTGTCAAAGTAGTATGCGTCTTGAGGATATTTTTTCTTTGTGTGCTGTAAAGGAGAATCATTTATATTGATCGTGAATTGAGTATTCAATCTGTCAATTGATCCTAGAAAAACAAGTATCTATTGTGTTGTATTGTTTATAATTGTTGCTAAGAGTGCTGATAGATATGATAACAGAAAATTTTTCATAATTATGGGAACTTTACGATCCAGTAAACGTAGGGTCTTGAAATCTTCACAGTTGTACAGGTCACATTTCAGTTCCATAACACAAAAAACAAAAAGTTTTTCTAATAAAAACTTAAATTTGGGTTTGGGTTTGTATGGGAACTATGCGGTCTTGAAATTTAAACTTATAGTGTCAAAGTTTCAGTTCGTTAGGACAAAAAACAAAAAAGTTTTTCTAATAAGGACATGAATTCAAATGGGTGGTTTGTATGGGAGGTACCCCCCATCATCAGTCCTTATCACAGCTTCCAAATCTAATATAGAAAAGTTATTCCTCTTCCAAAAAAATTGTAACCTTTTAAATTTAATATAATATTTTATAATTTCTTTCGTACAAAGCACGCCCTGCTTCGCTAGTAATTTATAGACTTCTTTTTAAAAACAACGTACCGAACTTTCATTAAAAAGAATTTCACGATCTAAATGGATAAATTTTTGATTAGTCACTGCAATAATATCGCTGAGGCAAGGAGAATTGCGTTCTTTTAGGCATGGTGTTGATTGTAAATGTGTAAAAATAAAGGAAAACATTTTAGGTAATCCCCAAAAATAGTAAAAATAGAAGTTTACAAATTATTTATGTGGGCCATGTTTTCTTTTTTGTTTTCTGTACGGGGATACAAAGGCTTTAGCAACAATAAAATAAAAATTTACTTTGAAAATCCAAAATAAATATGAATAAATGGAAAGTGTAATAACCAAACTTATTTCCAATCATTTAAAGATAAAGTTGTGTACATCTATCTATATCTCATGAAAATTGTGATACCCTATCATGGATTTTATTATGTTAAATGGGACAGAACTGCAATACAAGTAGAACGAAAATATTAAAAGAGGAGTTCGATTGTAATAGTTTCGTTTTTTGTTGTAGCGCATTGTTTTGCTTTCGAAATGATTTATATCATGCGACAAGCTTCAGTTTATCATCATGCTCCAATCAAATTGGTTTAATAACGCAATACTGATCTGCATGGCATGTTACTCAATTGACGCTAACGCTGCACGCCGTTATGGTTTTGAAGATCGCATAGTGGGCGGTATGGAAACAACGATAGCACAAGTGCCATATCTCATAAATTTACGTCTTCAAGAACGTTTTATTTGTGGTGGTTCACTGCTTACATCGAATTGTGTCCTTACAGCTGCCCATTGTGTCCACGGTACATCGCCTAGTGCTTTAAGCATCCATGCAGGCGCCAGTAAATTGAGTGAAACTGCACCAATAATGCGCTCTGTTGCCGCACACTATTCATCGCCATTCTTTTCATTTGAAACGCTTGATATGCATGTAGCTATATTGCGTTTCAAAAGTGGTCCTGTGTCTACGATTAGCCTTTGCAATGGTACACCTGCAGACAATTCATATGTATGTAAACATCAACGGTTGGGGTATGCCGCGAGAGGATGAGAACCGATTGATCAGATGCGTACACCAAATGTTCGTGTCGTACCGAAATGGGATTGTAGACGTAATTATCTTGGCAAGGAGCAGTTAACAAATACAATATTTTGTGCAACTGTTCCCGGCTTGTGAGACACATGTTCTGATGACTCTGGCGTGCAGAATAGACAATTGTTAAATTGTCTAGTGGGGTTTTGGGGTCTGTGCCAGAGCAGATTCTCCTGGAGTATACACCAATGTGGCAAGTTTGCATGTAAAAGGATTTGTTCAGAAAGTTGTACGTAAACATTGTGTTGGTCAGAATGACACAGTATGCAATGGTTAAAATACACGTAATAAAAATTTATCAATGGGAATAATGATGATTTTCTTGAAATAACAGTTTAAATGGAATAGGTACATTGAATTCTTGAATTTTTATTACACTCATTTGCCTCCATATCCATTCCTCCTTAAAGTGAAACCTGTAGAGTCAATTATTTTTATACAAATGTGTTCAAATTTGCTTTCTCAGACATAATATTTGCCTTCGTCAGGATGATTTTGGACCGGAAATCAAAAAATAGGCGTTTTGGCCAGCAAACAGTGAATTATGCAGAAAAAAAATATTTAAAAAATTGTATTACTTACTTTAAATTTGGGATTTCGCTAAGCTGCAATTCTTTTGACAATTGTTTTTGCAAGCAATCATAATATCATTATGTGATACAATTATAATTTTGTTGTTTTCCTCTTACAATACAAATAGAAATAAAATTTATGCTTGAAAAAATTTCCACAATTTAAGGTATGATAGTCTTGTTTTTAACATTTGTATAAATATTATTCCCCACAAATATATTCGGAATATAGCAAACACTTCTTAAGATAAACAATTTTTTAAATTTGTATAAAAAAAAAAACATCAATTTATCTTAAAAAAGGTAAACCGGCAGGCGCTGTCCTGCCTCCCCTTTAAAAAATTAGTGGATATTAATTGGTTACTTACTTTAAATTTGGGATTTCGCTAAGCTGCAATTCTTTTGACAATTGTTTTTGCGAGCAATCATAATATCATTATGTGATACAATTATAATTTTGTTGTTTTCCTCTTACAATACAAATAGAAATAAAATTTATGCTTGAAAAAATTTCCACAATTTAAGGTATGATAGTCTTGTTTTTAACATTTGTATAAATATTATTCCCCACAAATATATTCGGAATATAGCAAACACTTCTTAAGATAAACAATTTTTTAAATTTGTATAAAAAAAAAAACATCAATTTATCTTAAACAAGGTAAACCGGCAGGCGCTGTCCTGCCTCCCCTTCTAAAAAATTAGTGGATATTAATTGGTTGTCCCGTTGAACTTAATTGATTCGGGCATACCAATATGACAATTTTTATGATCCGTCGCCTGGATTTCTTTATATTTTTCTAATTTGGACTATCACAGACACAACAGGCAGAAGGAGACAAAAAAACCCACAAAAATTATATATATACGAATTGATTAAGCCATGTCCGTTTGTCCTTCTGTTCATCTGTATGTATGCAAAATAGTTCAACAGTTTTTGAGCTAAAGAGCTGATTTGTCGGAACCACCCGAATCGGACCACTAGGGGAGGTACCTCCCATACACACCCATTTGAATTCATGTTCTTATTAGAAAAACTTTTTCATTTTTGTCCTATCGAACTGAAATTTGGACGCTATCAGAACAACCTGAATCGCACCACTAGTGGGGGTACCTACCATACAAACCAACCATTTCAATTCATGTTCTTATTAGAAAAACTTTTTTGTTTTTTGTCCTATCGACACTATCAGTTTCCAAGATAGGCCCAGGACATTTGTCAGAATCAGCCGAATCGGACCCCTGGGGGGTACATCCCATACAAACCACTTATTTGAATACTATTGTATAATGAAACATTCACTGCGTTCTGTGAAGAGTATTTCATCTTCGGCATAGTCGAAGATAACCTTCTTTCTAGTTTTTATTTGTAAAGATCGATTGAAGATATATCTTTCTTCTATTCATTATTTTTTCGACAAGAAATACATTTTCATTTTTCAATAAGTTATAACAATAATTCATTTGTAATTCAAATAATTTGTCTTTCGCTTCGTACATGAGGTGACCCTAATAAAATGTCATAAAATATGCTTAATAAAAACAAAAGCAAAATGAGATAAACTACAATACAATTTATATAGCAAAAAAAAAGAAAAAAAAAAAAGATCATCTCAATTTAATTTAATATAACTAATAATTATAATAACAACAATACACCTCCAACCAGATGCACCATACAACAATAACAAGGAGGAAAACGTCGTCAAAAGTATAAGAATAAAACATCAAAAGGACCAACAAAGCCCGAAAGGCTCGAAGTTCAAACAGCTCGATCAAATCAGGCTCATCTGGTAGCCACCTCTCTTTACGACAAGACTAACCAATCAAATTATAAGAAATGTTCCAGTTCTCTTAAACTCACAGATTTTAAATTGAGTCAACAAATGTTAACGATTTCTTTCATAGTAAAAATCGAAAAAATCGTTTCCTATAAAAGGAACTGAGAAATACGAAACGATGTACCCGTATATCTTAAACTGGAAACGTATTTCAAAATGTTGTTGGAAAAAGTTTTTCTAATTTGTGCTAAATCAATTATTTTCATTGTTTGGTAGAAGAAGCACACTGCTCGTGCCGAAGAAGGTGAACTGCGCATAACTAGTCAGAATTACTTCCATTACGGGAACCCGCAGCCGGCACAATCGACCGCATTCTAGAAAAAACAATTGTTTTTTAAATGCTAATAACTTCTATCACGTGTTAAATAGCCCTGATCTGATGTCTCAGAAATATAATTCGCAATCCATTAAATGATCGAACTAACAATTGTCTGCAAATTAACACAGGCTGTCTCTATTAAATTCCAAATCTTTGACCTTGGGACATATTTATAGCAGGGGCGGCCTTAGCCATTACGAGGCTCTAGACCGGTAGATATTTGCAAGGCCTTGATACTTGACGAGAAATGCAAAGTTATAAATAAATAAATTGTGAGTTTTAAAAATGTTTATTTGAAATTAACAAAAGTTAAGAAATACAAATACGTTATTATTATTATTCAGGGATTCAGAAATGATGTTTGCGGCTTTTTCCAAGCATAAAATCATTAATTAAATAATTTTCAATTGAAATAATAGCAAGAGCTGAAAACAATAGTATTCCGCAGATATGTTTTAAAAATGTATAACACCCTTAAAACTTCTTTCTGTTACAGGTGTCGTGGTTATAACTGTCTCAGGACTACTTCAAGAGTACACTTTGGTTAACTTTTTTTCTTTTATACTTCTTTATTTCAGCACCGAAGTAATGTCATCGTTAACTTCATATACATGGATAAACATATTCAGTTCTTCATATAATTTATGTCCTGTTACAGATAATTGCAAATTATTGCATTGTTTCAAAAGTTAAGAGTTAGACATTTCCTTTATATTTGTTTGCTATACATGAAACCAAATATGCTCTCAAGGTGCTTAAGTGCGCGCACATTGTCGACTATGACATCAAAATAGTACATTTTGAAAAGATGTTCCGCAGATAATGCGTGAGATCCGTCTACCCCTTCGTTATCAAAATTTCTTCTGACACGTTTACATCTCACGACTGAAGTTAGTTTCAATATCATTTTCATCCTCCATTCCTCTCGCTATTACCAAGGAAGACTGGAAACCGTTTTCACGATAGTTATAAAGTCATCTTGTAAATGCGTCTAGGTGTTGCATAACATCTAAATGCATTTTTTTCACTCTGCCATATCTTAATCAGGACATTTACCTTATTAAGATTCGTATTTGGTTATTTCATTTTCTACAGAGTGGTATACACTATCCAACGAGGAATACGTCATATTTTCTACTGTTGTAAATCCTTGAAAGCATCGCATATATCGCTCAATTGATATTTAACGGTCTTCCCCGATTCTACTCTGTAACAAACCAAAAAAAAAAAAAAGAAGAAATTTGTGTCAACACAAGGCGATGCTGCATCTCCTAAGATCAGATTCCATCTATGATTTCCACAGAGCACAAAATAAGCAAATGGATTAATTTCAAGTATAACTTTCTGGACACCTCTTTTTGATCTACGCATATTGGCTCCAACCTTGTTCTCTGCAGTTTTGCAATGGTATACCCAGAAGTTCTAGCTCTATAAAAATGTAATTAACAATGGCTAAAAATCTAAGAAAATGTTCTTCTATGTTTGCTGTATTTGTATCAACAAATCTTACCTATAATATTTAAAGCTGTTCAACACTTTGAGTGCAATCAAGCATAATCGAATAATATTTATTTTTTACCGTCTCCAAAATAAACAATAATTGTAAATTGAATAGAATAAGTTGAAGACAGAAAAATACGCAATTATTTTTAGGGTTCCGGTACCAATCGGAACCCTATTGCAGAGACTTCGTTGTCCGTCCGTCCTCGGGTCATATCTCTTAAACCGCAATAGCTAGAGATTTGGAATTTTCACAGAACGTGTAGTTCTATCCGGGCATCAGCAACGATTAAAAAAGTAAAATATCTTCAAAAACTTAAAGGGATCCCCATACAAGAAACATTTTGGTTTGTATGGCAGCTATACGATCCAGTAATCCCAGGAACTTGAAATTTGGATGGTTGGTGGCTATACATCAGAAACTTATGTTGTAGGAATTTCAGTTTGATCGGAATACTATGTTGTTATTAGAAAAACTTTTTTTGTTTTTTGGACTATTGAACTGAAATTTAGACACTATAAGTTTCTGATATATGCGCGGTACATTTCTTGGAATCAAATCAAATCGGACCATTACGAGGAGTACCTCCCATACAAACCCAAATCTGGTACGGAACTCTCCGTGTACCAGTCTGACTCGCACTTGGCCCATTTTTTTAAATTGGAGTACATTTTTTTTTTTAGAATATTTCTTTTTTGAAGTCAGCTTTCTATTTTGTAAACGCTTTTCTTTTTTTTTTATCGATTTTTAGTGAATCAAGTTCGATAACTGTCGAGTTCTACAAGAATATGAATAGGAGAATATATGTACATATGGTTGTATATTCTTTTTTAAAATGCTTTGACATTACGTGAAGGATAGCGTATGCAATAGTCGATACGTCAGCTTACCCAACTAAATCGCATTTCTTTTCTACAAGTTGGAGATATTTTTAAGCAATTAATGTCTGACTCTGTGGACTTTAGCACAAGCTTTTCTTTATTCCAAAAAACGGAGTTGTTTTGTATGTACCTTACATAAATTAGACGGGGAATTTGATTTTAAAAAGAACTCATAATTGAAATTGATATGTTTAGTTCAGGCGATATGATAACTGTTTATTTGAACTAAGTACTGCAAATCATATATTCGTCAATATTAGCACAATTGTTAATTCCTATTAATTCGAGCTACCTACATATGCGTGTGGAGATTTCAAAACGTTTAAAAGGGTTCGCAGCAACGTTAAAGATTATCAGTTGTCTGGCAGATATCAAATTGACTAAAATGTTATACTCGACTCTTTTAAAAAGTTGTTTAATAAAGGCAATCCTAGTTGTCCTTTTGGTGCAAAATTCTAATGCTGTGGGAAGGAAAGCAATTATTGGTGGTACAATTTCCGATATAAGCGAGCAGAAGTATATAGTTCAAGTAACAGCTGGTTATCTTTTCTGTGGTGGTTCGTTAATTGATCCCAACTGGGTGCTGACTGCTGCGCATTGTGTAGCTGAATTTAATACTTCTGATGTTAATGTTATCGCTGGTACCACATACGCATATGATGCTACTGGCGGTACAACAAGAAAAGTATCACAAATCTTTGTGGCACCTGAATACAACAAAACAACTATAAATATGGACGCAGCACTATTGAAACTTAGTTCACCATTGACGGGTACCAATATAGAAACTATCTCACGTGGTCCTACTGTACCAGAGGGTTCGAAAATACGGGTTTCTGGCTGGGGGCTTACCGAAGAAAATGGCACGGGGCCATCTCGAGAAGTGCGAAACGTTGAGGTCACTGTCAAAGAACGTAGTGAGTGCTTTAAAGCCTATGGTTCAATAACCAACTACATGTTTTGTGCCTCCGATCCTGGGAAGAATTCTTGCAGTGGGGACTCTGGTAGTCCAGCAGTGTTTGATAACAAACTGGTGGGTATTGTCTCATTTGGAATGGCTGGTTGTGTAAACCCAGATTTTCCTGGTGTTTACGTCAGTGTAGGAAGCATTGAACCTTGGGTGCAGGAAATATTGAGTGCGAATTAATCCATTATTTTATGAGAAACGAGTACAAGATGTCAAGACATTGCATGTTTGCCTTACAAATTTATTCTCTTCCTTTTAAAATGTTTAACAAAAATAAAGATTTCATTTCTTAAAACTATATTTCTGTTATTTTAAATACATAGAAGATTTATAATAAGTATATATTTTTGATAGAGAAAATATTTCTAAAATCGTCATCGTCACGACGTTCACAGATTTTCCTAACATAGTCAATGTGAGCGGCAGTTTTTCGTGGCATTGTCAAAGTAGTATGCGTCTTGAGGATATTTTTTCTTTGTGTGCTGTAAAGGAGAATCATTTATATTGATCGTGAATTGAGTATTCAATCTGTCAATTGATCCTAGAAAAACAAGTATCTATTGTGTTGTATTGTTTATAATTGTTGCTAAGAATGCTGATAGATATGATAACAGAAAACTTTTCATAATTATGGGAACTTTACGATCCAGTAAACGTAGGGTCTTGAAATCTTCACAGTTGTACAGGTCACATTTCAGTTCCATAACACAAAAAACAAAAAGTTTTTCTAATAAAAACTTAAATTTGGGTTTGGGTTTGTATGGGAACTATGCGGTCTTGAAATTTAAACTTATAGTGTCAAAGTTTCAGTTCGTTAGGACAAAAAACAAAAAAGTTTTTCTAATAAGGGTGGTTTGTATGGGAGGTACCCCCCATCATCAGTCCTTATCACAGCTTCCAAATCTAATATAGAAAAGTTATTCCTCTTCCAGAAAAATTGTAACCTTTTAAATTTAATATAATATTTTATAATTTCTTCCGTACAAAGCACGCCCTGCTTCGCTAGTATAATAATTTATAGACTTCTTTTTAAAAACAACGTACCGAACTTTCATTAAAAAGAATTTCACGATATAAATGGATAAATTTTTGATTAGTCACTGCAATAATATCGCTGAGGCAAGGAGAATTGCGTTCCTTTAGGCATGGTGTTGATTGTAAATGTGTAAAAATAAAGGAAAACATTTTAGGTAATCCCCAAAAATAGTAAAAATAGAAGTTTACAAATTATTTATGTGGGCCATGTTTTCTTTTTTGTTTTCTGTACGGGGATACAAAGGCTTTAGCAACAATAAAATAAAAATTTACTTTGAAATATGAATAAATGGAAAGTGTAATAACCAAACTTATTTCCAATCATTTAAAGATAAAGTTGTGTACATCTATCTATATCTCATGAAAATTGTGATACCCTATCATGGATTTTATTATGTTAAATGGGACAGAACTGCAATACAAGTAGAACGAAAATATTAAAAGAGGAGTTCGATTGTAATAGTTTCGTTTTTTGTTGTAGCGCATTGTTTTGCTTTCGAAATGATTTATATCATGCGACAAGCTTCAGTTTATCATCATGCTCCAATCAAATTGGTTTAATAACGCAATACTGATCTGCATGGCATGTTACTCAATTGACGCTAACGCTGCACGCCGTTATGGTTTTGAAGATCGCATAGTGGGCGGTATGGAAACAACGATAGCACAAGTGCCATATCTCATAAATTTACGTCTTCAAGAACGTTTTATTTGTGGTGGTTCACTGCTTACATCGAATTGTGTCCTTACAGCTGCCCATTGTGTCCACGGTACATCGCCTAGTGCTTTAAGCATCCATGCAGGCGCCAGTAAATTGAGTGAAACTGCACCAATAATGCGCTCTGTTGCCGCACACTATTCATCGCCATTCTTTTCATTTGAAACGCTTGATATGCATGTAGCTATATTGCGTTTCAAAAGTGGTCCTGTGTCTACGATTAGCCTTTGCAATGGTACACCTGCAGACAATTCATATGTATGTAAACATCAACGGTTGGGGTATGCCGCGAGAGGATGAGAACCGATTGATCAGATGCGTACACCAAATGTTCGTGTCGTACCGAAATGGGATTGTAGACGTAATTATCTTGGCAAGGAGCAGTTAACAAATACAATATTTTGTGCAACTGTTCCCGGCTTGTGAGACACATGTTCTGATGACTCTGGCGTGCAGAATAGACAATTGTTAAATTGTCTAGTGGGGTTTTGGGGTCTGTGCCAGAGCAGATTCTCCTGGAGTATACACCAATGTGGCAAGTTTGCATGTAAAAGGATTTGTTCAGAAAGTTGTACGTAAACATTGTGTTGATCAGAATGACACAGTATGCAATGGTTAAAATACACGTAATAAAAATTTATCAATGGGAATAATGATGATTTTCTTGAAATAACAGTTTAAATGGAATAGGTACATTGAATTCTTGAATTTTTATTACACTCATTTGCCTCCATATCCATTCCTCCTTAAAGTGAAACCTGTAGAGTCAATTATTTTTATACAAATGTGTTCAAATTTGCTTTCTCAGACATAATATTTGCCTTCGTCAGGATGATTTTGGACCGGAAATCAAAAAATAGGCGTTTTGGCCAGCAAACAGTGAATTATGCAAAAAAAAAATATTTAAAAAATTGTATGGCTGTTTACTTTAAATTTGGGATTTCGCTAAGCTGCAATTCTTTTGACAATTGTTTTTGCGAGCAATCATAATATCATTATGTGATACAATTATAATTTTGTTGTTTTCCTCTTACAATACAAATAGAAATAAAATTTATGCTTGAAAAAATTTCCACAATTTAAGGTATGATAGTCTTGTTTTTAACATTTGTATAAATATTATTCCCCACAAATATATTCGGAATATAGCAAACACTTCTTAAGATAAACAATTTTTTAAATTTGTATAAAAAAAAAAACATCAATTTATCTTAAACAAGGTAAACCGGCAGGCGCTGTCCTGCCTCCCCTTCTAAAAAATTAGTGGATATTAATTGGTTGTCCCGTTGAACTTAATTGATTCGGGCATACCAATATGACAATTTTTATGATCCGTCGCCTGGATTTCTTTATATTTTTCTAATTTGGACTATCACAGACACAACAGGCAGAAGGAGACAAAAAAACCCACAAAAATTATATATATACGAATTGATTAAGCCATGTCCGTTTGTCCTTCTGTTCATCTGTATGTATGCAAAATAGTTCAACAGTTTTTGAGCTAAAGAGCTGATTTGTCGGAACCACCCGAATCGGACCACTAGGGGAGGTACCTCCCATACACACCCATTTGAATTCATGTTCTTATTAGAAAAACTTTTTCATTTTTGTCCTATCGAACTGAAATTTGGACGCTATCAGAACAACCTGAATCGCACCACTAGTGGGGGTACCTACCATACAAACCAACCATTTCAATTCATGTTCTTATTAGAAAAACTTTTTTGTTTTTTGTCCTATCGACACTATCAGTTTCCAAGATAGGCCCAGGACATTTGTCAGAATCAGCCGAATCGGACCCCTGGGGGGTACATCCCATACAAACCACTTATTTGAATACTATTGTATAATGAAACATTCACTGCGTTCTGTGAAGAGTATTTCATCTTCGGCATAGTCGAAGATAACCTTCTTTCTAGTTTTTATTTGTAAAGATCGATTGAAGATATATCTTTCTTCTATTCATTATTTTTTCGACAAGAAATACATTTTCATTTTTCAATAAGTTATAACAATAATTCATTTGTAATTCAAATAATTTGTCTTTCGCTTCGTACATGAGGTGACCCTAATAAAATGTCATAAAATATGCTTATAAAAACAAAAGCAAAATGAGATAAACTACAATACAATTTATATAGCAAAAAAAAAGAAAAAAAAAAAAGATCATCTCAATTTAATTTAATATAACTAATAATTATAATAACAACAATACACCTCCAACCAGATGCACCATACAACAATAACAAGGAGGAAAACGTCGTCAAAAGTATAAGAATAAAACATCAAAAGGACCAACAAAGCCCGAAAGGCTCGAAGTTCAAACAGCTCGATCAAATCAGGCTCATCTGGTAGCCACCTCTCTTTACGACAAGACTAACCAATCAAATTATAAGAAATGTTCCAGTTCTCTTAAACTCACAGATTTTAAATTGAGTCAACAAATGTTAACGATTTCTTTCATAGTAAAAATCGAAAAAATCGTTTCCTATAAAAGGAACTGAGAAATACGAAACGATGTACCCGTATATCTTAAACTGGAAACGTATTTCAAAATGTTGTTGGAAAAAGTTTTTCTAATTTGTGCTAAATCAATTATTTTCATTGTTTGGTAGAAGAAGCACACTGCTCGTGCCGAAGAAGGTGAACTGCGCATAACTAGTCAGAATTACTTCCATTACGGGAACCCGCAGCCGGCACAATCGACCGCATTCTAGAAAAAACAATTGTTTTTTAAATGCTAATAACTTCTATCACGTGTTAAATAGCCCTGATCTGATGTCTCAGAAATATAATTCGCAATCCATTAAATGATCGAACTAACAATTGTCTGCAAATTAACACAGGCTGTCTCTATTAAATTCCAAATCTTTGACCTTGGGACATATTTATAGCAGGGGCGGCCTTAGCCATTACGAGGCTCTAGACCGGTAGATATTTGCAAGGCCTTGATACTTGACGAGAAATGCAAAGTTATAAATAAATAAATTGTGAGTTTTAAAAATGTTTATTTGAAATTAACAAAAGTTAAGAAATACAAATACGTTATTATTATTATTCAGGGATTCAGAAATGATGTTTGCGGCTTTTTCCAAGCATAAAATCATTAATTAAATAATTTTCAATTGAAATAATAGCAAGAGCTGAAAACAATAGTATTCCGCAGATATGTTTTAAAAATGTATAACACCCTTAAAACTTCTTTCTGTTACAGGTGTCGTGGTTATAACTGTCTCAGGACTACTTCAAGAGTACACTTTGGTTAACTTTTTTTCTTTTATACTTCTTTATTTCAGCACCGAAGTAATGTCATCGTTAACTTCATATACATGGATAAACATATTCAGTTCTTCATATAATTTATGTCCTGTTACAGATAATTGCAAATTATTGCATTGTTTCAAAAGTTAAGAGTTAGACATTTCCTTTATATTTGTTTGCTATACATGAAACCAAATATGCTCTCAAGGTGCTTAAGTGCGCGCACATTGTCGACTATGACATCAAAATAGTACATTTTGAAAAGATGTTCCGCAGATAATGCGTGAGATCCGTCTACCCCTTCGTTATCAAAATTTCTTCTGACACGTTTACATCTCACGACTGAAGTTAGTTTCAATATCATTTTCATCCTCCATTCCTCTCGCTATTACCAAGGAAGACTGGAAACCGTTTTCACGATAGTTATAAAGTCATCTTGTAAATGCGTCTAGGTGTTGCATAACATCTAAATGCATTTTTTTCACTCTGCCATATCTTAATCAGGACATTTACCTTATTAAGATTCGTATTTAGTTATTTCATTTTCTACAGAGTGGTATACACTATCCAACGAGGAATACGTCATATTTTCTACTGTTGTAAATCCTTGAAAGCATCGCATATATCGCTCAATTGATATTTAACGGTCTTCCCCGATTCTACTCTGTAACAAACCAAAAAAAAAAAAAGAAGAAATTTGTGTCAACACAAGGCGATGCTGCATCTCCTAAGATCAGATTCCATCTATGATTTCCACAGGGCACAAAATAAGCAAATGGATTAATTTCAAGTATAACTTTCTGGACACCTCTTTTTGATCTACGCATATTGGCTCCAACCTTGTTCTCTGCAGTTTTGCAATGGTATACCCAGAAGTTCTAGCTCTATAAAAATGTAATTAACAATGGCTAAAAATCTAAGAAAATGTTCTTCTATGTTTGCTGTATTTGTATCAACAAATCTTACCTATAATATTTAAAGCTGTTCAACACTTTGAGTGCAATCAAGCATAATCGAATAATATTTATTTTTTTACCGTCTCCAAAATAAACAATAATTGTAAATTGAATAGAATAAGTTGAAGACAGAAAAATACGCAATTATTTTTAGGGTTCCGGAGCCAAAGGGTACCAAACGGAACCCTATTGCAGAGACTTCGTTGTCCGTCCGTCCTCGGGTCATATCTCTTAAACCGCAATAGCTAGAGATTTGGAATTTTCACAGAACGTGTAGTTCTATCCGGGCATCAGCAACGATTAAAAAAGTAAAATATCTTCAAAAACTTAAAGGGATCCCCATACAAGAAACATTTTGGTTTGTATGGCAGCTATACGATCCAGTAATCCCAGGAACTTGAAATTTGGATGGTTGGTGGCTATACATCAGAAACTTATGTTGTAGGAATTTCAGTTTGATCGGAATACTATGTTGTTATTAGAAAAACTTTTTTTGTTTTTTGGACTATTGAACTGAAATTTAGACACTATAAGTTTCTGATATATGCGCGGTACATTTCTTGGAATCAAATCAAATCGGACCATTACGAGGAGTACCTCCCATACAAACCCAAATCTGGTACGGAACTCTCCGTGTACCAGTCTGACTCGCACTTGGCCCATTTTTTTAAATTGGAGTACATTTTTTTTTTTAGAATATTTCTTTTTTGAAGTCAGCTTTCTATTTTGTAAACGCTTTTCTTTTTTTTTTATCGATTTTTAGTGAATCAAGTTCGATAACTGTCGAGTTCTACAAGAATATGAATAGGAGAATATATGTACATATGGTTGTATATTCTTTTTTAAAATGCTTTGACATTACGTGAAGGCATAGCGTATGCAATAGTCGATACGTCAGCTTACCCAACTAAATCGCATTTCTTTTCTACAAGTTGGAGATATTTTTAAGCAATTAATGTCTGACTCTGTGGACTTTAGCACAAGCTTTTCTTTATTCCAAAAAACGGAGTTGTTTTGTATGTACCTTACATAAATTAGACGGGGAATTTGATTTTAAAAAGAACTCATAATTGAAATTGATATGTTTAGTTCAGGCGATATGATAACTGTTTATTTGAACTAAGTACTGCAAATCATATATTCGTCAATATTAGCACAATTGTTAATTCCTATTAATTCGAGCTACCTACATATGCGTGTGGAGATTTCAAAACGTTTAAAAGGGTTCGCAGCAACGTTAAAGATTATTAGTTGTCTGACAGATATCAAATTGACTAAAATGTTATACTCGACTCTTTTAAAAAGTTGTTTAATAAAGGCAATCCTAGTTGTCCTTTTGGTGCAAAATTCTAATGCTGTGGGAAGGAAAGCAATTATTGGTGGCACAATTTCCGATATAAGCGAGCAGAAGTATATAGTTCAAGTAACAGCTGGTTATCTTTTCTGTGGTGGTTCGTTAATTGATCCCAACTGGGTGCTGACTGCTGCGCATTGTGTAGCTGAATTTAATACTTCTGATGTTAATGTTATCGCTGGTACCACATACGCATATGATGCTACTGGCGGTACAACAAGAAAAGTATCACAAATCTTTGTGGCACCTGAATACAACAAAACAACTATAAATATGGACGCAGCACTATTGAAACTTAGTTCACCATTGACGGGTACCAATATAGAAACTATCTCACGTGGTCCTACTGTACCAGAGGGTTCGAAAATACGGGTTTCTGGCTGGGGGCTTACCGAAGAAAATGGCACGGGGCCATCTCGAGAAGTGCGAAACGTTGAGGTCACTGTCAAAGAACGTAGTGAGTGCTTTAAAGCCTATGGTTCAATAACCAACTACATGTTTTGTGCCTCCGATCCTGGGAAGAATTCTTGCAGTGGGGACTCTGGTAGTCCAGCAGTGTTTGATAACAAACTGGTGGGTATTGTCTCATTTGGAATGGCTGGTTGTGTAAACCCAGATTTTCCTGGTGTTTACGTCAGTGTAGGAAGTATTGAACCTTGGGTGCAGGAAATATTGAGTGCGAATTAATCCATTATTTTATGAGAAACGAGTACAAGATGTCAAGACATTGCATGTTTGCCTTACAAATTTATTCTCTTCCTTTTAAAATGTTTAACAAAAATAAAGATTTCATTTCTTAAAACTATATTTCTGTTATTTTAAATACATAGAAGATTTATAATAAGTATATATTTTTGATAGAGAAAATATTTCTAAAATCGTCATCGTCACGACGTTCACAGATTTTCCTAACATAGTCAATGTGAGCGGCAGTTTTTCGTGGCATTGTCAAAGTAGTATGCGTCTTGAGGATATTTTTTCTTTGTGTGCTGTAAAGGAGGATCATTTATATTGATCGTGAATTGAGTATTCAATCTGTCAATTGATCCTAGAAAAACAAGTATCTATTGTGTTGTATTGTTTATAATTGTTGCTAAGAGTGCTGATAGATATGATAACAGAAAATTTTTCATAATAATGGGAACTTTACGATCCAGTAAACGTAGGGTCTTGAAATCTTCACAGTTGTACAGGTCACATTTCAGTTTCATAACACAAAAAACAAAAAGTTTTTCTAATAAAAACTTAAATTTGGGTTTGGGTTTGTATGGGAACTATGCGGTCTTGAAATTTAAACTTATAGTGTCAAAGTTTCAGTTCGTTAGGACAAAAAACAAAAAAGTTTTTCTAATAAGGACATGAATTCAAATGGGTGGTTTGTATGGGAGGTACCCCCCATCATCAGTCCTTATCACAGCTTCCAAATCTAATATAGAAAAGTTATTCCTCTTCCAAAAAAATTGTGACCTTTTAAATTTAATATAATATTTTATAATTTCTTCCGTACAAAGCACGCCCTGCTTCGCTAGTAATTTATAGACTTCTTTTTAAAAACAACGTACCGAACTTTCATTAAAAAGAATTTCACGATCTAAATGGATAAATTTTTGATTAGTCACTGCAATAATATCGCTGAGGCAAGGAGAATTGCGTTCTTTTAGGCATGGTGTTGATTGTAAATGTGTAAAAATAAAGGAAAACATTTTAGGTAATCCCCAAAAATAGTAAAAATAGAAGTTTACAAATTATTTATGTGCGCCATGTTTTCTTTTTTTTTTTTGTTTTCTGTACGGGGATACAAAGGCTTTAGCAACAATAAAATAAAAATTTACTTTGAAAATCCAAAATAAATATGAATAAATGGAAAGTGTAATAACCAAACTTATTTCCAATCATTTAAAGATAAAGTTGTGTACATCTATCTATATCTCATGAAAATTGTGATACCCTATCATGGATTTTATTATGTTAAATGGGACAGAACTGCAATACAAGTAGAACGAAAATATTAAAAGAGGAGTTCGATTGTAATAGGTTTCGTTTTTTGTTGTAGCGCATTGTTTTGCTTTCGAAATGATTTATATCATGCGACAAGCTTCAGTTTATCATCATGCTCCAATCAAATTGGTTTAATAACGCAATACTGATCTGCATGGCATGTTACTCAATTGACGCTAACGCTGCACGCCGTTATGGTTTTGAAGATCGCATAGTGGGCGGTATGGAAACAACGATAGCACAAGTGCCATATCTCATAAATTTACGTCTTCAAGAACGTTTTATTTGTGGTGGTTCACTGCTTACATCGAATTGTGTCCTTACAGCTGCCCATTGTGTCCACGGTACATCGCCTAGTGCTTTAAGCATCCATGCAGGCGCCAGTAAATTGAGTGAAACTGCACCAATAATGCGCTCTGTTGCCGCACACTATTCATCGCCATTCTTTTCATTTGAAACGCTTGATATGCATGTAGCTATATTGCGTTTCAAAAGTGGTCCTGTGTCTACGATTAGCCTTTGCAATGGTACACCTGCAGACAATTCATATGTATGTAAACATCAACGGTTGGGGTATGCCGCGAGAGGATGAGAACCGATTGATCAGATGCGTACACCAAATGTTCGTGTCGTACCGAAATGGGATTGTAGACGTAATTATCTTGGCAAGGAGCAGTTAACAAATACAATATTTTGTGCAACTGTTCCCGGCTTGTGAGACACATGTTCTGATGACTCTGGCGTGCAGAATAGACAATTGTTAAATTGTCTAGTGGGGTTTTGGGGTCTGTGCCAGAGCAGATTCTCCTGGAGTATACACCAATGTGGCAAGTTTGCATGTAAAAGGATTTGTTCAGAAAGTTGTACGTAAACATTGTGTTGATCAGAATGACACAGTATGCAATGGTTAAAATACACGTAATAAAAATTTATCAATGGGAATAATGATGATTTTCTTGAAATAACAGTTTAAATGGAATAGGTACATTGAATTCTTGAATTTTTATTACACTCATTTGCCTCCATATCCATTCCTCCTTAAAGTGAAACCTGTAGAGTCAATTATTTTTATACAAATGTGTTCAAATTTGCTTTCTCAGACATAATATTTGCCTTCGTCAGGATGATTTTGGACCGGAAATCAAAAAATAGGCGTTTTGGCCAGCAAACAGTGAATTATGCAAAAAAAAAATATTTAAAAAATTGTATGGCTGTTTACTTTAAATTTGGGATTTCGCTAAGCTGCAATTCTTTTGACAATTGTTTTTGCGAGCAATCATAATATCATTATGTGATACAATTATAATTTTGTTGTTTTCCTCTTACAATACAAATAGAAATAAAATTTATGCTTGAAAAAATTTCCACAATTTAAGGTATGATAGTCTTGTTTTTAACATTTGTATAAATATTATTCCCCACAAATATATTCGGAATATAGCAAACACTTCTTAAGATAAACAATTTTTTAAATTTGTATAAAAAAAAAAAATCAATTTATCTTAAACAAGGTAAACCGGCAGGCGCTGTCCTGCCTCCCTTCTAAAAAATTAGTGGATATTAATTGGTTGTCCCGTTGAACTTAATTGATTCGGGCATACCAATATGACAATTTTTATGATCCGTCGCCTGGATTTCTTTATATTTTTCTAATTTGGACTATCACAGACACAACAGGCAGAAGGAGACAAAAAAACCCACAAAAATTATATATATACGAATTGATTAAGCCATGTCCGTTTGTCCTTCTGTTCATCTGTATGTATGCAAAATAGTTCAACAGTTTTTGAGCTAAAGAGCTGATTTGTCGGAACCACCCGAATCGGACCACTAGGGGAGGTACCTCCCATACACACCCATTTGAATTCATGTTCTTATTAGAAAAACTTTTTCATTTTTGTCCTATCGAACTGAAATTTGGACGCTATCAGAACAACCTGAATCGCACCACTAGTGGGGGTACCTACCATACAAACCAACCATTTCAATTCATGTTCTTATTAGAAAAACTTTTTTGTTTTTTGTCCTATCGACACTATCGTTTCCAAGATAGGCCCAGGACATTTGTCAGAATCAGCCGAATCGGACCCCTGGGGGGTACATCCCATACAAACCACTTATTTGAATACTATTGTATAATGAAACATTCACTGCGTTCTGTGAAGAGTATTTCATCTTCGGCATAGTCGAAGATAACCTTCTTTCTAGTTTTTATTTGTAAAGATCGATTGAAGATATATCTTTCTTCTATTCATTATTTTTTCGACAAGAAATACATTTTCATTTTTCAATAAGTTATAACAATAATTCATTTGTAATTCAAATAATTTGTCTTTCGCTTCGTACATGAGGTGACCCTAATAAAATGTCATAAAATATGCTTAATAAAAACAAAAGCAAAATGAGATAAACTACAATACAATTTATATAGCAAAAAAAAAGAAAAAAAAAAAGATCATCTCAATTTAATTTAATATAACTAATAATTATAATAACAACAATACACCTCCAACCAGATGCACCATACAACAATAACAAGGAGGAAAACGTCGTCAAAAGTATAAGAATAAAACATCAAAAGGACCAACAAAGCCCGAAAGGCTCGAAGTTCAAACAGCTCGATCAAATCAGGCTCATCTGGTAGCCACCTCTCTTTACGACAAGACTAACCAATCAAATTATAAGAAATGTTCCAGTTCTCTTAAACTCACAGATTTTAAATTGAGTCAACAAACGTTAACGATTTCTTTCATAGTAAAAATCGAAAAAATCGTTTCCTATAAAAGGAACTGAGAAATACGAAACGATGTACCCGTATATCTAAAACTGGAAACGTATTTCAAAATGTTGTTGGAAAAAGTTTTTCTAATTTGTGCTAAATCAATTATTTTCATTGTTTGGTAGAAGAAGCACACTGCTCGTGCCGAAGAAGGTGAACTGCGCATAACTAGTCAGAATTACTTCCATTACGGGAACCCGCAGCCGGCACAATCGACCGCATTCTAGAAAAAACAATTGTTTTTTAAATGCTAATAACTTCTATCACGTGTTAAATAGCCCTGATCTGATGTCTCAGAAATATAATTCGCAATCCATTAAATGATCGAACTAACAATTGTCTGCAAATTAACACAGGCTGTCTCTATTAAATTCCAACTCTTTGACCTTGGGACATATTTATAGCAGGGGCGGCCTTAGCCATTACGAGGCTCTAGACCGGTAGATATTTGCAAGGCCTTGATACTTGACGAGAAATGCAAAGTTATAAATAAATAAATTGTGAGTTTTAAAAATGTTTATTTGAAATTAACAAAAGTTAAGAAATACAAATACGTTATTATTATTATTCAGGGATTCAGAAATGATGTTTGCGGCTTTTTCCAAGCATAAAATCATTAATTAAATAATTTTCAATTGAAATAATAGCAAGAGCTGAAAACAATAGTATTCCGCAGATATGTTTTAAAAATGTATAACACCCTTAAAACTTCTTTCTGTTACAGGTGTCGTGGTTATAACTGTCTCAGGACTACTTCAAGAGTACACTTTGGTTAACTTTTTTTCTTTTATACTTCTTTATTTCAGCACCGAAGTAATGTCATCGTTAACTTCATATACATGGATAAACATATTCAGTTCTTCATATAATTTATGTCCTGTTACAGATAATTGCAAATTATTGCATTGTTTCAAAAGTTAAGAGTTAGACATTTCCTTTATATTTGTTTGCTATACATGAAACCAAATATACTCTCAAGGTGCTTAAGTGCGCGCACATTGTCGACTATGACATCAAAATAGTACATTTTGAAAAGATGTTCCGCAGATAATGCGTGAGATCCGTCTACCCCTTCGTTATCAAAATTTCTTCTGACACGTTTACATCTCACGACTGAAGTTAATTTCAATATCATTTTCTTCCTCCATTCCTCTCGCTATTACCAAGGAAGACTGGAAACCGTTTTCACGATAGTTATAAAGTCATCTTGTAAATGCGTCTAGGTGTTGCATAACATCTAAATGCATTTTTTTCACTCTGCCATATCTTAATCAGGACATTTACCTTATTAAGATTCGTATTTGGTTATTTCATTTTCTACAGAGTGGTATACACTATCCAACGAGGAATACGTCATATTTTCTACTGTTGTAAATCCTTGAAAGCATCGCATATATCGCTCAATTGATATTTAACGGTCTTCCCCGATTCTACTCTGTAACAAACCAAAAAAAAAAAAAGAAGAAATTTGTGTCAACACAAGGCGATGCTGCATCTCCTAGGATCAGATTCCATCTATGATTTCCACGGGGCACAAAATAAGCAAATGGATTAATTTCAAGTATAACTTTCTGGACACCTCTTTTTGATCTACGCATATTGGCTCCAACCTTGTTCTCTGCAGTTTTGCAATGGTATACCCAGAAGTTCTAGCTCTATAAAAATGTAATTAACAATGGCTAAAAATCTAAGAAAATGTTCTTCGATGTTTGCTGTATTTGTATCAACAAATCTTACCTATAATATTTACAGCTGTTCAACACTTTGAGTGCAATCAAGCATAATCGAATAATATTTATTTTTTACCGTCTCCAAAATAAACAATAATTGTAAATTGAATAGAATAAGTTGAAGACAGAAAAATACGCAATTATTTTTAGGGTTCCGGAGCCAAAGGGTACCAAACGGAACCCTATTGCAGAGACTTCGTTGTCCGTCCGTCCTCGGGTCATATCTCTTAAACCGCAATAGCTAGAGATTTGAAATTTTCACAGAATGTGTAGTTCTATCCGGGCATCAGCAACGATTAAAAAAGTAAAATATCTTCAAAAACTTAAAGGGATCCCCATACAAGAAACATTTTGGTTTGTATGGAAGCTATACGATCCAGTAATCCCAGGAACTTGAAATTTGGATGGTTGGTGGCTATACATCAGAAACTTATGTTGTAGGAATTTCAGTTTGATCGGAATACTATGTTGTTATTAGAAAAACTTTTTTTGTTTTTTGGACTATTGAACTGAAATTTAGACACTATAAGTTTCTGATATATGCGCGGTACATTTCTTGGAATCAAATCAAATCGGACCACTACGAGGAGTACCTCCCATACAAACCCAAATCTGGTACGGAACTCTCCGTGTACCAGTCTGACTCGCACTTGGCCCATTTTTTTAAATTGGAGTACATTTTTTTTTTTAGAATATTTCTTTTTTGAAGTCAGCTTTCTATTTTGTAAACGCTTTTCTTTTTTTTTTATCGATTTTTAGTGAATCAAGTTCGATAACTGTCGAGTTCTACAAGAATATGAATAGGAGAATATATGTACATATGGTTGTATATTCTTTTTTAAAATGCTTTGACATTACGTGAAGGCATAGCGTATGCAATAGTCGATACGTCAGCTTACCCAACTAAATCGCATTTCTTTTCTACAAGTTGGAGATATTTTTAAGCAATTAATGTCTGACTCTGTGGACTTTAGCACAAGCTTTTCTTTATTCCAAAAAACGGAGTTGTTTTGTATGTACCTTACATAAATTAGATTTTAAAAAGAACTCATAATTGAAATTGATATGTTTAGTTCAGGCGATATGATCACTGTTTATTTGAACTAAGTACTGCAAATCATATATTCGTCAATATTAGCACAATTGTTAATTCCTATTAATTCGAGCTACCTACATATGCGTGTGGAGATTTCAAAACGTTTAAAAGGGTTCGCAGCAACGTTAAAGATTATCAGTTGTCTGACAGATATCAAATTGACTAAAATGTTATACTCGACTCTTTTAAAAAGTTGTTTAATAAAGGCAATCCTAGTTGTCCTTTTGGTGCAAAATTCTAATGCTGTGGGAAGGAAAGCAATTATTGGTGGCACAATTTCCGATATAAGCGAGCAGAAGTATATACTTCAAGTAACAGCTGGTTATCTTTTCTGTGGTGGTTCGTTAATTGATCCCAACTGGGTGCTGACTGCTGCGCATTGTGTAGCTGAATTTAATACTTCTGATGTTAATGTTATCGCTGGTACCACATACGCATTGATGCTACTGGCGGTACAACAAGAAAAGTATCACAAATCTTTGTGGCACCTGAATACAACAAAACAACTATAAATATGGACGCAGCACTATTGAAACTTAGTTCACCATTGACGGGTACCAATATAGAAACTATCTCACGTGGTCCTACTGTACCAGAGGGTTCGAAAATACGGGTTTCTGGCTGGGGGCTTACCGAAGAAAATGGCACGGGGCCATCTCGAGAAGTGCGAAACGTTGAGGTCACTGTCAAAGAACGTAGTGAGTGCTTTAAAGCCTATGGTTCAATAACCAACTACATGTTTTGTGCCTCCGATCCTGGGAAGAATTCTTGCAGTGGGGACTCTGGTAGTCCAGCAGTGTTTGATAACAAACTGGTGGGTATTGTCTCATTTGGAATGGCTGGTTGTGTAAACCCAGATTTTCCTGGTGTTTACACCAGTGTAGGAAGCATTGAACCTTGGGTGCAGGAAATATTGAGTGCGAATTAATCCATTATTTTATGAGAAACGAGTACAAGATGTCAAGACATTGCATGTTTGCCTTACAAATTTATTCTCTTCCTTTTAAAATGTTTAACAAAAATAAAGATTTCATTTCTTAAAACTATATTTCTGTTATTTTAAATACATAGAAGATTTATAATAAGTATATATTTTTGATAGAGAAAATATTTCTAAAATCGTCATCGTCACGACGTTCACAGATTTTCCTAACATAGTCAATGTGAGCGGCAGTTTTTCGTGGCATTGTCAAAGTAGTATGCGTCTTGAGGATATTTTTTCTTTGTGTGCTGTAAAGGAGAATCATTTATATTGATCGTGAATTGAGTATTCAATCTGTCAATTGATCCTAGAAAAACAAGTATCTATTGTGTTGTATTGTTTATAATTGTTGCTAAGAGTGCTGATAGATATGATAACAGAAAATTTTTCATAATTATGGGAACTTTACGATCCAGTAAACGTAGGGTCTTGAAATCTTCACAGTTGTACAGGTCACATTTCAGTTTCATAACACAAAAAACAAAAAGTTTTTCTAATAAAAACTTAAATTTGGGTTTGGGTTTGTATGGGAACTATGCGGTCTTGAAATTTAAACTTATAGTGTCAAAGTTTCAGTTCGTTAGGACAAAAAACAAAAAAGTTTTTCTAATAAGGACATGAATTCAAATGGGTGGTTTGTATGGGAGGTACCCCCCATCATCAGTCCTTATCACAGCTTCCAAATCTAATATAGAAAAGTTATTCCTCTTCCAAAAAAATTGTGACCTTTTAAATTTAATATAATATTTTATAATTTCTTCCGTACAAAGCACGCCCTGCTTCGCTAGTAATTTATAGACTTCTTTTTAAAAACAACGTACCGAACTTTCATTAAAAAGAATTTCACGATCTAAATGGATAAATTTTTGATTAGTCACTGCAATAATATCGCTGAGGCAAGGAGAATTGCGTTCTTTTAGGCATGGTGTTGATTGTAAATGTGTAAAAATAAAGGAAAACATTTTAGGTAATCCCCAAAAATAGTAAAAATAGAAGTTTACAAATTATTTATGTGCGCCATGTTTTCTTTTTTTTTTTTTTTTTTTGTTTTCTGTACGGGGATACAAAGGCTTTAGCAACAATAAAATAAAAATTTACTTTGAAAATCCAAAATAAATATGAATAAATGGAAAGTGTAATAACCAAACTTATTTCCAATCATTTAAAGATAAAGTTGTGTACATCTATCTATATCTCATGAAAATTGTGATACCCTATCATGGATTTTATTATGTTAAATGGGACAGAACTGCAATACAAGTAGAACGAAAATATTAAAAGACGAGTTCGATTGTAATAGTTTCGTTTTTTGTTGTAGCGCATTGTTTTGCTTTCGAAATGATTTATATCATGCGACAAGCTTCAGTTTATCATCATGCTCCAATCAAATTGGTTTAATAACGCAATACTGATCTGCATGGCATGTTACTCAATTGACGCTAACGCTGCACGCCGTTATGGTTTTGAAGATCGCATAGTGGGCGGTATGGAAACAACGATAGCACAAGTGCCATATCTCATAAATTTACGTCTTCAAGAACGTTTTATTTGTGGTGGTTCACTGCTTACATCGAATTGTGTCCTTACAGCTGCCCATTGTGTCCACGGTACATCGCCTAGTGCTTTAAGCATCCATGCAGGCGCCAGTAAATTGAGTGAAACTGCACCAATAATGCGCTCTGTTGCCGCACACTATTCATCGCCATTCTTTTCATTTGAAACGCTTGATATGGATGTAGCTATATTGCGTTTAAATGAACCTATCAAAAGTGGTCCTGTGTCTACGATTAGCCTGTGCAATGGTACACCTGCAGACAATTCATATGTAAAGATCGCCGGTTGGGGTATAACGCGAGAGGATGCACGAGAACCAGCTGATCAAGTGCGTACAACAAATGTTCGTGTCGTACCGAAATGGGATTGCAGACGTAATTATCTTGGCAAGGCGAAGTTAACAACTACAATGTTTTGTGCTACAGTTCCGGGTTCGCGAGACTCATGCTCTGGTGATTCTGGGGGCCCGGTCGTGCAGAATGGACAGGTTTGTGGAATTGTCTCGTGGGGTCTTGGTTGTGCCCGGGCATTGGGAACAATGATGCTGATGATGATTTCTTGAAATAACAGTTTGAATTGAGTAGATAGGTAAATTTCTTGAATTCTTGTTACATTCATTTGCCTCCATACCCTTAACTGCTGAAACTGAAAACCTGTATATAGAGTCAATTATTTCCATACAAATGTGTTCAAATTTTTTTACTCAGACATAATATCCGATTTCGTCGGGATGATTTTGAAGACACAAATTCATTATATACTCTATAAATGGAATCGAACTCGACAAGTTTTCACTGTTAGCTGTTACCATATGTCGGGCTTTGGCTGCATCTTCGATTCCGCACTAATACTGTTTCTTCTTACATAAGAAACCTTTTTTAAGAAATTTACAGCTGCAGCACCCAAAACACAAAACTTCTAAATCCCTAATGCTTCTATTATTTGCTTATGTTGCACCCTTCTAGTGGTCCAATTCGGGTGATTCCAACAGTTAAAAAAAAAAACTTCGTGCAAAATTTCAGCTCTCTAGCTTAAAAACTGGGGAACAAGTTTGCATCCATACAGACGGACATAGCTAAATCAACTCGTCTCGTCGAGCTGATCAAGAATATATACTTTGTGGGGTCTCGGATGTCACCATCAGTGTGTTACAAACTTTACGACATACTTATAATCGGCTACACGCCAAAAACCAGACCCAGAATTGTTGTTTACGTTTCTAACTCTGTTTCAGTTTTATGTGGCAATAGGTCTTACGATATGTTATGTGGCTGACCTGCACATTTGTATACATATTTGCTTTAGATTTGGGATTTCGCTAAGCTGAACCATTTTTGACAAATGTTATCGCGAGCAATCATAATACATATCATTATGTGATACTATTCTAATTTTGTTATTTACCTCTTACAATGCAAATATAAACATATTTTTTGCTTGTAAAAAATTTCTACAATTTAAGATATGATAGTCTTGTTTTTAACATTTGTATAAATATTATTATTTCCCACAAATATATTCGGATTACTCGCATAGCAACACTTCTTAGGATACACAATTTCTCAAATTTGTAATTCAAACAAAAAAAAAAAAAAAAAAAAAAAATTTATCTTTAATTACAAGAAATGTTTCAGTTCTCTTAAACTCATAGATTTTAAATTAAGTAAACAAATGTTAGTGATTTGTTTAATAGAACAAATCAAACAAAAGTTTTTTCTATAAAAGAATCTGAGAATTACGAAACGATGAATATTTAAAACCGGAAACGTATTTCAAAATGTTGTTCGAAAATTTTTCTAATTTGTGTTAAATCAATTTTATTCCTTGCTTTGCAAAAGAAGCACACTGCTCGTGCCGAAGAAAGGGAACCGCGTATAATTGGAGGTAGAATTTCTTCAATTACACATGTGAAATATCTAGTGCAGGTCCTACATAATGATGAACTATGTGGTGGTTCGCTTGTGAAACCCCGATGGGTTATCACAGCCGCGCATTGTGTTCTTGGTGTTAATAAGCGCGACATACACGTCTACGGGGGAGCTTCAGATATAGTCGGTCCATTTAGTATATTTCGCGAAGTGGATGTTATGTCCGTGAATTCGGTGTTTAATAGAAAAACACTAAACATGGACGTGGCTGCTTTGAGATTAAAGCGTCCAATGGTTGGAAATAATGTTGAAACAATTGAGTTGGCTACAAGGCTTGTGCCACCACATGCTCTCGTCGAAGTTTCTGGCTGGGGACTGACCAAGCCGTATGCTGATGAGCCCCCCCATGAGAGTGCACACAGTATTAGTTCCAGCATGGTCAAATTTAGTTAAGAAGTTAAGAAATACAAATACGTTATTATTATTATTCAGAGATTCAGAAATGATGTTTGCGGCTTTTTCCAAGCATAAAATCATTAATTAAATAATTTTCAATTGAAATAATAGCAAGAGCTGAAAGCAATAGATTCCGCAGATATGTTTTAAAAATGTATAACACCCTAAAAACTTCTTTCTGTTACAGGTGTCGTGGTTATAACTGTCTCAGGGCTACTTCAAGAGTACACTTAGTACCGAAGTAATGTCATCGTTAACTTCATATACATGGATAAACATATTCAGTTCTTCATATAATTTATGTCCTGTTACAGATAATTGCAAATTATTGCATTGTTTCAAAAGTTAAGAGTTAGACATTTCCTTTATATTTGTTTGCTATACATGAAACCAAATATGCTCTCAAGGTGCTTAAGTGCGCGCACATTGTCGACTATGACATCAAAATAGTACATTTTGAAAAGATGTTCCGCAGATAATGCGTGAGATCCGTCTACCCCTTCGTTATCAAAATTTCTTCTGACACGTTTACATCTCACGACTGAAGTTAGTTTCAATATCATTTTCATCCTCCATTCCTCTCGCTATTACCAAGGAAGACTGGAAACCGTTTTCACGATAGTTATAAAGTCATCTTGTAAATGCGTCTAGGTGTTGCATAACATCTAAATGCATTTTTTTCACTCTGCCATATCTTAATCAGGACATTTACCTTATTAAGATTCGTATTTAGTTATTTCATTTTCTACAGAGTGGTATACACTATCCAACGAGGAATACGTCATATTTTCTACTGTTGTAAATCCTTGAAAGCATCGCATATATCGCTCAATTGATATTTAACGGTCTTCCCCGATTCTACACTGTAACAAACAAAAAAAAAAAAAAAAAATTTGGGTCAACACAAGGCGATGCTGCATCTTTTAAGATCAGATTCCAACTATGATTTCCACAGGGCACAAAATAAGCAAATGGATTAATTTCAAGTATAACTTTCTGGACACCTCTTTTTGATCTACGCATATTGGCTCCAACCTTGTTCTCTGCAGTTTTGCAATGGTATACCCAGAAGTTCTAGCTCTATAAAAATGTAATTAACAATGGCTAAAAATCTAAGAAAATGTTCTTCGATGTTTGCTGTATTTGTATCAACAAATCTTACCTATAATATTTACAGCTGTTCAACACTTTGAGTGCAATCAAGCATAATCGAATAATATTTATTTTTTACCGTCTCCAAAATAAACAATAATTGTAAATTGAATAGAATAAGTTGAAGACAGAAAAATACGCAATTATATTTTAGGGTTCCGGAGCCAAAGGGTACCAAACGGAACCCTATTGCAGAGACTTCGTTGTCCGTCCGTCCTCGGGTCATATCTCTTAAACCGCAATAGCTAGAGATTTGAAATTTTCACAGAATGTGTAGTTCTATCCGGGCATCAGCAACGATTAAAAAAGTAAAATATCTTCAAAAACTTAAAGGGATCCCCATACAAGAAACATTTTGGTTTGTATGGAAGCTATACGATCCAGTAATCCCAGGAACTTGAAATTTGGATGGTTGGTGGCTATACATCAGAAACTTATGTTGTAGGAATTTCAGTTTGATCGGAATACTATGTTGTTATTAGAAAAACTTTTTTTGTTTTTTGGACTATTGAACTGAAATTTAGACACTATAAGTTTCTGATATATGCGCGGTACATTTCTTGGAATCAAATCAAATCGGACCACTACGAGGAGTACCTCCCATACAAACCCAAATCTGGTACGGAACTCTCCGTGTACCAGTCTGACTCGCACACTTCTTTTAAATTGGAGTACATTTTTTTTTTAGAATATTTCTTTTTTGAAGTCAGCTTTCTATTTTGTAAACGCTTTTCTTTTTTTTTTATCGATTTTTAGTGAATCAAGTTCGATAACTGTCGAGTTCTACAAGAATATGAATAGGAGAATATATGTACATATGGTTGTATATTCTTTTTTAAAATGCTTTGACATTACGTGAAGGCATAGCGTATGCAATAGTCGATACGTCAGCTTACCCAACTAAATCGCATTTCTTTTCTACAAGTTGGAGATATTTTTAAGCAATTAATGTCTGACTCTGTGGACTTTAGCACAAGCTTTTCTTTATTCCAAAAAACGGAGTTGTTTTGTATGTACCTTACATAAATTAGACGGGGAATTTGATTTTAAAAAGAACTCATAATTGAAATTGATATGTTTAGTTCAGGCGATATGATAACTATTTATTTGAACTAAGTACTGCAAATCATATATTCGTCAATATTAGCAATTGTTAATTCCTATTAATTCGAGCTACCTACATATGCGTGTGGAGATTTCAAAACGTTTAAAAGGGTTCGCAGCAACGTTAAAGATTATCAGTTGTCTGGCAGATATCAAATTGACTGAAATGTTATACTCGACTCTTTTAAAAAGTTGTTTAATAAAGGCAATCCTAGTTGTCCTTTTGGTGCAAAATTCTAATGTTGTGGGAAGAAAAGCAATTATTGGTGGCACAATTTCCGATATAAGCGAGCAGAAGTATATAGTTCAAGTAACAGCTGGTTATCTTTTCTGTGGTGGTTCGTTAATTGATCCCAACTGGGTGCTGACTGCTGCGCATTGTGTAGCTGAATTTAATACTTCTGATGTTAATGTTATCGCTGGTACCACATACGCATATGATGCTACTGGCGGTACAACAAGAAAAGTATCACAAATCTTTGTGGCACCTGAATACAACAAAACAACTATAAATATGGACGCAGCACTATTGAAACTTAGTTCACCATTGACGGGTACCAATATAGAAACTATCTCACGTGGTCCTACTGTACCAGAGGGTTCGAAAATACGGGTTTCTGGCTGGGGGCTTACCGAAGAAAATGGCACGGGGCCATCTCGAGAAGTGCGAAACGTTGAGGTCACTGTCAAAGAACGTAGTGAGTGCTTTAAAGCCTATGGTTCAATAACCAACTACATGTTTTGTGCCTCCGATCCTGGGAAGAATTCTTGCAGTGGGGACTCTGGTAGTCCAGCAGTGTTTGATAACAAACTGGTGGGTATTGTCTCATTTGGAATGGCTGGTTGTGTAAACCCAGATTTTCCTGGTGTTTACGTCAGTGTAGGAAGCATTGAACCTTGGGTGCAGGAAATATTGAGTGCGAATTAATCCATTATTTTATGAGAAACGAGTACAAGATGTCAAGACATTGCATGTTTGCCTTACAAATTTATTCTCTTCCTTTTAAAATGTTTAACAAAAATAAAGATTTCATTTCTTAAAACTATATTTCTGTTATTTTAAATACATAGAAGATTTATAATAAGTATATATTTTTGATAGAGAAAATATTTCTAAAATCGTCATCGTCACGACGTTCACAGATTTTCCTAACATAGTCAATGTGAGCGGCAGTTTTTCGTGGCATTGTGTGCGTGAGGATATTTTTTGTGTGCTGTAAAGGAGGATCATTTATATTGATCGTGAATTGAGTATTCAATCTGTCAATTGATCCTAGAAAAACAAGTATCTATTGTGTTGTATTGTTTATAATTGTTGCTAAGAGTGCTGATAGATATGATAACAGAAAATTTTTCATAATTATGGGAACTTTACGATCCAGTAAACGTAGGGTCTTGAAATCTTCACAGTTGTACAGGTCACATTTCAGTTTCATAACACAAAAAACAAAAAGTTTTTCTAATAAAAACTTAAATTTGGGTTTGGGTTTGTATGGGAACTATGCGGTCTTGAAATTTAAACTTATAGTGTCAAAGTTTCAGTTCGTTAGGACAAAAAACAAAAAAGTTTTTCTAATAAGGACATGAATTCAAATGGGTGGTTTGTATGGGAGGTACCCCATCATCAGTCCTTATCACAGCTTCCAAATCTAATATAGAAAAGTTATTCCTCTTCCAAAAAAATTGTGACCTTTTAAATTTAATATAATATTTTATAATTTCTTCCGTACAAAGCACGCCCTGCTTCGCTAGTAATTTATAGACTTCTTTTTAAAAACAACGTACCGAACTTTCATTAAAAAGAATTTCACGATCTAAATGGATAAATTTTTGATTAGTCACTGCAATAATATCGCTGAGGCAAGGAGAATTGCGTTCTTTGATGTAAATGAATAAAGGAAAACATTTTAGGTAATCCCCAAAAATAGTAAAAATAGAAGTTTACAAATTATTTATGTGCGCCATGTTTTCTTTTTTTTTTTTTTTTTGTTTTCTGTACGGGGATACAAAGGCTTTAGCAACAATAAAATAAAAATTTACTTTGAAAATCCAAAATAAATATGAATAAATGGAAAGTGTAATAACCAAACTTATTTCCAATCATTTAAAGATAAAGTTGTGTACATCTATCTATATCTCATGAAAATTGTGATACCCTATCATGGATTTTATTATGTTAAATGGGACAGAACTGCAATACAAGTAGAACGAAAATATTAAAAGACGAGTTCGATTGTAATAGTTTCGTTTTTTGTTGTAGCGCATTGTTTTGCTTTCGAAATGATTTATATCATGCGACAAGCTTCAGTTTATCATCATGCTCCAATCAAATTGGTTTAATAACGCAATACTGATCTGCATGGCATGTTACTCAATTGACGCTAACGCTGCACGCCGTTATGGTTTTGAAGATCGCATAGTGGGCGGTATGGAAACAACGATAGCACAAGTGCCATATCTCATAAATTTACGTCTTCAAGAACGTTTTATTTGTGGTGGTTCACTGCTTACATCGAATTGTGTCCTTACAGCTGCCCATTGTGTCCACGGTACATCGCCTAGTGCTTTAAGCATCCATGCAGGCGCCAGTAAATTGAGTGAAACTGCACCAATAATGCGCTCTGTTGCCGCACACTATTCATCGCCATTCTTTTCATTTGAAACGCTTGATATGGATGTAGCTATATTGCGTTTAAATGAACCTATCAAAAGTGGTCCTGTGTCTACGATTAGCCTGTGCAATGGTACACCTGCAGACAATTCATATGTAAAGATCGCCGGTTGGGGTATAACGCGAGAGGATGCACGAGAACCAGCTGATCAAGTGCGTACAACAAATGTTCGTGTCGTACCGAAATGGGATTGCAGACGTAATTATCTTGGCAAGGCGAAGTTAACAACTACAATGTTTTGTGCTACAGTTCCGGGTTCGCGAGACTCATGCTCTGGTGATTCTGGGGGCCCGGTCGTGCAGAATGGACAGGTTTGTGGAATTGTCTCGTGGGGTTTTGGTTGTGCCCGGGCAGAGTATCCCGGAGTATACACCAATGTGGCAAGTTTGCGTGTAAAAGGATTTATACAGAAAGTTGTACGTGAAAATTGCGTTGCTTAGATTGATTGCTAATTGCATTTATATTGTCTCCAGAAGTTTCTAATATAAATATGAAACTTTTAAATGTCTAATTTCATTATAGCGCCAACACAGTCTGTATTAATTAAAATACACGTATTAAAAATTTATTATTGGGAACAATGATGCTGATGATGATTTCTTGAAATAACAGTTTGAATTGAATAGATAGGTAAATTTCTTGAATTCTTGTTACATTCATTTGCCTCCATACCCTTAACTGCTGATACTGAAAACCTGTATATAGAGTCAATTATTTCCATACAAATGTGTTCAAATTTTTTTACTCAGACATAATATCCGATTTCGTCGGGATGATTTTGAAGACACAAATTCATTATATACTCTATAAATGGAATCGAACTCGACAAGTTTTCACTGTTAGCTGTTACCATATGTCGGGCTTTGGCTGCATCTTCGATTCCGCACTAATACTGTTTCTTCTTACATAAGAAACCTTTTTTAAGAAATTTACAGCTGCAGCACCCAAAACACAAAACTTCTAAATCCCTAATGCTTCTATTATTTGCTTATGTTGCACCCTTCTAGTGGTCCAATTCGGGTGATTCCAACAGTTAAAAAAAAAAACTTCGTGCAAAATTTCAGCTCTCTAGCTTAAAAACTGGGGAACAAGTTTGCATCCATACAGACGGACATAGCTAAATCAACTCGTCTCGTCGAGCTGATCAAGAATATATACTTTGTGGGGTCTCGGATGTCACCATCAGTGTGTTACAAACTTTACGACATACTTATAATCGGCTACACGCCAAAAACCAGACCCAGAATTGTTGTTTACGTTTCTAACTCTGTTTCAGTTTTATGTGGCAATAGGTCTTACGATATGTTATGTGGCTGACCTGCACATTTGTATACATATTTGCTTTAGATTTGGGATTTCGCTAAGCTGAACCATTTTTGACAATTGTTATCGCGAGCAATCATAATACATATCATTATGTGATACTATTCTAATTTTGTTATTTACCTCTTACAATGCAAATATAAACATATTTTTTGCTTGTAAAAAATTTCTACAATTTAAGATATGATAGTCTTGTTTTTAACATTTGTAAAAATATTATTATTTCCCACAAATATATTCGGATTACTCGCATAGCAACACTTCTTAGGATACACAATTTCTCAAATTTGTAATTCAAACAAAAAACAAAAAAAAAAAAAAAAAAACAAAAAAAATTTATCTTTAATTACAAGAAATGTTTCAGTTCTCTTAAACTCATAGATTTTAAATTAAGTAAACAAATGTTAGTGATTTGTTTAATAGAACAAATCAAACAAAAGTTTTTTCTATAAAAGAATCTGAGAATTACGAAACGATGAATATTTAAAACCGGAAACGTATTTCAAAATGTTGTTCGAAAAAGTTTTTCTAATTTGTGTTAAATCAATTTTATTCCTTGCTTTGCAAAAGAAGCACACTGCTCGTGCCGAAGAAAGGGAACCGCGTATAATTGGAGGTAGAATTTCTTCAATTACACATGTGAAATATCTAGTGCAGGTCCTACATAATGATGAACTATGTGGTGGTTCGCTTGTGAAACCCCGATGGGTTATCACAGCCGCGCATTGTGTTCTTGGTGTTAATAAGCGCGACATACACGTCTACGGGGGAGCTTCAGATATAGTCGGTCCATTTAGTATATTTCGCGAAGTGGATTTTATGTCCGTGAATCCGGTGTTTAATAGAAAAACACTAAACATGGACGTGGCTGCTTTGAGATTAAAGCGTCCAATGGTTGGAAATAATGTTGAAACAATTGAGTTGGCTACAAGGCTTGTGCCACCACATGCTCTCGTCGAAGTTTCTGGCTGGGGACTGACCAAGCCGTATGCTGATGAGCCCCCCCTGAGAGTGCACACAGTATTAGTTCCAGCATGGTCAAATTTAGCATGTCAAAGAATCTATAATGGGATACAACGTATTACGATATCTATGATGTGTGCATCAAAGCCGCGTGTTGGTGATTCCTGCTCAGGTGATTCAGGTGGACCGCTTGTCTATAAAGGTGAACTAGCGGGCATTGTTTCATGGGGTCTGGATTGCGCTAGCAAGTACCCGGGTGTCTATACTATTGTGCCAGTCATAAGAGATTGGTTTCTGAGCACGGTTCGCAATAATTCATAGTTTAAGCACACAAAAACTTAAATAGAGTAATTTATTAAATATTGAATTTACTTTCGTTCCCATACTGATAGAATTGAATCAAAAAATGTTTACTTAGTATTTAAGTTTATCCAATCAATTCCACTCCTTTACAAATTGTTTTTAGGTTCTTCAAAGATTAAAGCAAAGTTATCCTTAACTTTGTTCATTAAAAGAAATACTAAGATATAAGAAACGTTAACGATCAAGTAAAGAAGGTCATCAAAATATTTATCCTTCATGATGCGCTGTAATTTTGCAAATCTAATGATTCTATTGTTAATTCAAAACCATTAGTAAACAATGCACTATTAATTCCAGATTTCATTTGCTCGTGGCAAATTAATTGATTTGGCTTTGATTCGTTTTATTTATGTAATTTGTCTCTATCCGCTTGCCGCCAACTTTTGTCTACCATTCGAAGCAGAATGATAATCAGATAAATCAACAAATTATTTAACATTTTTGCTGTAATAATAATTATTTCCGTAATAGAATGAGCGAATGTATAAAACTTCAAGCATTTGTGTAAACACGCTTGAGTAAACACAAGCACCGCCGGAACTAACCAAAGCCAAAGCTGCGGATACGTTTGAACCGCGTTCGTTCCACAATATTGGCACAACTGTTCTGGCTAAATAAAGCGTGGATATATAGATGTACACATAAATATATGTCAACAAATGCCACTAAATATTTATAATGTTACGATTTGTGTAGTCTTACTCATCGTTTACTCGCCTTCTAGTTACGCCGCCGCTGTCAGTAGTTCAGCCAGTGGCCGCATAGTTGGCGGTACAACTACAGAAATTAGTAGTGTACCTTACTTGGTTAATCTACGGCACAATGATGCATTTATTTGTGGCGGAAGTTTAGCATCAAGCACGCACGTTGTTACAGCAGCACATTGCGTCAAAGGATTGGGTGCCAGCACATTGAAGGTGGTCGGTGGAGCAACACATCTCAATGATGCAGGTGTACGACGTAGCGTATTGAAAATATTCACACCAAAAAACTATAACACTCGTACTTTGCATTCAGATGTGGCTGTCTTAAAGCTAACGAGCGCAATGACAGGCGCAAATATTGCCACGATACCCTTATGCTCTGCTACAAGTTGGAAAGTGGGGGACTTGATAAAAGTCTCCGGCTGGGGTCAGACCACAGACCGAGCTGGTTCTGGACCTTCGATTCGTGTACGTAGCGTTGAGGTGAAGCTTGTCGCACGTACGAATTGTGCACGTCAATATCATGGACAAGGCACCATAACGAGCAGCATGTTCTGTGCTTCAATACCTGGACAAAAAGATGCATGCGATGGTGATTCGGGCGGACCTGCCGTTTATAAAAACCAATTGTGTGGCATTGTGTCATGGGGAGTTGGCTGTGCACGGCGCAACTATCCTGGCGTGTATACGAGTATTAAGACTGTTAGATCTTTCATAGATACCGCAATGAAAATGTGACATAAAAATATGAAGAACTCGATGAAAGATTAAGAAAAAATTGAAATAACTTACCGTTGTTACGTAAGGGCGGGGGTACGCTCACGAAGAGTATAACATTTTCCAGGTAGACATTGTGTGGGTTCGTTATGGTTGTGACAACGGAAAAGTATTCATTCGCTAGCATCGTTGTATCATTATCAATGTTCGTTTGCGTGTGCAAATGGAATCTGTAAAGAAATAATAAAAATAATGATAATTTACATTTAGAAAAAATGATGATGATGATGATAACTTACGTGGGTGATATATAGCAGATTGGATTGAGATGCATGTTATCGTCGAGGTCTCGGCGTCGGGTATGATGACGAAATGGTTGTCGTGTATATTTAGCTGAATTCGTTAAAAACGCACCAATTTTCTCTGTGCCCATTTGCACTTCCATGCGTACAATGCTTAGTTGTGTATTTTCATGGAATTGTTGAGCATCAGTACAACAGAGCAGTTGGTAATAGCAGCCCGGTTCTATGCGGATATTGGACTCAATGGGTATGTATTGCTGTGGGCCACTGGCCGTGTTTTGATGGTATTCACGTAGCTCGAGTAAATTTGAAAAACTTAGGTATTTGTTTGCTTCTAATTTGTAGTTATTTATGCCATCAGTAATAATAACATTAAAATTGCTCAAACGCAGAAGAACATCCGTGATTACACTGTAGTTAAGTGTATTAAAAAAAGTACAGAGTTTTGCTTGAGTATTGCATTTTGCATTGTGCATACATACCGTGCTATAAGATACACCTCAATTGTTTCGTTATTATAAAGTTCAACCTTCTTGAATGATGCAGTCATATCGAAAATATCTTGTACTTTATCTAAATCAATTAGTATCGGTGATTTAACAACTTTCAAGGCATTGTTCCACATCTGATGAATATTGGCTGCACTTTGACCATGGGGTATGGGTGGCAAACCCTAATCAATTAATATTTTTTGAAATTGAATTAGTTACCATTGTTTTGCTCATGGTGCTCACTTACTTTAAACACTTGCCAAAGATTCTCAAGCACCAATATGCGTTCCTTTTGCTCGCTATGATGATTCAGGGAAAGCGCTTCAATGCTGCAACCAACAAAATCGGTGACTGAAGCTGTGAGCAAAGCGCAACGTAAAGTATTCAGTAAAACCTCTGTGAAGATCCTGGACCATTTCTCTTGGCGATATTCAGGTAGCATCAGTGAATAAAGACTAAAGAAATATGTACAAAATTTAATATAGTTTGCTGTGACTTCAAACAGTTGCATGGCACCTACGTTAAAGCTTTTGCATGATCACCACTCTTCTGATATTCTTTGGCCATATCAATTGCTAACTTCTTGCGAAACCGAAGGCATTTGTAGATTTTATATTGAGCCATTGCTTGGCTTAAAAGTGTAATTATTGTTGCAGAATGATTGAAAGTTCTTTCCAGTTCACATAGTTGAACGTTGACTTGTTGTTCTGCTGCTGGATCACCAGTTTTCACTGTACGTATCCCAAAAAATTCACTGTACAAAGATGTGGCAGTGCTCTGTAGACTCGTTTCTGTCGCAGAAACCTCGAGGGGCAAGTTAAAAGTTGCTGGTTGGAAAAACAATTAGGAATTTGCACATCAAAATGTACACATTCATTAGAAAGACTTACCACATGCTTCTTGGCATGCCTCGCGTCGCTTTGCCGTGTACTCGGCGGACTTATAATAATAAATACCAGGATGCTGTGTTTGCAGTGCAGGCAAACCATTCTTGATTGCTTCACAAAACAACTCGGCGAATGTCGAGTGCCTGAAAATGGTAAGTATGCGTAGCTTATGAGTTGGACATGGTAAGGATTGTGATAAACTTACTGTGTGCTCAGCCAAGCATAATGTTCGAATGCGAGATCCTTGAAACCGGTTCGATTTTTAAATTTTTCAATGTGACTTAAATAATGATTGATAGCATCCCGTGGCACTTTAAGCTTAAACATTAAACGACAAATTTTGTAATTGAGAAATCCAGAGATTGTTTTTATTTCCAGACAATTGGCGTCATTGATTCGGATCTCATCGAGACTTGCATACGCTTGAGTATAATGTCTTTATTGCATTGTCACAAAAGATAAATAAAAATATGAAAAAAAATCTGTTGAAGCCATAAGCGGATAAACTTACTTTAAGGCAGTGCTAAAATCCTGGCGTATTTCGGCAACGAAACCCAACTTAAATTGATGCCTGATCTTCAGCGTCGTGTGTGCCGCTGTCAATTGATCGCGATGTGTTCGTATGCGTTTCGACATAAGCGCATAGTAGGACTGCGACATATCTAGGAAGGCTGACTCCAAGCGCATTGTATAGCCCGCTAGATGCTCTGCATATGGTAATATAAACAACAATTTCCCATTTAAGCCACAAGCTGATGTCAGACTAGCAGCATGCTCAGCGGCATATAAATCCTCGCCCGATGGCAAAGGTGCCGCCTTTTGTAGTAATACCAGGCACAATCGTGTATTGCGTTCTTGCAACGCATTCCTTAAGCTTTGCATTGTTGCAACGCATTGCATTTGCTTTTCGGTCCAATGTGCATCCTTCCATTCCATGTCCTGGAAGAGCACCACTACCGATGGCAGCACATGCAAATGCTTCAGCATCCAATTGCGCTTGATAATTCCTTTCGGGTGATACCATTCGTATGAGGCACGTTTTGGTTTTGCCACCGGGTACTCATAGTTTGCTGGCAACAATTTGAACTGCACTGCAGGTCGGTCCGCCTTCCGATTGCTGCTGAAGGCATCCCAAATGGCTTTGTGTACACTGTTTTGGGCAACATCTAGGCCACAGAAACCGATCAACGGTTGAGGTGTCACGAGTAGCTCAGACGGTAGTGCTGTCGCATCAATCGACATAATTTGCTAAATAGTATTTTTTGGTGTTTGTGTTGTTGTTCCTTCAATGCCAGCAAAGTTGTATGCTTATCACTCACTCACTCGCTGGCTGCTGTGGGCGTTTGTTTAGCCAGAAGTTAAATAGGAAAGTTGGATTGTTTTCGCGATGTGAAGACTTATGCCTGCTGCATAGACGCCGTTGCCTGGATATAAGGATTCACGTTGAATTTTCAAAGTTCAAATGTTCCGGAAGATATTGGTAACACATTAAATTCAATTAAGTAATTTTATATGCGAAATTGTTAAAAATTGTAAATAAACTGGTCATGGGTGGTGTGTAAACGACTTAGGGCACCTCTACACGTCGAGTTCTTTGTTTTGTTTTAATATTTTTTCCCATTATCAGAATCAGCGTAAATAAAAAAATTGATAAGGGATTCCTTTGCATTAAGTCTTAATAAATTTAATTAAAATAAAAATATAATAAATTTTACTGAGTTTAGGTACCAAAAAGTTAACAAATGATAAATAAATACATTATAATAAAAAGAAAATTTGCTTTAATAAAATCGGGCTTCAGATGTGTATATGTTGTTCAAAGACAAAAAAGCCTTGAGCCTAAAAGGACCAAACCCGAAAAATTCATTTGTGTTTTCGGAGTAGTCATCATACAAAACAGATAATTTAAATTTAGGAATGTACAAATCTTCAAAACTAAATGGACAAAAAGGCAATGAAGAAATCATGTGAAGATTATCCCAGAGAATCGTGGTTTCCATACATTGTTCCATTTCCATAGCCAACTACAATTGGCATCATCATCAGTTTTTGAAATCAAAATAAAGTCAACTCGAATCGTTCGGTGGCTCGTTCAGCATCTCTTAGCATGTCTAATAATTGGTTTTATCATATTCTTTTTCTTCCAAATGAATTATACTTAATTTTAAGAAATAAAATAATTACACAAAATATCCTTTTTTCTATTATTGAGAAATCTATCAATTTAGTATATAATTTATTATAAGTTTCTTTTGATAAAAAATTTTAAAAATTAAAAATTTGCAAAATAATAAATGCAACTCTGCGTTTCATTTCACTTTGTTCTTATTTATATAAGTAGCGAGTGCCCTCGAAAAGTAGCGTGTACCCGTGAAAAATTGATGTAGTTGGCTACAAAGGCCGCACCAGATAAAGCGCCATCTAGACGTGAGAGTTGAGCGCAAAATACAATAATTTTGAATTCAAAAACCAATTGTAAATGGATTTAATCGAATTTAATTTAAATTGAAATTAAGAATTTAAATTTTATGTATTTTTAATTATAATATAAGCAAAGTATTGTATATTGTTATATTTTAATTGAAAAACTACAAAATTGGAATATTTCACTAATGAAAAATGTTTCACAAAGCCGCCATTTTTTCTAAAGTTCAAATTATAGTAGCGCAAGGATAATGGCAATACAAAGCGATACCCACAACACACAATAGTCCCTTGCCACCCTCAACTTTAATAACTACCCATGTTACATGTTCCGCAGGACACCCTGGATTTTTTTCTAATGCGCAAAAAACTAAATACTCGTAGATACATTTGCAAAGTACGAGCGATAAGGAGAGAAAGAGCGAGAGAGAGAGAGAGAGAGAGAGTGAGAGAGTGGCAGCATTAACAACAAGAAAGCGAAAGACAGAGAGAGAAAGATAGATAGTGTGGGTGAGGAAGGGAAAGTGGTAGGAAGGGCGAATGAGCAAGGAAGTGAACGAGAGAAAAATGGCGGTTTCCGGCAAAAAAATGTTGAAAAAATCCTGTGTATAGAATATTTCATACGAAAGAAAATTGTTTGAGTGTTTGTGTGTATGTGTGTGTGTGTGTGTGTGTGGGTAGGGTGATTTAAGTGGCACAGGGAAGTATGAATGTGAAAAATAACAAAAAATTGTGGGCAAAAAAAAATTGAGGAAAGAAGAAAGAAAAAAAAAAAATGAAATGAGCAAATAGCAAAACCAACCCCGTGGCAGTTTCATGGACAATGACGCACTGTGGCACAAATGAACGAACGGAGGAACACAAACAAATGGTGGGACAGATGGACACATGGACAGATGGAGGAAGAGACGGCGGAATCGAAGGACACATTGACAGACAATCGCAACAGCAAGTCAAGCACTGTAATTACCAATACAAATGCAACGAAGGAGAAATCACAATTTTCATTTTGTTCTCTTTTCCTTCGCTCTTCCTTTATGTAGGATTTCTTTTTCTTCCACTCAATATTTTTTTTTTTTTTTGTTAATTTTCAACCATTTCTTTTTTTCTTTTGATTTCTTTTTTGTTTTGTTTTGTTGCTTTCTGTGGCCATTGAAGCATTGAAAAAAATGAACCCTTGTTACGTTAGAGCGGAATGCCACGTCTCCTCCCTCACCTAGGCTACTGATGATGATGATGATGATGATGATGATGATGATGATGATGAGGATGATGATATCAGGACGTTCATTCGTTCATTCATTCCGTCTTTCTTTCTTTCCTTGGAGCTACTTCTTTGCTAAGCTTTGCTAGATTGTAGCCCATTGCCTTTAGATTCTTTGTTGGCACTTTTAGAGGAATCCTCCGAATCCTCCGCACTCTGTTCCTGTCCTGAGCTCTTTAGTTGCTTGCTTTGCTTCATCTGAGTTCGCGTTTATAAATGAGCGTTTATTTGTTGTTCTAACGATGATGATAGAGGGCGGGGGGAGAAGGCAGCAGGGAGCAGGGAAGAGTGATTGCTGTGGTAGTGGGTGTGGCATGTGGGCAAGTATTCAATTAGTTGCCATTTCTTCAAACAACTTTTGCCATGCAGCAAACAAAAATGTATAAAAGGCATTCTTTTTTTGTATTGTATTGTAATATTTTCTTTCTGCTTTTGCTTCTTCTCGCTTTTTGAGGTTAGGGCCGAATGAGACTGAACTTTAAACTCGTTTGACGTTTGTGCTTTATTATTCTTTCTGTTTCATAATTATAAGTTCAAAAAATGCAAAACAAAAAAAAAAAAAAATATTATGATTTTCTGACTGCAGTTTCAGTGACTAAAGTAGTATTGTACCTTTGTTAACGTAGGCCCTCATGGCCCTCTACTGTCCTCCACTGTTCTCCACTCCATACAGCCACATTTCTATGCCTCTCAGCGACTTTCCTCTTAATGATTTCATTGCCAATTCTTACGTCAGCGAAACGTACTCGAAAAATCATGCAGGCAACCATAATGCAACCAGCCAACCAGGCCAGCCATTTATCCAATGGCAGGAAGCTTTTTGTTGCGGTGGCAGCGGCGGCCTATTCAATGCGCCATAACGTTCCGTTTTGCAATGCATCCGGCGGTGGCCTCCTCAAGTGGCATCAGCACTCATCGGTAGCAGTTTCTCTGAGGTTTTTATTTGTTATACAACTTCTCCACCTTCTCTACCTTCTCCATGCTTTGTTCGGTAGTTGGGATTTGGGTGTCAGGCATCGTCATTGGCATCTGCATAGGCATCAGAAGCCAGTTCTAGAGTCAGAGCGCAGTACATACCTATTATGCTGACATATCCCGTTTTTGCCAACCATTTTTCTTTATATGAATTTACTGTATTCATTAGCTACCATTTTGTTTGTGATGGATTGAAATGAAAAGCACGAGAAACAAACGAGAAAGCGGTGAGGAGGAGGAGGAGGGTTTGTGTTTTTATTCATAATTTTATAGTGTTCTAGAAATTTAAGAAATATTGTATTTAAAGGTAATTCCTACTGTCTACTCTGTGTTTCGCTTTTTAAGGAAAACGAATTCTTAAATTCTTTTGGAAAATGTGAGACATCAATAAATCAATTTGCAGACAACATCAACATCAACTTCAAACAGAATACAAACAACATTTGACATTTGCATTTTTATTGCCAAATAACAAAAACAACAAAAAAAAAAAAAAAAAAAATTAAGAAAGCGAAAAACAAAAGATCGGAAAGAAACTTTGCCAGAAGCTCAAAAAGAAAAAAACATCTGCTTCGATGTTCACATTCAGATAAAGTGAAGTGTCTTTTATTCTCTCGTTTTAGAATTCATTTAATCTTGGAAGAATTGGCACGTGTTTAGTTCTGTCGGTCGATTGACCACGAAATTGACCGACAAAGAAACTCTGCTTAGCTCAGCTCAACTCAACTTTTGGGTTCTCAATCAAGATGCGGCGTAAAAAACACATGTTTCAGGTCAAAAGGATGCTAAATGCGGCCGCCATTAATCTTAATTTAGATTTATGGCCATCATCAGTTATTTGCCGTTTGCTGTGTGTGTGTGTGTGTTTGTTTCGGTTTTTCTTGTTTGTGGTCAACATCATGATATATATTTTGCAGTGGGTCGTGGTTTAATGAGGTTTACTTATTTTAATTAGCGTCACTAATAAGTAGACTGTGGTTGTGAGGAACGAAATTGCTATAATATTTGTGCTTTCTTTGTTTTGCTAATAAGTAACAAGTTTCATTGAAATTAAAATCCAAATTGTGGGTGGGGGATTTATAAGATATTTATTTCTTTTGAAGGCTTAAAGATGCCCTTTTCGGCATAATTACATTTGGGTTTAGATACATTAAAAATATGGAATTATACAGAAAATTGATAAATGTTGGGTGGATCATGGTATCAACTACCATCAATACTGGATCTCAAATAACTCCTAGACACCTCAAATAAAGTTAGGCACCTAGTTCTATAAACTAATGTGTTACTTATTTAAATATCCTAGAAGCTGCATGTTGATGGGCTTTCATTAGCGAAGGTGAGTAAATCCAAAAAATATGAAAATTAAATATGATGAAAATCAAAATTTGACAATGTTATTATTATATTGGAGCTATTTAGGCAAATACAATATAGAATTGATACTTCTAAAATAGATGGTCAAGCAATAATACATTCTGTATTGTAGTGTTATATTGTTTCAATACAAATAAGTTATTTTAGACGAGCCCGCACAAGACAATGCGCCTTGGTTTTTGCGTCTCCACACTACTTTTCTGAATCATCATCGCATTTTGATTTTCATCACATTTCATTTCCTAATTTTTGGATTTACCTCCCTTCGCTAAAGAAGTTTTAAAAACTAACTTCCATACTTTGCTTATGAGGATGAGGCACACTACTTAATTTTTTTATGTGATGTAAATTATAAAAACAGCTCCACATTTGAGGTTCCCAATCCGCTTATAAATTTTTGAATCAGCACATTTAAGATTTCTCTTTTTATTTACCTAGTATTTTGGTTACTGTGAATGGAAAAAAACAGATTACAAAAGTTAAATCGAAATGAGAGAAGTTGAATCAATTGAAATTTAATACCAGAAATAATCCAATTAGAATAAAAATTGTGTATTTCATTTGAATAAAGAATATATGTGGAAAAAGGATTATAGAATACAATATAAGTAAGTATGACTATACTTAAATAAGTAAAGATGCATTGAGTGGACTTCATTGTTCGTGAATTGCAGATGATTTAAAATGTGTCAATGTGAAGGACAATGCCCACATGTGGTTGACCAACGTGCAATGACCTCGATTGCAGATACACAGATACAGATACACAAACACAAACACAAATACCTGTAGTAGTGGTAGTAGTGTGTGACATCTGCATTTCGTATGCAACACACAGAATTCTGAACAAAAACAAAAAAAGGAAGATAGGAAAAAGGGGCGCACGAATACTGGCAGAACAATCACAACCGAACGAACGAGTGAACGAACACAAATAGATGGACAGGAAATGCGAACATGTTCATATGTTTCTTTAAATGAAAAAAAAAAAAAAAAACGAAACAAGAATAAAAGGATCATATGATTACAACAGCGACACCGATACCGATACCGACACCGACACCGACACCTGTTATTGTGTATCTACAATAAAAACAACAATAACAAGGATAACAAATTTTCACATGTTACCATGCCGCGCACAATCAAAATAACATTGATGTTGGTCATGGTTTTCCCCCACGATTTTGTGGACACACATGTACGAGTGAGAACACTTTGTGCCTTGAATATGCTTCTTTCTGCCTTGTAGTCCATTTTTAAGCCTTTGCCTGTGTGTGTACATGACTGTAAAGTTTTAATTACTTAATTATAAACGCACACACTCCACTCACACTCACAAGCCCAAATATGTAAAGTGAAAGGAAGAAAGGAGGAATTATAATATATAAAAAAGGTCACGGTCACTTTTTGCCATTTGCAAGTTTACGCCGATGAAAACTGTCTGCCAAATCAGGAAAACTGGGTCGTTTCCTTGCCAACCAGACAGCCAGCCAGCCAACACAGCCAGCCAACACAGTCAGCAAAAGAAGCATAAGAAAAATGGGTTAAAATCTTAATGAGTTTTTCTTCTTTGCTGTTGCTAATTAAAAGCACAGTGACCTTTTTCCCTGCTAATGAAGTTGATGGTATAGAAGTGTCGATTGGTCGTTGGGTACTCCGCGGCAAAACACGGTCAAATGAACCGACCAAAGGACAGTCATTTACGTAACGTTATTAAGACAAAAAAAAAAAGGGACGAAACTCGTTCAAGTGTTGTTGTGCTCTAAAAAGGAAAAATTACCCAGACTATAATTAATTATCAAGTGTTTTTTATTGCCAAAGTGGTGAGAGCTTTAAGTGGTGTGAATGGGTATTAGAAGCAAATGGTGTTAGAGTGGCCAACTCACTTGAAATATGTTTATTTTATTAACATCGCCAGTGGACACAAACAGTGTTAGATTGTACTTGGGTAAGTATAAAGCTATAGGTAGTAACATACCTAGCATCTCATCGTAAAAGGTGTCCTTTTGAGCCGCTTAAGAGAATTACATAGCTTCGTCTGGGAGTTTGCCAAAGTGGTTGTTATTTGATAGTAATCGATCGTTGAATCGTCTGGGTATCCTTAAGAATGACATACAGATTCAAGTTTCTGTAGAAGGTTTAGTTCCTCAAATACAATTTCCCCAGCTCTATGTGCGGATATTAATATCGAAGTAAACTGAGCGCTTTGTCTTGAGAGAAATTTATTATTCTTGTTTAGCAGTCATTGCTTGAATGTAAATCTCAGACCTCTGAGAAAGGATGCCAGAATCCATGGAACGCTCTATCTTTTAACTTGTATTTCCAAAATTATTCTTTTGATTTATGAGATATTCTTATATTTTATTGACCGCTTTTATTGTTGTGTCATCATTCATCCTAGCTAAAAAACAAGGCATTCATTACTACTGTATACAATAGTAGCCTAATTTGTATCCTCCATAGCATAGGACTTACTTCCCTTCCCTGCTTCCCGTAACACAACTAATGCCAACTAAGTATAAAGAAGAAAATAAAAAAAAATCTTAAATGTCTGGCGACCACATGTCAAGGCTTGTACAGCGCCAGATTTAAATCAAATCCGACAAAGCCCAGCAGCAAACAATGCGCAATGTAGTAGAATTTTTAACCCTTTTTTTTTTGGATTGTCCTTCGCAACGCTTTTTGTATTTGTTGTTGTTGCTGCATACGAGAGTATGTTGTCGAGTGGACGGACAGCTGGACCAGTCAACGGTCGTTGACTAAAAAGGATGTTTGTCTGTTACTATCCCCTGTCCTTTTAGCGTAAGGTAAGGTCTATGTGCGCGCCAGTATCCCGTTGTTGTGTGCTAACTTTGAGGAACAAGTTGATGATGGTGATGATGATGATGATGATGATGATGATGATGATGATGATGATGATGATGATGATGGATGATTTTGATGGATTGCTGGTGATGGCGAGTTCTCTGGGATAGCATTTTGCATGCTGTGGTCCTGTAATTGCTTATTTAAGCGAGTGAGCGAACGAGCGTCCTTTTTTGGGATATTTACAAAAAATGAATTCATGGACGGAGGAGATTGAAAAAGCACACAAAACAAAGGAATTCCGTGTGTAATTATTGGCAATGCAAATGAAAAGGGATTTTTCTTTCCCTTTATGGTACTCGCACATAGAACGACGACCATCATACAACAATGTATGGTGAGCAGTGTCGATAGGGCAGATGTCCAGCGGATGTTTCTCCCTCTGTCAGTTGGAATGGAAGTTCATTTGTTGTGAGTCTATAAGATGAATAAATAAACGCGAAAGTATATTAATTTTTTTTTTTTTTTCATTTCATTGTGCTGGAAATTAGTTATTATATGTACAAACATTGTTGTTTTTGTTTGTTCCTTGTTCCCTTTCAGATTCATTAATCCTTTCATATCGGACGAGGATGTACCGACTGAAAAAAGTTATGCACGTACGAAGCATCTTTGTAACTCCTGTTTTTATTAACCACATGTATATTTTTATCTATTAAAAATGGTTAATCTATACCTTTATATCTAGGTATTTAGGCAAAAAGGGTATGCTGTACCATAACATGTTCGGCTGCTTTTTTGTCTATCTACCAACGCAACAGTTTCAATGGAACTTTAAAATTTGGAAATCAGCCTACTCTGCTCGTTTATGAGATCGAAAAATGCCAATCGTATAAAAAGATTAAATTTTCTAACTCAATCATTATATATCTAATCTCTCTCTAAAACATCAGTTTCAACTTTCGAGAAACAGTCACACGTCCAGACAGATGGGGGATGCGGGGATACATTGCTACTAGCAACATTCAGAGAGTTCAAGCGTGCCAAAACAAAGCACTAGACCGCATATCTGGAGCCCCTTGGCTTGTGCGTGAGAATGCCAACGGTGCGCGATGAAATACTCCAAGACAGCAATCGTCACCAACAGAGGCTGCAAAATCATCCAAGCAGCTTAGCGACAGCCCTCGCCCACGTTGTTAGGTGACGTCGACTGAAGAGGCTCTTCCCTAATAATCTTCTAAGCAGAATGTTACCGTCTACAGATAATTATATACTGCGATATAATGGCCCCATGTCAGAAATCTATATAAATATTTATGAAATGCTTGTGTGTTCTATTTGGGAAAGATATTTTGAAAGAATTGAAAGTAAGAATCCTGCTTACCGCAATGCGTTGCCTTGATGGAATATCCCATTACGTTTTGTTAAAGCTATTGGGAGCCAAATATTAACTCACTGTGGATTTTTGAACTTGAATAGAATAGGTAGGTTATTTTGATGGCATATAAAAATGAAAAGAGTAAAATGTTTCGATATGATTGCATCCACACAGACCTGCTGGAACTCCTTCAATACAAAGATTTAATTGATAAATGGACTTTTTTATACACTTTCATTCTTTGTTTCAGTGTTTCTCTAATTGTAAACAACATAGATTTGCCGCGGATTAAAAGAATTTTTCTTTTGGTGTCGTATAATTGTGGTAAGCAGTACAGCTTTACTTAAGAAGTCCTTCAACTTTGGAAAAGGATGCTGGTTGATGGTGCCAATTTTGTGTTTATTAGAAATAAGATTATAATTACAAATTATAACCAAGTTTAATATGAGGCCTTCTGCTCAGGGGAAAGTTAAGAAGGAAAGGAGTCAATTAGAAAAGTGCAGGACCAGACTTGCCTAGAGCGGGACTCAAACAAAGACTCTTGCGATGTCAGCCCAGCGTACTAACCTCTGAGCCAACGATCCAGTATATTATTATTAGAATCTTAGTTTTAATGAATAGATAAATATAATTGCAGTTTTGGCCGCAGCCATACCATTTTTAGCATGCATTTGACAAACTTCTCGAGAGATTTCAACTAGTCAGGCAATTTTTGCATTCATGAAGTAGATCTAGACAGATGAAAAAGAATTTTATTTTGAAAACGATTCTCTTATTGGAGCCCAACAGCTCCAAAGAATTCGTTGTATTAGTTCTGTTTTTGTCATGATGTAAGCTAATGCTAATATATAGTGCCTTTTAATATGTTAGCCATGTTTTTATCAGCATCTCTAGATGTTGTTTAATAGATAATATTATCGAAAAATATGATGACTAATGTAAATGACTGATTCCAACATATGTACCGCGCCTATAACAAAAACTTATAGTGTCTAAATTTCAGTTCAATAGTTCAAGAAACAAAAACAAAGATTTTGGAATAAGAACCTGTCTTTTAATGATGTGGTTGTATGGGAGGTAAACTCCCTAGTGATCCGATCAAACTGAAATTTTGATGGTATAAGTTTCTGATGAATAGCCACCAACCACCCAAGATCATGGGATTACTGGATCGTATAGCTGCCATACAAACCAAGATGATTCTAAATAGTATGGGGACCCCATTAAATTTTCGAAAATAGTTTAGTTTTAGTACTTTGGTGCTGATGCCCGGATAGAACTAGACATTCTGTGAAAATTTCAAATCTCTAGCTATTATGGTTCATGAGATATGACACGTGGACGGACGGACACCGAAGTCTCTGCAATAGGGTTCCGTTTGGTACCCTTAGGGTCCGGAACCCTAAAAAGTAATTTTCTCAGAAATTTTTAGCCATGGAATTTTTTTGCTATTTTTTTTTTATTCTAGTACTTTATAACTTCCGTGATGTAACTACTAATATAACGGTAACCTAACCGGTAACGGTAGAATGTATTGGTAATCAGTAATCACTTTTTATTATTTTAAATTCTTCAACTGTAATTGACATAGAGGAAATTGTAACAATAGGATATACTTACTCGTATCTCAACTTCGCATCCTAGAAACAGTTGTTGGTTTTTCTTTTTCTTATTTGACACCATTTCAATTTTAGTGCCATGGTGATTATCGCTCGCTGTTAGAGTGTAACAGCGTCAGCCCGTAATGCGCATATATGAACTAGATATAAAAAAAAAACATTCAGTATTGTTGCCACCCCTCGGTCTTTCTATAAAGCGTTCTTATTGTTGTTGTTGTATTGTTGCTGTTTGTGTTGGCTCAGTTGTTTCTTTTGAAGCACTTATTAAAAAGCGCGTGAAAAAATCCAAATTTCATGTACAGCAAATAATTCAATTGTTAAAATGAGAGTCAAAAAATTAAAAGCAAAAAAAGCATAGAAAAAGCAAAAAAAAAATTTATAAAAAGGAAAAAAAAAATCATAGGAAGAGATGTGCTGATGGGTCGCTGTTGTCCTTATTATTCTTCTTCCTTACACGCACATAATTTCCGGGTTGTTATTTTATTAAAAATTCATCCTTCTTCAAATCACATGCTGACATATTCTTTTACTTGTTCACATTAAAAAACAAAAAAAAAAAAAAGGTTGCAGCTCACATTTTTTTTATATGAAATATTGTAATTTTCTAGTTAAAGTGTAACATTTTTTTTTTCGACTTTTGTGATGTTTCTTTTTTTTGTTTTTTATAACAAATTAAAAAGCACGCAGTTCATGCTCTATAAATTTTAATATAAATGGATAGAATTTTTTTTGGTAGTTTTTATGTTAAAAATATTCGATGCATTGTTACTGACAAGCTGTCGGATACGTTTTATGTTATAAATTTTGACTTTTTTGTTATTCCGTGGAGAGGAAAAAGAAACAAAACTGCAAATGGCGTTATCCGGATTTAAGTTTGAAGTACTATATCTATGTGTATAATTATGATAACATTAGAGTGGTGAATGTATAATATAAACATGATTCAATTAAAATTTCTTACATATGGACAAACAAATAGTTAAGTGTATAGAAACATCACTATATATGCATTTATCTATATAACATCTTTCAATGTATGTATGTATTTTGCCTTGTCTCCATTATATTAAGAATCGCAGAATTTCAGAAATCCTATCCTATGTACTTACAACAACAATTGTCTGCTTATGTTAAGTGACAATTATAAATCTATCAAAGTTCAGAAATTTGTTGTTCTTTTTATGATTTGAAGATAATAAAGGGTTATCAAACAGAGACTTGCCAAACTTTGTCACCAATTTTCAATTTTTGAAATATTGCTATTGAAAAGACTTTTGGAGTGAGTTTACATCTCTTTACAAAAGTAAAAAAACATATCGAGTCTTAACCACGAAAATAACTTAAGCGACTTTTTTTCGAAATGAACTTTTTGATGAGAAATATTTCTAAAATTACTACATCATCATCTGGTAAAATATTTTAGCGATAATCACTATAATTTCGGAGATAATTCTGATATAATATTGTTGTTTACGCATCAAGCCTTTGTAAAGAAAGGTAGAAAAATCACATTTCTTTAAAAATTTGGATTTTGTCGCTTACGATATTTTCGCGGTTAGGACTCGATATATTAGATATTAGAGTAGCGAAAACCTTTACATTTCAACTTGAAAATTGTGATTTTAATTTTTCGGAATTCTATTCCATTTAGGATTTGTCACTTAGAGCTGTGATTCTTAAACTTATGTATTCGACGGAACAACTGTTTGCGTCGTTTTTATAACTCAGTAATGTCACTGGCCAGTAATCATGGACACATACTGATCTATGTGTCTTATTTTGTTAACAAAAATGTTTATTGAGGGCTTCATTAACTTTGTAATTCATATTTTAAAATGCATTTTTTAAAACATAAAATTGAAACAAATCTATTTGTATTTTTGAAACTGTAAAGTTAATGTAATTTAATAGTTTCGAAAGCCCTCAGGACCCTTCACGAATTCGTTTACCTATTGTAAATATTTGTTTAATTGTTTTTTTATTTATTTTAATAGAAATGCAATCTATTTAGTTCCATTTAATTTTAATGACTTTATTGTATTGTATAATAAGTAATATTTTAAATTAATCGTTCTGAAGTTAAGTTTTTATAGAGCTTCACAATTTGCTTCTTGATAGTAAGGTAGTTGCTTAAGGCGTTTAATCCAAGCGCTGAGCTTCACATATATTGTTGAAATCGGCTATTATTAATTTATGTTGGATGATCTTTTAGGAAAGTCTCGGCAAAATTGTAAGCATCGATAAAGATATTGGCATTTTGCTTAGACACAAATGTCTCATTCTGCAACCATACCGGAAGTGTAACATTCAGTAATGTTTCCCGATTCGAAATGTAGACGTTGATCGACTACATCACATTTTCTTAGATACTTTGGATACAGTTCAGCGGTTCTGCCATACTTACTGACCATTACACTCCTATAACATTTGATGGGGACGAAACTAAATTCTCCTGCACTTGTTTTACTTGAATCGGAAATATCTTAGATTCTATTAACGTGAATGTGGGACAGATGGTATCCAAGGTACGGTTTTGTGCTTCATCAATACAATACAAGCTTGTTATTCTTGACAACAAAAAAATTAGCTATTTTATGGTTATAAGTAGAATATTATTAATTTTAGTCAATTTATCTTTCGTCTATTGATGGGAAAGTAATAAACCACAATACATTTTCACATTATTATGTTAATTTAAATAAATTCATATCTTCAGGTTCATCAAACTTGACATTAATTGATATCAATAATAATTTATTGTATGTCCTTCGTAGACCCATTTCAATTTGCATTTGATTATAACAGTGGCAGCTATTAGCATCAGCACCCCTTATTAATTTTTATGTACTTAATCATCATGGTTTTAAGCTACTCGTAGTATTTTTTGCAATCCAAACTAATATTGACAAATACATAAATGGGTTTTTAAAGCCGCCGCTGACAAGTCAATAAGGCAAAACAAAAAAGTCACACTTAAAAAATGGAAACAAAAAAAAAAAAAAAAATCTATCCTACCAGCCAACCTCAGACTGACAAATTCAAGTGCTGTGCAAATTTTACTATAACTTCCTAGGACATGTATAAAAAAAGGACCTAACAAAAAAGTAGTTAAGCCTATTAACCTTTTTTGCAGCAATTACTTTTGAAATCTTCTTCAACGCTTTGATGAATGATGAGCGGTGTCAGTCAGGGTCACACACTAATTTTTTATTGTCGCTATTATTTTCTCACCCCTTCATACGGCGTTACGACCCCTTGTAATTTTCTTTTTTGTTTTTTTCCGAATAGAGGTGCTGCGGGTAGAATGTGTATGTCCCTCATTAAATTGTTTTGTTATTGTTGTTCTTTCTCTTCTGTTGATCATTTTCTGTTTAAAGCAGCATGGATCAATGAGTCCGATCGAACAGTCATTCAATCGATCGATCAATTGCGGTCGTCGTTTGTTCCCGATTGCCATAAAACTTCAATTGATTTGTGTAACATTAGAGGGGTAATTATGTATCACAATGTTATGTGTTTTGATTGAAATAATCACATTCAATTGATGCATAGAGGCAAAATTATTGATTGTGGTTATTGATATTGTTTTTGTTCAAATGAAAAGTTGTAAAATATACAATACTTTATTAAAAGATTATTTTTAACTTTTCCTAATTTACTCAAATTATTTTCATTTAATTTAATATTTTGAATTTGTGTGTGTCTCATCTGTCTCTCTGTCTGTCTCTTGAGTGCAAATAATTGTTTTCAAATACTAAGTACTTTAATTTCCCACCTGAGTTCAGTTGCCGTCAACCCCAAACGAGTAGAATTCGCCTTGCGGCTGATTTCATAGTTATTTTTTTTTTGTGGCCTTAGTATTTCATTTTAGTCATCATAATGACAAGCAATGGGTGATGAGAATATAATGCTACAGACTGTGGCAATTCAAGAAAAAAAAAAATGTTAACTTTGGACTACTACTATTATACACGAATCAATGAGTATTCAGACGCAATGGAAGATTAAACCAGAGCGTCCTAGTTCGGTGGCAGGATTGCTGCCTTGAACCGAAGGTTATTTAATGCAAGCAGGCCTCCGAACTTGCCAGCTTTGCTAAGTGTTCCGTAATATTTCCTCTACAGTACTGCTAAAGGGGAACAGATATACCGCTGAACACTCGGTCGCCATTGCCTCATTTGTGAAAAACGGCGGACACCACGAGAAGGTTGAGGTTAGCAGTTGTGTAGAGAGGTTATAAGAGACACATCATACACCATGACCACTTAACACTACTATTATACACTTCACATATTCATACAGAATCTGTACAAAAGTACAGTTCACTATTTCAAAAATATCTTTGACATTTCCGTTGGGTGGTTCCTAGGGCATGAAGCCCAAGCATAATACAATACTTTAGGTTATGATTTAAAAAAAAATATATAGGAATCATTGTCGGATTCTAACTGGATACATCTGGTATCTTTTGAATATCAAACACTGAGCATTGAAGATTCTGCGAAGAGAATATCTTGCTGCTTTCAGGAACAGGTTCTCCGTTTTATTGGTTTCTTAATCTAGTGTAAAAATGTATTAAAAAGCTCAACATCAAACATAATATTGTATATCAAAAATTGAGATAAAAATTTTGGTAAAGTTGACAGAGATGTCTAAATAAACTTTTCTATTCCAATATTTATGCGTTTCTTGGTACATGTTTCTCTACGAATATCACGCTAGAATTCATAAATTCATATCAATGTAGGCAATTAAAAAAAACCCGAAAACCAATGGAAAATATCATTTTATTTCTGATAAGAAAAAAAAAAGGAAATTGCTCAAGCAATGAAAACCACGATTCCAAGCATAAATACGCTAAATTAAATAAAAAAGATGAAAATTCGGAGTTTTAGATAGATAGAGAGGGTAGTGCACGAAACCATTTCTGGAATTTCATTTCCGCAATTCGTGAGCGTAAAATTTTGTTCAACGTTATATATTTCTTAATTATGTTGGATTGTCTTTTCAGTTTCGTTGACTGTTATTTGTTTATCTTCTATTTCCTTTTTTCCCCCCATTGCTTTATATTCTTACAATAACATTACGGTTTTGAAATAAAAATGATAAAAAATTTTGCGAGTAAAAAATAAACCCACTGAACTGAACATTAAAATTTGTTTTTGCAAAGCATAAGGATTTTATTATTATGCTCATTTAGTTGATAACGAAAATAGATTCACTCCATTCAGTTGCCGTTAAAAAACCCCCAGCAACAAGTACTAAGTAGTAAGTATTTCAAAACTTAACACCAACTAAGCTAAAGATGGTAAGTAAAAAATCCTTTAATAAAAACAAGAAAAATATTCACATAATTCACACTTTGTGTAGGGAAAAAAATCCCTTTTAAATAACTATTATTTAACGCAAAGTACAAAATAACTCCCCAGGGTTTCCTTATTAAATATCCTTTTCATTGCCACACGCTGCTCCTTATTTGCCTCCTCGCGGTTCATTGCATCGACTGGTCTGGTTCTTCGTGGTTGCCTTTACCACATCGCATTGCTCTGATAAGTAATTTCTCTGAGGGAAATCTTTTCAATTACATTTCTTAGTTGCAGATGCTCGCGTATCCTTTGCTTCCTCAGACAACACTTATATTGCCTTTTTCCTCATTTTCTTTTTGTTTGGTGCGGTGGCATCCTTTTCATTCATGCTTCCTGTTGACAAAACTATTATGCTTCTGTGTACTTTGTAGTGTAAGGATTCATCTGAAAGCATTTCTCATCTTCCATTTATTTTCTTTCTCCGTGCAAAAATGGAGTGTTTTCTTTCGAAAATAACCACACAAATATTTTGTTCTTTTCCCTATTCTATGACGATGATGACGATGATAATGATGATAGTCCTTTGAGATTTCTAGTGTTGTAACGTAGAAGTGTCGCAGTTAATTAGTAGACGCTCTTTTTATATAATTACTCAAAGTGAGTATCTAGATGCAAGGTAACTTTTATGAAGCATATGTGACATTTCTTTGAAATGTTTTTTGCAATAATTTTGTTCTCCTTTTACTCACTGCGAATAAACGAGGAAAAGGTCTTTTTGAGAAGCAGCAAACTTTTGTATAAAATTTAATCTTAATTATTGCCACTCAAGAAAAACAGAAATATTACTGATCTTTGAAGATGTCTCAGTTTGAACATTTAGATAAGGCTAAATGATGACAAAAAACTAATTTAATAAATGGACTTATGGGACCAACATAAGTATCCTTCGTAAGCATCCAGTAATTAAGGAACATGATTTGAATAGAAAATGTCTTGAGTAATGATAAATTAAATTAAAAAGATGTACTTTATGCACTCTGCGCCACACAAAAAGATAAAGAGATTAAAAGTATAGAAAAACTTGCAATTTATACTAATCCAAACAGCAAAACATCATAGTTTTTGTCACATTCATTTTACCAGAACCTACATGGGAATCGTGTTATTTATAGGACCCAAAATGCTTCTACTATTAAATGCGAGATTTATAGGAGGCTAGCTATCACTTGGACTCTTTACAAATATAAAGGGCGTTGTTAAATGTGCTTGATTTTTTGAAGACCCTTTTTGACTTTTGCCGTGACCATATCAATAAGATAACACATCAATTCACACTCCGTGCATCGTTAAAACGTTATTCGCGTTGGGGCAATTGAGTTGGCACTCATATTAACCGCATTCTAACATTCGGGGTCTTGGTCTGGACACCAATATTGAAGCCTACCAGATCTCATTCGTTTCATTAATATAGCTTGGAGCTTCATTCTAATCAAATATAAACGCAAACTGCATGAATCAATCCAAAACAGGATCTGTGAAGCATTGAACAAAAAATGGGGTTCAACAAATTGCTCCAAAACCTTAAATACAATTTAGTATATGTGTAAATTAAGTAAAAATAAAAGTTTTGACGCACAAAAGTTTACAAAAAAGTCTTATTTTCTTAATGTCTGCTATTTTAATTGCGAAAAATCATATAAATTCAATCGAAGTATCTCTAATGGTAAATATATCTTGCTACTTTTAATCCAGAATTAGATATGAAATTTTAAATAAAAAAAAAATCGGCCAAGTGCTAGTCATACTCAACACGAAGGGTTCCGTACCAGATTGGGGTTTTATGGGAGGTACTCCCCTAGTGGTCCGATTTTACTGATTCCAACAAACACTGATTGTGTCTACATTTCTGTTCAGTACTGAAAAAACCAGAAAAGTTTTTCGAATAAGAACCTGAATTTTAATGGTGGGTTTGTATGACAGGTACCCTCTCTAGTGGTCCGATTAAACTGAAATTTCGACAATATAAGTTTCTGATGTATAGCCACCAACCACCCAAGATCGTGGGATCACTGGATCGTATAGCTGCCATAAAAACCAAAATGTTTCTTGTATGGCGACCCCATTAAGTTTTTGAAAATATTTTAGTTTTAGCATTTGTTGCTGATGCCCGGATAGAACTACACATACTGTGAAAATATCAACTCTCTAGCTATTACGGTGCATGAGAGTTGACAGGAGGACGGACGGATGGAAGTAGGATTGTGCTATTCAAGTGACTCGAAGTGTGTGTATATATACTGGCCAAAAAAAGAAACAATATTTTTTTTGGGTTGGCTACTTTTATTTCTTCGGTTAAAGTTTTTAAAACTTGAATGATCTTATAACTTTCATAATATGGGTTTTTAAGATTGAAGTACAATAAATGTTTCTGTTTCGATGGACTGAAGCTAATTGTCTATTTTGTTTCATATTTCCTATGTTTGGGGCCATAAACTTCACAAATCTTATATAATAAATATAAGTTTAATATAAAATTAAATTTCATTAATCATCGACAGCAATTTTCCATATTATAAAAACAAAATATCCCATCGCGTCTGCCTGTCTGATCGGGGTAAACTCAAAAAGTACCAAACGGAATTTCATATGGTTTTCACAAATGGACGGAGTTTTTTATGAGAAAAGTGTAGATATACATTAAGTTTTTTTTATAAATTGGCTGACAATGATTGTTGAAGATGTTAAAAAATATCATGCCGTGAACTATGTTAACCACATAACCAAGGTAAGATAATGTCATAATAAGTAGATCGTGAATTGGATCAATACTACCTGATAGCAGATGTACAATGCATTCAGTACTCAAATATCCGTTGAATCCGTTGAACCAAACTGAAAAATTTACATGCAACATCAGCAAAAATTCGGCTATGGCCATGGTCCCTAAAAAGTGAAAATTATATGCTAGGACGAACCATTGCCCATAAAAAATCGCTCGAAATACTAGACCGGACTCTTCGAAAAGGCGTAGCAACGCATGCATGGTGTCGCTAGTTCCAAATATTCAGAACACAGAATATTTCTAACAGAATCATTATTTATTTCACTTCGCACGTATCGATTTCCAATCTTCTGTTTGGGGTGCCCTCTTTTCCTTTAAGTGTCCATAGAATCACGACCACTCATTTTGTTCCACAAAATCTGTCGCACTTAACTTCTCTTTTCTGTCGGCATTATTTTGTATACTCTTCACTGGAGTGAATAGTATTATAAGTTACAAAACGAAGCTTGTAACAGACAGAAGAAGACAAAAGATACCGCATAAAGTATATAAGTATATTCTTGATCAGCTCGATTAGACGAATTGATTAAGCCAAGTGCGTCTATCCGTCTGTATGTATGCAAACACAAGTTTCTCAGTTTTTGAGCTAGAGAGCTAAAATGTTGCACGAACCTTTCTTTTTACAATATGCAGTACATTTGTCGGAACCAGTCGAATCGGACCCCTAGGGGGTATCTTTCATACAAACCACCCATTTGAATTCCTGTTCTTATTAGAAAACGACAACATGCTTGTAATAAATATTTTTTGGCAATATCGTTGCGAATAAAGCTTAAATACAACAATGAAACATTCACTGCGTGAAGAGTATTTCATCTTCGGCATAGTCGAAGAAAACGTTCTTTCTAGTTTCGAATTCGAATCTTCTTTGTCTTGTTCTTTCCCTCTAGCCGATGGTTAGCACCTTGGCAGAACCTGCCGATCGCTTCGATTTCATTTGTAGTAACAATGTTTTTTTTTTTTTTTTGGAATGAAACTTGAATTTTGTATAGGAGAGATCGTGTGATCAGATATCGTATATATGGAAATAACAAGAAGAATAGATTGAGCCTGGTTAGTCAGCTTTAATACAATCTAATTTCTCAGTTTTTTAGGCAATTGGACTGAAGTTGGATACAGATACGTGGGGCATAGATAATAAGGCGACACAAAAGTTGATGGAAGTTGATTTACCTTTTTCATAGACTCCCGCATTTTAAATTATGTAAGTATAACCATTACTAAAAACAAAATGAGGTATAATTTGTTGAACATCATGGACAGATCGGACAAATATTTGATAAATAAACAAAACTTTACTTGACATTTACATCAAAGATAGTTTTTTTTTGGATTGATCGGAGCAATATTTGATATAAATGATTTATGAAACAACACAAAACATGGAAAAATTGTGAATGAAAAGTTTATATGTTTTGTTTCCATATCATTTATATATATATATTTATATATTTTTATAAATTGTTAATGATTACGACAAAAAAAAAAAAAAAAAGAAAAAAGGAAGAAAAGGATCCAGTTTTTTAATTAATAATTTCATTTCAATTAAAAAACCAGAATAACAGCTAAAGCTTTATGTTAAGCAGATCAACTCTTAAAAATCATTGACTAGAGCAATATTGTTGCAAATAAAAAATCTGAATACTTTCTATATTTATTTGTGTGTGTGTGTGTGTGTGTGTGTGTGTGTGTGTGTGTAAATTAATTTAAATGTGTGGGTGTGTGATAGAAAAAAGTAATTATGCCGACTAAGAGCTTCATCAGACATCCTATTATACAGTAACCACTCGACAAACATACTCGTACATATGTACCGACAAATACATCTAGATACAAAAAAATGTATGTATAAACACACACACACACACAACCATACATAGGTACAACATATATGCACATATGCATTCATAAGGATGAAATGCATATTAACAAAAGGTAGATTTCATAGAGAGTCGCAGTATTATGAATGTTTGCATATGGCATGCATCTAAAAAGCACGTAGAGGTGTGAGATTGTGGGAGTGGGGCAAATTCTCTCTATGTAGATACATGAAAAACCACTTGAGATGCAAAAAGCAGCGCAGCAGCCATTGAATTCCTTGTGTATTGCAGGATTACAAAAAAAAAAAAAAAAAAAAAAAAATACAAAATAAAATAAAATAAAAAATAGAAAATGCAATGCAAACGTTGGTTGCATAATCACGTCATGTATTTCTCGTTTGTTCCATCACTCATTCCTTCTTTTCTCACTTCATACAGTGCATAGAGAGCCTTGTGCCTTGAAACAAATAATGATGCACTTGAAAAATGTTTTCAGAGTAGGAGAGTAAAATGAAAAGGAGATGGAAACGAATTCATCATCAAGCGGGACTAAACTTATTAGAGAGTGAAAAAATGAAGAAATATTGTATAACTGAAAACATTGCCGCACGATGCGAGTTGTGAAAGATCCCCTCAGGGATTGTGTAAGCCAGACATAAAGCAGAGAGTCTCAAAGGCCTTGAGAGAGGGACAAATTGAAAAAAAAAAGATGGAATAGAGGGAATAAACAGCATCTTGATGACATCTACGCCATTAATATTTCATTTAACGCTGCAATTGTCCCAAGATGAATATAATGATGACGACTGTGTTAATGATAATGAAGATGATATACCTTAGTCAGCGTTCCATAACTAAACTTACTCAGTTTCAGCGGAATGACAACATCGCAAGGACAATCAACACCACATGCCCATGGAACCGCAGCAGACCTTCGCACCTAAACCGGCATTTACAAGGCCCGTCTCCACCTCCCCATCATTCTATCCACCTCTACATCCCTACGCACTCAAGCATAGCGTAAAATAGCCTTAAAATGTTTAATTCATTTTATGTGATTTCATTCAGCGTCAGTTTTAATTATGAGCGCTCCAGACTTAAAAGTGCCACCACAGTAGCCATCATCCTCAACATCCTCATCAACGTTAGTCGAGTCGCCGGCGCCATTAACGTATTTTTCCGCCCTCCATCAGCCCATTCCTCATCATTTGTTCTGTTCATTGTTCTTTCTGGTTTGAGTTGGCTCATTTCCTATTTTGGCTAACTGATGTTTCTGCTGCCTTAATGCAGCTCTGAGGCTGCCTGACTTGGCTCGTTCACTATTGTAGCTTTCGGTCGCCACGCCATGACACGGCGACATGACTTGTTTAATTTGTGCATAAGTCTCTTTATTCTTCATCAGCTTCATTTACTTTACGTTCCTTGCTTAGTTCGCTCGTAAAGCTCGTATTTTGATTCACGTTCACTTGGTATTTTTTAGCAGTTCCTTCTATTCGAGTCCTGGTGTTGGTTTCATTGTTGCCAACGGGCTAATACTGTTGTTGTTGCTGCTGTTGTCATCTCGCAAATAAGGCAAAAACCAAAAAAAAAAAAAAAAAAAGAAAAAAACAGAGAAAGCCAACCAAATCCAGTCAACAGACTTGACTTACTTGCCCCATTGATAGCGAGTGACTGAGTAAGTGAGTGAGTGAATGAAGTTTTTGTGTGTTTGGGTTGCATTTACTGAGCGACCAGAGACCTGAAGTTTGTCTCAATGGGTGTCTCATGAAAAATGTGTATATGTTTGAAGATTTGTGTGTACACATTTCAAGTGTGGATAATTCTGAATTTTAATTATAAGTAAATATTTAATCCATTTCATGTTTCTTAGTCAATGTACTCAAATTGAGACAAGTGCTTTATTTTGTTGAGGCGAGGCGACCTAACTCAACTTTGAGTAAAGAACTGTTCTACAATATATTTTGTATTGTGCGAAATATATTCATAATATACAAAACCTATATCATAATTATTGTATGATATGAGAAAAAAAAAAAAAATAACATACTATTCCTGACAAAATGAGCTTATCTAAAATTAAATGGCGTTATGGACAAATTATTTCTCCAAAAACCAATGGCCCGTATAGTCGTTCATTAATCAATGTTGATCTTAGTCTCCCTGTTTGTCAAAACAATCCACAATAGCTCGGCCGCGAATGTAAATCTCTCAAATTCCTAAAATTTAGAAACTTTTTCTATAGGAATTTTAATGGGACAATGATCGACGATTGATCATGGTTTATACCAATAGCGATCTGCGAACAGACTCGCTAAATAAACTGAATGATTCGCCTTATCGAATGCAAAGCTCTTAATAAAAACCTTTAGGCATTTCACTAGCAAACTTTAATAGTCCCTCACATCTTTCTTGGATAGAATTTGTTGTCTGCATACTTAATTTTGTCCAGTGTTTTAGATTGCAATATGCTTCCCACAGCAGTAAGTAGCTGTAGTTTTTATACCCTTCACATATTAAATAATATTATAAGTTTGCCATGAAGTTTGTAAAACACAGAAGGAGACATCGGAGGCTTCATAAAGAATTCTTGATGAGCTCGATGAGACCAGTTGATTTAGCTATGTTCGTCTATCCGTCTGTATGTATCCATCTCTAGTTCCTCAGTTTTTTAGCTAGAGAGCATATTTTTCACTGGATGTTGTACATTCATTAGAATTAGCCGAATTCGATCACTAGGAGGGGCACCTCTCATACAAACCCAAATTCAAATTGATGTTCTTATTAGAAATACTTTTTCCCTTTTTAAATGTATTGTATTATCGAACTGAAGTTTCAACATTATAATTGTCTGGCCCATATCCATCAAACGTGTCAAATTGGAGATCTAGGATTACTGGATCGTGTAACCAAAAATTTCGGTCTCAATGTTAAAATGCTGCATAAATACTGACTCTACCCTAACTATAAGTCAAATTAAAAATGTAATATTTCGCAAAAACGGTTTCTGGAGATACGTTAAAAGCTTCGGCATAGCCAAAGTTAACCTTCTTTATTCTTGTTCTATTATAAGTTCATACAAAAGGCTATGGCTGCAGTAATAATCTGCAGTAAATATGGAACAGATATTTATCATTTATCCAGCCGAAACTGTTTTATTTGATCCGTACACAATAGCAAAAGAAGTTGCTTTGAAGTTTTTGAACCATCAGTAAATAAAAACGTCGTTGTGTTATGACTTGGATCATGGTAAACTTCATTGAAGAAGTGTTATTTTATGGGAATACTTCAAGATTATTTTTAGGGTTCCATACCCAAAGGGTAACAAACGGAACCCTATTGCAGATACTTCGTTGCCCGGCTGTCTGCGGGTCATATCTCATGAACTTTAAGATTCATTTGTGCTTTAAAAACACGAATTATTAAAATCTGTTCAGTATATGACATAAAACTATATCTATATCTAGACAACAGCGCCACCTACCTGATACAAATATAGCAAAGAGCCTGACTGGTAACTCCATGAGTACAACAAAAAAAAAAAAAAAAAATCATTAAAATTGGTCCATCAGTTCTGGAGTTTTGCGGTGTCATACTATTTTTTGGGTTCATTTTTATATATATAGATAAGTTTTTGATAAAGGCGCTATACATCTGCTGGAATCAGCCAAATCGGCCGTGTATGAGTCTGAGTCGCACTTGGCCCATTTTTTCAAAAAAATCATTTTGTTTTGTTTTATTGTATCATCTCCTTATACACATGCATAAACAGAACTAACAATATCTAAGGATACAAATTTTTTTTTATAAAAACACTTATTTATCCTTGTAAGATGGATGAATGTGTTCAATTTAAACTAAGGGAATCTACTAAATAAGCAAAAGGGTTGTTAAAGATATGTTTTTTGTACGAACAAGATGTCGGGCTTGTGGCTTAACATTGTCATATAGCAAAAAATTTTCAACACCTTGCACTATTTTCTGAAAAGCTTTTAAAAGAAAAAATACTTTTATGTAGCCACTTTGTTCAACAAGTTTTTCTCAATATTTCTTGAGCAACATCATCCATTTCCATCATCATTTCCTGACATCGTGACATAAGCACAGTTCCCTTGCTTTATGGATTATAATATTATGGATGATTTTGTCTAATTTTATAAGTATTAGGAAAATTCACCTCAATTCCGCATTAGTAGGAACATGTAATAACTTTGCATTGATGAATACTACGCATACAACTGAGTGAGGACACCCCGTAAAGTATGGAAATGAGCAGCACATCGAGAAGAATTAATTGATTGTCTGACCTCTCTAAAGCGCAAATCATATGATTTTGAGTTGCTAATATGTATAAGGATGCATATCGTCATAATATAGGTATAATATCATTCATTCATTCCTGCACACCAACTTTCGTAGAAACAGAATGTAACTCTCAATCTTTTCAAATAAACAAGACGAGGATTGTAAATTTTTATACAAGTGTGGTTAAATTTATGTTTCTAGTAAAATCAAACTATTTTAAAAGCGTCCATCGTCTTAACATTTTAATTTGCTTTTCAAAAGTCATAAAAGAAGATCGTTCAAGGTGTACGCCCATGTACTTGTATGGCAAACTCTGGAGCTATGGACCACCGCCAATAGTTTTGTTAGAAGAAACCTACTCATTTTTTCTATGAATGAATGACGATGTGAGCACTAATGGAGATCCACCTCTTTCTTGTACTTAGTAATGCCAACCTTTACGCTTAACCTGAAACATAAAAACAAATTTAATTGAAAATAAATTCTGAACTCGGAATGCGTAAGAACAGTCAATAGTAATAAAAAATTTGTTTATCGTTGACAATAATTGAAAGATTTCCGTAATGGAAATTGAGCGAAAAACTCTTTAGTTTTCAAGTCGAAGCTGAAATACCCTTTTTACGTTACTATTGTATTTAAACACATCATCATATCCCCTTTTCTCAGTGTCGTTAGTCTGAATGCAGAAAGGTACTTGTAAAATGACTTGCACTGGTAAGGAGTTCAAATGTCATTTTTGTTTTATAACAACAACCTCTCAATTTCGTTATTTTCCCTGTTGTTGTTGTTGTTCACTTTTAAGCTGCTTGCATATTGAAGCTGCTTATGCTCTATTGTAAAAAGGGCAAGCAAGAATGTCATCAGTACTTAAATTAAAATTTACCAATAAATTAGATTTTTACATTTTTTATACTTAATAAAATTTACAAGTAATCACCGCCTAATTAAAAATGAAATATTATGTTCAAATGTCTTTCGAACAATCAAATCTATTAATTCAAATAATATTGATTAGTAGAATATTATTGCATTTGGATCAGTATGGAAGCTTTCAATTTATTTACAATTCTTGCATTATACATACACATGTAAATACTATGATTGATCATACCACTTACTTACATATGTATACCATATATTGCAGGTGTTGGAACATTTTGCTTAGATTAACAACTTGCGTGAAGTGTATTCAATTTTTAGTGTTTAATAACAAAGTCAAGGTTTTTGTTCCAGTTGTACACTTCACATTCAGTGAAGTATCTAACTTGCTGGATTGTCACTATTGTTCTATCCGATATCTTGATTTTATGGTTTAGATTGTACGTTTATTTGTACTCAAATGGTTTCTGTGATTTATGTTGGATTTGTTTAGTTCTTTGTGATGCCCTCAAAATTTAAAATTGATTTAAAAGCTATTTTCAATTTAATGTTACATATTTGATATTAATTAATTATCAGCTGTTGTGGAAGTTGTTTATTCTTGTGTAGGGTATACTAAGCATTCTACAAAAGTGAGCGGAGTGTCGCATTCAAACAAGCAAGTGAGCTTTCGTTATTGAGATGCCGCCACGTGAACGCCCACTTAATGGTGACCATGGACAGGCTTTGTCCATCTGACTGACTATCTGAATGTCTTTCTGTCTGACTGTCAGTCGAAGCGTTGCTTGCTAGCTGACTGACTGACTGGGTACCTTTTAAGCCATTGAATACAGCCATGTTTGGTTCAACAATCTCGCTTGATTTGTGTTCATAATTTGTTTGTAATTAAATTTAGTTGCTCATAAATTGTTAAGGAAACATGTTTCGTTTTATGTTCTATCAAAGTTGCCGGCAATAAAACCAAGAACAACAGTAATAGCAATAACTATAACTAATATAAGACAAAAAAAAAAAAAAAAAATTATAATAATAACAATAACAATAATAAGTAGTAACAACAACAACAAGAACATATAATATTTAAAGTGAAAAAATATAAAAAGAAAACAAAAAAAAAAAATAAATAAAAGACAAAAAATATTTGTATTAACCAAAAATACAAAACTAATGCTGACAAATTCTTTTTAAATATTGAACTAAAAATATTTGAAACCACGCGGACTTATTGTGTGACGCTGACATAAAATCTCTTAAATGTTTGCAATAAATTCCAAAGCATTGTTCCATGTCACTAAATCATATCAGCAACAATTTATGCCAGCCCACTCGGGGCCAGGCCAGGCTAGCAGCAGCCGGTAGAGACAGTCACAACAGCAGCAACTAGGGAACCAGTGTGAATAACTAGTAGAGCCACAGATGGAGCAGTCGTCGTGACAACCAACGCTAGAGCAACGTGTGCGTGTACCGCCTAAGCTGGGCTTAGCTTGGCTTAGCTTTACTTGAAACTTATTGTAGCTCAATCTTGAGTTGTCGAGTTCAACTCACAATTAAAATGCAAAAATTGTTAATGCGCGACATTAAAATTCATTATTATTATTGCTGCTATTATTATGACTTGCTCTCATGTTGTTGTTCTTATTGTTATACTACTCACATGTTGTTGTCGCTGGCGCTGGTGTTGCCAACAAGAGTTAACCATTTCTGGAATGCATATGATCTGAATTGACTTAAAAAAGACCTGAGGCGGACAAGCGAAACTCTTTTATTGCAACTCCTACCGTATGTCACTCAATAATAGAGTCGCCGCCTGTCTTACCACCACCACCACCACCACCACCATGAGCATAGCCAGTACAACTTAACAAGAACAAGAACAAGAATAACACTTAACTCTAAGTCCCGCCTTTGAATTGTTTGGTATCCTCTAGCCTCGTCGACCCGTTTGAGTCTCATAACGTTTTTGTAATTAATTGACAATAATTTTTGTTATTTCTTTTGACGTTTACCAATATTTAAACTTAATTGGCGAATGTCTTTGCAACGCTGTTCTGAGTCGAACACATGCCCACACATGCCTCTTTATCTATTTAGCTATTATTATGTGACTTTACTATATACATACTTATGTAGATACATATGAGTATAAGCCATTCTCGCACAAGAGTATTTAACATGATTTTCAATTTTATTATTGTCTTTCTTTGTTCTAGCAACTTTTTATGGTTTATTATCGTAATATTCATAATTCAATTTTAGTTGGACAGTTTCACGTTTATTAAGTTGTTAAGCATTCAATGTTGCAGTAAATGAGTTTGTTTTCTTGTAACGAGGCGTTGAATTAGGACCCTTTTTAAAGTTTTTATTCAAGTTTCGAAGTGATTTACCATATTGAAATTTAAAAACAAAAAAAATTTGTTCAAGCGAACAAGACCTTTTCAGTAATCGGAAGGTCAACTGATTTTATACTCCCTTAACCTTTTCTTAAGCAAGTTCATAAAATTACTGTATATATATAAATCGTACCTTATCAAGCAATGAGGTGAATCCTTGAGGATATAGTCTTGCATTTGAAATAATATGTACATTAAATCATATCAAATAAATGATAATTCTAACCTGAGTATAATTTCAGTTAATGATAGTCGTACTAATAGCTAAACTAAATATCTCTACAATATCTTGATCTGATGCTATGGTATATATAAATTCTTGTGTTTAAAGTGTGGTCAAATTATAAGGCGCACTCTGTATATCTATTACAGTACGTATTATCTTAAGGTCCTGCGCGAGTCAACATTAAACAAAAATGTATCCTCTCTCACTCAAACAACACGCAACAGCATCAATAGTCACATTGACTTTACGAACACTTTCACAAATCAACTCGTGTGGTGTTGTGAATCAAAGATCTAGTTAAATTCGTTAAGAAAGACAGAAAACACGAGTCGGCACGACAGGAATAATTCGAATCAGAAACACACTTGATTCGTTTTTCATAGTGTGCACATTGTTTGTGATACAGTGTATACTATTACTATCGTATGCATGCTCATGCCGAGTCATACCCGAAGAAACGAATCATACCAAGTCACACCAAACCACACCGAGTCATTCCCGCACATATTAGTCGTTTAACAGAGTGCACAGTGTGATTGCCGACTGTTATCACTACAGTAGTGTTGACTAGTGCAGGGCTCTAGTATATAGGTAGTATATTCCTTAGGGGCCCTAAAATCGTAAAATCCATCCTTTATATCAGCATACCTTCTGACAATAAAGTACCTGGAATTTGTCATTTAAATTGTCCGCGTTAAGTATTTTTTAGCTGAATTTTCTCCAAAAATTTCTCATCGGGTCACGATTATTAACGATTATAAGGCAAAAAACGCGATAAATACCATCGACCAGCCGCCCTATTTACCTGACTTAGCTCCATGTGACTTTTTCCTGTTCCCCAAACTCAAATTGTCGCTTCGGGGAACCCAGCATGACTCCATAGAATCCATCAAACAAAATTCGCCGAGAACTACTTAGGTGGACTGACTAAACTAGCTGCTATAAATAAAATGGTTGACAGATCGCGCTAATTTTTGGCATAGTAATTAAGGACAGTCACATACAGAAAAAAAAACCTAAAAAATACTTAATGGAGGCAATTTAAATGACAAATTATGGGTACTTTATTGTCTTAAGGTATATCATTCCGTTTATCGGAGTTACCAAAATGTACATATTAAAATTTTGTCTCAACTGATGTAGTCACCATAAAAACAGAAAATGCAATACTATTATATTAAAAACTATAAAATACATACTTAATTGTGTACAATTCTTATTGGAAACAACGTGACGGATTTGTCCCGTCTTTGTATTGTAGTGCATAGCCTTTGACAGAATGTAGTTACACTGATTTGAATACATACTTTTCTTAGCATCCAATAAGGAAACGAAGTGTTTTCAAAGCCATCATATGAAAAGTATACAAATGTATGTTAACTTTGACGTTGAAATCCTAGTTTTGATTGAACAATTCATGAAGTCATGCTGTTCAAATTTATTATTCCAATTACTTAAATTCAAACCTTTAAAATGCCAATTAAAAGCGTTTAAATAATTTGAACAATTGGCATATGTGTAAGAGTTTCGGAGAGAGAGAGAGAGAATGTGTTTGAGGTTTTAAAGTTGCTAAAGGAAGACGACAGGGATAAGTTTTTTATGAATTATGTTTAACCTGTTTGAGAACACAAACAAACGAAAACACGAGTACCATGCTGAAACACTTTGGAACTCACATAGAACAAATACTTAGATAAAGGGTATTGAGATTCATTTGCATGATAATAGAATGCTGAACAAATTGAAAACGCGACATTTAACTATTCAAAGATGCTAAAGTGCGACAAGAGGAATTTTTCTTATGACACGATTTCCAAATCAAAGGATTACAAAAGCAATAACAACAACAACAAAAATAATAATAAGAAAGCAAAAGAAATTCATAAATCGTGGGAATATTTAACTAAAGAAAAGAAAAGCAAATCAAAGCAAACGTTTTAATTATTCAAGAGAAGCGCGAAGATAAAGTTTTTGAAAAAAAAAAAAAAAAATGTCATTCTCCTTCTCAAGCGGGACACTCTTGATCCCCGATACAAACACATACACAGACATACTCGCACATACATTTTTACATACAATAAAAGTAACTGGAGTTCACTTTTGCTGTCATAAACGAAGTCCAATATGAATGAATAAATGAATGACTGAGTGACGGAACTAGACAATCGAATTACAATACATAATACAATATAATGTAGAGTGAAGAAAGGGTGATTGTTCTCACACAGAGGTTGGCAGGCGATCATTTTGGTCTGGGATGCTGTTGTCCTGTCCCATGCGTTAGCTTCCGTTTTCACATTGGTCCTCGCGACAACTCATTTGCATACCTGACTCACCCAGACCTCGAGCGCGTTTGTCTTTTCAAGCTCTTGCCCCAGTTTGGTCTTGTCGGCTGTTGATGATCCTAACCCTTTATTTCCTCCTCTTCCAAAGTATTTTGCATTTTGAAATTTTAGTTCGGTGAGAGCAGTTTATTTGAATTTTGTTTTTTTTCCCAATTTTTAATGGTAATTTTTACCTGAAATTTTATTTCAAATATTTTTTCATCTCACAAAATGGGAAAATTTCAAAATCTTTATAATTTTGTATTTTAATTTAGATCTGTTTGATAAAGTTCTGCAGCTGGGATAACTCAATTCACATACATATTTCTTTTATCCTTCTTTTCATTAATTTGAAAATAGAAAAAAAAATATTTTCATAAAAAACACCACAATATTTTGTAAAAAATAGTTAAAAACCGGTCCTCAAACTGGTTTTGATTTATTATTGTAGCAATAATTATCGTGAAAAGTATTGAAATTGCTTGGGTTTAATGTTGAAACCGTTTAATTTTTCATGGTTAGGAATGCATTTTGTAACAGTTTTTGTTACAGATTATAAGAAAAAGTAAAATCATTTGGCATTTTCAGTTATCTACTATAATTCATCAATCCCTCTAATCTTGCTAAGAAAAGCATAGCTCATTAAATCAAATACATACATATATCTTATGAATGTCAATTTATTGCACTCACCTGTTCATAAAAAAAAAAAAACCCGATAGATTGTTGTCTTTCTTTTGCTATGCTAAATAAAACTTTTTTTCTTTGTTTTTTTATTTTTGTTTTGACTAAAAAAATAAAACTGAAACAAGTTCTATGTTGATGCCTAACTGACTGAGTCACATACTGCAATATATCGACTTTTGATTGATTATTTTGGGGCCGTCATATTTTATCTAACATTATTCTCCATGACCACTAATTATACTTGTTTGTATTGTCTTGGGTATACAAGAAAGTTTTAAATGATTTTTTTTTTCTCGATTTTGATGCTTTATTGTGCAAAATACAATATTTTATTAATAGTATTACCCATAGCTAGCTATGACTTTCTCAACTTTTCTACCAATTCCACGCCAATAAAACTCTTCGTTTTTGGAGGACAAGAGAGCATCAAGCCGATTTTTGATACCTTCAACTGAAGTGAAGCGTAACCTGCATCAACTGGAACAAATGGTAGTTTGATGGTGCAAGGTGTGGATTATTAGGACTTACAATGCGGTACCATCCGGTACCATCAAAATAGGTTTTGAGCACGAATACGACATGCGGCTTAGCATTGTCATGGTGATAGATTAATGGTTCATGTCTGGATGTCCATTCCGGCCGTCTGTCCATAATCGCAAGCTTCAATCGTATTAGTTGTTGCATGTAAAAAGGCCCGTGGATCGTATGATCACTTTTCAGAAGCGTATAGTACATGATTCCCTTCTGGTCTCACCAAATGCAGAGCATAACCTTGCTGCCATGGTTATTTGGCTTTGGCGTCAATTGTCCGGTTTCGCTGCGCTTAGCATGCGCATTCTTGGGTTTTGGATTGTCTTAATTAATCCATTTTTCATCGCCGGTGACGAAACATTGCAAAAACGTCTTCCCTAAGTACCCTTTCATGAGCATTTCGGAAGCAGTGACTCGGTGTTCGTTACCTCCCGGTTTGAGTTCGTGAGGCAAATGGAGTTTTGCATAGACAAAAACAAACATACTAGTTGTCACACAAAAAAATATGTTGGCGTTTCGACAAAGTGAAATTTATTGTAAAATGTGGTAAAATGATGGAGCGAAAAGTTTGGTTTCAACCTGGTCCGGTATGCTTACATACTACCCGTGTTGGCAATTCTTTAAAACTTACTTACTAATATGTTGACACTTGTGCCAACTTTGTATGAAGAATGAATCTGTTTTAAGGTAGGTCAATCCCACTTTTTGACTCTGGAAAGTGTCAAATTTAAAATATCTAATTTATTAGATATAAACTGCATTTAATTCTTTTATTCTTTATAAATATACAACATAACCCTAAAAGCAAATACTTACTACTTTATTACAATAAATAGAAATTAAAATTAACACCAAGTACCTAGTTTAGTTGCTTACTCGCATGCGCTCTAACAAGGAAATAATATCCGTTGGAGAATAAATTGTTTCTTTTTTCAAACATTTAATTGAGAATGTAAAATTGCTGTGGTCTTAAAAATATATTAAATCAGAAGTTCACTTAAAAGATTATTATTTAATCTCAAGAATTTAATAAATGATAAATCTCATTATAATTTGCTTTCTTAAAAGTTACTAATTGATTAGAACTCTGTGAGTCGAAGGCAGCATAGAGAAGCAATTGAATTGGATGTTCGGTGTAAGGAAGAGAATTGATTCGGTCTAGTCAGCCCATCCGACCAGTCGCCCGTCTGTGTTTAATCACATTTTACTAGTCTCGTCTTAGCAATAATCCAAATTTGTGTAGATCTCAAGAGGATTTGAACTCAGACAATAATTTAATGCATTTTTCGTAATGATATTATTATTTGCTAAATTTATTCTGAAATGCTATTGAACCAAAATAGACTTTAAATGCAGACTTAGATTTATTTATTACCTTAAATCTGTTTAAAGTGCTACATAGTAATTAAGTTGTGTCCTGTTCTTTTTACAGTACAATATCTTTTTCCTAACTAAAGAAGATTACTGAATCTTTTAAATCACATTAATTCAATCCAACATTTGAAGCATAAACTCCGCACATAATATTGTATTAAATATACTTACACTATGATACTTGTACTTATTGCAGTTCGGTATCTTCATGTACGAGTGTTTCATTGAATGAATGAAATATACATTTGACTATAGAAAAACCAAACAAAAACATTTTTAATTAATACTCGTGGTACTCATACTGCTTACTAAGAGTGGGTAGGAGTGGGTTTTGTTGTGTACGAGAGTATTTACAAAAGCCTTAAATGTAATGAAAAATTAAACAGCTTAATTAAAATGATATTTCAATAACTAAAGTTTTTCAATACAATATATCCATACTATTGTGCATACAATAAAACCAACATATGTGTTCATCTGTGTGTGTGTGTGTGTAAGTGTATCTATGAATGTATCTGTAATTAAACAGAAACATACAATAAAAGTGAAGAACAATGGACAGGAACAATTTCAGAGAGCCGCCGCCAATTAAAAGTTTTGCGCACAGAACAACTTCAATGAGTGTCGATAACAGAAACAGGAATATAAAAATATTAAAAAAAAAAAAAATTAATAAATAAACAAATAAATGAGCGAATAAAGAAAATTGTTAAAAACAAAACAAAAATTATGTATCGATCGATCCATGGATGGTGGGATGGAATACAAACCTCTTCCATTGAAAAAGAAAATATTGCAAAACAAAAAGAAACAACATAGTATTCAGGATCCATAATGAAACAAAGGTGTATCAGAATATTTTTAAGAAAGGAATAAGTTTTTCGATTTGTATCAGTAAAATCTTTTCTATCCTTCTCGTACTATGAATTCGAAGTTGCTGAAGAAATGAACACAGAGTGAAAGAAGTAAATCTTGTAAGTCTAGTTCGGATAGATTTTAATCCCAAAAGAGCTTAATAAGTTGATAAACTAGCTAAGAAATAAGTCATTACTGGTATTTAACGAGATAACTCAGCACTAAGTTACTTGACTAAGCTGTTAGTTACAAAATCTGCAGGCAAGGTGATGAAACCTGATAACCGAATGTGGGTCTCTCATACATAGAGGTTTAAATCCTTTTGAAATATTATCCTGAATGGTTGCGAGACTCCTTATCTAGATTTTTCAAAAATGTCTCGACCTATGGATCAAAGCTCTTTCATCTGAAGACAACAAAACAGGGGCATTTCAATAGATCTTTTTGCTTGTAGTGTACAATGTGTAGTTATCCTTCTACAAAAAATCTTATCAAATTTAATGTCAATGACTGATAATAAAAGTTTAAAGATTTTTTTTCAATCATTTGAGTGCCAAAATTAGTTTTTGGCTAAGTACTTGTTACCACTTAAGGTATTTCAAATCTACGCCCATGGAATTGTGTAGTACTTTATATAATAATTTTATTTACCAATTTGTTGTTGGTTATTCACTTATATTTTTTTCTGTTAATTTCTTTTTATTTTGCTTTTCGCTTTTGATTATGTGTATTTGCATACTAAAGAAGTTTCGTCCTTTCCATCTTTGGTTCCATGCTTAAGCATTGCTGCCCTCCTGATGATATTATTGTTGTTGCTGTTGCTGTTGCTGTTGTTTATTGTCGTCGCTGAGTGTCGCCCTCTTGAAAGTAATATCATCGAAGAAACAAGCAACGTCGTTAACGTAATTTCCATAAAACATTTTGTTACTTATTTATCTTAATTAAAATAAATTTACATTTTTCTAATTTAACAATGCGGCGTGTCCAAATGGGGACATCTCTCGCCTCAGACCACTTCATTATCTCGCTACTCCGATGAATGGATGGATTTGTTCATTCATTCATTCGTTCATTCCTTGGAAGCAACCACGGTGGTTGGCAAACAACAAGTTCGCTTGGTTTGCTTGTCTTGTCCTGTCCTACTGCTTCTTATGCAGCTCTTGTCATTCTCTGGCTCTTGGCGTTGTCAGGCATTAGAAACATTCTTAACAAGCCAAAAGGACATTTACCAGTCATGCATCGCATTTGGGGCGTCGCTAAAAAGGACACCAAGTAGTCACAGCAATAAGGGGAAAAATGAAATGAAATGACAGCACACAACAAAAAAAAAAAAAGCAAAAAAAAAAAGACAAAAATCCACAAAAAAAAAAATAATGACCAAAAAATGAATAAAGAAAACAACAAGACCACCAACAAAAATTGGGAAAAGGAAAATCAAGTCAGTGCTCCACTTGGTGGCGTACATCACATTAGCAAATCGGGTGGGTGACACTGTTGAGCATGGAGTGTGGAAAGTCGAGTGCGCTTGGTTTTTGTGGGGTATGGTTCGGTTGTGCTATGTTGTGTCTAGTTCAACGTGGCAATCTTTGGAGGTATACAATTTTTCCTTACTTCATCCGATTTTTTGCTTTTTCCCGTATGCTTTATAAGTGGAGCTTCAATACATTAAAATTGGTGTTGAAATCACTGTAATCTTGGTCTCACCAAAGTTGACATACACTTTAAATTCAAATGTGACTTGCTATTTTCTTATTTTCAATTTGAATTCTTTATTTTGTTAAAACCTCCCAAAACCATACACTTCAAAGCCATTTCTTTCTGAAATGATTAGTTATTGTATTAAGATATAGCTGCAATTTTGTATTCAATGCTATGAATTTAGATTGAAAATATACCACTTCAGTTGTGGGTTTGTGAATACGTTAACTTTAAAAGTGTCAACAAAATTTGAATGTGATTGATCCACTTAAGTCATGTGATGGTTCTGTTTTCTAGTAACTGGTTAATGTTGGCTGAAATCTGATAGAAATTAGGTAAGTCCAACGAGAAGTTATGTTATGTTTTGTCAGTTATTTTTGACAAAAACTGTGTGAATAGTTCACATATCATTGTTCGGTTTTTTGGTAGCCGCTTTCGCAAATAAAAATTGGAAAAAATATCAATAAACTAAAAATTTTGGAACTAAAATGAACTCAGAATTTCTAGTGGAAAATAAGAGGCCATGAATGCTAGCAGCAACATATAATCTGTACACATTTGTGAATGAGATTGCGAAAAGGATCCTAGTTTTCCTCTGAAGCAAACTGCTTATAGAAACTTGTAGTGTATTAAAAAATCATTGGAAAATGGATGAAAGTTTTAAGGGAAAATACTTACAGAATAGCATGAATGCAAAGCAGAAAATTAAAAGCTGATAATGAGAGTAAATGAAGAAAAATGAAAAGATTTTTCTTTTTCGTTCGGTTTTTGTTGTTGTTGTCAACATTTTTGTGTAGTAGGTAAAAGTTCTTTAAACAAAAAGGAAAAATGCGACATAAGAAGAAAAAGGAAGAAATATCATGGAATGATTTTATGGCAGAGAAAAACGACGAAACTCCAAGGAAAGTCACGAAATAAGAAAATTTGTACACTATTAGAAATACATTTATAAGTCGTTTACACTGTAAAAAATACATAGAACATTTAAATTTACAATCAGTGCTACTGTGATAAGTCTTGAATTGTATTTTATAGTTTGCGTTTTTTTTTTTGCCTCACTATAAGAATTCAAAGATCTTATTTACTTTCTTCAGTCTTCAGTCTTCAGTCTTTCTTCAACATCGATCAAAATAATTGCAATAATTTCAAATCATTTCCGCAAATTGCCATTTCGAAAGTAGTCTTTATGCAGCGGACTAACATTATCATGCCGATGTTTAACGCAAAACCCAACACATCATCCAAGCATATTTTGCTGCCACCAAAAAGTATTTCTGCTAACCAAATAAATATTTCGAAACTCAACACGAAACAGTTAAACAGTATCCAAACAGCAATAAAATTCGGCTCGATCTTTAAGAAAAAAGATGAAATTTCACTCATAATAAACTCTTGTACTTACTGTCACAATGGCGTACAGCAGCATTGTCCACATGCCAATCATTGCCAAAGAACCACAAATGCGGCACTTACGGAGGAAAGCGTACGGCAGTACATAGAATTGTCGTTCACGCCATATGCTTATTTTTAAATTGCAACCTCCACGTATATTTCGTAAGAGCTCTGAAATACTGTAGAGCTTTAAAACAGGGAAAAAAAAAAGAAAATCAGACAAAAATATTAGTAAGCATATATTGAACTTCATATTCGGGAAACATACCAATCCCATGATACTAAAGAACAAGACTATCCAATAAATATAGGGAAAGTAGTTTGCCTTGCATGGACCACAGCTGGTTATATAATTGAGGAAATCACGAACAAGTGCGCCTGCACAGAAATTCCATATTGTGTATGTTTCACAATCACCAAGGCGAATGCTAAAATATTTCTTCATGATAGAGCAAATCCATATTTCAAAGTCCAACACGGGTAGCATGATTTGATTTTGTTTGTTAACTTTAAGCCGAAAATAAAAGTTTGTTATGTAACTAAAAATTTATAAATAAGTTTATCGAAACAAGCAAAGTTTACTTTGTTAAGTAAATGAATGATGAAATGAAATATTTAGTTTGAAATGACTTATCATTAGAAGTGATCTTGTATATATCAAGGGTGCTCGTAATCGATAAATTGGAAAGATCCAAATATAGTGAAAGAAGAATAATGATGTCCGACGATGTTGAGACATGGGGCTTTAAAATTCTATAAAACATTTTTATGTCTTCTTCTTTTCAGAAGAACGTTATGATGCATTCTTTTCATAACTTGGGTGAGAGATGTTGCAAAAAGATTTGAAACGGTTGCAGTGTAGTTTAATTTGCTCAAGTACTGGAGGTATATTATTATAGCTCTATGTGTTGCAGACAAATCATGGAACCCTCGTGATTAGACTGAGAACTTAGCTTTGGCAATCCTGCATTTTTCTTATTTTAGCCTTAGTGGCAGTGATGCACTAAACTTGTTTGGCGTAAAGCCAAGTCAGAGCCACTATTCGCTAATAAATGAGCCTCATAACATAATTCATAAAGGAAAGTTTACTCGTTGGCCGCAGTAGCTTGATGAATTTCCGCAACTTTGCGTAGTAGCATGCCGTGGTTTGTTTTAAATATACACGTCACGTAAGTCACTCGTCCAGGTTAAGACCAAGGTCCACTTTCGAAATGATCTCTGAACCGTATGGGATATCATGACAAATTTGTTCGAATTGATGGTGAAATTCCAATTCAAGTTAAAGGTTTCCAAATAATGACATTTACTACTTAACATTTCTAACGTAACGACCAGAAATGTTGGTGAAAAGTTATAAATCTTAATCTTATCTGATCAATAAATTATGTTGCTCTCATAAAACCTATGGTAAATTACGCATAATGTTTCAGGATTGAAAGTTGAGCGCCATTTTAATTTTTTGTGTTTAAATGTGATAATGAAACGATACCCAGAAACCATATAAAAATGAAAATAAGCATTAAGAACAAATAGCATTGAAGGACAAAAAAAAAAAAAAAAAAAAATAAATAAATAAATAAAATAATAGAAATTCAAATGAAAAATAAGGGAAGAAGAAATTCAAGTAAGTGAATGAGCAGAGGACTTAGCAAGCATAACAAGGACGGAGCGAAATTCAGTAAATTTGCAGTGCAAACGAGACTAAAATTATAAAAATTGCCCTCAGTGCCATACTCGCGGCCTATAACTTGCCGCTTCTGTCTTTCCATGATGGCCTATGGTGAAGCCTAAGTTGAACGAATGAACAAACGAACGATTCCGATACGGGACATGGATGTTCGCCCTCAGCACTCAGCATTCAGCACACAGCAACAGCCACAGCCACAGCAACAAAGAGGGTAGCCTTTATGAGGGTGTTTGTTGAGCGCGTGGGGTTGTGTCAAGTCCTGGACGAGGTTCTGTACATAGTAGTCTAGTATTGTTCCTGTACTGTTGCTAATGCCACTAGTGGTGGTAATGATGGTGGTGGTGGTGGTGGTGGTGGACTTGTTGTGGGTTGAGTACGCCCAACTTTGTTTTCGTTAGCTTCTGCGGCGCATTAAGTTTCGTGTACAATGTATATGTACAAGTATGTACATATATAAACATGTACATGGCCCGCAGCGTCAATGGACCAAAATAATAACGAAACGACGACGATGACGACAACGATGATGATGATGATGCTGATGATGATGATTAGGTTGAACTACGTTGGTCTGGGGTGAAAGTGATTGGAGGTCGGGCTGTGGGCAGGAACGGCAACAATTGTGGGTTGCAGTATAAAATGCGAATAATGTTTTTAAGTGGTCGCGCGTAAGTTCTGTTCGCGGCGTTCACGACAACAAGATACGACTAGGTAATGACAGTGGTGGTAGTGGTGGTGATGGTGGTGGGAGTACCTAGTTCACTTCGTTGAGAAGTAAGTGGACTATGTGTGTTGTGGGCGCTAGGTCGTTCCAGCGCATTGATCGCTCTCATTTGGCTCATCACGATGAGGACGATGATTATGCTGATGTTGGTTTTGATGCTGATGCTGATGATGGCGGGTGGTAAATTTTTTATGTACATATATTTTTTCGTTTCCTTTTTTATTCCTCTTTACACAAACTCTTGTTACTAGCTGCCATTATGATTTTTAAAAGCCATTTCTGTTTTTTAGCTATTTTCTCCATTTTTTTGCTATTTCATGTTTGTTCGCTGTTGTGTTTTGCATTTCATTGAAAAACTGTGAAATTTTTGAAATATTTATAATAAGCACTTTTTACTTGACTCTGCACAGATTATTGTCAATGATTATGATTGCGTTTTATGCATTTTGAATTTTTTTTTTTATTTTTCAATTTTTTTATTCACGTTTTTTTAGTTAACAAATATATAAAATTATAATTCAAATCCGAAGAATTCTTTTGACAAAAACTACACACAATTGATAAGCGGATAGAATACACGTATATGATTTTTATCATTTTTATTCCGACTTACGTTTTTTATGCGATTATATGATTTCAACATTAATTAAAGTTATAAGGTTTCTGGGCAAAGGAAAGGAGAGTTATAGGAAAAAAATATCGGTGTTTAAAGTTTCGAAGTTCAATTTTTTTCATTACACTAAGTTAAGTGTATGTACTTATCTAATCTAATCTAATCATCTCTAGTTCTTGGAATATTATATTTAAAATTTGCTTATTGTCTTCTGTTTCCAATAAACAAAAGAAATGTTAAGTTGCCTACCTGCATTTTTAAATAATTAAAGCTTAAATACATAAGGTATTGATTTGCTTTAGTAATAAGTTCGTTTTAAAAATATTTTCTTCTAGTGTTCATTATTTTATCTACTTAGAATATATAATGTTACGAATTTGTAGCTGTAGACTAAATAATTAGTTTTTGTTAATGAAAAGTTGATTGGCGGCACAGTAAGCGTTCACATGTATACATAAATAAAAATACATACATGTTCGCACTCAACCAAGGTTAAGGTCTTCCAATTACACCCTAGATGCTTTATTATTTTGTGTATCTTATGGTAAAAATACCTACCTGTATTATCTGCATCCTCCTAAATGATTCACATAATGTTATTCAAATGTTCTTTTCAATTTCTGGGATGAGTAAAAGTCATTTCAGTTTATAATTTAACAACTGTCATTAGAAATAGATAAATAATTTGAAGAAAATTTTTCTTTATTACAAGTCTTCTATGTATTTGAAACTCTTCCCTTGCATGACTATGTGCAAATCTTTTTCATAAGTCACAGTTGTGTCAAATACATAGTTGTAATTAAGTTGGTAAATTGTTTGTGTACACAAAAAAAGTCCGCAATAAGGAATAAATGTTCTTTGTATATCATGATTTACCCATAATGCGTATTTCTACAGTAAGTCACCATAAAATTGATGCATGTTTAATTCACAGTGTAGCAACAACGCCCACAGTTGTGAAAATGGCTCAGCTGTTGGATGTAAGCTAAAGTTTTCCTACGATTATTTTTTAACACCTACAATTATTATAAACTTTCTTGAAAACTTTCAACACCATTGAGATCTATAATTATTATAAACTGTTCATGAGATTGCACTATAGTTGGTGAGAAAGTTAGTGCTGGCAGTAGTTTAAAAAGGCAATTGACCAAGGCAAGAATGACAGTAGTAAACCACAAGTCGGGCAAGTACAATTAACACAGATTTGGATAAACAAAAAAAAAAAAGTAAGAACATGACTAAAGTTTATAAATTTATGGATCTAATGAGATTTCCTGTATTTATCTATAAAACCATTGGCGAGGATTTATACTCGCATCGGTCTACAAACCGCATAAAAAGTTTGATATTACGCTGGTATCTGTATCTTGGATTTCTGAACTTTAATGCACTCGTGGCTGGTGAAACTGTGTTCTTCATCAAGTCCTTACAGAGCTATGAGACCATTAAATTGGCTATTGCTGTAGCGCCCTGCATGGCGTTTTCCGCCGTTTCGAATTTCAAGCAGATCGGTTTGGCCTATAACAAGAAAATGCTAAATAAATTGTTGGATGATTTGGAGGAGATGTTTCCGGTAACAAGGGCTGCCCAAAAAAGTTATGATTTGCAGACTTACTATGTTGCAACGAAGTGCGTTATGAATTCAGTATCATTTCTGTGTCTGGCATATACGACAACTTTCTCATTCTATCCAGCAATCAAGGGCACCGTTAAGTATTATATTTTCCATTCACCAACATTCGAACGTTACTTTGGGTTTCTCATTTGGTTCCCATACGATGCAACGGGCAGCAGTTTGGCGTTTTGGTTAACATCGCTCGATATAGCACATGGCGCCTACTTAGCGGGCGTAGCATTTCTTTCCGCTGATCTGACGTTGATTGTGGCTATGACGCAACTCTGCATGCATTTTGATTACATCTCAAAACAACTGGAGAACTATGAATGCGATCCGCAGAAACCGATGGAGAATATTAAGTTTCTTGAAAGCATGATTGCCTATCATGATAAATGCTTGATGTGAGCTTCATCCTTCATCCTTAGTGTATTTATCATTTTATTGTCTCCATATTAATTCGGTTTGGTTGTTTCAGGCTCTGTGAACATGTTAACGTCATTTTTAGCTTTTCGTTGCTTTTGAATTTTCTCACTGCCTCAATGCAGATTTGTTTCATCGCTTTTCTGGTTTCGGATGCCACTGTGGAGGTGCTCATTATTTATGGAATATTTTTAATGACATCGATGGTACAAGTTTTTATTGTTTGCTACTATGGCGACGAGTTAAATGTGGCGGTGTGTTTGCTTATTTTTTTATTTTTTAATTAATATATTATATTTATATATTTTGCATTTCTGTTCTTTCAAACTTGATTTCTTTATAGAGCGTACGCGTTGGTGATGCTGCCTACAATCAGAATTGGTTCCAGTGCAATAATAAATATAAGCAAATGCTGCAGATGCTCATCATGCGCAGCCAGAAACCCGCCTCGATACGTCCACCGACATTTCCACCAATTGCTTTAAGAACCTTCATGAAGGTATTTTATGAAAATATTGCATATTTTTTTATATTTCTAATTGCAATCCTCATAAATTCTAATTTTAGGTCATCAGTATGTCTTATCAATTCTTTGCTTTATTGCGAACGACTTACTCTGGCCAATAAAATCAAAAGATATTAACTTTCTTATTGTTAAAATAACTCGTATATCATATTTCGATATGTGCAAGTCGATTTTAGTTTTTAGTTTTTTTTAGTATTATAGGAATGCACGAATAAAAACAAAAAATACTTATGATCCCTCGTTGAGAAAATATTCGGAAATTCATAATGAAATGCAAAATACCATATGAACTTAATAAGTTATTAATATTAAAAGTCGGCTCCATTTAAGATACAATAACACATCATAGGTATAAGTAGGCACATTCCGGAATAGACCTTTGCACGTTCTATGTATTTGGTTCTTTCAGTTGTGCCTCATGTTTTGTCCTCCATTTTGATTCCTGTTGACTTGTTTGTGAGTAAAACTTATGTGTTGTATATCATAACTTTGCAATCAAAAGGCATACTATCCAGCAATGCGAAAGATGTTTGTTTATGTATCTAGTTTTGCAGATAAAACTGAGTGGCGATACTTCTAATATCTAATACTTATATTTGGTAAAATCGATCGATTTGAGTTATTGAGATCACTTCTCATAAGTAGGTTTCAAACAAAACTTTACTCTAATTAAAGAGTTCGAAAACTATTGTATGTCTGAAACTATTTACATAGATGTTAAGCTTGTAGAAAAGAAAATTAAAGCTTTCCATTTAAAAATTATCTTAAGGATAAGCACAATAGATGTTGGTGGCATGGGTATCAAGATATCAAACACTTTTAGTCAAATTGTACACCTAAGTAGATTATTATAATTAGTTCTTGATAGTCATACAAATGAGAATTTATACATTTTTTAATCAAAGTAAAAATGGATTTGTCTAAAAGCAATAAATTAGTTTAAATTGCTAAACAAAGATTTTCATAAAAGATCAAGGTTTGTAATGATTTCAAACTACTTAGTGGGGCATGTTTATGAACTTTTATCTAACCAAAAACTTATACCTATTTTAATAATACACTGCACTACATATGTATATACAATAGTAATATATTAAACTATAGTGAAATCAAATTTATTACATGTGCAATATTTTCTATCATAAAAAGCAGATAAATCCAATTTCAATTTCAAAAAAAAAAAAAAAAAAAAAAAATTATGGAAATTAAAAGTTGATTCTTTTCAAAAATAAATGTGTCAAATTAAAAAATAAAGAAAGGAAATCAACAAATTATTTCCACTCTTTTTAACAATTATACGGACTTGGTCCACATTATTGCCTATTTGCTAATTAAATAAAGAAAAATCTTTGAAACAAAATGAAAAGAAATAAAAAGAAATGGAAAGAATAATAAAGAAATGCAAAGAAAGCGAATTGAGAACACAAAATTAACGTTGTGATTGCCTCAAGGAAACCTAAAAGCGTCATGACAAAAATAGAATAATTGGGAAAAAAGCTTAATAAGAATAATTATTATTTTCGTTGTTGCCAGGACTTTTGGACTTTTCTCGCTTCCATTTTTCAATAAAGAATTGGATTTTTTTTTTTTTGTTCCTGCAGCATCGTTTATTCATTCGTCCTTAATTTTCACATTTTCATTTGGAAATGTGCGCATAAAATGAATGAAATGAAAATAATTTTTCTTGTTATCGTGCCTCGAGCACAAATTGAGCAGAAAATAACTAATAAAGCCTGACGGCTTGAGTTCTCTGCTGTATGTTGTAGTACGAGTATATGGTATAGTAAGTAAGCACGTCGTGCTCGTCAGGCTGTTGGCAAGGACATGAAAGGTTTGGATTCGTTGTTTGGTTTGGCATGGCTTGGTTGGGTTGACTTGGCATAGCAAGGCATGGCTTATGAATAGAAAGCATAAAAATGGACACAAACTTCGTCCGGTCCCGGGTTCCGAGTAAAAGTTGCTAGTTGCAGTCTATCTGACTGCCACAATAGGTAATTTTCATTTCAATTTAACATTTTTTCATTTTTTTCTATTCTTCTCCATCATCATCTTCTACTCTTTCTATTCCATAGTCCTGTAGTCCGTATGACGTAGTCCTTAGTCATCTCCTCTTTAGCGCATTTACTTTTAATTTGAAAATTGAACTTTTTCGTTGATTATTTTCAAACGTTGCCAGGCATCGTTGTAATCGTGTTCGCATAAGAATTAGAGTTTGAATTTGCTTTTACTTTACTTCCTGCCTTGATTTTCTTCTGCCCATAATGTACAAGTATAAGTAAGGGTCGACATTGCCATTGCCATTCCCATTCCCATACCCATCCCTATACCTGTCGTCCTTATCATCATCGACGTCAGGTGATGATGGAAAACTTTTGCCATTATAAATCTGATTTGAAGTTTTCTTTGTTGTTCTTGTTGTTATTATTTTTCTCACTAATGTGAGGGCAACGAAAATTATGTGGGAAGGCGATTCCGGGCAAGGCATGTGCTCCCGATTTGTGTGGCGTCAGTTTGTCATTCAATAAAGAAAAAATGGAAAATCCTAAGAGGAAAATTGCAACGCTAAAAACTTTGGCAGCCTAATGAAAATTGTTTGGCAACTTTGTTTGAAAATTTTCAGGAATTTTCAAGCATTTTTTCCAATATTTTTTGTTCCTATTTCTTCATATGTATTTTCTTAATTTATTTGTTTCATGTTTAATCTAAGGACGACATGCATTCTATATAATGTAATAATGTTTATTACATTTAATTTTTAGAGCACAAAAAAAAAAAAATGAAACAGTCCTTGGTTTATTAATTAGCACAACTGGCGGCATGTTTGAGATACTCCACCCCCTTTTTGATTATCGCATTGTGGAAGAAATAAATAAACCACCACCACTATTACAAATGAGTTTGAGTTTTATTTAATGAGTGGTTACTTACCACGCTCAACTCAAATTCAAACGTAACTCATTTCTCCTGCTGACAAAATAAACTCACTCAGTCTCTCACTCAATTGATTCTCTTAGTTGGGGTAATCCACTCAGACTCATATTTGTTTTTCTATGTTTCCATTTTCACTCATTCGATGTTGCTATGTTCTATGATTTTTATTCCCCTTCATTTAAGACTTGAGTTGAGTTCAGTATTGAGTGAGTTTTTATCTTTCCGAACAAAACTGAGCCTTATTACCTACACTACGCTTGTCCGTCTGTGTACGCGCTCTATCTCATGAACAGTCGTAAGTAGAATGTTGAAATTATCATAGAAATGTGTGGTTCTATCGAGGTTATAGCAACAAATACGAAAACTAAAATAAACTTGAAAATTTAATAATTTTATCTTTTGGGTCCTGAAAAAAAAAACGGAAAAAGCTCAAAAGGCTCGAAGCTCAAACGGCTCGATCTAATGAGGCTCATTTACCATCACTTCTTATGAAGAGAAAGTTTACACTCAAATGTTTTGGTGTGCGTCTTCGCTAAGTGAGTAGAGAAGACTTTGGATGACAGCGATGTTTTCTTGTGTTTCCTTTATTCCTTGTTAGATGGCGCCTCCTCATTGTGAAGGAAAAATTCTGAAATGAATGAATAAACACTTAATAATGCTATAAACCTCATAAAATATGTTGAGATATCTTTCTATAAATTTGTTTGGGATATGTTTTTTAGGATAAAAAGCGTTCGGGTAATAATAAATTGTATTCTGGTAGAAAAGTTATCCGAAAAAAGAAAGACGCGATGATTTCAAGAAAAAAAAAAAAAAAATATGAATTGGATTGAATAGAAGAAATTTTTGTTACGAAGTGAATTTCGATTAGAAATTATGGTAAATGTTTTTAGAAATTACAATAACATTGAGTTGGTCGTCCTAACTTAAATGAGCAACAATTGATTTAGAACATTCTCATGACTTGAGAGAGTTGGTTTTCAGCGATTACAACCCTACGCGTCATACGTGGTGTTGAGATTTAGACCTACTAGTTCGTCATACAGGCATCAGATTTTGAACTAATCTACAATTAGCTTAAGTATCTCACCAAGGAATCCTTGCTTCGTCTAAATGATGTTTGAAGACAACAGCTCGCGTCCAAATATAGAATTAAAACTACTTGGTTGGCTTCAAATACGCGGTCAATTTAAATAATATTTTTATGAAACTTTTTACATAATGTTTATTATTTCATAACAATAGATTAATAGATATTTATTTATTTATTTGACCCATCCATATATATACATACAGTTAACAAATTTTTAAGGGTTTTAGTTATGTTAATAACTTTATTACTAAGAAAAAAAGATATTATAATTTACAATGGTTTTACAAAAAGAAATATTTAAGATTATAAGGAAAATGAGAAAAACTTTACATTTGATAATTTTTCTCAAAAATGATTAACGACTAAGACTAAATACTAAGGATCGATACTGAAGACGAAGCTAATTTTTAATTAGCTCGAATAGTGCGACTCAACACTGGAACGGTGCATCATTTGATTTCTTATATTTAAATTGTTTTTGGATTGAGAGATTTTTGCATCAATCATACAGATACCTTCCTTTACATGAAGAAGATTGGTAGGGTAGAAAAAGGGTAAATTAAAAATTAGTTTTAATAATTTATTTTGAGTTCTTTGTAATTTGCGGCGGCCCCAAACTTCCGAACTATATAGCGTAATTGCAGTAAATATAATTTTTACTAACAAGAGTTTATCTATATATATAAAAGAAAGTCGTGTTAGTTACACTCGGATGAATTAAATTGCATTTGTTTTGTGCGCAATAAGTTTTTTCTTCCACTTATAAAAATATGTTGCGAAAGTATGTAAAGATTCTTCGAGGATCGTTTTCACCTCGCAATAGTCTTTGGCAGAACAATAAAGGGCAGTATCATCAGCAAATATTAAAGTGTTGCAGTGATCAAAGGTGGGGACATCGTATGTATAAATATTATAGAGAATAGGAGCTAAAACTGAACCTTCAGGGACACCAGCGGTTATCAATAGATATTTAAATTTATAGTATCTCTATAGACTTTGCCGTCTTCAAATTGTTTAAAATTTTAATTTAGAGACAATATGAGGGGCCCCATTTGGTATTGTATTTACTAATAGTAACATCATTTGCATTTGTTTTAATAAAACATATTTCCTGAATATATTCTAATAAATTACTAATGCATTATTATTATTTAGGAGAACCGCTTCTCGAGTTTAAACTCACTAAGTTTTTTTTAATGGTCCTAAGAGGTGCTGTACGAATGCAAAAAACAGGCTGCATGAAATCTTTATTTTAAACGAAGCTTCTGAAGCATTTCGAAGCATTGTGAAGTATTTGGTGAGACAGCAACAAGTACAACATGAGAACATGAGAGAAAGTGTACATTTGCGACTCGCAACTCGCCGAATACGAGCTACCAACTACTTGTGAAACAGTGAGCTTGTAGCTACTAGTAAATTTTTAACGAATCATTCGTTGACTCTGTTCGAATAACTTGACATAATAGATAGTTTTTTCTTTTAGATACTTAGAAGAGGATATTCTGTTTCATATATTTATCTCAGGTCTTTGCGGTGCCAATCTAACCTAATATGTACCCAGCATACACATTGTGTTTCCGATTTCCAAGCAACAATACTAACTGACTAAGCTTCATACTTCTCTTGTAAACATGAAGCCATAGACAAACACCTGCAGGACAAGTAAGTAGACTATGTATGTAGAGTAATAACGTGCTAGGAGAATTATAGTAGTTCTCATGATCAGTTTCTTTTTCTTATCCGAATGGCAACATTAACCAGAATGGAGGGTAGGGATATATCAAATACAAGAGAAAGAGTTCGGTTCTTGTTTTCATGTGAGACTGATGATTGAATGAGTAAGTAAGCGGTTGATTTAAAGTAGGAATGTTTGAGTATGTATGAGTGGATGAAAGGATGGATAAATGTTTTGCTATTTCAGCTGAATAAAGTTGGACAATGACTAGCGACAGCTGCCAGCGCCAAAGAATTGCCTAAGAATTGTTTGTTATTGTTGATGTTGTTCCATATGCGGAAAAACGTTTGCTATTGTTGCATGTTGATGTGGTGTGGCGTTGTTATTGTTGGCCAAAAAGGATATACGGCATAGACGACGGCATAGATGAGTATACAATAGGCAAAACAGGATGTAATAAACTCTTTGCTTCTGTTCTGGTGCATTTGCTGCTGCTGCACCTGTTTCAAACAATGAAGTTCTTCGGACGATAGCAAATGTTTGTTTCTTGTGTCGGGTTGGTGGAGTCATGTTGCAAAGTCATTAACTTGAGAAGTTGCATTTGTGATTAAGTCGAAAGGAACCAAGTTGTTTACTTCTCATTTTTGTATTTTGATGTTTTGTATTTTATGTATGATAATTGCATGCTGAAGCTTGAAAGGAAGCACACACTTACCAAAGTGCAGGATGAAGTCAGACAGAGAATCTACAATAGCAAATGAGTCTTGTTCGGAGCGTTGTGCCTGTGGCGTTGTTTCTGTTGCAGCCGACAGCATTTAAAACATTTGAAAATTGTAGCAAAACAACACACTCATGGTGAAGTGATAAAGTGAATGGTGGGTGGATGGCCACAGGTAGAAGAAGGGTGAAGGAATTTGTGTACGCATATCAAGCATGCAGAAACAATAAATGTCTGCAACCACTTAAACAGGAGCGTCTCATACTAAGGACACTGCCTCCAACACTCAACACTCCTGGAACTCAGTTCGCGCAACCTGCGCTCAAACAAAAGCCGCCATTACCAGATAAACAAACGGCCACCAGCAACCATTCAGCGTAAAGGGAGTGAGATACCAAAGAGAATGAATGAGAAAATGAGTGAGAGAGGAAGAGTATAAAAGTATACATGAGCAGGACATCCTTTTGTGTGCTTCGTCGTCCTTACATGTGCAATTTTTCTTTATATTTCCCTCATGTCATGTGAACGCAAAAACGAAAAACGGGAAAAATGCAAACAGAAAAACAAAAAAAAAAAAATAAAACAGAAATTAAAAAAAAAAAAAAATATTGTATTATAAAAGATCCCAAGAAACAACCCCAAAAGAATTGAAGAACTATTGAGGCAGCGCGCATATGAGGCAGGCACAAGAAAATGAATATGCCTTCCTGTCACACGCACAAAGATACATGAAAACACATACTTGCATGTATGAATATATCATGACTACTATGATACAATGCGACAATGAACGTGTATTGCGAGCCAAACAAGACTGGCAAGGACATGAACATGAACAAGCCAGAAAGCCAGAAAGCAAGCAAGCAAGATGTCGTCAAGTCATTTATGTACGAGTACCTCGCCCGCTCTCTATTCGATGTATCTTAGTACAATGTCGACTTTGGGTTGAGTTAGAGTCCTGAGCCCGGGGGTCCTCTAGGGTTGCGTTGTTGTACACACGCAGTTAAGTGTACTTTCAATTTTTCTTTACATGCTTTTTGTCCCCCATTATTTCTTGGAACACTCTCCCCCCTTTTCTACTTTCGCTATTTGTTGTATGTTAAGAGAAAAGCGTAGGCCGATGAATATAAGTATGTATGTGTAGCGATGAGTGAGCTTGGCAAGTGGTCCTTTGCAACATGTCGCCAAATGTTCTGAAGGGTCGTTTTTACTTTTCAAATAGAAAAATGTTACTTTTTTCATTTTTTTTTTTTTTGTATTTCATTTTCTGTATACGTTTCTTTCTTATTATCCTTGTCGCTCGCCACTCGACGCTGACAATCATTTTTCTCTATGCTTTGAATGCAAGATTATATCTACGCTCCTCACCTCACCTCGCCTTAACTCATCTCATACTCATCTCATTCAAATCCTTATCCGCATCATTCATTCATCATATAAAGATGTATCACTTGCATACATGATGTCTATTCAAGGCACAATCTCCTTAGTCTCATGCCCTCATCCTTCTCAATCCGTCAGCCTTCATTCAAAGCTTTTGTTGTGAACTAAGCATGCTAATTTAGCTATTTGAGCACCCATAAATAATTTATCTAAGGCCTCTAAGAAGCCTCTTTGCCATTTTTCTCATGTTTTTGTTACTTTCATGATGCTTATGTGCACCTTTTGCTGTATGTTGCAATCTTTTATTAGAATTGCTTTCAAGTGTCGAGAAAGTAATTAAGCTGGCGCTCAATTGCTGCCTTTAAGCATGAAATTTTCATTTAAAAATACTACTGACAAAACTGAATAAAATCAATCAGACAAATGAAATGGATCACTCACTGGCAATGCGTCTTTTACTATATGAGGTTGTTAGAATGATATACTTTTCACCAACGTTTCATAACAAATGATACACTAGGAGATCCAGTAAAACTATAGAAAATGGTAACTCTTAAAGTTGATAAGATAAATATATTCAATACTGAAAACTTTGAATGATTTTTGTTTTTGTAAAAGACATTCTTATTTCAAGCTTCTGAAGCTTATTGCTGGTCAATTTTAGAATTAAATAAATCCAAGTGGAGCATTTAATTTTATCACTTCGAAATTTACTTTAAAAATGTTCTACTCTGGTAGGTAGTTTTGAAGATGGTGTGGACATATGCAATGCAGCTTTGGGGAATGAAAACTGATTCCAACGTTGAGATACTACAAAGGTCCAAGACGCTACATGCAATAGCAAATGCACCTTGGTATGTGAGCAATTTCCACCGCCATAAAGACCTCAAAGTGCCATTTGTTAAAAATAAAATAAAAAGAATATCGTATGGTACCTCAATTTGTATTAATCTAGCAACAATTTATTTAATCTAGCAATCGACATGGATGTTAGGCGCCAAGGTTTTATGTATTACGAGTAGATTTTCTCCATAAATTGGTTAAATTAGATTTTTAGTTATATGATCATCTCGCTGGAGCTCCACCAATTCTGTTATGTTATCGAAATTTGTTGATTATACAATCAGACAAGTAAAAATAAAAAAAAAAAATTTGCTTTTATAATATTAAATTAATTAAATTATTAAATTATTATTAATCAATTCTTTTAAAATATTGTATAAGGCTTTCCTGCAAGTCCACAACTTTTTGACATAGGATCACCACACATTGTAGATTGGATACAAAAGATTATTTTGTGGATTGGTCTTTTACAGGGAAACCTAATCGAATTGTATCTTCGTGTTGCTGATGAATATCTTTATATATAAAATTGGAGTGTATGAAATTTTGTGACTCTCAAACTCCTATATGGCTAGACCAATTTTGATAATTTGTTTTTGTTGTACTTATGGGGTTGGACCCGGTAGGTGGCGCCGTTGTCGAGATTCAGGCACTTTTTTTCCAAATTTTACACAATTTTTTTATCTGGCGCACATTATACTAAGCAAATATTAATAATTTTTTTTTTTAAATGACAAATGAATGCTAATGAAAAGAGTTGCATACTTATTTTTTTCAGTTTTTGACTTTTAATATAATATTTTTAAGTGTAAAGTTTTTTGAAAACCACTGCAAGACCAAGCATAAACGTTTTTTTTTTGTTTTTAATGCTTTGGTTGTTGCTTTTGTTGCAAGTTTTTTTTCCTCTTTGAGTACGCACTTTTTCCGCTCTTTGTTTCTGTATTTTATCTTCATACATCGCGTGAAAGTCGTGTACCAAAAACGAAAATGTTTTCTTCCGATTTCTTTTTCTCTTCTTCTTTCGCTTATTTAAGTATTACAAACATCTAGTACTTATATAGTATTTCCTTTATTGGCTATTACTGCAGTTCTCTAATAGTTTTCCGAAATTACTGTTAAATCTTTGAATGAAATCTTATTGTAGTACGCAGTGAATAGTATTATAAGTTTGTCAGGAAGCTTGTAACAGACAGAAGAACCATCGGAGACCCCATAGAGTATATATGTACATATATTTTGAAGATCACTAGTAAGGGTATCTCTCGTATAGTCCCAAATTCATGTTCTTATCAGAAACACTTTCTTGTTTTTTGTATTATCGAACTTAAATTTGGATAGCATAAGAGTCTGAGCTATATTTAATAACCATGTAAATTTCAAGACCCTAGGATTAATGAATCGCATCGCTTCCATGCAAATCTTTTGGTCTCAAGTTTAGATTTCAAAGTAAGTACAGTAAAATGTCTTTAGGATAATAATATTAATAAAATAAGAAAGTATTCATTGCATCTTAGAGTTTGTTTTTGTTTTTTCAACCATAATATATTATATCTTAATAAATTTGTATTTAATATTGTAAGTTCTTCTGATCAATCATGTTTAACTAGAAAATATTTATATACTTTCGGAATATTACAAAATGAAAATACCATACCATTGTGAAAGATAACAAAAAAGATATAGAAAACAAATCAAAACCAATTTACAGATGCCGCCATCTTGGCCACCAACGCTAACAATAAATCCAAAAGTAATTTTGTTGTTGTCTCATTGTCATCGTCTGAAAGCGGGAACAATTCCCAAGTTGACAATATCCGAATATCGAAGGTGAGTAAATAATTTCATATACCAAATGAAGCAATTCAGAAGAAAAAAGGAAAAAAAAAGAAAAGAAAGAAAATATTACAAGCTCAGCATGTTTTATTCCCCAGATGGTTAAATTGAGTTAAAGTTTGCCAATGTTGGACATCAACTTTGGTTGCAACAACAGTACAGACGACGGATACAGTAAGAGTGATGCGCCGCTGGCGGTCAACAACGGCGACACGTCACAAATCTTTTAGCTTTTGTTTGGATTGTCAAACCAACGTAACGGGATTATTTTAAGAAACTTATTTGCCCAAAAAGGATGCCAACTGACAACTGATATGGTAGCAAATAACAACTGCAACAGCAACAGCAACATCACTAGCAACATATAAGACGCATGCATTGAAGGCTTGTCTTCTTGTCTTCAAAAAAGCGACATCATCGATGACACCGATGAATGACAAGAAGAACCGCAAGTGTCAACCTGTGGTGATGACGTTCTGCGTGTGGAGTCAATGTGTTGCCAATGTGACCGCCATCAATGTGGCAAGTCCCACTTCAAGCTGAAGCACATCGAAACGAAGAAAAAGATGTAGATATGTAGGTACATAGAGAAAGAATACTAAAATATCCATTGATATGCAATCGATTTCGACAATTCACCATACATAAATCCTACCAACTGCCAAAGTTGTTCGCTCTTTATTGTTGTTGACACTTCTTCAATGTTGGTTGGTTGGTTCATTGTTGGTTGTTGGTATTGACATTGTCTACATTTGTGCCACATGTTGTCCGCTTTATTGTCTTAGAACTGAACAAGGCATTGACAAATTTACGTAGTCGGCGGCGTTCTTAACTGATTGCCAGTTTAGGTTGATATTGTTGCCTTTGTTAGAAATCCACAATGTGCACAGTGGGCTGTGAAGAAAGAAAGAAATTTAAAATATCAGTAGAACAACTACATATAGTTTCTTTAATTGGTTTATTTATACTTATGTATCGTATTATTGAAGTTTTATTTTGGCTGACGTTAGAGTGCCGAAACATGTAAGTTTTATGAAACGTGCAACATTCGGTGGAAATCGAAAGACCATGAGAATATTGGGTTAGGTTTAACTTGAGTGATGCTTAGTATGATAGATCTGTCAAAAAATTAAGAAGGATTTAAGTGTCGAGTTTAGTGGGAGGCTGTACTGGGAAAACTTGTAATCTAGGATGAATTTGATGCAATCTTATGGAATAATGTGAACTTTTCTTTGCAATCAAACATGTGTTTCGAAAGCTCACATACTCTGCATGAGGATAAAGAAAATACTGTCAGATAATTCAAATTGCCATAATTTTATATAGAGTATTATGATTTCAATATTTCTTTTTTAACAGCGTTTGCTCCACGGCCTTTCTTACTTAACTTTCAAAGTCAATCAGGTTTCCATGAATCAAGAAATTCCATCAAAAGTTTGTATAATTTATGTTTTGAAAAATGATTTTGAATTATTTCAATTCACTTATTCATAGTTGATTGATATTTAAATGTAAATTGATTAGGAATGTTTACTTTAAAATGAGTAACTGATAATGATGACAATGAAATTAGATAAGCGTGTTATATTATTTCATATTACAATTTTGTCTAACAATAGAAGATTAGATAAGAATTTCGTATAAAATGATTAATTTCTTAATAAAGTTTATATAATAAAATAAATTAAACTAAATATTAAAGTTTAAATTTGAAATTTCGCCCAAAGAACCACAAAGTAAAATGGAGAAATAAAGAAAGAAATAGCGAAGGAAATAAAGAAAGAAAAGAGACCAAAATCAACCATTTTTTTTAATTACAGCAAAGAGTCAAAGCACAAGGAGAACAAGAAGATGGCATAGAAGCGGAAGTGACTCTTGCAAAATTAAAAGAATAAAATCGCGGAGAAGAATAAAAACTCCTTTAATTACCGCAGAAAATTGCGATTTTCAAGCATTTTTCATATGATGATGATGATAAGTTGAGTTCAGCTCAGCTGCGCTGAGTTGAGTAGAGTAGAAAGTTGATGAAGATGTAGATGATGATGATGATGATGATGATGATGATGATGAAAGAATTGCAACGAACTTCGCAATTATACTATAACATTTTTTCACTGAAATGAAACACAAAAAATACAATACAAAAATGAAGAACAAAAAATAAAAAAAAAAGAAAACAACATACTTGAAGGTAAAATAACCGCCATATTTTGCCTTTATACTCACTCACTCGTTTATACGCAAGTAACTCGTACTTAACAAAAATATAAAAATAAAAAGCATTATGAAAAAGTGGAAAAAAGTGAAAAATGAATAAACGAAAAATTGCATGCCAAGTGGAAATTCGTTGAAGCGTGAAGCTTTGTTTGTTCGCCTACTCGCTTGCGTTGCACTTTAGAGGCAACTGGCAACCACCAGAACCAAGTTGCACCAGACCTAACACCAACAATAGGGAGAAAAAATTTAGGTTTCATTTTATATTTCATTTCATTCTTCATCATTTCTTTTTTGTTTTCTTTTTTGTAATGTTTTCACGGGGCGGAGCACAGCAAAATTTTAATTTCAGAAAATTCGCGCATATGAAAAACATCAATGGCGGAGGAACCGAGCCACCGAGCAACAAAACAAGCAAACAAACATGAACTGATGACTGGTGTCTGGTGGCATGGGGCATGGCCACAGTGAAATAATTATAATTTTAGTAACAAGAAAAAATGCAGAAACATTTTTATTTTTACTTCCATTTCGACTGCAATGTCAGAGTGCTAAAAAAATAAAATGGAAAAAGAAAAACCTCGAGAAGGGACGTCGAATGATTGAAAATGAGAATGCCCCCAGTGCATAGAAGCGACGACGACGACGGCGATGACGAATATCATACCATAGAGATAGAGATGGGCGTCATAATTATGCTGACAAGATTTCTGTATTTTTTTACAATTTTTTCTATTTTTTGCATTCTATATTCTTTTGGGATTGCATTCAATGTCATTAATATCGCCCATTAAAACAGATACCAAGCGGAAACTGTTGGATTACTGTTGCTTGTTAGTTAAGAACGCCATGAATACCCAAGTTTGTTGTTAATACTCGTACGTATACATACATATCTGCTATCTCTATTGGAAAAGAGGGGAGTGGAGAAGGAAACAATCGTTCGATTTGAATGGATTCATTAGTGAAATTATTGAAAAGTTGTTGCATCATAGCGCATCGCATTGGATCGCAATCTCGCATTGGGACTTGGCCACAATGGCATAAATTAGAAACAAGTTGGAGTGGCACTTTATCCAATCCATTACAAAGGAGGAGTAAGTACGCGTAAATATATGTACATACTCGTATGTATACGTATTACAAAGAATCATTTGTGGAAATCAATTTCTATCAATAAGTAACTTTGGTCTTATAAAATCTTACATACACTTCTCATACAAAAATGGTTTTCAAATACATAACATATGTTACATGATTTCATTGCATAAGTAGGTAATAATTACTACGAGTATTTAGTTTATAATAAGCAGTAGTACAGAAGATTAGAAAACGTCTTAGATGATAGCGCCAATTCATTTTAATATATAAAAAATATTATTGACTCTTCTCTATGCAAAGTTGTGTGCGTTATAAATAGCGCACTAAAGTGACTACATACTCGAAGATCGTTTCATAAGCAAACAAAAAATAGAATTTATTCTAAGGGACCTAACAGAAATTCAGTTTGAACAGAATCCGGTTAATGTGGAGATCGTGAGGAATCAGAAAGTATTCAAAACATCCTATGTCACTGCCCCGGATTCGTCTTTTCGGTAAACCTTTCTTCGGTGATTTGGGCAGGACCTGACCTTTTACGATAATTCTTCGGGTTGGATCCTGGGGCTGAGGTTGACCTTTGAGACCAACTATTGATCCCTTACCGCCAATTCCCCCACTGGTCTGTATAACTTTTGGGTGAACATAACGTATAACATTCTTGCGGTGAGTGGTCTGTGTAAACAAACCTAAACTTTTCAAAAGGACAAAGAATAAGGAGTTCAAACAAATAAAAGATAAGGTATTTCAAACCTCACGTTCTGTTTGAAAAGAACCATGAAATCTGCAAATGGCATGTCAGAAAGCAAAAACAACCATAATAACAAAAAGTATTAATGCAAATTAGCATTTATCCAATCCTATTGATTATTGCCAACAACTAAGCATATGGAGAAGACTCAGAAAGAATCAAAACGAAACCAATTACTAAGATAGGCAGTAAAATCAAGTATCTTTACAAAGTCACATAATAACAATACAGGTATCACAATTAAAGAAACACAGGTGTCCTTTCTGACAATTGGAATTGAATCGATCTAAAACAAGGTAGACAAGAGGCAGAAATTCTTCAATAACTACGAAGAAACACAAGCGATGGTGTTCACTTGAATATGCTAAAGTGGATTGATGTTAAAAAAATGTGCTCAAAGAATAATGAGTAGGGATGAAATCGTTTTATGAGTAGGAGCAGTCCATAAAATTGAATGCTACAAGGCACAGATTCAAACTGCAATAAAGGGCAACCGAAACCAAAGTATCGAACAATGATCCTTTAATATTGAACAATGGTACAAATGTCCTGCGGAAGCTGAAAGTGTCAGATGTAGATATATGTTGTGTATTTGCATAATATTGAAATATTTCGATCGTTTTGTTTGAAGCCCGCATGGGAATGTTGATCGTGATCATGATAGCCGGCACAATAATTATTATTCACATTATGATGATAATGATGAATTCCTTAATCATAGAAAATATGCAAATCTCTTGCTAACCCTTTTATGGCATTTAGTGTGAGAAGAATTTGTAACATTTTATCTCTTGCAGCAAATTAAAAACAAAACACATCGATCGACATTTGATCGTGAGAAGTTTTTTTTTGCAAAGAGATACAACAAATTCTAAGAATTGTTTGTTCTACATCAATCTATTGAACATCATTTTATAGCACTTAATAGACTTAAACTAGCGACAAGTTACTTTCTGTCTGTTGGTTTGTCTTTTTCCCTTTTATTGTCTATTTACTTAGTTGCAGTGGGAACAACATTTTACCGGGAAAAGTTTTTCTTTGCTATTTCCAGTTAGCAACGTGAAACAATAAAACACAAATGACCACAAGGCGACGTGCGGAAAAGCGGCGAAACTTTCTTTCTATTGTTTTGCGTTACTGAGTTGAGTTGAGTTGAGTTGATTCAGTTAAGTCGAGTGAGTTTTCCAACATTAAAAGTTCCAATAAACTGCGACAGTGTATTGGTAGTTGGCGTCATCTGGTGGCCGTTGCTAAGCATCGTGATAAAAAACTTTTCTCGCTTGAATTTAAGTTGCTTAAAAGTTCCTGTAACGACTACGATGATGATGATGATGATGATGATGTCCACGACAGTTTCTAGTATGTAAGTATATAGTAGCAATAGTTGTTTGATTTTACACTATATTATTTTTTTATTTGATTGAAGAAGTATGAAAATATTACCAAACATTTATTAAATCGGTATAACTAATAGATGAAATAAATATAAAGATACTTAAAATCGGGAAACACTATAATTCATGAGTCTTAGATTTTTGCATGACAACTGTGTTCTTTTGTCCGAGAAAGACATGGGACTAGGGACAAATATATAAAATTATATTTTAATATACTGCGAAAGCCTATGATTGTGACGAAATTAAATTATTATTAGCAACATCTAAATTGAAAGTTAAACTGATTGTATGATTCCTGATTAGAAAATGTTCATTCTTCTATTCTGTTACTTGGAATAGAAATTTAGAAATTTCTCTATCAATTGTAGTAAGTTGTTAGGTTAAGAACTAAATGGTCGATTGCATAAATATTAAAATTTCTAAAGAATTTGTTAAATTTTTTTAACCAAATTTTATTAATATACATAATCATGGTCCATCATAAGGTCAATAAATAATGTGGCTATCACTTGCAGTGGTCGAAAATAATTTAAATTAAATCAAGTTAAGTCAAGTCAGGCATGCCAAATGCACTATGGTGTAACCAGTTATGACCAGTCATCAGCTTGCCAAAGAGGCCAAAAAAATAAACAAATTGAACTGAACTGAACTAAAGTCAGGGCTGTAGCCAACGCATTTGTTGTCGTCGTCATCGTCGTCGCTACTGTAGTCGTCCTCCAAGAGCATGACAAATTATTAAGAGGTTGGACCCAAGTCAGTAGTCAACTATGGGCCAAAGCTAAAGCAGCAGCAGCAAAGATGATGATGGTGATGATGACGATGACGATGGCGACTTATGTGTACAGTTAATAAAATTAGGGGTAGTAAATAAAGGTAATTAATCATACGCCCTAATAACTTGGCTACATGCTTTTCTTCCGGCTATACTAACATAAGTACGAATATTTTGGCAATGCTCTGCAAAGGAATTTATGCCAAAAACAGCAACACAACAGAACAAGAGAAACAAAACATGGCCAAGTTTTGGTAGACAAATGACCATGGGGCAGAACGGTTTGCATTTGCTATGCTAACATACTCCTCCTTGTACTTTGTAACTTTTTTAGTATGTTGGCATCATTGGGAAGCTTGAATAATTTTTAGTTAAAATGTTATGGAAGATAAAGAGGACAAAAACATACGACATTTTTTTTTATCATTTTATATTAAATTATCAATTTTTTTTTCTTGTGTTTTCGCATTTTTTATTTATTAATTTACAAATTTAATCTGTTGCTTTCTTTTTTCTGCCTTTAAATACTTTGTAGCAAGTTCATTTGTGATCTCTTCTGTTGATGATGGTCAACATTATCAGACACAAAAGACTTCATAGAAGGGCGTAAACTTGCGTCAATTCAATTCAAGACGAGTCGAGTTGAGTCAAAAGAAGCCAAGTTAAGTTTTCTTTGGACCCAACACCAACTGCGTCAATTACTAATTTCGTGGAACTTGCAACAAAGCGAGGCAATAACTTTCAGTTGTCTCTCACTTAAACGCTCACGGAATTTTGATTTATGTGCGCGTCTGAAATATTTTTCTTTAACTTGTATATAATCTTTGTGTTCACTTCACTTCACTCCACTCCACTCTAATCCAATCCACTCTACTTCACCACAACTCTTCAGTCACTCTTCGGTGCTTGTAGGATTGGTGGTGGTTTGGTAATATCGCAAAAAAAAAAAAAGAAAAGAAAAATATATGCAGGCCTAACAACCACTTGGCTAATTGCAACTGGCTACTGTATTTAAGCCCTAATTATGTCGGGTAATTATGCAATGCAATGAATAGGAGTTCTGGTGTTGATTCTTACCCGGGTCTGATCCATTTCAGTTTCCAGTTTGGCCATAAATATGATTTGGGTCAGTTTAATTTATGCCAAAGTTTGATTACAAAGGGAGATTACTTAACTCACTTAGTTAAGTGCACTCATATGAAACAACTGACTGTTTGCTCTACTTTATTTGTATACAATTCAATATGTGATGATACTTAAAGAGATCTTTAGATATTTTCTTTGCTCATATTGCAACCATAACGTAAGTTATAATAAATTGCTTGATGCATGCATTTGGTGAACTAAAAGTATTTAATGAAACAGTTTTAATCAGACAAATGTAATACTTACAATTATAAGTTGGTCAAAAGTTTTGATGTTAGATGTTTGTAATTTGTTTGTAAACTGAACCCTACGCAAACCAGGAAGAACTTATAACAAGGAATAATTTTTGGAGACAATTCTTCACAGTTATCTTAAATAACTTAACTAATATTTAGAGTTTTTATGTATTTTAAAGAATGAAAGCGAATGATAATAATAAACTACCATATACAAGATATTAATGTAGGAGAAGAAGACTTAAAAGGTCTAGTTCAAAATAAATGAATGAATAAACACTTTCCGTCCTTATTACTACACTTTCACTTTCTATGGCAAGGACATTTTCTTAATGCGACAAGAAGCAAAATAAGAAAAACAACGACAAAGCCAACGACAATGAAGATAACTTCAAAGTTAAAGCGCACAAAATGAACAAACAGAAAATGAATAAAGAAACTTTTAACCGAGCGAGCGGACATGGACTGCGTCATGTGCTGAATGAATGAGTGAGTGAGTGAAGACAAAGTAAGGGCAAGGAGTATTAGCAAAGGCAATGGGATACTAGGAGTTGTATGGGGGCCCAAGCAGCAGAATTATTTAAAATGTGGGTGTGTGACTACGCCGTGGCAAGTATATACTCGTAATACTGTGCAACAAATGTCTGAAATGTCTGTGAAAGTGCAAAAAGTTAATTAAAAAGTTCGTTCGTACTTTGCTTGGTTTGTAGATTGGTTCGTCTTTCCCACCCAAAGGATGAAAGTATGGATGGAAGTTGAATTTCAGTTTGCCTTTGCTATGAATGCTGTGCGCCTGTACCAAGTGATGGCGAAAATCTTCTCAGTAAATATTGTATATTGAGCACGGCTAGGTTGAGAGTCTCTGAGCAGAAGTTAAAGTTTTGGTGGAGGCGTCAGTTGAGTTAATTATATTTGTTTTGTTTTGTTTGTTTGTTTGACCTTTTGTGAACTTTGACCTGAATCAGTGAAGTTTTATATACCATTGCCGATGTCGTCGTAGTCACCCTTTTAATTTTGTTCATTTTCATTGGGCCTCATGTTGCGGCGGTCAGACAAAGCTGTCACCCACACCGAAAATGAGGTCAAGGATAAAGGAGCAGCAATGGCGACTAAGAATATGCAAATACGTCTTAAACATCCTTTTGTGTTAGATGAAAATGAACACAGAACCAACCATACTTCAATGTTGTTTCTGTTCCTCTTCCAGTTTGGCTTTTTGTTGTGACTTGGAGACTGTTTTATTATTTTGCTTTTCCCTTTATTCTCATTTAATTTGTTTTCATTTCACTTTGTTGCTGTTTTCTGTAATAAACGCGATACGCATTAATTTTCTGTTTACTCTCAATTACTTTTATTCTCTCTTCATATATCTCTACCAGAGTCTCTCATTCCCCTGGTGTTGTCGCCCAGACACTTGGTGAAAATTATATGGCGACTAATTAGATTTCTCCTTCACTTTCTTTTCGGCTTATATTTGTTTCACTTTCCTTATTCTTATGCTTTTACAACTTCGTTTTATTTTCTTTTCGGTTTCGTATTTCATTTACTAATTTTTTTTTTTTTTTTTTTTTGAGCGCACAGATTTCGTTAAGTTGTTTTACGTGACGTCATTATTGGTTCATGGTCCATGGTTATTGTGGTTGATGTTTTTGTTGTTTTTGGGCAATTTAGTATAAAATGAAATTAGGTTTTCATAATGAGTTTTTCACTTTGTCCTTTTTTGTGTTTGTCCCTGAACTTCAATTTTTTTTTGTAAACTTACTTTGGAATTTGCATATTTTATTTTGGTCAAGGCCAAGGTCAAATTGTAAGGCGGAACTAGAATTATTTAATGAGTGACACTTACATACACCAGACTTTTAAAAGTCTGAAGAGTTTTATTCTAAATTGAAATTTTGTGATACACAAGGATTTTAAGTAAAATAATTTTGTTTTTAAATTTACAACCTAAAGCTGAAAATGTTGTTGTTAACTGAATTGGGTTCATAAGACTTGAAGCTTTACTTTTATTGTGTTCACTTAGCCTTTCCAAATGATACATCACGTATCTTTTTACAGTAGTGGCAAATGATTCGATGACAAGGACTCTACTTTTATTGACACAAAACTTGGTTTTATTGATTTCAAATATCGTGAAATACTCGAATTTAATCCCATTTTATGGTTTGGTTTCATTGTGAGCTAAAGTGGCATCCAGTAACTATTGATAATTCTTCAATATTTCAGTCGACAATCATGAAAAATAATATTGGGTATTTTCTACATTTTATTTGTTCGAACGGTCGTTTTTGAAGCTTAGATGGACTCACTTAAACTCAGGGAATTCAATACTTTATTTAAACGAATTAATTCCAAAAATATATAAATCTTTTCGAGAAATGTTGGTAGTGAATGTTTATGGACTACATAAGTTCATGCAGGGACCCAGATTTATCAGAACATTTCTTTGCATATATTGCTTTAAGTAAAAATTGAAGAAAAATAAACAACTCATTGTAAAATATAACCTTTCATTCTAAATTAAAATGACTTTTTAATTTTAACTTAATAAAAGATCGTAAAGATACTAGGTGTCCCAACATGCGATGCGTGCCCTCCGTCGCGTTTTTCGTTTGTTAAGTTTTCTAGAATCAAGAATAGAATCATCATTAAAATAAAATACAATTTCCGCATCTCCGTAAATACTTACCATAAAATCAGTCTAGCTGTTCTTGTTCGACTTGGGAGTACATTTTAATTCGGTCCGTTTTTTGTGTTCCATAAATTGTTTTTTTTTATTGAAAAAAAGTAAAAATAATCATTCAAGGTATTGTCCACCGGAAGCGACTACTTTTTCCCATCTCTCTAGTAATTTTCGAATACCATCTCTAAAAAATGAGTCCTCTCTGGCCTCGATCCAATCATTGAGTCATTTTTCGATTTCTTCAAAAAGGTCTGGAGAATACGACGGGAGGGGTACGACCTCCCATTTCAGCGTTTCCAGGTAATTTTTGACCGTTGTCATGTTGCAAAATCACCTTGTCATGCCTTTCAGCCGTTTCTGGCCGTTTTTCACGCAATGCACTGCTCAAACGCATTAGTTTTAGTCGATAACGTTCCGCATTAATGGTTTCGTTTGGTTTTAGTTGTTCTTAATATACCACACCCGTCTGGTCCCACCACATGCAGAGCATGACCTTTGAACCGTGGATGTTTTGCTTTAGCGTCGATGTAGACGATGATGGAACGAGTTCACCAGGCTTGGCATAATATTTTTTCTTCTTGAGGTTATCGTAGTATATTCATTTCTCATCTCCAGTCACGACCTGTTGCAAAAATCCCTTCCTTTGATGTCTTTCAAGAAGCAGTTCCAAAGCGAAAAATCGCCTTTCGACATCTCTCGGCTTCAACTCGTACGGCACCTAACATCCTTGCTTTTGAATGAATCCAAATTGTTTTAACCGAACGTAATTCATTTTGCGTTTGGTACGGATCTTGATCCAGTAAAGCCTCCAATTCCTCATCTTCAAACTTTTTGTCGTCGAAACCACTCTCTGCATGACTTATCGGGCGGTGCAGCTTCACCATTAACTTCCTCAAGCATTCGATGGGCTTCAGCTGCACTTTTCTTCCCATTAAAAAAGAAAATCAAAACTTCCCGCAAATGCTGTTTATTTAACACAAATCCGGACATTTTCGAAGAGGCAAAAAACAATGTTGTTATCAGAAACAGACGTTGATGCCCACTAGTTATTGTTGACAGATGTCAAACCTTTCCAATGGAATAGGTAATCGCTTCCAAAATTGGCGACAACTTGAAGGTGGAGCCATCTTTTGATAACGGACCGAGCTAATTTGTACTCCCAATATATTATTTTTTTATATATGTATTACTAACAAAAGCAAGTATATTTTCGTGTTTGTACAATATGTTCTCGTTGTTTTCTTACATGTTGTTATTGTTTTCGAATGTTTGCGTTTCGATAGAGAGATGTATAGACCAGCGTAAATGTTGTTGTTGTTGTTGGTCAAAAAAGTGCACTTCTTATTAAAAAATATATGAAAATATATAAAAACTCGCGAGTTGTAACAAAGTGGATAGCAAATAGACATTCTTCATTACGAAATACATACACATGCTAACTTTCATGCTGATCGGTCAAACGGTATTGGAGTTTTTGCACCGTTAAATTGAAATTTTTGCCCTATTTAATAAAATAAAAGCAGTTTCCGATCATTTAATTTTCATTTTGTCAGAAAATCGAGTGCATTTGCATCTGGCCATGTCAGCAGTTGTTTCGTTATTTACTTATGATGGATCAAAGTAACAAAGAATAGTTTCTAGATTAAATTTTATACATATTTGTTATACTAAACTAACTAACAAATTCATTTATCTAGACATATATACATATGTATACATATATATTATAATACTTTGAATCGTAGTTAATTAATTTTTACTTCTAGTCATCGAACTGCTTCATTAGAATCAAAAGAAATCCTTGTAAAAAATTTTATTAGAAAACTCTAAAAGGAAGTCAGGTTTTTATATGAAATTTTATTTCTTCTTGACTTGAATGGATCAACACAATAACCTTTGTTCAGTCAATTTTTCATCTTTTTTTCAAAAAATAATTAATTATTTTAACAAAATTAACAATAAATTTATGAAAATAAACAAAAGTACAATAATAATAATTTTTATCTATACTGTCTCTAGGAGAGCTCTCAAATAATCTCAATAAAAGCTAGTCCTTTTTAGAAAATCAAAAAAAAAAAAAAAAATAATAAAATGTGTTCTTGTTATATGAATGAACTTTACAAAGTTGCTGCTCTAATGAGAAGTGAGGGTATAAGATAAAAGGCATGGCAAAGGTAAGGGGAAGAAATTATATAGCAGTTGGAATAAAAGCCACCAACTTTTTTTATCTGTATCTAAGTATGAAATCTGGATTTTACTTTTTTTATGTTATCTCTTTGTGATATATGGTAAAATAGGAATATAATCATTGTTTTGAATATAATCATTTTTATCTAGATATAGATATATTTCGTAAGGTGTAAATCAATTGCATTTTCAAAACATCAGTCACTTCGTAGTAAGTAGTTCTAGTCAAGATATTGAAATTATCATCTAGACAACGACAGATATGTTTTTTGATAAAATTTGCTATAAATATATCAATTCTTGCGACATCATCTGACATGTATAATTTCTTATTAGAATTTCAGTTTGTAAGAAAAAATTCAATTCAATTCTTTATTCCCCTAAGTATTCGCATAACTTAATAGATATTGTGCTTTATTTATATAAGAAACTTAAGATTATGAAGTAAATTTCAGCTAGATATTTCAAAAACTGGGGTATTATATTCATGGAATTAACATGTATGGATTATGATTATTATTATTATGAAAATGAATTATTTTCTTGTCTGGTTGGTAAATGTGATGTGATATAAGTTTTGGCATTTTATGTATAAAGAATATGTTTTTTTCATCTTTTCCTTAACAAAGTCTGTTTAAATAAAGAAAGACGTAAAATGATTTCCATTCTCATTTTTAGTTGGGTTCAACTGCAGACAAATATCTTTTATTCAAATTTTATTTGATTGCTTTGCAATGTCGACATTTCTTTGCTATTTTCTTTGTTGTTGTTGTTGTTGTTATTGTTGTATTTGTCAAGTGAAAATTTGTGAAAAGAACACACACAGGCAGACAGACTAACATAAATTCACATAGACATTACAAATACAAATACACGCATGCATATTGAGACTGATTCATATAGTCAAATCTAGAATCTGACTGGAATATAACAAAATATAAAATTATTTGCGACGACAACGAACTGAAGAAGCTAAAGAAACTTGGGGTTATTGTTCAATTTACATACTTTTTCCTATTCTTGGGCCGTGTTCGGGGCAAGAGTAATTCAACTGGCTGACTGACTAAAATCTTGTCTGTAGTCACTTGCAGCCTTGTAGATACTCAGATACAAATATGTGTATGTATCTATGTAGTTGGTAGTGAATGTAGTAGTACTTACTACATTATCGGGTAAATACTTAACAGACTTTTCAGCTTTTCTTGACTTGAGGTGGTTCATTTGTTGTTGTTTGTGTTTTTATTGTATTGCATTTATGTCGAATTTTTGTTGTTGAAAGAACAAGGAAAAATGTTTAAAGTTGAAAATCTGTTGGAAAAACTTTTTCATACCTCAATGCAATGGATGAAGTCTGCACTACTTTGTTCTCTCTTTTGGTCCTCTTATTTCCATGAAAATGGTTATATAAATAGCATTTGAGTTGCAAACAGAATGAAAATATAATACTTGTGTGTAGTATGAATGCAATAAGGATGAATTCGAATTCGAGGAAAATCGTTTATTACACAATTTTCAACTCTTTAATGTTCTTATTGTAAAATGCTCGTAACACTTTATTATTAAATTATGCATTTTACACATTTATGGCGTCAATGAAAAACAAGAAAGAAACACAAAAAAAAAAAAAAAAAAATTATCTAGATAAATATTGTCAGCTATTTTTGTAGTTATTTCCTCGCTATCTTCATCCATTTTTTTTTTTTTTTTGTTCTTATTTGCTATAAACCCAAGACCTTTTAGACCAACTTTCATTGCAAACCTTACTATAATAAGTATAAGGAGAGATTCCATCCTGAAATTGTTGTTACTGTTGGTGGTCCTGGTGGGCGCGCATGAGTTCAAGTCAGTTGTCTATGAATTATATCCGTTCTAAATTGAAATGCGCGTTAAAATGCAGTTAACTTTGTATGTCCTCCTCTTATATATTTTCTCCCATTCTTTCTCATTCAGTCTTTCTTATTGTATTTTACAATTTTTTACTGTTTCTCGCATAAAAATAATAGAAAAAAGGTAATGCATGCTAAACGTAAAGTCTGGTTACGGTTCGGAACGTTGTGGTCTACGTAATATGCCGCGTTGTTTGTTAAAGACATCTACAATATAAAACGGAAGGAAAACAGGACATTAAAGGACGCAGCATGGCATCTGTGTCCTGGTTAAGGGTATGCGTTGTCTCAGACTTCTTTTTGTTACGGTCGTTATGTGGTCCTTGTTGTTTGTTTACCATACTTCCATTGTAATCACGTTGGTCGAGAATGTTGTCGATATCTGTGATTTTTTGTTGTTCTCGTCGTCGATGTTATCGTTTGTTTGTTCAGTCATTTAATCTTGAAAAATTTCGAAATTTTAATTTCACTGAAAATAATTTTAAAGTCTGATTAAGTTGCTCTAAAGGAGTAAGGTCAGTATATATCGTCATTGTATTTGGTGTCAATGGTAGAATTATTGCTTCTGAAAATGTCATCAAATGTAAATTTGATATGTGGGGTTTCCTGTAAAATAAATGAAGTTTCATGAGCTGCATGTTTATGTTTCTTTTGTACTTCTAAATACAAAATACTTATGCTCCTGAAGATTATTGTGCATGACACTTGTGGCCACTCTCCCAATTTCCTTTTTTTTTTTTAAATACTTACTAATAATTTGAAGTTATCTGTGTGTGATGAATTTCTGATAATCCTGAAACTTCACAAATAGTCCCTCTTTCTATGCAAAATTAGATATATTTATACTTTTATACTTTTGAGTAGTATTATGTCAGAAGGTGGCGGACCACTAAGGAGTACCTTGCATACAAGCCGCCCTTAAAATCCAGGTTCTTATTAGAAAAACTTTTTTGTTTATTATTTATTTATTTATTTATAAATAGTTTGAGTGCACTTAAAAATACATACAAACTAAAGCAAAATATGAAGCTATAGCTACGATGGCCTTAAGCTTACGTACTAGTTACTACTTATTTATAAAGTTTAATTAGATGAGTATTTATATTTTATATAGGGAAAAAATATGCACACTACAAGTTTTTAAGTCATTTCTACCAACCTCATATATTTCAAGACCCTTGGCTTAGTGGATCGTATACTTCTCATACAAATATTTCGGTCTCAGTGTTGAAATGCTTTATGTGGACTGACTCTGTAGCTCAATTACAGTAGTGTGGGCAAGAACTTTTTCTAGGGGTGCGTGACAACTTCTTATTTCTTGTTTTGGAATACATACATATTTTCCAAACTTTACATTGAATCCAGTGTTATCCAATTAATTATTAAGTAATTTTAGTGATTTTGGTATTATATGGATGATCAGTTTACCTCCACGTTATTGCATTATTGGTTTTTCTTTATGCCAGCTGAGAGGCTCACTAGGCGTTATAGAGACAAACGTACAGATTTCCTCCTTGTTTTGTGTATCCAAGACAACAAATTTTCCTTATTTTTGTATTGTGTTTTATGTCACACGTGATTATAATATTTGAGATTGTATTGAACTAATCCTACCTTCTTTGAGGAACGCCATCTGTATTAATCTTCACTTCTGGACTACATAGTTTTAAGCGAAGATCTTTATGTCACACGTTATCAGAAGCCAGTTTATTTCCGAAAAAGGAATGCAGAGAATAATTTTCCTCCTTAAAGCATGAAATTTAATCGCAATTAATTTGGTAATATTACTTCCGATTTCCATGATTATTATTTTATTTTTTCTAAAAGTCAATTATCTTATTGTCATTGAAAAATCTATTGTCCTTAAACATGAAATTTCAGACGACAATGAGTTTAATTTGTGGTGGTCATTAACACTATACCCACTCTGTTAGTGCAACCTATTGGTCATTCAGTTGACCATTCTATCGATTATACCACACTCTGTTCCTCTTGAGCTTCTTTGACATTTTGTCAAAGTGCTAAAATGTCGCTTAGGCATGAATGCCCACATAGCAAAAAAAACGAAAATAAAAATAATAATAATAACATCAACAACAATAAGATTAAAGGATTCTTTTGTTCAATGAACACATCAAATCACTTTTGGGTGAATGAATCCATTTCAAACACGTTCATTTATTTAAAACAAGGAAAATGCAATAAATTTCTATGGGTTAAAATTTAAAGGATATTTTAGAGTTTTTATGTTGTATTATTGTACTTTCTGTGTGTATGAGTAGTATTGGAAACAAATGTAGAACTAAAGAAAAGTCGAAAAGTTGATTATGTCGAAGGAAAGTACTTTTGAGGGTTTTCAGTTTGTGAATGCACTAAACAAACATGGCCGACGGTTGAATGTAGCTAGTATGTATTTGTGTTTGTTTGTTAGACCACAGATATACATGTAAATACATTTAAATAAATGTGAAAATTACGGAAAAAGCTTACAACAACAGCAGCAACAAGAGTATAAAGACAGGATAATAGAGCAAAGGAAAAACACAAAACCACAATGCACGCACACTCTCACGCATAAAGGAAACTAACTATTCAATGTGATGTGTGTCTATGAATACTCGTAAAAGAAATTTCTCATTTTATGCGAAAATGGAAAAAACACACGCACAAATACACATAGACTTAGGTATATTCAGATATGTGTATATGTATAGAATCTAACGTTCTAATAGCAAATTGCAAAAGTTTTCCTAAAGAAATGTGGTAAACTCAAACCTGGTAAAGTTCTGGAAATGGAGTTTGTGGCGCCGCCGCCATCATTTACCACACACCGCCGCTACTTTTGGTCGCTAGACCGACCCAACGACCGATGACTTCATGCGAAATTGAAAAGAATGTGTTGCAAAATACATTGAAAAATTTACTCTAGTCTACTCTACTCCAAGTCCTGGTATGCGTGCCATGTGTCTGTGTGTATATTGTATTTGGAAAGAAAGGACCAAAGTAAGCATGAAATAAACCCTCAACTAAACGCTATGAAGATTTACCGGTTTTACGTACTTTGGCCAACGCAGTACGAGCAAGCAAAATGATGTCAATTGTAGAGTGAAGCTGAGGAGGAGCAAGTCTTGCAGTAATCCTTGTTTGTTCGTGTATGTACATACAAACAATGCGTGCAAAGCGTTAACAGGCACGAATAGTAAATACTCGTAGTCATGTACGTACATACATATATCATACTACATCCTATGTAGACCCATGTATACGTGGTGTGTCCCAAAAGTATCCGACAAAGTTTAAAAATGGAAGAATCAAGTAACGACTTGTATGTTTGCGCAATTCATTTAAAGATTTCTCAAGGTGAAGTTGGAATAGTCTTGCTTCGAAGTCGCTCTTAACAAATTGCCATGTTTGCTTGTTCCAACAATTCGACGATTGATAAGAATGAAAATAGTGCACTAAAGCCCATTCCTCAATCTGAGTTTCAGATGATGATGCTACGAGCCAAAAAGAAAAGAATAATGTCACCGCGGAGTTATGAAGTCAATTCGTATACTTTTGAGTCACATTTCGTATATATTGAGAAAATATAGCAACACACACACACACACACACACAGTCGAAGGCAACTAGAACGTGTCTAGTCTCAAAGCGTTAGCACATGTGCCTGAGAGAGTCTAAAGAGAGATTATGGAGTTGTGGAGTATATGCACATGGATGGCTACAAGCTGTGCCGGCACAATGAATGCCTCGAAGCATTTTTTTTTTTATAAAATACAAACTCCTTTCTCCACATTGTGGTCGTCGTCATCATCATCATCATCAGCGCCATGGCTTAGACATAGTCATCGCTTAGCAAGGCACCATTATATGGTACTACTCCTTACTACTTCACTTGTTCCATGTTAGTTTGGCAGCATGTGCTTTTATCGATTTTGATGCGCTTTATTTCCTTTGAGTGAGTGTGTGTCCTGTATGGTAGAAAGGACGAACTCGTATTGACTCACCTATACACAGAGTCTCTTCTCTTGCTTCATCGTTTGCCAATTGAGTTTTTATTTTCTCTTTTGCTCATTGTTCTCGTGTAATGTTGAATTTAGTTGCAGGGGTCATAGTCTTTTTCCATATACTCACCACATGTTGAATTTCTTGTGCTAATGTTGGAGACAAAGTCCCCAAATTATTTACATAAGTATTTGCATTTAACCTTTTCTGAAAGAAATTTTTAAAATACACACACAACCACTTTTTATTACATATCATTTGTCATCATCATCACACAACGTGTTAATTGCATTGGAGAAAAAGTATCTACAATACAATTTACACATTTCATGTTTGAGGGCAATATTTCATGAAATTATACGGCAGAACTATCTAACTTTGGTATATAAACCGATTTAAGAGATATGTAGATATGTATTGTACTAGTGTATTTATATTCAACGAGTACAAATAACGATAACAACTTTGTTGTCCATGTAGTAGTAACTATCATAATTAGTCAAAGTATAATAAGTACATTAACATGTTAGCCTAGCCAATAATTCCAGCCAGCAACTCTTCCTTTGCTGGGTATACTACTTATACTCGTATTTGTATCTGTTGCAGTTGTCAACACGCAGTTCGGCTTTGTGGTAGGTTGTGGTCGCCATTGAGAATTTGCTATGACGCAGATGGCATGTTCATGTGCAACATGCAACATTGTTGCAAACTCAACCAACCAACCAACCAACCGACTGACCGAACGACAAGAGAAACCAGCCCAGTGCCAATCACCATTTGCAGTAGTTAGCAGTTTGAATTTAAAGCACAGCATAGTATAGTAGTCGGCTGTAGTCAGCTTTATCGCTTCATAGTCCCTGATAGTATGTTCGCATAAATGATATTGCAATTTAATCAAAGAACCTGTCATGACTATCTCTTCAACTATGCTGCCCACATGAGATACAACCAACCCATCCATTGTGCATATATTCATAGTATGACCATTGCTTTAATTCTCTCATAAGCTGTTTGTGAGGAGGACATTGACTTTTAGCTCCTTCATTGCCTTCATTAGCTATACCTATATGGTATAAGTATGTACGCGCGTCTCCAAGTGCGTGTATCTGGGCCATAAACAATGACGTCAACTGCAACTGTTACATAGTTGCCTTGTAGACTTGGTTAAATACATTTCGCACTCCTATTAAAGTTTAGTTAATAATTGTTTTTCACTTTAGATAAGAAAATAATTAAGTTAATGTAAAATGTATTTTAAAGTTGTTTTTCGTTCTTATTAAAAACATATTGCGAAAATTGTTTGTTGTTTTGTGTGTTCAAAGTGCATTTTGACTTGACTTGATTTAAATTGATTGACAGACTTTGTTCAGAATGAGGAAGTACAAAAATTATATGTTATGATTCTATTCCTCTAGGATTATTACAAGGTTATAATTCACTTATCAGATCTTTTCTTTCATTTATTGAATCCCAATTATATAGGAAAGTTTACCAGAAGAGAAGAATACATACTATTCATTCGTGAATATATAGAAATAAAAAAAAAAAAAACAATTATCAATGATAATAATATATCTAGTGATAAGTTGATTTTATAATTTCATGTAGTTAAATATAGAAAAGCCGAAACTTTGATCAAAGAATTTTATTGCAATAATGTTTTAATCTTTGTATACTCCGCGCATCATTAAATCGTTGTTATCTCGAAAATTATTATCACTGGCACTTTGCAGTTTTAGTAGCTTCTTAGTTGGTTGTTCGGCAGTGTTTAGTGCAGGGTAAGCTCTGGTGCCAAGTGTCCATGACTGTTATCGGTCCGTAAGACCGATGCGAGTATAAGTGTTACTATTTATTTTATGAAAGTTACTAGTAAGTTGCCATACATACGTATAAAACTATTAACGATTAATATTTCTTTTTATACATTTTTTTTATTATTCTTGATACTTCTTTTTATTATATTTTAGAGTTTATTTTATTTTTTTAGAAAACGCAAGAAAAGGTTTATTTTTGTTATTTAAGTGAGAGTACCAAAAAATACGTTAGTTTTTGAGAAAGACTATTCCACTAAATAAAGTTAACGTTCTATTACTATTTCTGCTTTTCTTTATTTAATTATACCATCTTCGGGAAAATAAATACAAATGATTCTTAAAAAGTATATACATAATTGCAATATTAAAGAAAAGATCAAGTCTCGGTCTGAGACCATACTTTAAAGTATGTCTAAGAATGTCAACAAATAATTAACACAGCTTACTTCCGCTTAGATAAAGAAATAGAATACAAGTTATATAATAAATATTGTAGTATTTACTTTTCATTTTCCACAAACCTGGAACATATACAAGACAGAAACACTTTAACTATGTGTACGAAATAATATCAATAGAATAAGAACAAAATGTTAAGGTAGCCTTTATCAATAAAGATATAGGGGTCTTAAGATTCACTGGAGTAAAATTCTCATTTGAGTTTTATTCCATTTAAATAAAGTTAGAGTAATATTGTGAAGAAAATTATGCTTAAGATATATAACTTGAGCAAGTATATGTGTAATGAATTTACACGCGATTATCCAAAGATTAAAGAACAAGTGATTTAGTAGACAGAATCGGTAAAGTTAAGGATCTTTAATAGATAATAACTTCTATTGATTATAATATTATCGTTTTGACAATAAGCTTATTTGGTAACAATAAAGAATATACTTAAAATAATAATAGGACTTTAGCTCCAAAGAGGTTAGTTTTAATATTGTACTTTTAAAATTATGTCTAATCTATTTATAAATTACGTTGATAAATGCAGCTTCTGATCGCAGATGAATTGAATGCTCTAAGCTCTTCAATAGAAATCATCCTAAACGTTGATTAGGTTAGACTTAGATATTTAAAAAGTTCTGGACTACGAAATTGTAAACACTTTTCTTCATAACTGTATGATGTACAGTCCAAAATAAAGAAATAATAATAATAATAAAGATGAATTTCTGCATTTATTTAAATTTATGTCCTAATTTTCCTTATAAATATTTCAATTAAATGTAGCGCTTGACGTCTATCATTTGTAGTCATTGGTTTATATTCTTCAATCAAAATGGATACATCATTTGGAATTGCATGAAAACTGCGTACAAAAAAGCTAAACTTGGCTCAACAATATTAAAATGACTTTAGATATTATTGTATAATATTTGTGATTGATCTATGATACTTAATTTGTTTTTAGTTTTTATTTTTCTATGCTAGTCCTATCCTGTACACACTCAATACGGCAACATATGTAGACGACACGGTATTTCCTACATCTGCATCGGATCGCCACGCCGTCTCGATTTTACTGCAGCGACAGCTTGATATTACTGATCCTTGGCTAGTTAGGTGGAATATTGCAGTAAATTCTGAAAAATCAGTCCACACTACCTCTACGAATATGCGCGCCTCGTACCCTCCAGTTGCCTTAAACGATGAAACTGTCCCCATTAAGCTCAATGCAAAGTATTGTATCTCGGGCTGATCCTGGATAGAAGACTTAACTGGCAAGAGCACATTAGAAGAAAGAAGAAGCAACTCGCTCTGGAAAGCTGGAAAAGCATTAAGAATACTTAAAGCTAACAGGAGAGAGGTAGCACTGGCAGCTAGGGCCTTAGCATATTCGAATTTAAAAATCTCTTCGGACACAAAATTCTGCAAAAAATTGTTTGCTTCTAACCGATTTCAATATTATTGTTTTATTTTTTGATGTTTATAAAATTGTTCTTCTATTCGATCAATATCAAAATAAGGAACCTAAATTCATATCCAGAAGTAGAAATAGTATCGGAGAGTTCAATGAATATGACTTTCCGTTAAAAGAGAGTGATAGTTCAAAATTACTAACGACAATTCAATAACAGAAGAGCGGTTAATAGACTTTATAAAAGTGAACAATGAATTGATCACATGGGATAATTTGTCAAATCCCGTAAAAGAGTAATGAAGAAACGTGTTTTAATTAAAAGTTATTGCAGTAGCTCAAAAATGTTAGATATTAAAGGGAACTAGTGATATCAACGATATTAATTCTATTTACTAACAAGTAAGAACAAAAAAGTTCTTCAATTTATTATAAAACGTTTAGTATTCATATGCATGTATGTACGTGTATTATACTTTGACTTATAACATTACATTATTTCTCAGTCCCTTCAGTGTCGGATATAATCCATGCATATTAGTATAGATAAATATTTCAAGACTTTGAGTACTTCTTTTTGCTATTTTATAATATTCGTAAATATTATCACCGATAGTTAATCTTAAGTCATAATAAGCGTGCGTGTTTCTTAATTCAAAGAATTATAATAATTAAAATTACATAAAAATGTAATTTTATTTTAGTGGCTGTAATCTACGATTAAAAGAACATTTTCGGCCTTTAGGCGATTCGAATTATGCAAGTCGAAATTATAATATAGAGTACAACATGTTAATAAGAGGATAATAAAAGTAACGCCTGCTTTACTTATTATATTTAAATAAAACAAAAAAGGACAACAATGAATAATTATTATCTACGCAAATTCAATTAAAACCAATTACGTGCACTTCATACTGACCATGAACAATGATATATGATCCCAAGGATAATGCATGGATAAGGAAGGTATAGAGACACACCTGTCATTTGAGTGCCAGAAGCTGTTTCAATGAGTGACGCAGAAAGAATACAAGAACACTTTCGCTTTCAATGGCATTGGCCACTGACTGGTCAAGGGATTTGCAATTTATATAATTTCATCATATATATTTTCATAATCGTGTGCGAAATGAGTTCCAATGCGTAATATACATAATAAAGATACCTAGTACCATTGCCAGGGCAGGAGAATAAATGACATGAAATGGGCTTGAGAGTATAATTTTCTGTTATGATGCACGCGAAACACAAACTCTTGACAAATAAAGGACATTCGCGAAAACGCCCTTAGCATTAATGTTTGCGAGAGTGGGGAATGTGTGAGGGAATTGCATGCGTTTTGGATTAAAATGAATTTGTAATAAAATTGCAAGTTAATTGTTAATTGAAAGTCACAAACAACAACATTGTCTTCAACGGCAATGATAATGATGACACGACAATGACATCGGACTATGTTGATTTGTGTTGAGCCCTAAGGCTTCTCACGATTCTTATACACGTTTATCAGAAATTATGGTGCAGCAAAGCCATTATCAGCAAGGTGCAAGGTGCGAGTGTCTGTTATTTAAGAACTACTATCTTGCCCCAAGTTCCATTTTAATGCAACGCATTTATGTTACACCGTTTGATAAGCCACGCACGCGCATGCGTAACCCATGTCCGTTGCGTTTCGTTTCGATTCGAATAAAAGATCGGCATCTGCTTATGATATAGGTAAGTATTGTAGTTCAGCCTCAAGCCTACATATGAAACTGAGCCTTAAAGTCTTATAAAATTTCATTCATGCAATATGCTTCTTGGGCTGTAATACGTAATCTACAGAATATGGTACGTGTATCTAAAACTATTAATTCCATGAATTCACTCACTCGCACTCGCCTGCAAGTGACAATGTTGCATCACGTTTTTCCACTGGGGCAACAACATTCGCTGCAGTTGTCAAGTGTTGGAATAATAATAAATTTTGACTTTAGCGCGTTATAATTACAATGTGTGGACCTCAATTCCGCTTTGAGTAGCATTCTCTTTGTCGCTTTTGGTTTTGTTATTTTATTGGCATTTTGATTGATGAGAACGAATACATACTACATTCACTTTGGAGCGACTTCGAACTTGTTAGTGAGTGAGTGAGCGATACTTGGTAATTTATTTGTTGCCTTAATTTGGCGATACATTTGCATAATTATAGATAGCAGCTAACTTTGTAGTTTAAATGTCGTTTTCTTTAATTTAAGCACTTTACATTTATCAGAACTCTAAATATTTGATTGATGGATTTGTTGATAAATTTACCAATATTATGCAAAGTACAATATTATATTTCCAGGAATCAAAAATGCTTCAAAGCATTTTCCTTTTTATTATGTGTTTAACTCAAGGTTTTTGTGGAATAATCATCTTCACAAATTCAATGTAGATTGTTCCATAATTTCAGCAAGATCCTTTTTTTATAAAGTTCTCGTACATTGTAAATACAGCAAACCACAAACACCAAATAAGACCATCTGTATTTCAATTTAAACTTAAAGGTGCAATAAAAACAGAACTAAGCAAGAAATACAAAATTTCAATTTCATTTGTTTAATAAATCTGTAAATGACGATCTCGGAGCTGTAAGTTAATAATAAGTTTAAATTAAAAACACTTATGGTAATCACTCAAATCAATTTATGAATGTTTCATCGATAAGTTGACATATATATTGTGATCTTTAATTCATACCATTTTTACAGAATACTCGTGTAAACATTTAAATTAAAGTAGCGAAATAAAATATGGTTTAATATGCTTCGGAAACATTGACAAAAGCGACTTCTCAAAAAAGTAATTTTAAAGATCTAATGCGAACCTATAAGCTCCACCAAACTCTGTTCTTAGAAGGTATTGGCTGTGACAAATCTATTATTTAATGTCGAATGATGATCTTTTAAACTGAAGTCTTTTTGCTGAAAGTTCCATGAAGTGAAAGAAAAATGTTCAACATTTTGAAAAATTACAATAAATTGACACATGTCATTATTGGCTCATCATTCAGAATTTGCATTATAGCATTAATAATTTTGACAGTTCACTTTCTTCTACTCTGCTTGTATTTTTGACTTTACATACAATTCTAGCCGACGCGATCTTTTTTATTATACTTCAAAAAGAACGCTCAGATGGTCGGAACATGAGTTTAAAGTAATGTGCGATGTGTTAACCGAACAGAATCGTTAATTTCGTAAAACGATTTTAAAACATTTATATCAACAGATAACATAGGTGAATCACCCTAACCATTCCTATCTCTTCAGATTAGGCAAATGGTTAAGACTAAAAGAAGACTAAGGAAAACTGACAACGTAAGGAACCATAACTATAACACGGCAGATTACGTGATAAAACTGATCCTTTTTCATTAGGATTAGGAGATAATACCTATACCCTCTGGAAAGCTAGAAAGTACATTAAACGCCCAATAAGAATAAGAGCTGTAAACATAAACAACAATTGTGAGATAAATTTATTCAGAAAGGATTCGTGTCCCAAAGTGCAGCTTAATGGGAATTATATACCTCAAGGTAGCTCTGTCTTGACGGTGGGTTAACGTGGAAAACAAGCATACACTAAATATGCTCAACATGTATTTGCTGATTGGTACTAAATCAGAGTTGAGTATATAAAACAAAATTTTATTCTATGGAATTCAATTATTGAAATTTTGCAAAGTTTGATAATAAATTGTTACGAAATGTTATTAACGCTCCTTGTAAGAAGTCACTAGGACTTAAAAAGACTGAGTAGCCATGAAAGCAAATTAGCTACAAATCTATTCTACAACAATGATGCTATCATTTGGTTACAAAGATCTCATACATATCCTAGATCACGGGTGTCCCAAACACAGTCCAAGGCAAGTATCAAGCGGCCCGAAACAGAAAAACCTTTCCTTCTGAAAATATGTAATTCTCGTTGTTCGTTTTTCTCTTTTTTACTCGTTGCATCAGCCACTCTACCAAAGCATTTTTTTTTCTTTTCTCTGATATTTAATGTTTAAGTGGAACTCAAATAATCTGAAATAATAAGCATGAAAATAATTATTTAAGAAAATATAATATTCAATAACAAAAGCAATCAAACAAAAAAGTTAACATTGACACAGTTTGGAAAGACTTATTAGACGACTCTTGGCAAAAAGATTCAATTGAAATTGTGAGTGAAATAATCGAATAAGGTGTTTCTTCTTTTCTTATGAATGATGAAAAAAAATTATATATTGGGGATAAATTTTAATCATAAGTGTTCTTCTTAAACTGACCATAAACGTACTTTATTAACTAAGCAATATATTGTGTGAATTCAAAGAGAATTAAGCAATTTATTATCGGATGAAAACGGTTAATTTTGAACAACCACAGTATTTTTTATGCTATATATTGTGAAATAAATTTACAATTTTACATATGGGTTGCTTTAGGTTATTTCTACTACTTATGGTTTATTTATTTGTAAGAAGAATTTGTTGGTATGCATTATAATTTACTTCACAATAGTACACATCTTTTATGCATCTTAACCCTAAATACTGTGTTACAATAATAATAAAGAAACATTTACTTTAAATATTAAATTAAATATGCATAGCGTGACACGTCCCAGGAAGGCGTGCCAAAGAATGTGCAACACTTAGATGCCACGCATGCGCAATGCATAAGTAATGAATTGCAGAAGACTTTGAAAGTCAGCCAAGTATGTGTTTTCGATAAAAGATTCATGCAATTGCCAACAAATGCAAATGCAATCTAACGAAAGCGAAATTAAATGATCAACACAAAAAGGTAAAAAAAAAACCTATTAAAATTGTTTATAAAAACTACCGTTTTTCATTAAATAAAATACTACATACTAATAAACTTACAACAACAATAATAATAAGTAATAATAATAATGAAAACAAAAGAAACTAAGATTCATCGTTTATCTAAATCAAGTAGCCAAAGTTAAAACGAGTACTCAGGCACAACCGATCAAAACCGGAGGCATACAGCAGCATTCATTGACTCAGGTTGTACTAGATGGGCACACAACACTTCATGCTGTGTTGATATTAATTGGACGACATAATTGCAGTGTGCTGTAGCCAATAATAATGGGCTCCATACCTACTCGTAATTGCCTTGAAAACACGTTCAGTCTGTGCTCTGCCAACACTATCGTGGGTTCTTGGCTTCCATTTCAAGTCGTCTGATTCAGTGGTGGTGGCAGGCAATCTTAATAAACAATCGCAATCAGCGCCGCGCTTTCTTATGGACTTCGTCTGCTTTGGGTTTTACAGTGGCAAATGCTCTTTTTTTTCGTCAATTCAATATTATAAACTGCCGGTTGGTCGGTAGTTCGGTTGATCTACCGACCCCACGTAAGAGGGTAACAAAATATTGAACATAAATTCCTTGCGTTGACACATTCCCTTTCGTGTGTAATTATCGTAAACCACTTGCAAATTTTCTTGTTTTTTGGGTACTCACAAAAAATAAACTTCACTTTTGTGGTTACGAAATGCTCAATAAATTTATTGTCTTCAAATTGTTGGTCATTAAGTACTATGTATAAGGAAGATACACCGCATGCGCTTCATACACTCGATGTACATACGAGTGCATACAATATGTGACCCCGAAATCCGTTTGTAATTCGATCCGTACATTTATCATGTTAAAATGTTTGGTTGCAGATCCTATATTTAGTGCTTGTTAATGCTCAGCTTTTGTATAATTAACGATCACTTTGATGTTATTGTATAGTTTTTATTTCAATGTTATCCATTGGTTCAAAAAGGGGCGTTGTTATGGTTGTTTTAATACGAGTATTTCGTTTTGTTAGCTTGGCTCCCTTTCAAATGAAAAGTTTCCAAAAATGTGTAGGAATACATAATTCGTTAGACCAAAGGTTCTTAAATTTATGGACTGTAATTCATGGATCCCCTATTAAGAGTTACTAGACTATTGGATAGTGTAAACCAGATTCTATATTTAAGTTGAATCAAAAATCATACAGCTCCATAGAGTTGTGAAAATTTCCTATTATTTATTTACAAACTTAGTATTGAGCCTGAAGAGTTGGATTCTTTCATTTTCTAATTTACGGTGATCATCCAAACTGTATTTCCTATGCTTAATTAGGCACAAATTAACCAGATCTGACGATAGTAACAGACTATTTTGAGAGGATTTATTGTTGTGTTACACCGACATTAAATTAATTTAAGTGTTACCAATTCTATTGTAGTTTCTAACTTTATTTGTCCCTCTATACAATTTTGTTCTAATGTTCTTTATTTTCATTAATTTTTCAAGTCGATAGTCATCGTTTATATATACTATACAATAGAAGACAATTTTTGAATGCTTCCAATTTTGATTTTAAGGAATTTTTCATGTTAAAGAATATTTTATGTAATTATTGTGATAATCCAAGGTCTTTATTTTTTCTTCGTGAACATTGTTTAGCAATTGTCAGACACACTCCTGGGTTGTGTATTGTGACTAAGTATTGTTGTCATTTTTGTTATCGCCATGGGGGATTGCAACAATTGAAGTGAACCAACCAGACCCGTTCTACTAATCATTTGTATCTTGGTTTTTTTTTTAACTGAACTCATATTTTTTAAGTATTTTTATTTATTTTTTATTATTCGGAGCTATTCAACGACAATTGTAAATTAAAATACTTAACAACGCCTTGTTACTTGAAGATATTTACACAACTGTAGCTGGCGTTCATCATCCTCATCATCATCATTAGGATGTTGTGCAACATCTTCATTGAGGGTTATCAGCATCGTCCTTCTGCAATTTATACAATCACGCATACACGCCTTCACTTCGGTCAACCATCTATTCCGACCTGCTCGCAATTATGTGTGTCCTGCCAAACGCAGTCGGTAGTTGGTAGACGGAACAAGGATCTTGTGAAAATGCTTGAATAGCGTAAAACGTTGTTTTCACAATAAATATTTATATTTCTCTGCTACTTTTGTTCTCCTGCAATGACACCAACAACAGCAAAAGCAACAGCAACTCAAATTACAAGGAATCAGTTAAATGGAGTGTGTTCCTTCACGCTCCTGAACGATATTCAAAAACGTGGTGGGCGCGCGTGTCCTTCTGGGCAGTATTTTCAGTGTCCTCAGTTTTCATTTATGTTTTTCATTCCTCAATTCGTTGGACTCACAATTTATGGACAACGTTCGGTTCGTTACCACGCGGATTTGGCGTACTTTAGTTAATTTGTGTAATATTTTTTTCTCTTTATGTCGTTGAGTTATTAAATAAATATCCTATATACTTGTACTTATAATTACGTATCTGTTTTGGGGTGGAACAACAATGACGACAACAATAACAAAATATCTATCATCCCTCAAATGTTCAAATGCGAGGGTGTCTGCTTATTTGTTTCTTTTCTTGTTGCTGGTTCCTTTTTATCCTATCAATGATGTCCCACTCTCATGTGTGTCATGTGTGGGCGTCGCATAAGGACATAAAATCCACATATGTTATAGAAAGTGGTTACATGAAGAATTAAAATGGTTGAAAGTCCTTATAGAAGGTGGCAACTTCTATTGACTGACTGAAAGTTCAAAAGGTAGACCTTATAAGGATTTCCTCTCATTCGGATCTTTCAAAAACATTTCCCAAATCTCTTCTGTGACAAAAAACTAATAATGAGAATAATGTAATGATAATACAATGTAAGTCTCGATAGCAGATAAGGGGAAAAGTTAAGTTTCATTTTATTGTTCTGCTCTTTTACTCCTTTAAAACAAAAACAGTCACGTGCCCCAACATCACTTTTGCAAGCATGTTAAGGTCTTTAAAGAAAAGTTCCCGAGAAATTGGGTCTGTGTTCCAAACATTTCTTTCACACAAGAGGTATTAGATTGATGCCGATACCATTGAGGCTCTCGTCATAATTGCAATCCCATCGTTTGTTCCTACAATAAAAAATTTGAAAAGTTATCCATATACTTTTGTGTAGAAATTTTTATATAGTAAATCGTCTTTCAGTACAATTAATAGTCTTCAATGTATAGAAGTCTTTCCGGTTTTGCGTTAACGAGCTGAAATTTCCGTATGAGGTCGTCGCCTTACAGAATTCATTTTAGAACAATGATTAAAATTGTTATATTTCGTCATAAGCTGCTATTGTACAATTGAAACTATTTTAACTTTTAAGTATTTCACAGTTTGTGTATTGAAAACATTTGCATGTCTTAAGATATTCAATTGAAACTTGCCAAATTGATAGTTAAAGGTGAACAACATAATTACAATAATATATCCCTCGGCTAAATTCATTCATTAAATTCGTCTAAATTATATAAATGGATTCTTAAAGATATTTTATTATAAAAATATATTTTTACTTCGTAGTATAAAAACGGGATATTTTATACACAAAATTCTAGCACACATTACAACGCCCATGCTAAAGTCCATTGAATTGAATTTCGAATTTCACTGCCACAGAATGTAATGTCGCGAGTTGCTAGTTATGCTCCCAAAAGAACACATGAAATATTTGTGTAAAATCCAAGAGTTTAACGTTAAAAGGGGGCGCAAAATGGGCTACAGTTGTGGCGGACAAGACAAGACAAGACAAGACGATAAGCTCAAGGAACAGGATAAACAAGAAGAATGAAAAAGCAGGATAGGATGAACGGAGGGATGTGGACTACATGAAAATAGCGTTCATGGTGAGGAGTTGGGTCGGATTGAGTTGGGTAGGGTAGGGTACGGTGCAATGTCTAAATGGGAAGGGGCAGATGGCATTGGTGCTGTCTTATCCGAGCGGAAAAGAATTATTACATTGAATATTCGGGAAAAAGTTGAAAAATAACAAGTATTTTCATTTTTTAAAATGAAGAACAAAGCTGCTCGAGAGCAAGAGACACGGACAGTAAGTCCTTCTTAGCATTTACTAGACAGCACAGGCAGTGGCAGTGTCCTTTCTTTCTGTTTTGGTATGTGTGTTGCTTGCCGTGTGCGTAGATTCTTACTTTATATTCTCTTTTGGTCAACCGTTTGCTGATTGCTCTATAGGATTTTACTTGCCTCTGGTTGCGACAGTCAAACCAACAAGCAAACGAGCGAATGTACGAACGACTGATCAAAAATGAAGAGGATGAGGATAAGGACTGGAATGAAAATTTTATATACGGCGCAGATATATTCGAGGACGCTGCAGGACAATCGCATTTTGTGTAATATTTTCACAAATGCCGCATGCGAAGTACATGTTACATTTACTCGAATTCAAGTCAAGACGACTTTCAAGTCCTTTTAGTCGGACAAAATCAGCGACAGTTGGAGTAAGGACGAAACCACTCGCTCTGAAGTACGCAACAAGCCAAAAGCAAGCACTTCATGTACAATAGTTTGTTTCTTTCAATTTTATAAGGCAAAAATGAATAGAAACGAAGCGCAAGTTTTGTGGAGTCAGCAGGATTTCATTTCTTTTCGTACATTTGTTCGTTCTGTGGTACTATTTCGTGACGTGTGCCGCATCAGCGTTCTGTACTGGATTGAGACTTATTCGCGTATTTTTATATAGGGTTGATACGTGATTCGGATGGAAAAACATTTCTCAGAGTTATATTCTCCTGTTTACGAGACGCATTTATTCAAGCGCGACAATCCAAGAAAAAAAAAAAAAAAAACAAGCAGCCCACCAAACGTAGTATCCCAGTGGCAACAATCGCGTATTTTCATCCTTTAGCATATCTTCGACCGTCGTATGTAAATTTCGTCTTGGGTTTTATATGCCGCTAAATGTGTTGTTTTGATGCCTGTAGATTTTACTCGGTGTAATAAATTTTCCTATGTACGTCCTTTTTTCAACCGTCTTATGATTTTCAATAATGAATAATATTGTTCGCATCTGCCCATTGCCGTTTCTATGGTTGTTGATGGCATTATTTTTGTTACTTTGAATGCAAGTTGCCTCAGAGCGTCGCTCTCTCTGACAAGCGTCACTAAATATGTGCCTGCTATGGCCATGGAGCCCATCATGTCATCATCATCATGTTCATGTGCGTTTTCAAATTGCATTATGTACTACAGAGAGTTGCGTAGTATGTACTAGACAAAATCTATCTTTGCCTGTTGGACTGCACTTAAGGAACTTATGGGAAATCACAGGGCTGGATGTCCAATGAATCTTAAGGTTAAATCCGAACTTACAATGTTAAATATGTTCTGACTTCTGGAAGACGAAGTCACAACATGAAGCGATTATTTATATTTTGATTGATGGATTTTAATAACAGGAAGAAAGATTTGTACAACTCAAAGTGACTTCACCTTTGTAAGAGCTCATTAAATAAGTTTTACACCTGGACTCTCAGCAATACATAGAATCAACTATATTCTGAATCAACTATATTCTGGGTTTTTCAGGACTTACAATATCTCCATATTGTTTGCTAAGTGGTTGCAAGGTTGATATTAGATACACAAATATTATAAGTATTTACAGAACATATTGTACATGCGTACATGTATGATAGAAATTGTTATGATAGGTTTGTTTTACCTATAAAATACATAAGTAAAGAATCAATATAAGTTCCAGCCAAAAACAATCTTTTTATTATGTATTTTAGTGTCAATAACCTGTGAATATTAAACTCTTCCTCTGATGGAACAATTGCAAAAAAAATGGAAAACAAAAAAAAAACATCAAATCAAATCGTAACGATAAACCAGTTTTCATTCGAAAGATATGCGGGCTGTCAAGAGCACGAGTTGCTGTGCAAAACACAAAATGTAAAAAATAAAAAAAAAACATGAAATTCAAAAAAATACAATAAAAAGCAACTGACAGGATGCGTCTGCTAAAAACGCAGACAGGCACATATTGTTCATGTTTCTGATTCGGATTTTGTATCTGTGTCTGTTGTTTTTGGTATTATTGTGTCTGGTATTCTGCCGACGTGTTCGTCTGCGAAAGGATTTATTATTTGAATATTAACATTTTTTCGCGTCAGTTTGCCGCCGTAGATTTCTGATTTTTTTCTTCTCCATTTTTTGTGTTCAACGCTTCCGTTTGACGCAATTGCTGCTTTGGTTGTATTACTATGCTACGTTTAAGTTCGATCAAATATTTGTTGCCAGTGTTTGATGACTATTTTTTCTATTTCCCATTTTTATTTTAACAGTTTTCATTGCATGTTCGAATTCCACTAGACATTGTTATGTACTCTTTCATATTGTTTTGACGCCTGCATGTAGGAAAAAACCAAAGGTAAAAAATTCTAAATAGGAAATTCAACTCAACTGAACTCAACCTTCTTTCCTTTCTTCCGCTCTTGTGTTCTTGGTTGTCAGCATTTTGTTGCATTTAAACGGGTCACATTGTTGTTATTATTGTTGTACACGAATTTTCTTTTTGTTATTATTCTTCACCGTTTTTCTTCTTGTTTTTTGTTTCGATTTTTTCCTTAGTAGTAGTTTCCGGTAGTCATCAGTCGCATCCCATGCGCTGGAATGAGTATTAAAAGAGTGAAGATAGTAAAACAAAAAAAAAAAAAAAAAAAATTAATTTGCATACCCAATATTCCATGGACTTTACTTTCTGTTGTTATTCAACAATTTTTTTCCGTGCTTGTCGTCGTGGATGGCACAAAAAATAATAAATATGGAAAAAGGATTTTCTTTTTTCATAGCGCACAACACCACACAGTCACACAACAATATGTTCTCTTCTTTTTGTTGTATTTGATTTTTTCCTTTTAACAAAAAAAAAAAAAAGAAAAAAAAAACAAAAAAAAAAAATAATACAAAAAAAAAAAAGAAGAAACAAAAATAGAAAAAATTATGATAAGGGCAACAAACTGAAGCTGGCTGTGTTTATTCATTTTCCCGCATATTGTTTTATAATTTTCCATGATTCATTACAATTTCCCTTTTTTTTTTCATGCACAAGAATAGTTGAAATATTGTAAATATTTTTTTTGTTTTTTGTTTGTGAAATCTATGAAACATTTTGCCTATCAGAAAAACACACTGATGCTTTAACAAAAACCCATTGTGATGTCACTAACCATTAAATTCTATGGGAAGTGCTAAAATCGAGTGATAGATGTACGGAAACATTTAAATAAAAGAAGATTATAGTCATGATTGTAATATTTCTCAGTTAAAATTGAGATTTCTGATTAATCAGAAAAACCGAAATAAATCAGTAGAATGAAAGGAATAGAGTAAAGATATTGAATTATTCAAATACTTTAACAATTAAAACCTAATGTTATAATATACAATATATTGAAGCATAATTAAACTTATTTGTCAGAGAAATTCTCTTTCTTTAATATTAAATAAGTTTCTGTAATTGCAAATGCATACCGAAAATCATTTCCATGTCATCTTGTGATTATAAGAAACTTGTTGGCTAAGGAAGTTGCATATAAAGAAGGAAGAGGTTGACCATCAAATTTCGACTGCCAGGTACCTTTGGCAGACAAGGAAGGGAATGTTGGCCTACAACGAACCATTCGGGCACCGTTCGTCGTTTCAAAAAACTCGGAAAAGAGTGACTCACTCAAACTTTGTGACAATAATAAGGTCAAAAGTATTCTAATTGTTACCAATATCCCGAAAGAAGTGTACGTGTGTAATGTTAATACATATATTAAAAAATCGGAGTTAAACGTAATTGTGCATAATCGAGAGATGCTGGAGCGTAGGTTAATGAAACATGTTATAATCATAAATGAGAGATTTGCAGAACAATAACAACAAGTGACACCCATTGAGTTGGAAAATTTAGTTGTCCAGATTTAGAGCTTATTTTAGTTAGTTTCATGTGGTAATTTTAAAACTTTTTTCACTGTGTTTTTATTTTTCGTTAATATTTTTTAATGTTTTTATTGAAGAAAGTAAAATTTTTTGTTACTCATTATTAAAATTCGATTGCAGACATCATTGCCACTTTTCATAAAGCTTTTGGACTTGCCAGGGAGGGAAATGTGAGCCATATTTAGAAAATGTATGAAGAGTTCTGCTTATGCCAATATTTATTAAAAAAGAACATAGTTCACGTTAGAAAAAAACTATCAATTACAGATCTTTTTAACACAGATTTTATGCTTATCAAATTTCAAATTGTTAACCTTTGGATTTGCAAAAAACACGATTTAATATCAATATCATGAAATTAAAATATTTTTTTAAATATCTAAAACATTGAATTATGCTGCCAAGTGATGTCCTTACTGGTAAGAAATATTTTTCAAAAATATCTTCTATTAAATACCTGATCCCTTTACTTATCCTTTCGTTTTCACATGATTTAAATATGAATGAAAGACAAAACGAAGAATGAAAGGAAGCAGCAGCAGCAGCATCAACATCAGCAAAAGCGGAAGCGAGTGTCTTGAATGGTATGCCTAATTAGAATAACAAAGGATATTTTTTTTTTTTTTTTGTGTAGAAGAAACCATAAAGTAGACAATACAAAAAGAATATAAAAGGTTTGTCTAAGTTGTACAGCAACCAACACTTTGAGAAATTTTAAATGTGTAGCGAAGTATTAGGTTTTCTTAAAGGTGGGAAAAATATTTCACACATTGTAACCTATTTCAAAGCATTAGAAACATGACAGGATAATAAAAGTCCTTTAATTACTTTTTATTAAAAGCACAATAATCATGTGTAAAATTAAAAATTATTTATATTTAAAAATGAAGAATGTAAAAGACTTTCGAGAATCAAATTATTTTAAATAAATTAAAAAAGTATTTTATGTAAATTTCTTTTCACACTTCCTTAAGAACAAAACGCAAAGAGAGGACCGAAGAAAGAAGAATGATAATTTCCCACAGTGAAAATTATGTTGATGCGAAACGGCGGCATTGGGACGCCCAAAAATCACTTTCATTATAAACACTCCTAGTGTGGTTGGTCCTTTGAAAAAGAGTTTCTATTGTGCGGCAAATAAATCAAGAAATTTGCATAAGTTGGCAAAATTGTGAATCCTTACAACTCTCAGATGCACACAAATCACCCTGGCGTATATTATAAAAACGAATAAAGGACAAGGTGCGGATGAGGTAAATCACCGTTTGAGACTCGTTGATTTCAGCTGAGTTTGCAAAATGCATTATGCCATTTCTGCTGTTGCTCCTGCTGCTACTGTTGTTGCTACTGATGAATATGATGGTGATGATCCCTAATCAAATTAGCAACAGTTAGAAATTTATTGCAAAAAGGAAAACTGAAACTGAAAATGGAAATCTGTAAATTTTTGGAAAATCAAATAAAACTATTTTGGGCATTGTTCCGTTCCGCCTCTCTCAGCGTCGCTGTTGGTTAACCGGAAGTGCGAATGCTTTGTTTGTTTATCCTTTCACATTATCCTTTTGTTGCATTTTGCACTTTTGATTGTTGCATTTATTTATTTTCATTTCATTTGTTTGGATTTGATTTGATTTGATTTGATTTGATGTTTAGCGCGTGCAACTGAGGACGACCGACCAAAAATAGCATTAACATTTTGCAACTCTGTGTCTATTTTATTTTTGTTTTGTATCATGTTTTATGTAAATATTGGAATGCGTACATGTTCAATTTCAGGATTCGTTTTGAGTATCGATTTGCATTGATTTGCATTTCAATTGCATTTGCTTGCAACATTTAACAATAGACTTTTGTTGCATAATGGTTTTTTCGGATTTTGTGCATGTTCGATCAATGATTGCGATTTTGTTGCAAGTGATTTTTTGTGTTTTGTATTTATTGTTTATTGTTTATTGATTTTCATTGTTCATTTTGTGGATTTATTTTTGTTATTTGAGTGTCGATTTCTCTATTTTCTGATTCCTGTTGTTATTTTTATTGTATTGTAAATACAATACTTGGCAATTGTGGTTTTTGTTATTGGTTTTATTATCATTGTTCATTGACATGTTGTTGCCGTAAATTTTAAAGTCATTGATGATAATTTAGGAAAAAATGGTTGAAACTGAATTATTATTCATCCAAATTGAACTATTGAACTATTTATTACATTTTGAATATTTCGATTAGTCGAAATGTTGTAGTCTATGTTTTGCTGCAGAATGATTTAAGATTGATTTAGTTAGTTCAATTGGGATTATGAAGCATTAAATGGTTTTGATATATCATTATGTTCAGAGTAAATTCATTTCAGATTTTTATTACCCAAGTATGGGAATAAGATCTGTTTAGCCTTGAAAATATTCACTTTCATTCTAATTTAATTAGTATTTCTGGAAGATATTTCATCATTGCATTCTATTCTATTTAAAATCATAATCCATCGACTAGCTATAGAGCGACAGTCAGTAAGTAAGCTTTTGCATGGAATGGAATTGATTCAAAAAGGAATTAAGTAGATCAAAGTCCAGAGCTTTCACCTTGATGGGTAATATAATTGTATATTTAAATTAATTGTAGTTTTGGAAACGATTTCAATTACACAGGGAGAACAATGATGCCGCGACATGGGATTTATTTCACAATTCCAGGATATTTTGGTTGTAGTTATTGTTGAATTGACTCTACTCTTTGAAGTAAATAATTATTGATAATATATCTCCTGTATCTTCTCTTAAGTGGAGCCCAAAAAGTTAGAGATGTTGCCTTAGACTAAAAACCTCCTAGCAAAGCATGATAAAAGTAAATTTAAAGAACTCGAATGCACGTAGTAGTTGAAATGACTTGAAGCAACTCCACTGTTTAGTTTAGATTGCCATTGATTTAGTGAACATACTGTACAAACTTATCCTCAAATATTTGTTGACAAAAGTATCATGCTTCACAAAATCCATATTTAAGTGTTGGCTAAATTATCTTTCATTTATTTGTATTTACGAAACATAAATTTTCTATACTCACAAATATTGAACAAAGTAATTTACAATAGAATAGGAAACCGAAAAAATGAGACCCACAAAAAATATTCAAAAAAAAAAAAAAAAAACAAAATAAAATAAAGGAAAAAAACAAGTGTTAAAACATGAGAAAAACAAAGCCCAACAAGGATAATAACAACAGCAAGGACATGGAAAAGCATAAAGTAATTGGGAGAGACTAAGAACCTGAAGGCTAAGGAGAAGGAGAAGGAAAATTAACAGAGGAACACCACAATTTAACACCAATTACAATATCTGTTACATCTAATTATTGTAAGCGACCGCCCACTTCGACCCAGGGCCAACTCCAATATTTCTTCCATCTCTACCATGCGTTTTCAGGTTGAAGCCACTCATTGAAAGGACTAAATTAAAGAAAAACACTAAAACGAATAGAAGAAAAAAGAAAAAAAATCACCACAAAAGAAACCACAAGGAAATGAAAAGGGCAGCCAGGACAAGAAAGACATTTGAGCTTTGTTTGAGAGGACAATTGTGTGCTAAATGGCGCCAAAAGACAGAAGGAAGGATGGAAGGAAGAAGGACTCGGCAACATAATAACCACAAGAAAAATATTGTATGTGTATGCTGGTACAAGGAAGATGTTAGTCATAAAACAACAGACGGGAGAATTGCGGAAACGAAGTTAAGAACTCGAGGAAAGCAAGGAAACAACACCATTTCTTAATTTAGAACAATTTACACTGAAAGCTTTCAACGGCTCAAATGACGTAGGACAATAGCTTGGCAAAAATGGCAGCGGCGACAACAGCGAACAGACCAGACCAGGCGACGATGATCTAACGCCATTATTATTTACACGTCCTGTCGTGTCCTATTTTGGCGGGCAGTTGTTAATGGCGATAGTCACTTAAGCGACGCGGTAAAACAAACATCACATCCAGTGCGTGAAACCCCAGAAGCAACGCTCGACTGCCCTCAATTTTCAGTCTGCACCCAACTCACCCAACTTTTTTGTTTCTCTGTTTAAATTTATTTCCGTTCGTTACTTTTTCTTCTTGTTTCTGGCAAATTAATTAATATTACACGGGAAAATATGTAAACGTTTGCGGTAGAAGGTTTCCTTAAACAACTAACAATGATGATATACCTAAGTAGCAAGGACGAAGACTGGTACGCAACATGTAACAAAAGAAAAAAACCAAAAAAAAAAAAGCCAGCAGCATGTTCACAATTAAAAATATTTTAGCGTTTTGGTCAATATATTGGAGTTTTGCTCCACTTCTTCTTTTCAAGGATAATTGTTCACGGCGTGACCTTTTCTGGGCCTTATCCATAAGTAAGCACAAAGGACAAAGTCTACTTTCATTATAGCAGCATAGAATCTGCAAACAAGACACGTTCTAACATCCGTTTGACACCTTTTGATGCCCACGGCCAGGAAATGAGTCGGAAGTACGTGACTTGTTTTCCGAAAAAAGGAAACTTGAATGGGAATTTGGTTAAAGCTTACAACTTCAGGACAACTTGTAGTTTACATATGCTGCTTTTACACCTTTTCTTTAACCTTTTTCATTTTCTTATTTTTATTTTTTCATCAGAAAGAAATTTTCTGGTAAAACAGTAGCGAATTCCTAAGACTTATCACCCATATTATATTTCTTAATTTTTTCCAAATCGACAGAAAAATTGATTATTAGATGAATGTGATATTTTAGACATATTGACTCTCTTTCTATAAACTCAAGTCTTCTGTTCTACAATAGATCTTCAATCCTTTTAGAAATGCTTTCTTTTTGTTTGTCTGCTTTTTTTATTGCAATTGGAAAACTCCGCACCTGAACCTCAACAATCAAATCAGAGTTAAGACAATCTATACAAACCAACTTCGCAAACTTACTCTCTCTCTCTCTCTCTCTCTCGTACACAAAATACACTCCATGACAGCCAAGAAAACTGTTTAAAATTCCAAGATTGTGCTTTCGCTCAATTTCCTTGATTCACAAAGTAATTACCCAACTACAGATTTTACATAAATTTCAACGTCCTGCCGGAATAATTAGTGGCCATTGAAGATGGTAACCGCTCGCTACACAACCCAGTCACAGTTAGAACACCATAAAAGACAGTGGTGTTCCCGCAGGACGTTCGCAAAACTAAGTGAGAAAGTGAGCAAGGAAAACATTTTGAAAACATTTTCACGCCTTGTGGCAAGGACGACGATGCCGATGATGATCATGATGATAATGATGCTGACAACGACGTGCCGTGAATAAGTGTATCCGTGCTGGCACTTTTCAGATATAATTGGCAATCAAAACGAACGACAAACGCATTCTCACGAATGAAAACAAATGAATGAACAAAGAAGTGAACGAACGAAGGAATGGCGATTGTTCAAATTAATAATTAGAGATAAACAACCGCTTCCAATTAGAAGCTAAATAAATAAAGCAGAACAGAGTACGGTAAGGACTAAGAATAGCAGCGACGCCTGGCGTGCGGTGGCTGCATTAGTATTACACATCATAATATTATACCAAGGTAACATATTCCAATGGAAAGCATCGCTGCCTGCCTGGAAGCAGGCATGTCCTTAAATAGGATATTACATACGCATTATGCGTTGTGTTTTTTCTACCCCTCAGAGTCGAGAGTCGTTCAGGGTGAGAAGGTATGAGTGCGAGAGAGAAAAAACGTCTTATACCTGCGTATCTGTAAATTGGTTTTATATTTCTTCACTATTCATTTTCATCATGATTTTACTCGTAGTTTTGACCTGACTCGTCCATAGACCGCAACAGCCTAACGAGCAAGTAATTTTCTTAGCAGCTAATGTGCTATGGTGTCTTCTACCGCTCCTCCTTCTCCTCCTGCTCGTCGTTCTCATTCTTTATTGTTGGTTTTTGCCTTCGCTTCTTTAAATATTTGTTGCATAAATTCCTACCCCCTTCCTTCTATTGCTCCTCACTCTAATTCTTAGGCGTTGCTTCATCTGTTTTCTTTTCTATATCACGTATACGCATGCTAAGCGTCTTCTTGGTCTCTGTCGCGGTCACCGTCTCTGTCTCTGTCACTGTCACCGTCACAGTAACTGCTCATGTGAATCGACGTCAGTGCCACAATCACAGTCACTGCCACAGTCACAGCGACAGCCACAGTCACAGCGACAGCCACAGTTCATTCGTTTCTTCCACAAAACATTGGAAGCTCTACTAATATAGGTATATCTACCCCAGAGTTTTAGCAGAGAGTGGTAGCTTAGAAGGAAAGACAAAAAAATTAGGGTACATCGAACATTGAGGCCACACCTTCCAGGGGTGAATTTTACGATTTTTTTCTTGTTTTGCTTATGCTCTTTGTTCGCATTAAGAAGTCGGCATTTTTTTTTTTATCAACTTTTACTTTTGTATGTTGAATTTTTTCCTAATTTTTTTTCTCTTTGCTCTCAGCGCCAAAAATATATAAATAAAATTAGTATGGGCGATGTGCCACACACTCTGGTGAAGCTTAAATTTATTTATTTTATTATTTCTTTTTTCCTGGATGAGATTCGTGTGTTTCCTCTTTCTCTTTTCTTGGTTTCTTTATTATAAATCTGCTTTCGCTTTATGAAATGTCAGAACTTCAAAGAAAATTTTAAATCCAAATGCATGAAGCAAATGAGAAAATATTCACTTGAATGCGTATGAAATATTTGCTTTCTTCATGACTTTCTTTTTTTTTTTTGTCTTCTCTTCTCTTCTCCTCTCAACAATTTTCTTTCTAATGTTTTTGCCTATGTGCTTCCCTTTGTTGTTATTGTTGTTGATGTTTGAACTGTTTTCGTTGATAGCCTTTATTAGTTGTTTTGACAGAGCTTAGGCTTATTTTTCTTTCTATTGTTCAAATGTTTGGTGTTTAGTTGTGTTTTGTGTGAGTTTTAACATTTGCCATGTCCATTTTTTTTGTTTGTTTCCTTTTCCTTGTTACTTTGAAATTTTATATATATTAAAAGAAAGAAATCAAATTAAATTAATATTACCTTGTGATGATGTTGATGAGCAATTCAAACTTTTATGGGAAACAGAGAGAGGGAAAAAGAGAAAAAGAGAAAAAGAGAAATGTTATTGTTTTTATATTCAAGTTATGTAAATTATTATATTCTTATAATTGGGAATTTAAGTTTAATACGACTATATTACAAAACTGGTGTTGAGTGTCCGACATTTTGTTGCAACTTATAAATCAAAGTAAGCAGAATAAGAAGAAATAACTTATTTTAATTAAGAAAAATTTTTTTTTTTCCAAGAATTGCTATTTTCACATTCAGATAGCCAGATCTTACGATTTTACAATAGATAAGGGAGCAAAAGAAAAAAAAAAAAAAAAAAAAACTCAAATTAAGTGAATGAAAATCATGTAGATATAAAAATTACTTAGAATTTAGTAACCATCATTTCAATTAGTAATTATTATAGATCGATCTTCTTACAGATCACATCTTTTGGCAAAGTTGAAGTACTATTTTGGCAGGAATCGATTCTCCTTGTCATATTATGGGGTCCCAGTTACATGGGTACAAACATCAGGACAAAATAATATACATATAGTGTGAGAGCTTAGAAAAAGTCTAAGTCTACGAATTTATTTATTCAGGCTCTTTCGGATATTTCTTTATACATATTAATATTTCCATAGTATTTGTTTTATCAAAGATGTGTCTTGAATTTATTCTTAATCACTTCTGGTTTCACTTCCAAACTGGTTTTTTGAAAAACCTCTATTTAATCTTGATGCCTCTTGAGGATTTTCCCTTTCGCCTCGTAAATAAATTTTAAGTGACAGAAATTTATAACTTTAAAGTAATGTAACTCTAACTAAATACTGTACAACCTAAGTAATTTTTAAGTACACTAGCTTAAGTGCCACTTGTAAATAACCGGCACAAATTAATATAAACTTGAATATCTGTCCACATAACTAAAGAAGGCCAACACATAAAATATACAGTATTTATATGAAATAACTTTAACAATTCCTACTTGGTGATTCAAAATTTCATTGAAATTGCAACGGGTCAAACTAATTATTTCTTAAAGTAAGTTAAATTAACAAATGACGTTTACCAAAAACTTCCATAGCTCAATTATCAACATACTCGAAAAAAAAAAAAAAAAAAAAAAATTGGGAAGTACCAGATTATGAAGATGATGCGTAGAAGCGTTTATGCGACAGCTTAGTTCGGTTGCACTAAATGTTTATGCTTGCGACTTCTTTGCGTTCTTATTCAAACCGAATAGTTGTTTGTTTGTTGGAGCAGCGTCGCCATATGCATAAAATATAATTTGGATTGTTCATCAATATAGTTTATTTTTTAAAATCGCATTGCATTAAATAAAATATAGAAGTATAGATGTATAAAGGTCCTCTTGGTGTTCCATAGCGTTCAACACTGATTTTTCAGTGTAGAATCTACAAAGTCATTAACGAAATTAAAATAAAGTAAAATAATTATACCACATGGTAACTCTGCACGAAACAGCATTTTGGGAACGGTTGAATTTCCACGTGCACTAAAAGTGTTTTTACAATATTTTTTGTTCGACCTCAAAATGCAGTCTTCGTAAAATTGATTCGTGTGTTAAAATTGCATTGATAAAGTGTTTATACATGGGTTCTACGAGTAAGTTAGTTCGAACTCAGCGCAATCGAACTAACCTGTCGCATATAAAAGGTAAATTATGGAGAGTACTAATTAATTCGGTTCTTTTTTTTGTGTTCAAAAAAGTGTTTTTTATTGAAAAAATGTAAAAAATATATCATTCAAAGTATTATCCACCGGAAGCGAATACTTTTTCCCATCTCTCTGGTAATTTTCAGAAACAGACGCAGATGCACACTATTTTTTGTTGACAGATGTCAAACCTTTCCAATGGAATAGGTAAAAAACGGACCGAACTAATTTGTACTATCAATACATCAAGAGGCGTTGCTTCCAAAACTAAAATTAAACTAATTCAATAATTTAAATTATATATGAGACAATGAAGATGATTCCGAAGCACTTATAAGAATGAATCCCAATAAAACTTCCAAAGATAAGACTATTTTACTCATAAAAAAATAGTTATTATTATGACTTGGGACTACTTAATAATCTGACTCCAAGTGACATGGAAGGTGATAACAACAAGAAAATAAAAAGAGTTTATTCAACAAACTTCCAAGAATAATGAGGCCGATTCCTTGACAATTAAATTCATATGTACAATTGAATAGTAATGCAACTGACTGCGCTAGATTTATCTCTAAAACTAACAAAAATGATACAAATAATGTAATTTAATCTAATAAGATTTTACATTTTAGCTATTCAAGGGGACAGTTGTTTTATTTTAACATAAATCAAGAACAATGCATCGATTTAACAAATCTCATCACTCACCTTAACGTGCCCTTTTACCATTTGCCATACAGAATTATCAGATTATAACAAGCGCTGCCCAGAACTCTAACATTTCTATGATAACAATAATTCTATATAATACGAGTCTCACCAAAGATTGCGTCGTTATCTTTATTATTGTTGTTGTAAGTGACATTGCTCTGTCATTTCAACTGATGATTCACTGAAATATAATCCTGATTTATGATTTCGACAATTTTCGTTTAGAAAACCGCAAATATTTTCCATTATTTCAACGTATATAAAAATGGCCACAGAAATCAAATTGATATACTCCATTAGGGTGGGCTGTCTTACTTGCTTTATGCTTAATATAAGTAGTATACGAGTAGTAGTACACCAGTTTGGGTGAGTGTAGCTTACGATTTTTCTTTTTTTTTTCCAAGAATATTTAATCCCTCCGAGAAAATCCAAGCGCACGCGTGTGCACATATTTCAAGTATTAACTTTGCTCGTTGAGGCGTCACTTAGTCTTTTTGTCCGTTTCTCGGTGTCCCAATCGTTCATGTTCCCATAACTGTGAGCTGCTGTTCGAGGAATGGAAGCCCAAATGCAATAAGATGAAGAAAAAGTCCAAAGTTTTTATGCAAAACTTTCAGAAATTACAGCAAAAAGAAGCAGAAAAACAAAAATGAAGAAATGATGAAAAGAAACTTCGGCGCCAAGGAAAACATGCCAAGTGATGAATAACTTCGCTTACTTGGTGGACATTTGATTAATGATGCATTTACTGCTTCTGCTTTTGCTCCTGCTGATGTTTCCTTCTTTTTCTTTTTAACACTATTATATTTTTTCAAACATTTTTTCCTTAATTTTTTTATTTTTTCTTCAGACTTGCGGACATAACTTTATTTTATTAGCAGAACGTGGCAATCTGTTGGATTTTAAGGTATTAAAAGACAATTTCTTTTATTGCTTCATAAAGTGAGAAAAAAACAAAAGACAACATGAAAAACACAAAGGGGAAAAAAAAAACAACTTACTTTTGTGTTTATTAAATTTTGGATTCTGTGTAAGATGATTATTAATCACCGTTGATGCCTTTGAATGTCCTTTCAGTTAGTTGGCATGTTGGATCGATTGTTGGTTATTTGGATGCTGGAACTGAGTCATTCAGTCATGTTTTGTAATTTACTGGACTTTACAACAATTCTAAACCATAAAAGATTTTTTTTTTATGAAATACTGTACTTAAAGGAAATTCAGAATTGTAAAATATTTTATATTCACATTAAGCAATTAAAGGATACAAGATTTCTTAATTTTCTTATACTTTTTCTCCCACATTATCAATACAATGACAGCACAAATTTGTTCCAATAGAACAACAAATCGGTGGTTGTTTGTTATCAATATGCATTTCACGATTGACGCCTCCAAAGGGCTACATTTTTAGGTAAAATGATTATTATAGTTGAACTTCAACAATATTCACTCGACCATTTTTAAATGATGCTTCGTCCAACAGTTGATTTTCATATATGATGGACAGATGAGTAAAATGTGTCGACAATCAAAACTTACTTATCAACGATGGCTTATTCCATATGTGGTGATAACTTTATAATGGACTGCTTGGCTTTGTTTGCTATTGTTTTTATAAGCAAATAATTTAATAGTTTTACTAATGATGTGTTGCTATTGACAAGATTCCACAATTGTTATTGATAGAATTTGTAAGATAGAGGAGATGTATACTATTCATATTTTCACCATCTACTCCTACACCTACACCTACCCCTACCCCTACCAACCACTGTCAATCTATTTATTTGTTTTAAAATGTATATATAGTAAGAACAATTTAATATAGGCAAATCTCAAAATTATAAAAATGTTATCTGAATCAATACAGCAAATCAAAAACGGATTTTAATAAATTTAACTTATCTTTGCATGGTAATTTTCGATGTGTTCTTAAAAGCGCATTAGAACTTAAAAGGAACAATTAAACAAATCCGTATTTGTTGCAATTCGTGAATTTTTACGCATATGCTGAAGTCGAACCTATTTTATAAGTATCTTTGTTCTTGAACTTGCTTCTAATAATGTGGCCATTGAATGAAGTCGTTACCAAGCTCAGTTCTTTCAACTGACAAACCAATATTATTGAAAAATTCTCGTGCCGTGTTTCCAACATTAGACTATCAATCCAATTTTCACTCTAAATTCGAATTGAATATTTCTTTTCCTTGTCAGTCTGTACGATACAACAAAAAGTATTCAAAAATCAAATCAAATTTATAAAGGTGTAAAGGGTAAAGATGACAATCCAAATTCAATGCAATCTTTTTCAAATGATTTTTACAAACAGTATTGTTTATTTCATTCCATATGTAATATATCACAGAAGAAGTTTGGGTTAAGACGTTCCACACCTTTCCATCCACCATTGTAAGTTGTAGAATATGCTTAATGTCTATCATTTTCGGAGCTATATCGAAGCGTCTGGGGATTAATATGTCGATTCTATTTTTGAAATATATCTGAACATCGATGGGCTATTTTTTTCAATTGAAACCTGATATGGTGGCAGTAGCGTGCTGATGTTGATGGAGAATATTTCCAAATTAATATGGGCTTCATCTGGTAATATCATCTGGATAAATAACTTTTTATTCTCTATTTTCTGTTTGTACTCACTGTGTCCCGAGCTACCGTCAAAGCCACATGGAAGGTTTCATAATACAAAGTCTTGCAGTTTCTGGCCGGTGAAATTAACAGTTTAGAAACTTAAATCGTTAATTAAAATAAGGAAATAAACTTCTAAACTTTTGAGGAAACTGGGGGAACACATTTTAAGCCTTGGCTGAAATATAAGTATCTATATGGGCGAATGAAACACTCACATTTGTACTTGGAAAACATTAATTTTAAATAACATACACAATGAGTTAAAACATTTAAATTATTTACAAATGAAGCTATTACCTTTATATTTAATATCCATTTTGTATAACTCCAATTCAGAATAATTACATATTTTAAAAATTTTTATGTTTCACTTTACTTCAAGGTGCTCACTGTACTGCTCTGCAAGATCTAATTAAATTCATGCTCTCTCTCTCTCTCTTTTGAAGCATTTCTTAAAGAATACGGAAAAAATTAAACAAAAACAATTATACTTTTGAATAGCTACTTCTTTTAGGAGGAAGTGATGATCTGTCAGTTTCTTACATTTTATTAAATATATTAATTAACTGGGAAGGGTCTTGGTTGCCTTTCCTTCTGATTTAATGTATTTCACTTTATCACAGCTTCATATCTCAATGGCAGCTATTGCACCCATCCCTAGCATTCATGATTGTCAATTAATACGTACCTCTTTGCACAGAATGACAAACAACATCTTTACATTTGTCGATTACAAAAACAAATGCCAAAAAAATACAATAATAAAATATAAACGAAAAAGTGAAACTCTATGAAAATTTGCATACACAGAAAAGCAGATAAGCAAAAAGGATGACATGAAACCGGATGTGCAGGATATGTGTGCTTCAAACAAAGGATTGTCGGCATTTTAAAACAAAAATAAACTATGTAAAAAATCTATAAAAAATTACAAAAATGAGAAAACAAAAATGATGTAATATTTTTAACCGGTTTGCAGACATTAATTGGCTGCCTCTGACATTGATTAATCATTGAGACTCGTCAGCAAGAATTTATTTGACAGCAATTCTTTTTTTTTTCTTTCAAGGCGAAAAGCCAAAGTCGAGTGTTGTTGAAAGAGATTTTTTGTTTAATTTTTATATTTTAGATTTTACACAACTCGTAACATAAAAATATTGTACATTCTCGTATTTGCTGGCATATTTTTAGGGTGTCATCGCATCGTTTTTCATTTTTATTTTTTTTTTTATCCTGAAAGAAAGATTTTATAGTGAAATCTGTTACAAGTTTTCTAACATGTAGTACGTGTATCACCCTCGAAGTGCATTTATTGGAAAATGCATTTAAAAATACATAAAAATATTATGCAAATTTCTACATGAAAACCATTTACCCCTATTTGGGATGAAAACGATTGGGAACACGAAATCAAGAAGTAAAAAAATATTTGGTTACACGAAAGTGATCTCCAACGATGAGTTGGATTTGAGTTTCATTTTCAATTCACTTCATGTCACGTCGTCCTCATCATCATCATCATCATCATCTCGTTGCTATTAGAGCATGCATCATTTGATGATTGTAATTTAATTGGTTTGGCTCTTAAATTTATATGCTCCTGCAGGATTCTAATGAGCTCAACCGACCAAACTAACCAAGTCGTGCTCAAGATGAAACGAGGCAACTAATTTACGTTTGACATGAGATGCGATGAGACTAAAAAAGGGTTTAAGGTTGAATGCAGGGATACAGCGACCTTCGTTGCTTTTCTACTGACTGCACGTGTTGAAGATGAACGAAGATGTCGATTCGATGGGCACAACATAGAAAATAAAGGAGTTCAAGGAGCTCTCTTCCTTTCCTGCTGCATGCCATCTTTTGCCTGCTGCCTGCTGCCTGCTCTTGTTAATTATTATTCTAATTAATATTAAAGAAAAATTTGCATATGAGTGACACGACAGGACACTTGCTTGCTTCCTTCCTTCCTTCCTGTCAACTAGAAATCATTGCTTTATTCACTTAGCCTTTGTATGTAATCTTTTCCTTTCGAGATCTTTTCAAAGCATCTACATTGGAACGTGAGATAGACGTCGTTTTTTACTTCATCGCCCTTAAAGATACCATGAGGGTAACACAGGATACTTACTCTCATCCTGACCGGTTTATGTTTGTCATGTTATTATTATTATTGTTATTTTTTCATTTGAAGGATATTAAATGACGAACCCTTTTTTTTTTATATGCATCAGTTTCTTCTGCGGTAGACTCGTTTTAAGCGCATGTTTTATTTTGGATCTGTTTCGGATATTCTAAAGTTTACTTTTCATTCATTTGAAAGGTGAATTTAATAAATATATAATAGTTCGCACATGTTCTGTGGATTCATGGTTTTAAGGTGTTTAGAATGCATAATACATGAGTACAAAGATGCTAAGTGTGAGAAGAAAAAATTGGTTTATAAAAAAGTCTAGCAGATGATAAAATTTGATTTATTTCACTACTTTTTAATTGTAGATAATAATTTTCACTAAATACAGACTTCTTCAATTTTAATTATATTTATTTTATTTATTTGCAACCGAGACAAAAATTGTTTACTACTAGTTGAATTAAAAGATGCTCAGCAGTTCAGAGCGGCCTCTCTTTTCTGCTCTCTCGTCTATGGTTCCAAAGAATTAATTTATTAAGCAATCTGCAGGATAAAAATTCCATTTATAGGTTTCCTTTTCTATTTGATATAATAAAAGTTTTAAAACCAAAATAATTGATTATTAATTTAAAATCTTTGATTAGATTCAAAGAATTCAAAACCTCAATGTATGCCATCTTTAAAAAAGTGAAATAACCACAGAGGAACATGTCTGACTGAATTTCCATTTTCGATAACCAACAATAAAATCAGGCAGATATAATTTGCATAAAGCTTAACAAAATAAAAAAGGAAAAAATAAGAAAATCTATCTAAACTTACTTTTTTGTGCCATAAAGAAATTTAGGGTGAGGGTGCGCTGTGACTAGTATTGTATCTTTGGCCATCCTACCTGAAAACAAACAAAAAAACAAACACACAAACATATTCGAAAAGCAATTTCAAGAGGAAAAAATAAAGAAAAACGTTTATCCTGCGCCATGATTACGTCGCTCTAACTTAGTGGATAGAAAAGACTATAATAATAGCATAACAACAACAAAAACATCAACAACAACTGACTGCCTTGGAAATGAAAATTTGATTGTTATTTGTGTATGTGAAGCATCAGTAAACGTCCTAAGATGGTTTGGCCAAATACATTTAAGCCCAACTCAAGTAACCTGAAGAAGAAGCGACTACTTACCTTTGCTCCTGTTCATTTTATGTGCACCAGTCCAGGTTTCATTTCTATGGAAAATACATTTATTCTTTTTTTTTTTGGTGTTTCTTTATGTGGGTGTGGTTGTTTTGGGTTTGGGTTCGGAATGTGAATATTTTTAAAAACCAATTTCGCTTTGTGCGGTTCACAAATACTTATAAAGAAAATATGTAAAAGCAGCACAAAACAAAAAACACATCAACAAAACTCACTGAGAGGGGAGACGAAATTATACAAAAATGACGATAAAGCAATTGTTTTGTGGTACTTTTTATGACTACTTTTTTATAGTAAAAAATGAAACGAAAAAACATTTTGTTCAATTTTAATGAAATTTATATACCTTTTTTCTATTCTCTAAATAACCAGAAAAAAAAAGAATAATTGGTTAAATGCAAACTGTAATCTGATTATTCGAATTTCAAAAAAAAAAAAAAAAAAAAAAGATTATGCTTTTTACATTGGCAGGCCAAGTTAAGATGTAACAATCTATTCATATACAGCGAAAGATAGAGACGACTCTTGTTAACTCTCTCATAAGCGATCGTAGGGATCGACATATGTATGTGAATATAGGATATATAGGATAGATAAGTTAGTGAGAACATTATGAATCTGTTATGCTCGTCTGTTTGTATCGTAAGGATGATATTTCATCAATTTGCCAAAAGCTCTGGAATCTTGCTGAGGAACATGCAGAAGTACTTCACTTAATTCTGTAACATCAACTGGTTTCGCTAGGGACTTGTTACCCACTTTGGGTTGCCGACGACCAGCCAGATAAACCTAATTAAACCAATGTTCTTGTAATGATTTTGGTGGACTAAGAAGCGTCTAACTTATAGATAAATTCGATCAGATTAATTATTGTATACCTATGTATCATTTAAAGGTAATTAATTTCTTTTATTTTAATCTCAGGTTTTTAACCTGAAATTGTGACTCAAAAATATTTGGACGAATGAGTTTATTTTTTATAAAAAATAAAATAAATAAAATAAAGGAAAAATCTCATATATTTATTTATTAAAAAAAATAAAATAAAAATACTTTGAATAAATAGCATAAAAATATCTATAAATTCATCATCAAACACTAGTGACAGAAGTTGCCAAAATATTATGAAAATATTAATTAATTATGAAATATAAAATTCAAAAGGAATTTCTTCAATACAAAATCAAAGAAAGGACTTTCTTTTGTTGTCATTAAATTTAATTGAATATGAATTCAAAACAAAAGCTGTAAATCTCTTTAAATGACGAACTCAAATCATAATTGTGCCATTAATCTTTCATAAATGAGAAATTTTTGGTAAGCGTGCGTAGCAAGATTTGCGCCCCTAATAAAGTCAAAGGCCAAAGTGAAAGTGAAATTTCTTAATTTGCCAAAATCCCTCATAATTTTGCAAAAATGAACAGCAACAATTGTCATTATGAATTCGGATAACAATGAATGACAATGCGCTTTTGACTTTTATTTTAACACATCGTAAGACCCTTACACTTTCTCCACTCTCTGTAATTCTATTGTATATTAAGTAGTGTCTTTGTCACTTAATTGTTTAGACAACTGACTTCTGCTTTTTAATGCCGATGTATAAATCGATCAATTGATTGGGAAATAATAACTTGAATACCTAATCCCAAAGTCTGGCAATTAGATATGTCAAAGGAAAATGCGAATTTTCCAGCAGGGGCAGCAGAGCATGTCTAGGGGTGTTAAATGACAAATCGATTGGCAAACAATAAACAATTTGCGAAATATATTTTTTTGGCACTTTAGGGATGAACAAACGATTAGGGATGTGAAATGTGTTGATTTGTTGGGTCTTGTAATCTTCTTGTTTGATTGGCTTGTTTTGAGGAATATCAATGGAATAGAGGAGAGCACGTTCGTGTTAATTGTAAATATATTCCTTAAGAGCATTTAATGTATTCGAAGCCTGTTGATTCTTTGTAAATTATTTATAGAAATAAAATGAAAATGTTGTTAGATTATTAGGAAGAGAAATTTTAACAACGCAAATTATGAAAGCATTATTTATTTTAGTAGTTTAGGAAATTAATGTTTGAGCCTTTACCGTGAAATAGTGTACCTCAAAGCTTCCTATCTATTGCTTCTCGCAGGCTCCATTTCCCCTCTGGATTCGACATAGCGAAATTTCGCAACAATCTACAATAGATAACCAAGTCAACATGGACACATAACTTTTATCACAGAGTGATCCTATTTTAACTTTTAATCTTAATTCTTCTCGTGACCATCCCTCTAGCTACACAAAACTACACTACACTCGTAGTTTCATAATTTTTTGTCATAATTTTCTGTTTATTTTTCAATTTATTCTCCTTTTTGCTCGATAGGTTTAGTCTAATATTTTCCCTACTTGTTTAAAAGGTTTTCTCAAGATCCTCAAAATAGGCGTTTGTTTAAGTGACGACTTCTTCATTCCGACCCAAATCTCTTAACGTCGAGCCATTTATTCAGGTTTAAAACCAGGAAATACTTGCAAAGGGCTAAATTTGGAAATTATGTTAGATGGAGTAGCGTACCTTAATTTATGAATTTTTTTCCATGGCAACTGTACACGTGGATTTTCATGGGGAAAAATCACTATTTTCTTCACCAGATGCGGGAGAGCTCTGAATAATATTTGTCTGTGATTGTTTTACATTTTTTTTCATGTATTCAATGTGGATGAGAATGTGTGCATCCAAAAAAAAAAACACTGTCGCCATAGCCTTGTTGGCAGACACATCCACCTTGGTCTCTTTGGTGCATGTTCACCCGTAGAAGTGCCCTACTTTTCCTTGGTCTCTGGTATATTGTGATGGATCAATGTTTCGTCCACGGCACGAAAACTTGTTCGGTTTGCGGTTGAACATTGTCGAACGCTCCTTGAAGTGGTCACAAAGTTTGCGCTTATGATCGAGTGTAAGCCATTGTGGAACCCATTGCGTGAATAGTTTTTTATGTCCAAATGTTATTGTAAAATGTGACGTATCCACTCAATTGAGATTCCTAAATAGTCAGCGGTCTCATGCACTTTCAATTTCTGATCGTCTAATATCATTCCAAGGATTTAATCAATGATTTCTGGCGAATATAAAATTCGACTTGCTGGTACGACTACAAAGAATTCAGTAAACCTTTTCTTAAGCATTGAATTTGATAGCTCACAGCCTTCATAGTATTTATGAAGTTTTTTCTTGATTTCGGTGATGGATTTTTAAAGCAGAATATAATGCTTGATGAGCACCCAATTCACCTTTTTCAATTTCTTTAAATACACAAAAATTTGTTGCTTGAATTGACACGAAAAATGAAACCAAGTGGTCAATATTATTGTGCCTACAACAGCAATTTAGTGATGAACTAAATTTCGGATTTTCTAAGGACTTATTGACAATCGATCCTCGTATACTATTATAATGATAAAGAAATATTTTTTTTTTTTTTCGTTTTCTTTATAGATATATAAATTTTCCTCTATTTAATGCGAACAGAATTTCCATCAGTTGAACCAAAGTCCCTAAAAATTTATGCTCAAGACTATAGGTTTCTAGAAAAGATATTCTAGAAAATTCTACATCTGCTTATTTACTGAGTTTAGAATGAAACTTTTGCTCGCTATATCTCTTGACAATATTGTTTGGAACTCGTACTCAAACCCTTGATGGAGGGCAAAATTTCAATATTCATTGAATCCAATTCCTTTTTTCATCATCCCAAAATATTTAAAGACAACAGATGCCTTTCGTAGAAAGTTAATTAACATTAACAGACAAACTGTAAAGTAAAATGAAATTTGATCTAACAGATGGATTACATACTTATCTCTTTTGTTTTTTTATAAAACTTTTAATACTTTTTTCAACCGCCAAGGGAAATATTTGATTTTACATAAACGAAAATAAAATCTAAAAATTATACTTTTCCGTTTTATTCTATACATACCATGTATATTTTTCATTAAACTTTATCAATAATACAGTGTCTCCCCTCCCATCAACCTTAAGCTGAACATACTACTTACCTATCAACTTATAGATAATCAAAATTCATTAGGATCTCATTGTAGTCCGTTGCCAGTCACAAGCAAATCAACGAAAAATCAAATTTTTTTTCATAAATTTTGCAACGTTTTGATGCGATTGGATTTGATTTGATGGCGTCGGAATCAACGTCGGCTTAGGCTATGGCGGTGTTGTTGGTTGATGGTAAAAGCCAACGTTGATTGTCATTATTGAGCTTGAAAAACAAGATTTGCCTTCAATCAACGTGCGCTTAATTTCATTTCGTTTATTTGATTAGATTTGTATTTACATGGCTGCGTTGCGTCGTCAGGACTCAGGACACTAGCTGGTCTTAGTTAGAAAACGAGTTCTGGTCTCTTGGTCTGTCGGTTGGTTGGTCGGTCGGTCGGTCCTTCCTGCCGCCTCCATCTTCAGAAAGAACACTAAACAAGTTTAACAGAGCGAGAAACAGAATAAAAAAGCCATGTGCAGTATGGAAAATTTAAATGTTTTTGTAATAATAAAAATAGTCTATTTCTTTATTAAAATTTGTAAGAAAAAATAAAGAAAGGGAACCAAATGAATGTAAGCTTACGTATAAAGGGGCATTGTAAGACAATAAAAAATCTTTAAAGTAAAGCAAATGATGATGATAATGATGATAAAAATTGTGTATGTATAATTTTATATTCGACTGACAAGTTCTAAAAATTATGTTCAGCCATAAATGAATCACCCCATAAACAGCCAAAACTACCCACACACCTTACCCACACATACTATGTGTCAGTTCCACCACCCTCAAATCATAATACTCGAGAGGGCGACAGCATCGATTTAGTAAAAAACAGATAAAAAAAAAAAACAAAAAAAAAAAATGGAAGCATAGAAGTTTGTTGCCCACTAACGCTTTCAACCGACCATTTTTCCAATGATGGATTTTGTAAAATTTTAATGGTTCCTTGCGGATGAGCAACTGCTCAAGAGCACTCGCATGGCTGTCTCTCCCTCAGAGTGGGTGAGTACCACAGTATTGTAAGTATGTTTGTGAGTCGTTGTCAGGCTGCCGCTTTGTGGGTGGCATGAGCAATGACTGTGTGGGTAGACTCACCCGGTGAGTTTTTTCTTTCTTAGTTCCTCTGCTTCTGTTTTGCCATATTCTCCTTTGTTTGGCAGCCATTGAGGGTAACTGTTTGTATCGACATCGAGTAGAAAATGAAAGCAACAACAGTAGAGAGCAAAAAAAAAAAAAAAAGAAGAATATAATAAAGATTTATATTTGTATTTCTTGTTTTTTTTTTGTTTTTTTTTTTTGCAAGTTTTCAACGCATTTCAGTTGCGGGTCGCGTGTTTAAGGGATGGAATCGATATTTGTTTTCTATAGTAGATGTCGTCCACTCTGCCTATACCCCACTTGGATCGTCTTCCGTTCAGGCCTTCGTTCGTTAGCTTCGACGCGTTTTCTAATCTAATACACGTAGCTTTGGTTTGTCCTGGGTTTAAGTCCAATTGGGACTCTAACCACCATCCTATACGTACTCCCATACCACCTAGGGTATATACTTAGGTTTGCTTTCGAATATGCATAAATGATAATTTTTAATGGCTTCCCGAACTCGGCGAGTATTGAACGTCGTCATCGTCGTTGTTTGTTTATTTCTGTTTTTCCTGCAAATGTTGATTTTTTTGTTTGATTTTTTTCTATTAGAATTTATTTATTTTTTCTTTTTTGATTTTCATTTTCCGATTTTCTTATTTTGCCATATTTGATTTTCTTGTTTAAATTTAATTTGCATGTTGTCACGGCAGTGAGAGTAACAACATCATGAGCCCCAACTTAAGCCCGATTTTACTTAACGGAAATTTAATTTCCAAGTAACTTTTCACTAGAGATTTTTCCAACTCAGCTACTTGTCCCACATCATCTTGCCACTTCACCTTACTTCACCATAATACTTCATACTTAATACTCTGCATATGCTGTTGATTTTAGTTTCTTATGGAAACGACGTCGATGACTTCTGCAGGCTTTCGCTGTTGGTGGGCATCGTCATCGTCATCGTCACAGTCACTCGCTTAATTTCGTCCTTTCCTCTGCATGCTGCTGACTTCACAGCTTCTTCCAATTGGATTCCTTTTGCTTTTCGGCTTTTTTTTTTTTGTTTAAATGCTAATTGCTTTTTAATACTGTAATTTTGTCTGATATTTTGTACTTATTTCTGTTGTTGTTGTTGTTGTTATTGCCTTACGTCTTATGTCCTGGATATTTATTCTTCTGTTCTGTCTTCGCTGTTGTCCTTACGCTATGTTTTTTGGCTTATTGCGGATTAATTTTACAAGCTAATTTCTTATGTAAATTCTTTTAACTTCACGTTTAGCCTTCTGATGAAAATGTTCGCTCGTCAGTTTTGGGCTCTTTTAGTGACTGTCTAGCACCTTTTTAATTTTCTTACGTTTTTTGCCGTTGTAATCCTTGTTAAAATTGTAATTTTAGGGCGTTTTTAGTAATTAAGGTATAAATTTATTTATAAATATTTAAGACTTCCTTCATGTGTCGTCCAAGTTTTTCCGATATTCATTGATTAACTTTTTGCTTTTGCTTCTAATATTTTAAGGAAAAGACACACGGGAATTTTATATTTATAAAAATGAAAAAAACCATAACGGTTGGATAAAGCCATTTAAAAGGCCTAGGCAATGCAACTGTTCAGGGTGCATTCCTCGTAGGTGGGCATATTCCTCAACATACTAATAAGAATATATTGTATAATATTTAATACATTTTTACATGCAAAAGATTCTAAATGCATCAATATATTTGGTCACTCAAGGTAAGTTATATTAGATATGAAGAAGTAGTTCACGTAAAATGGTTTGACAACACTGAACTTCAATTAATTTTTTGCAAGGACCTCAATACCACTAAGCAATGGTGTTCATTGTATATATGAATACGCAGTAGCTGCTTTTTAGGGTTCCGGACCCAAAGGGTACGAAAATGAACCCTATTGCAGAGACTTCGTTGTCCGTCCTCGGGTCATATCTCATAAACCGCAATAGCTAGACAGTTTTCACAGAAGATGTAGTTTTATCCGAGCATTAGCGACAAATACTAAAACTAAAATATTTTTATCGCCATACAAGAAACAATTTGGTTTGTATCTATACGATCCAGTTATCCTACGATCTTGAAATTGGAACAGTTTGTGGATATATATCAGAAACCTATATTGCCGTATTTCAGTTTAATCTGACTATTAGGAAGGGTACCTCCCATACAAACCCCCATTAAAATTCTGATTCTTTTTAGAAAAATTTTTTTTTGTCTTCCGTTCTATCAAACTGAACTTAAGAAAATATAATTCTCTGACATAGCCGCTACACATCTGTTCGAATCAGCCAAATCGGCCAACTAGGAGGGGTACCTCCCATATAAACCCACCATTAAAATTCAGGTTCTTATTGGAAAAACTTTTTTGTTTTTTTTACTATTGAACTTAAATTTAGACACTATAAGTTTCTGATATAGGCGCGGTACATTTGTTGCAGTCAGTCAAATCGGACCACTAGAGGGAGTACCTCCCACACAAACCTCAATCTGCTACAGAACCTTCCGTGTACGAGTCTGACACGCACTTGGCCGACTTTTTTTTGTTTTAATATTTTTCCATATTAACTAATAAGTCGAATTTAATGTCACTTACATAGCTTTCAGCCTTTCCTTTCCTATGAAAACATAAACTTCTAAAATCATGTGAATGGAAGCAATGAACCTTCTCAAACACGCAGAAAACTAATAGGAAGGCAAAAAATCGTTCTAGACATTAGTCTAAACATCCTTCTAAACCTCCTTTAGCCATCTTTTAGACATACAACAAACAACAAAAAAATGAGAGTGAAATCATATCCATGCTAATTTCTTCGTCCCCACGACATTCCTTTCATATTCAGCATACAACATCTGACGATGCGAATCGACCTCTGCACACAAATCGAAACTCACACAAAACAACGTCACAACGCCGCTCTGTCGATCGGGGAAGGTCCCCGGCAGACAGATGCACGGCGCATTAATCTCAGTAAACAGATACCGATTTCATTTGAATCATTCAAAGTTCCACAAAAAAAGAAAAACAGAAAAAAATGAATAAAATCCTTTTTTTTTTGCTTTCCTTGTCCTTCGGCTCGTTTAATGCTAAATTATATCCCTATGCAAAAGAGTTTTTTGCGTTGAACATTTTTTTTTTCATTAAATCATGTTGATTTGACAGAAAATGTTGGAAAAAAAGACATTGGCAAATGAAACTATGAAGAAGAAGGGGTTGTTATATTACTCGGTGATGTTTGATTTTAATGTTTATATAAGGGTTGTTGTTGTTGTTGTTGTTGGCATTAGAAGTTGTTATTGCAGTCAATGCAGGAAATTTGCTTGAAGCGACAGTTTGAGGACAAAATTTAAACAGGATTTAATGAAATTTTTTTTTGGATATATTAACAAATTTACTAAGCATATGAATGATCTATGGAAATTGAATATGAAAAGAGCAAATGCTGACAAAGAATCCAAGGTGAACGAAAAGAGAAACTCTAAAGCCTGAGATATTTTAGAAAACTGTTTGGCAAATAACAAAATACTTACGAGTTTCTGCACTAGTACATAACTGAAGACAAAATATGGATTCATTACTATACTCGAGAAACAAAGGAACAGTCAAGAAAAAGGGAATTTTTAAAGGCGAAAAGGTTTCGAAGAAAGCGAAGACGGTGAAATCGGCAAGGTGATAGCCACAGTTTTTTTGGATGCACGAAGAATCATCTTCACCGATTGGAGAAAACAATAACTGGATGGTATTATACGTCGTTATAGCACCAAAGACAAGACGGCCTTATTTGAAAAAGAAAAAGATCCTCTTTTATCAATACAATGCGCAGTATCGATAGCCAAATCAAGGAATTAAAATTCGAATTGATACCAATCACCAATCGCCTCCAATAACAATTCTTTTTTCGTTGTTGCTGTAGCCCCAAAAGAACTACATATTCTGTGAAAACTTTTTACCTACTACGATTCATAAGATAGAGCCCTAGGATGGATGGACGAACAGCGTAACCTTAGTAATAGGGTTCCATTTGGTACCAATTTTTTTTTGGAATCCTAATAAACCTAAATTGCGATTGCAACTAAGCAGAACTAATGGTACTTCATCAGTGCAAAAATTCGATATTGATATTCTGTTCTTCTAATCAGAGTTTGAAATTTTCTCTAATTGTAACGAGAGAGACATTGGGAGATTTGAATTATTTAAGGAAAGTGTTATTGGCAAAAGTACAGTTAATGGAAAGAGATACTAATATAGAACTACGAGTATTAAGATACATATATGGAATTGAAATGTCAGGAATTTGTGAGTTACAGTTCCGGTAACATCGAATGATTAATAAATCTACCGTCAGTCAAGACGAAAAAAACTTCTCACATCTTGGACAATATAGTTTGTGTTGGGGGAGAGCAATAGGGTGGCATCGCTTAAAAGATCAGGCGATCATCGCTGACTGTTGCAAAAAATAGGAAACGGAAAATTTAAAACCAGGTGACTATATGGTTAATAGATGTTTGATGTAGAGCCAAGAAACGGATAGAAAAAGTAAAAGAAAGAAAACTTAGTGTCGCATTAACCGACAAATAAATGGAATTAATATAAAAATAGAGTAATAAATAAAGTGTTATTAACCAAATTGGAACAATTTTTCATTACACGGAATATACATTCCCAAGCTGGGATACTGCTGAAGGAAGTCAGCAAACTGTTTGTTTTTATTAAAGATTTTGTGACGATTTGGAATGTTTTGCCAAAGGCTTTAGGAGATTGAGCTGGTACATAGTAGTAAATTCATTTGAAATTTATAAAAATCATTTTCAATCCAAAGGTTAAATGAAAACTTCTGCTAGCCATATAAAGTAATTATAATATTAATAAAACCTTAACCAAAACAACCTTAACACTTGTGAAAATAATATAATCAAATATTGTTGTTGTATTTCAAAAAGAAAAAACAACTATTAATGTCAATGATAATACAAAAAATTGGCATGTAGTAAGTAAATGCGTACATTGATCACATACATTATAACCAGGAAAGTGTTTCGTGTTAAAGGCAAATTTGTTTGAACATGAAAATAAAATGAAAATAAAAACAAAAGCTCAGCATACTTGGTAGTATGAATTTGCATGTGGACTGGATTGTGGAGTTCAGTTTAATAGCCACATTCAAGATCTAATTATTATTTTTACTTTTGCACCTCGAAAAACGCAAGACAGTGTCAATGACGGGTCTCTTAAGAGTAGTAAGTAGTAAGACGTTCAATGCAAGTGCAACGAGGTAAGTACAATATTTATGCAGGCAAAATTTAAAAATGCAAGCAAGTTGGCTGTGGTGAATGGTATTTATGTCTTCATAAAAACGGCAATTAATCTAAAAGCTGGCCGGCCAAGTCTTTGCCATGCAATGAAGTTTAAGAGACCACAATGTGAAATATTATAAATACAATGCTGCGGAAGATGTTGGTAATCATGAAATGCTCGCATTGAATTCGCTTTTGGTTATTATACAATAGAATATCAAAATTCAGCATTCACTGTAAATTGTGTTATTCTATGCGTTCATGCATGCCTGAGTGACCGTGAGCTATTCTCCTTGTTGATTGGAAAAAAGTATAATAAAATTAAATAAATTTTGCTTGTTTTTCATTTATGTTTTTCTTTCAATTACATTAAATATTACTTATACGCTGCGTTGTCTTTGCATATAATTACGAAAAGTATCTCGTGCTGCAATGGCAATCTCATGAGGCTTGCTTGATTGTAAAAAGGGTGTTCAAGAGTATCGCTCGATGTAGTACGTGGGACAAGTGTGTCCCCCTTCTTGTATCTGCCACTTTTACAAGTACTAGTGGCGGCACATATATGATTTTGTACTTGAATAAATGAGCGCCCAAGCTTCTACCATAGCTGTTTCAAACCCTGCCACCCCCATTGCCTCTTTATTAAACTTGTCACTGAGCGCCTCAATTACTTTGCGCAAACAACAATAAAAATACGACAACAGAACAAGTTCAGATGGGACTGAAGACTGGGTATGATTGAATTGGTTTGGCTTGGCTTGGCTTGGCTTGACTTGACTTGACTCGATTTGGTTTGGTTTGGTTAAAGTAGAACTAAAGTGAAGTGAAGTGGTGTGCAAAGAATGTATAATTTTGCATGTGTCTCAGCCCACATTGTGAACTAGAGAGGGGAGGTGTACGAGTATTCATGAATTGTCGCCATTGTTTAGTTGTGAGGCGAACTTGAACCGGTTGCATAAAGACAGAAGAAACAGCCGTCGTTGCAGCTACACTTGAATGCACAACAGCAATGATGATGAACATGGTGAGCATTGTGAGGCTGATGATGAGGACGTTGGCAAACGATCTGTTAATAAACACCTTCCCTTATGTGTTGTTCCCCAATGAATGCACTTTTTCTTTCACATTTTCTGACTCAACTTTATGCTGTCGTTGGTGCTTATTTTCATTTTGCTGCATATTATTTTAATGACAGACAACAGCAACAACATCATGAGCAATAAGTACATACGCGAATTATAAGGACATAGCACACGCCTCAACATTAAGTGGACCCTCATACACCCATAGATACAGAAACACAGAATATGAGGGACAATGCTTCTCAGGCTTAAGTTCCAAGGGCACGTGAGGCAGCGGAGAAAGGGTTAACACATGGGCACTTGCGTTAATTGCATAAGGCAAGTATCCGCGAATACACAATTCAAGTTTGTTTCATAAGTAAAGGAAAAAATAAGAAAAACACAATTGCTGCAACTGCAACCGCAAATAAAAGTAGCTGAGTACATCACACTCATGCACGAGTATACATACAATACATGTCTGCAAGCTTCGCTTTAACGTAGTTATCATTATATGAGTGGTCATTGTCATTGTCGTCATTGCCTGATATTATGTCACTGATCACAGGGGTTGGACCATGGTCGGTTGCGCTGGCTTCACTATCATCAACAACATCATCACTATTGATGTCATTGTTGGAGGTACGAAGCCTGTTGCCCTCTCTGTCTCTATCCATCGTGATGTTTTCTAAATGAGGTAGGCTGTACTTGTGACTTTCATTATGGCCAGTCTTCTTTCACCATATTGAATGCATCGTTCCCACATGCAAATTATGTTGCAACAAGCAACAAAAATAACTACAACAATACTATTACAATAGAACTTCTGCACTTAACAATACAAATTAACTGTTCGCCCATTCATTTGGACAATTGTAAGTTGTAACTTGTCGTTTTGTTATTGGCTTCAATGTATTGCGATACATATGTAAGTAAGCCTAAACATTTTTAAGTATATGCCATGACGTCATTAAAAACAGAAACAATACCAAATTATATGCATCTATCAATTGTAAGAATCAAAAACCATCGAACCATCGAATGTTCACTCAAAAATGAAGGAAAATATGAAGAAATAATAAAATATGAATATAAGGAAAAATTAATTCTTCTTTACTCCCATTTTGAGAATACATATATGTATATTATTTTTCTTTTCCAATTTTGCTCTTATTTAATAAGTTATTCTTTATTTTATTTCTATTGTTACTTGCCTGTAATACAAAACTATTTATTTATTATTATTTATTTATTAGAACTAAGATTATAATTACAAATTATAGCATAGTATGAACAATAGCGACAGAGGCCTTCAGCTTAGGGGAAAGTTAAGAAGGAAAGGAGGAAATTAGAAAAATGCTGGACTAACCTCTGGGCTAACGAGCCAATGCACTGTTTAGAAGAAACTGGTTTATTAGTTCTTCTACATCCCACTAGAGGCGCTTTATTTTTAGGAAATATTGATTTAGGGGTTGAACTTAAATAAGAAATCAATTGATTGAATTGGAATCAACCAATTAACAACGATTTCGATTTACAATTCGATATTTTTGCTGTTATTGTTGTTTTGAGTTTGAGTGAAAAAATTGATCGATCGATTATGTTGGCTTGAGTCATTCATACAAACTCCAATCTAATAATGAACCCTCCGTGTACAAGTCTGACTCGCACCGATTGTATTATTCTTGTATAAATAGAAATTATTGTTGTTATTAGTGGCAATTTTATATTCTTTCAGCTTTGTTTATTTACTTAACTGAAATCCACACATTTGAATTTTTTAATAAATGATTAGTCATAAATTTCATTGTCGTGAATTCTGCTTACCGAGTTGTGTTTGAGTAGTCAAGTGATCAATTTTGAGTGAATTTTTTTCCTTTATTAAGATTACAATGAGTGAAAAGTTTGGGTATTAAATCAAAACATCAGTATCGTAGTTTCATTATACAAAGTCACTCATTTTTTTACCTACATCATTGTGAATTCATAAAGTTGCGATGTCGTGAATCCTGCATACCGAGTATCTTCGATTAGAAAATAGAACAGTTCAAAGTGAATTTGAATTAATTGAATTAGATTAGATTGCAGTGAGTTTGAGTTGAAGTTAAATCCAAAAATACATTTCGTAGAACTTGTTAACCGGATGTGGAGAAATTAAGTTAAGTTTTTTGCTACAAACATCGATTCATCATCATCAATATTCTCCTGGGAAGGAAGAAAAGTAGTGGAGCACAACGAACAGTTGCAAATTTTTCAAACGAACGATATATAATAAATATTTCTAACTCTCTTGGTGTGACTGATCTGTGTTGCTGTTCTATATACTTGTATGTATTTTTTTTTTCTTGTATGTATATCTTTCTATACATGCTTGTATGTGTAGAGTATTTCTTTATAACAGTTTTTTTTATAACAGTACAAAAAAACTCAATTTCATTCGCTGGTACAATTTTTTTTACAATTATAATATAAACTGTCGCGAATTCTGCTTACCTAGTAATTTTGAGTAGTCAATTGAGCAGATTTGAGTGATTTTTTTTTTAGTTGAGTATGATTACAATGAGTGAAAAGTTTAGGTAAAAAATCAGAACATCAGTATCGCACTCTCATTAGAGAAATTCACTCAATTTTTTACTCACATGCATTGTGAATTTATAAAGTTGCGATGTAGTGAATCCTGCTTACCGAGTATCTTCGATTTGAAAATAGAACAATTCAAAGTGAATTAGAATTAGTTGAATTAGACTTCAGTGAGCTTGAGTTGAAGTTAAACCCAAAAATACATTTCGTAGTGACTGGCTCGTTGACTCAGAAGTTAGTGCGCTGGGGTGACATCCCAGAAGTCGCGAGTTCGATTCCCGCTCAAGGCAGTCGCGAATTCTGCTTACCTAGTAATTTTGAGTAGTCAATTTAACAAATTTGAGTGATTTTTTTTCGTTCAGTAAGATTACAATGAGTGAAAAGTTTAGGTAAAAAATCAGAACATCAGTATCGCAGTCGCATTATAGAAATTCACTAAATTTTGTACTGAAGTGGGTTAGAGTGAAAAGTTGCACATTTTTCAAACGATCAATAAATATACTTATGATAAATATATTTAATTCTCTTGATCTGGCTATTCTGTTTGCCTGCGCTCTATATATATTCATATACTTATATATTTTCTATATCAACTATTAGTCGCTTATCACTCAATTCAATGCATAAATACATTTGTGTTGATAAAATTACATTGTCGCGAATTCTGTTCACCGAGTATCTTCAAGTCGAAAATGTGTATGTTTTTATTCTTTTGATTTAAATTTGAGCATCATTAGCATTAGCGCAATTATCATTAATTGATTTATAAAAAAAATCACTCAAAAGTATAAATGTGCTCCTTAGAAGAAGAAGAAGTCATTCAAACGATCGATGAATGTCTTCCTGAATTGCTCTGAGTGATCTGATTGCCTGTGATTCTTATGTATTTACATACACATATCCATGTATATCTTTCTATATATACAAATGGAGTGAGATTTCCTTAGCATTCATTGTTGTTGCCTTCAATTGTTGTATATATGAGTAATTATTACTGGTACAGTAAGTTTGAGCTTTTGTTTTAGTTTTCTTTGTTTAAACTGCATAAGTCTTACTGAAAAACACTCAATGTAAATTCACATACATATATTGTAAATTTTTGTTGATAAAAATGTTTTGTCGTAAATTCTGCTTCCCGAGCATCTTTGAGTAGAAAATAGAAAATTATGATTGAATTCGAGTTGAACTATGAATATTTTCACTAATATCCTTAATTCTGATTTGAATAACTTTCTAAATTGTTGTGGTTGATTGATGATAGCCTGTTATTGGTGGTTATTAAGTTACATATATCTAAATGTGTGTACGAACGAGTCTATTATTGTAGAAATGAGTAATTATTGTTGTTATTAGTTTCAGTTGTTGGCATGTATTGCAGTTTTGTTTGTTTATACAATATTACGGAAAATCACTCAATTCTTCTACTTTTCATACTCTTCACGTAGTATTTATAAGTTTGACATACAAAAAAACAAAAAAAAAAAAACCATATAAAGTATATATATTTTTGATCAGCTCGACGAGATGAATTGAATAAGCCATGTCTGTCTGTCTGTCTGTATGGGTGTTTGCATACCTATCTTAAGTTTTTGAGCTAGGGAGCTGAAATTTGTCGGAACCAGCCAAATTGGACCACTAGGAGGGATACCTCACATACAAATCCAAATTCAAATTTATGTTATTATTAGCCAAATTTTTTGTCTTTTGTACTATCGAAATGAAATTTGGAGACTATAATTATCTAAGTGGAAGTTTTGAATGAGAACCAATCAGCCAGTTTATCCGAAATGCCCTTATACGGATTTGTTGACGTGCACTTTCCACGTGAGTCTTTTGTCAACTTTCAACCAAAAGTAGTAAACAATGGATCATGTTGATTTTGCGAGATGGTAAAAGGTAGTGGCCAGTATCATGATAAGTAGCAACTGTGACATTATTGCCATCATCAATTGGTAAATTGACAGTGTATATCATATATTTAGAATAATAGTTCCAGGACGTTACCTTCAAACTTCAACTTTCATGAGTTTAATTTCCAAAAAGACCGCAGTATTTTTTGTTTTGAAAGCTCAAAATTATATCGTTCTCAATTCGATGACACTCCAATTGAGTTCTGTGCTTCTTAAGGACGTTGAACTGATGTTCGCTATTATCGAGAGTATTGTCAGCAAGCTTATGCGACTATATGATAGATTTCGTACTGAAGCTTACAGGGATTAGAAATCAAAATGGTCACAGCGCGTACTTTCATTGTGATTGTGTGAAGTAATGTAGATTAGCCTCAGACTGCTGTTAATGACGAGATTAAATAAAAATTCGCATTTGATTGTAAACGCATTTAAGCTATCATATTTCGTTATTTGTAGATCAATGATTGTGAACCAGTACCTCCCGGAGTATTTTATCCTTTTCAGCAGAGGGACAGGTTTCGAAAGGTGTGAAGCTGTTGTACAAATGATCCGCAAACGCGTTAGCTTTTCCTTCCTGGATAATAAAAATATTCATTCGTTTATTTAGTTAAAGTGTAATTGGTAAATTTGAATGAATGAACGAATTGTAGTTAGTTGGTCCACATATCTTCGATGTAATGTATATCAAACTAGTTTTAATAGTGTCATTGATTTAGTAATCAACTTCACCTGAGACAATTCATTCGTTAAATTTAACTTGGGTGCCATCGTCCACCGTGAATCGGAATGCAAACATATTTATCATGAGATAAAATGACTCAATCATATATTCGACTTGCATAACATTATTACGTATGCAATTTGTCTTATGCTAATGTTGTATTTTCGGGTATTTCAATGAGTTTGACGACTAAAGGATGAAAATATGAAGAGAATGGCAAACAAATCAACTAACAAATTAGGCCCCGTGGCTGAGTCACCCAATTAAAAGGCGAAATTAAAAGCTGTCATTCATTTTTATGATGACTTGACAGACCTGTAGAATAAAAAATACTTTCACTTTTGATCACTTCCACGTTGTAAGTACTAGTAAGCGCGAGAGAAGATCGGAAATGCAAACAAACTGAAGAGGCAAAGGCACATTAAAAGTGCCACAAGGAAAAACATAATAAAATTCAACAGGAATAAAAAAATTGTTCGCTTTAATTTTTTGGTTTTTAGTTTGTCAGTTCTTCTTGAGTTTAGTTGAGGTAAATCGCTTGCGTCACGTACATGGCCTGAATTGGATATACCTACATAACATACAAGATATTGTATATGAAGGCAGGCGCAGGCGACAACGATGACGGCGATGATGAATGAATGAATTGCATTTTGGATCGTCAAAAATAATTACGTTTAATTTGATGTGAATGAGTGCAGAAATGCGGTTGTCCAACGACAGCGGCTCGTTGCTACAAAGTTGTGGCATGAATTCTGGTCAAAAGTATTTACAAAGTTATTCGAAAGTATTACCCAAATGGTTCGTTTCGATCAATCAATTTGTTTTGTTTACCTTTTTGTATGTTGTGTCTTGTGTCCTAAGAAGCGATTCAACACATCTAAAACAGATACAAGAGTTTTAGCGGTACTTTGTTTGTTTAACAGTGCGAATCCTAACGCTTCCTTTGGGTTCTTTACTTACTTGATAGTCAGAAGTTGCCAGCAGTGGCCAGAAGTTTCAAGAAGTGACCAGAAGTTGACTTGCATTGATGATGATAATGATGATGGCTTTGATGGCATGGCTTGCATGACGCGATCAGCACGCCAAGTGTATGTTTACATTGGTGATTATCCATTGCCTCCGTATAACGCAACAAAAAGGGTTAAAAACGTTTTTGCGCCCCGAAATATAAACAGAAACATATAAAAAGGAGATAATTTGTTGAACGAATCGAGCTAAGAAGACTCAGGACCAAGGTTTGCACATTCGATCGTTTGGCTTGCACTTTGTTTGTTTTACTGCGGCGCCTCATGGCCCAAGTTAATCGTACTTACACCCAAGCTTCCATCCATCCAATTCGATTCGATCTCATGCGATCCTATCCGATCCGATCGTTAACGCAAATTAACAAGCAATCATCGAATGAACAATCGAAATAAGTCAAACTGACCGTTGCTTGTTTGGTTGGTTAGCCGATGAAGTATGTCCGGCCGCCGCCCCAGGAGATCAACGTCGTTCTCCATCGATTATTTTGAAATTAATACACAAAAGAATGAAGAGCGATGAACGATGAACGAAGAATGGTGGTGGCAGAAAGGAGCAAATTCAGCCTAGCTAGGCAGATGTTCGCTTTTAGATTTTTAACTTGCGGTATTTCTACTATGTTTATTCATTAAAATTACAACTTGAAGAATAGCAGCACCAGAAACAACTAAAACCACTTTGTGTCATCACATTGTCCTGGACCTGCTCACCGGCCAACTGAACGTTTGATGCCACATCTACAACAGCAGCTTTTCCTTCCTTCTTTACTATTTCATTGATTTTGTTGTTTTTATGTTTCTTTTTTTTTTTGCCCAACCTGAACAACATTTCAGATATTTATAACATAATACATCATTGTAGCCATTATCATCTACATACGTACTACGTACATCATCATCATCATCATCATCATCAACATCATCATCAGAGTAATCAACATCATCGTTGTTGTCTATAAAATTATGAACATTTCTTTATATTTTCCTTCTTGTTTCTCAGCATTTCGGTTTGTTATATCCTTGTCAACTATGAAAGTTTATGCCATGAAGAGCATAATGTGTCTCTTGTGGCTCAATAACTCGACGCCAGTAATTATGAATATTTCTGTCTTGTTTCTTTAAAAATTAATTAATTTTTATTAATTCCAAGGATATTCAATGCAAGTCAAGTCATGTTCTCATGTTCATATATAGTACAATACATATTTGCAATCCCTTTTGTGGCATGCAGTGAAAATTAATTATGAATTACTTACTTATTTTTCTCTTAAAAGTTAAGAGTTCCTTCGATTTTGTTGGAATTCTGTTCAGTTGCAGCTGTTGTAATATTTTAGTGTCTACGATAATACGATAATTTTATAAAATTTTAACTGCAACTGCAATGCAAAATTTATTTACTTTTAAATTATTTGTAACTCAACATAAATTGAGTTTGCAATATAAAGAAAAATTGCAAGCAAAATACAAGAAATATTTTCAAAAATATGTTCGCTTTATTAATTTTATCTTACATATAAACTAGCTCGTTGGCTCAGAGGTTAGTGCGCTGGGCTGACATCCCAAGAGTCGCGGGTTCAATTCCCGCTCAAAGCAAATCTGGTCCTGCACTCTTCTAATTTCCTCCTTTCCTTCTTAACTTTCCCCTGAGCTTGAAGGCCTCTGTCGTTATTGCTCTTATTAAATACTAGGTTATAATTTGTAATTATAATCTTAGTTCTAATAAATAAATAGAAAATACACATAATCTTATTGCTAAGAACCTGCTTTATCGACACAGCATCCTTCGAACTGCTTTACGATTATTGTTGCTCAGCTTTACGTGTTAGACAAGAGATGGCGCTGACTTTCGCTCTAATTTATTCGTTTTCATTTTTGGTGGTTGTTTCTTGTTTAACGTTCAGACAAAAATAGTTTCATACTTACTTATTTATTTATATTATTTGATTTCTATTTATACAAAAATTAACTGAAATTATAAATAAATCAACACATTAATATCAGATATTCATTATTGAAATGAAATTTATAAGTAAGGAGTACAACGGATATTGTTTAATTGATTGAAGTTCAGGATGATTTACCTAACTCAGTTGGACATAATGCACATGCAATGAGAATAGAAAACTGGCCTTTTTCTTCTTTATATAAATTATAATAACGTTATGACATGCAATGGCGCTTGAGGCCCATGAAAATTTATCGAATAGGGCCCTCCCTCAATTTTTATTAAATCACCACTTGAAGTCTACGTAAAAGGGCTACGGTAATTATTTCATTTTCCAATAACTTTTATTGTTTTTTTTAGAATTAAACTAACACTCAAGCCTTTTTAAATAAATCGGTATTATTTAAATTTTGCAAACTGGCAGGTTGCAAGACACTGAAACTGGAAACAATTTCATTAATTTCAAGGAAACGCGTTAATTAATGATGATGTCCAATGCATGATAGAATATGTTCACTTTCCGTATCTTTGCAAATTTCATCGGGATGACGTTTCACCTTCCTCAGAGAGACTATTTTTTTTACTCTATAATTTTTTTGCGTTTCTAAATCTCCGAATTCATTTCGATACACTTTAAGATCCTCCAAGCGCTTGAAATATCGATGGCTTTACTAAATTTTATTAAATGTTGTAATAATAAATGTTAGGCATTTTACCGTCATGCCACTCTGTGTTTTGAGGAAGAGACACTTTTTTGCATCATCGTTTGTTCTGCTGGTGCTGTTGTTGTTAGGGCTGCTGCTTTTGGTTTGGTTCTTGTTGCTGCTCTATGTTTGTTGTCAATTTTCTACTGTTTGCAATGTTGTGTTTCATTAGTTTAATTGTTGCAAAACTTAAAAATGCAGCAAAATGATTATTACACTTTCGAAGCGAGAACCAAACTCAGATAGAATACCCGAGAGCACAAATGTCAAAAAAGATCAAGTACCCACATATCCTTATATGCATCACGCTTATTTAGTTTCAAAGTAAATATTGCCTAAGCTTGATAACAGTCATACTCCTGACAATTTGGTTTTGAAAACTTTCTTTCCAAGCTTCTTTCTTAAAACTATTTATCTTCTTATGAAGACCTAAGACCAAGTCTTCATTGACTTTCCGTTGTTAGCACATATTTTTCATTTGTTAATTATAGGCATATAGGTATTTATATATATTTTTTAAAAAATTTTAATTGGAACAGGACACTATTTGTATCGCTAGGTGAGTTGAATGAATCTATGCAGACTATCAACTGGAGTTTAGCATCTCAGACAGACTGATTAACATAAAATGTTGAACTGAACACATTGGTTTAATATAATAATACTAATCGATTGCTATTGCTATAACTCAATAATACATTGTTGAAATTGCACGATACTTTATGGTACTTTTTTACCATACGAAAATTTAGGTCTTTCTTAATTGGAATTATTTGTTTTAATTTAATTAATTGGTTTAAATTCAATTGAAATTGACTAGCTCGTTGGCTCAGAGGCTAGTACGCTGGGCTGACCTCTCAAGAGTCGCGGGTTCGATTCCCTGTCAATTTTCTAATTTCCTCATTTCCTTCGTAACTGTCCCTTGAGCTGAAGGCCTCTGTCGTTATTGCTTATATTAACTATTAGGTTATAATTTGTATTGTAATTAAAATCTTTATTTTCTATTAAATAATAAATAAATCAATTGAAATTATCACCATTTGCAGTTGTTTAAATAAAACATAAGTATTTTATATATAAATTCATAAATTAATACTTAATAAACTTTCCGTTAGTAAAAGAATCATTCAAATCGGTTCTGTGGTTTTAAACATAATGTGTATTGTTACAAGATGTGGAACAAGCCCAGTTCGCAAAACAGCGGCCTCGCCAGCACAAGCAAGCCTTCAATACTGACTTGCTGTATGTTTCTATGGCTATTCAGTCTTCGTACCCCTTTTATTTTCGGAATAAAGCACTTCAGTTTATTCGTTTGTAAATGAAAATTTTGTAGAATTTTACTGCTTTACAAGTTAAACAATATAGAAATTGATTTTAATATACTTACAATTTTATATTCACTTTTTAAGGTCCCCTCAAATCAACCATACAATTCGATCAATAAACTTAAGAATTGGACTGCAAGTTAGACCTTTCAAATTACTGGAGAAATTGAGAGATAAGCCTAACTTTAGTACTAAAAAAAAAAAAAAAAAACAGTGGTTTAACAAATACACAGAAAACTGATTTTTCTTGATTCAAGTGATGCTTGATTTTGTTGAGAGATTATAAAAATATATTCAATTTCAAATAAATTAAAGAAAGTGTCTTTTTATGTTTGATGATATCACTTGGTTATATTGTGTTATGTTTATTCAAAAACTCAAACACTCGTAAAACCGTTTTTAATGCTCTTTATTTATAAATAAGTCGGTAATTGAGATACACAATTGTTTATACTATTTATATTCTTAAAAGTTAAAGTGTTTCAATATCCGTAAGGAAGTTCTAATCATCATAATCAAGATTAACACAAGCTTGGATTTTAATTTTGCAAATAATCTACCAAGATGTTACTAATTCAATATCAAAGAATGTATTAAGTTGGCGAAGGGATGGGATAGTTTGTCATGTGGTTCTGGTGCTGGTGCCACTCCACACAAGCCACAAGTCGAGATGAGGAAATAAACGAAGCTTAATGCCAAACAAAAATAAACAAGGAGAAATTCCATCAAAATAGGAGTATTTTGCTGGTTCAGTATTCATTTCACGTTACATTAACAAAGTTCATTTTGTTTTGACCACTTTAATTCGCCAGTTGCTTATGTAGTTGATGCTCGTTCTGATCTTAACTGTCGGCTTCGACAACCCGGAACGTTATTCTTACTGATATTTATGTTGTATTTTATCAACTGTTATTCAAAACTTTTGGTATATATTTTACAAAAAGATGAACTTTATTTATAATTCAATTTAGTATGTAAAATTTTTAATTTTTATTTTTTTATTTTTTTTTATTTTGACTAACAATGAGGTTTTAACTCTTAAAAACTAAATCACGTGTGTCCTTCCTACAATGAAGAGGAAGGGGTTCACTTACCAAATATGAATATGGGGACTAATAATCATCATCACATATAAAATAAAGTCAAATTTCCTGTGCGTTCCGATACGCAGAACTAATAACCCCGCATTGGACTTTTTCTTTTTTTTTTTCTGTCATTTAAAGATTTCTTTCCGAAATGTTTACAAAGATTCAACATTTATTTATTGCTTAACTGACTGCTGCAGTGCGTTGGAAGTAACTGATGGATAGAGTGCGCGTTACTTCCATATGAAATCTGTTCATATTATGTAATGAAAAGTCAACTGGAACCATGTATTCAAAGACATTCTGTAAACAAAATTTATAAAATTAATAATATTTCTTCCCAATGAACTTTTAAGAAGAAACCGATATTCAAATTTTTAGGGTTCCGGTCCTATTGCACAGACCTCGTTGTCCGTCCGTCCGTCCTCGGGTCATATCTCATGCACCGTAGTATCTAGAGAGTTGACATTTACACAGAATGTGTAGTTCTATCGGGGCATCAGCAACAAATATTAAAACTAAAATATTTTTAAAAACTTAAAGGGGTCCCCATACAAGAAACATTTTGGTTTGCATGGCAGCTATACGATCCAGTAATCCCACAATTTTGAAATCCCCCCCAATCTGGTTCAGAACCGATTTGTTTTGTTTAATAAAAATGTAAATCATAGCCGGTTGCTAGTATCTAATATATCTTCCATTGTCTCCAATGTCTCCATTTACTCGTAATATACTTTTTATTTTACGACAGGCTAAAAACACATAATGAATCAAAGTGATATTGCATGCATTGAAGTATCTTAACTCAATGGGTTAACTACAATAGAACAGTTTTAAATGAGAAAAAAAAGCAATAAAATTAGTTAAAAAAAGTCTTTAAAGAATAGAAGGTAGGAGAATAGAAGTGAAGAATAAAGAGAGGATCATTGGCGTTGGTAGCCTGTAGTTATCAGAAGTTGTTGACTGGGTAAAAGTGTTTTATAGATGATACTCGTAGGCACGTTCTACCTACTACTATGGTGAATACTATGATGAAGCTGAATGATGAGAAGAGCGAAGGAGAATGATGACAGCAATTGAAATTCCAAGATAATTGTAGCCAAGTAAGCGAGGCCAATGTACGAGTCGCAGCCTGAATGACTGAAGACAAAAGATAAACTGCCTAGAGAATAAGGAAGAGATTGTTTCTTTTGAGATTGTTTTTCTACATTCGAATGGAGTTGGAGTTCGAATAATGTACACAGTTTATGAAAGAATACACTTTGATAATTATACGCAGAGGTACACACTACGAATACATATGAGATGATATACGTTACGATTTAAGTATCTTTTGGATGAGTCTACATGGGAATAGAAGAGAACACACCGACCAGCCGACAGACTGGCGAACCGACCGACCGAACAGGATGTACGCAATTTCTAAATACCAAATCAAAGCAAACCTTGCAATCTTCATGATGCATGATGCAGGTTGCAGGTTGGTCTTGAAGTGCGACAAGTATCTGTGGAGTGTAAGGAATTCGATGAATATGCCAAGATAAATATTATAGAAAGCTTCAACTTAACTCGGCTGATTATTTTGCCAACCAATTAAAATTGTTTATCGTGTCACTGTTAAAATGAAAATTTCATTAATTTTTCACAGCCACACAATCACGCACTTCTCTCCTGAACCCTTTCATTTCTTTACCTTTCTTTGGCTTTTGACAAACGAGAAATGAAATAAAAATTTGCATAATTTTTGCGCATGTGCAAATTGTTGTTATTGTTGTTGCTGCTGCTGTTACTGTAGAGTTTTATGAAAATATTAATTTTCACAGTTTGTGATTTTGTACTTCCATTGAAATGCAAATTACGCAACAATAACGACGCACAGCTTCACTCGTCCTTCAATCCTGCATGACATTTGATCGTTTCGATCGATGCATCCTGAAAGCAAACATAATAAATTCCAAAGAGTTTTTCTTCATTCCATCTATTCTTTCGTCATTTCAACCTTTCTTCCTTTAAAACATAAATCATTTTTCTTTTTGCAAAAATAATACAAAAGAAATAAAGAAAGAATATAAATTTACATGAAGTGAAAGGATTCTCTAATTACAAATTCCTTTTCATAACTAATTTACATATTCAGCCAGACCAGACCAGTCAACCAACCAACCCATCATTCACTGTCGATTCGTACAGAATTGAATCGATCCGATCTTTTGTCTTTCAAATTGTAACAATTTTCGATCTCATTGAAAGGTGAGAGGAGTTTCAACCCTTTAACACTTTGCCACTATGAATATTTCTTGTGGACATATAATCAGGGGAGAGATTAAATATCCAGCAGTGATCTTGCCTTGATTCAATTAAAAGAATTTTAAACTTGATTAAGGGAAGAAAATGAATTTCCACGCATTTCTTTTCAATTCAAATCTTGAGATATAAATGAGTACGCGTATTTAATTTCTTGAGATTAAAAAAAATTTACTTAAATGGAAATCAAAAAATTCAGCATCTTAAATTTAAATCTGATGATTTATTTGTTAGTTGAGTTTGTATTTAAATTAAACTCCTTAACAAATGTTAAGGCACTTTCCTATATTTTGCTTATTATCATCATCGAAGGGGGAAAAATCAAGTTCATTACATGTTTTGCATTATGTCCATTTATTTTGTCTGATAACAAATTAACATCAATCTCAAATATTTCAAACTAAGTAGTGGCAAACTTACTCTAGTCAACAGAATGAAAAATTTTATTTACTTATGCAGGTTGTCCATCTATTGTAAATTAATATTTAGTAACAAAATGTGGCATTAAAAATCTTAAGACACATCTAGAAGACAAGTTTAATTATAGATCTGTTTACACCAATTAAACATGCTTTGCTCTGCAGGAAAGGCTTGTTGTCACATAAAACAGAAACTGTTCTTTTTCGGCAGCGTGAATTACAAATTATTGACATTTATACTGCTGCGGAACCAGAATGAAGTCCAAAGTATAGAGTTCTGTTTTAGTAGCTAATGCAATCTGGCAACACTTATCTTGCGTTTAGTTTCTGTTCTGTTCTGTGCTTCATTGAATGAAATTGTAGTTTTGCTTTCGACACGCCCGGGTCACAAAATGACATAATGAAATCTCTAATCATATAATTTCATATGACCATTCATAATTCATAAACCGATTCTTGTGTGTTTTTTTATAAATATAAAAAATACATTGAATGGTACTGAATCGACAAAGAATACTTCAACTTTGTACCACAAAGCGATACTCGAAAACATCGAAGCGTGTATTCAATAAAATGAAAACGACTCTACAATAGAAGAAGACACTGAGAGATGTATAGGGACAAGAGTTGATGCGGGGTACTTCCTTCATGGTCTAATGTGAAATATTTGCATAAAAATGTTACAATTTCAATTCTTTTGGTAAGGAAGGAAGAGCAGCAGAAGGAGCAGAAGCGCCAAGATATGAATGTTGGTCTAAATGATGTGGAATAGGAAGGAAGGGGTATACACTCAAGGATAACTGAAGCTAAGAAAAAGCAGAAGCAGAGCACAACAAGAAAACGAAGACGAAGACGATGACGACGCTGACGACGAAAAACTTAATATCATATGCAAAGTATGTTCATAACAAATATTCTTTGTATCTTTTTCTATATGTGTATTGTATCTATAGCTGAATGTGTGCACGCGTGTGTGTTGTATTTGTGCTTTTGGTTTTTTTGAATAGATGCTAACATGATTTATTGAAAGTGGAAGAGCCTGAAAAGATAGAAACAAATACCGGGTGTAAAGCTCTTAATGCTAAGTATGGCATATAATGCTAATAGATATGATGCAATGCATATATATATGAAAGACCCTGTATATTCGGATTCTGATGATGATGGTGATGACGACGATGATGAAGATGATGCCGTACACAGATACACTCAAAAGATAGAAGTCGAACAAACGAGCAAAGTACTCAAATACACGTGTGCCAAATTCATTTACATACAACAATCACATTCACAACGTAAAGATATTTACAATTTACTACATACATATACATATGTATATCATATATATATAAGTATCAGTGTATGTGAGATGTCAGTATCTGTGTTTGTTGCTGTATGAATGTATGTAAGAGTTTGCAAAAGGATAACAGCAATAACGACATCAACAAAAACAACAACTACGATGAGGACAGCTAATACACAATTTGCATATATTTATCCATCAAATTGATGGATGCCACTGCCACTGCTGCCACTGCTGCCACAGCTCTACAAACAACATGAGAAACAACAAAAGCAAATCGAAACGTGGCAAGAACTAAATACAGCACAACACAACAGAATTGAACAGATCTGAACTGAACAGAACAGAACAAAACAGAAATGAACTAAACAGAACTGAACTTAACCATACTTAGGCATGTGAACCAAAACGAACCAAGTTGATTCGAGACGGAGAAGAGTGAACCAACAGAACCAACCAAAGCTGTCGGAATAGCGTTGATGCGTTCCGTGGTGGTGGGGCGTCAGAGCTAAGCAAGGAACTTGAGCATGTCTTCGTCATACCTCGTTGCTTTGACACGTCGAAGCTCCCAAAGGATAATGGCAGACAACAATAGCAACAACAAGAATACTCGTACAGTAGAAAGAACGATGAGCGAATGTCGAAATAGAGACACCAGCGACAACGACGAAGCAGCGACATAAGCAAAACCAATTTGACGTTGGCGGTTAATGTCGAGAACGGCAGTGAACTAGACTTGTTTAGCTGCCACGGGTTGGTTGCGTAGAGGTGCGCATCCTTTTGCGTACTTAAGTTTCCTTCGGGTGCAACTAATGTTAGCGTTAGCTTTGCTGCCTAGATACCAAGCAGCCAAGTCAGCTAAGCGACAATGATGAGGAACACACATCGCCATCGACAACCGCTTGCTTTGGCTAAGACAGGAGCTCATCTTCGGCCTCCTCACTTTATTGAATATCAGTCAGTAGATGCTGTTGAAGTTTAAAGTTTGGGGTTTGGGCCGACACTGCCACTGCTACTGGCACTCTACATTCCGACATGAGAACACATTCAATCTGTTTGTCAGTCAGTCAGTCAGAGAGGGAGTCAGTCAGTCAGGCAGGCAACGCCATGAGAAAATTACATTTTCGCCGGAAAAGCACTCAACCCGAAGACATTTTCCGTTGGCAGTGGAAACGCTGCTTACAGTAAATTTGATGGAATGAGGTTTTCTGATTGCAAAAGAAGTAAAGGAAAACATGAAGCTTTAAATGTTGGGTGGCACACCACATCCAGATACACACAAATACACACGCTCTATATTAGTATACATATAGATATGTGTGTGTAAGTGGGTGTGGGTTTTATATCCTTTCGCTGCCTGATAACAACATTTACTATTTTATCACAAGAAAAAGAGAAAAAATATACAAAAAACACAAAATAAAAGAAAATTTATCTATATAAAACATACTTTATATATGTATATTTTTATGTTTAGAGGGTCTTTTGTACTACCAAGCTATTATTTTTCTTGTTGTTGTTGATGTTCTTATTTGTTGAGGTCTTTACAGCAAATACAAAACACTGTATACAACACATAGCCATATAGAGAAAATACTTCACTCGCTTGACAATCGATTTTTCTTATCCACACAATTAAGCAACAAAAGATAAAATATTTTATAGCAAATGCTCTTTTTTCATATAAAATATTTTTATATTTTATTATGAACATTTAAATAATTTCTTCATGTCTTCATTATTATGTGTGTAGTGTGTAGGTATGTACGAGTATTTCCTTTATGGGGATTTCATTTCATTAAAATCAGCAACCTTCCTCAATAATTAATTAATTCACCATCATCAAAGTCAATTACATTTACATACGTTATCATCATCATCCCCATTAACATCATCATTATGTTAATATTATCATCATCATCATCATCATTAACATCAACTTTCAAGCTCAATCAGCTGATTGTCCAATGCGAATTTCCTGATGAAAACAAAGATGCGCGAAAATTAGGAAATGGGAAAAATGAAAATATACACAGAAATTAATGCAAGCCGCGTCAACGTATTCATTAGCGTGAAAAACACAAGGATGAATGAATGAAGAATGGTTAAAAGAATGAATGAAGAAAAGAACCTGAGAGAAGTGAGCATGTGACCTTATGGTGATGATAGTCGGTTGTTCATTCAATTCAATTTTCTTCGGTTTCGTTTCATTCGCGCCATTTTCATTGTCTCTTTTTACTCGCTTTGATTCGCTTCACATTGTTGTGATGGTGGGTGGGTCTTAGAGTGGCTGCTGGTAGACAATAATTTTAGTACAGTGAATGTAATTAGCATTTAAAAATGTACTGTATCTTTTTAAATATGTATACTTTAATTAAATATTGTTTATCTTCAGATAAATTCATATTTGTCTTGTGTGCCAATATAGAGTATTTTATGAGATTTTCATAATAATATCTATTTAGTATAATTGTATATTCAAATTACAATAAAAATAAAAAATAAATAAAATAAATCATATTGTATTTTGGATATCAATTCATCATTGTAATGCAAGGATGAAATCAATCTTTGGTATGCTTATTCATTACTCAATAAAATGTTACATTAACTTTGGATCTTAGTTCTGCTTCTTGCTTGAAATTTTTTATTTATGAAGATTCCATTATAAGAATCTTGAATTTCAATCTATGTTTATAAAAATCTTCAACAGTAAACTTAATTAGAAACATCCTTCATTAATTGTGTTCCTTAAAATCATCAACAGAACTTTAAATGTTAGTTACTCGATAAGATCCTAAAGATCTTCGAAGATTTTTATCATTTAGGTTAATTGAAATATCAATCTAAAAATACACTCTTCATTATGAAATTCAAAAATTGGATACCATACATTACCATATTAAGTCATTGACATTGGTACAGTCCAATTTTAAAAATTTCCTAAATTCTGTAGCTATGATTTTTTAGGATTGTTTCTCATTTTCAACTACATATTTCTTATCATTTCTTATTGTAAATTGAAAGCACATCTAAACTTTCTTTTTATGTATAATTGAATGACCATTGTTCCGCCCTGTACTTGAATTCTGTTTGTGTGTCTGGAGCCCCCAATATAAAAAACATCATGAACGCATTGAGTATGTACAGAAGGAATTCCTTCTCTTTGCAATTCGTGGTTTAAATTGGGATCCCAGTGTACGTTTGCCTACATACTTTAGCAGGCTTCTTCTTATAGATCTCCCATCATTGCACAATCGCCGAATTACTCTTGGTATAAGCTTTCTTTATAAACTTATTACTGGTAACGTTGATTCGTCAGTGCTTTTAAGTCAACTTAGTTTCTGTGTCCCTAGTTGTACATCTAGAAATTACGTTCCGAGTTTATGCACTCTTTATAATAAGTTCTATTACGTCTTCTTGCCTCTGTGCTTGACAACATCGCCTTTCGTTGGCTTCGGGAATTGGAACGAACTGCTACTAGATGAAATGGTCATCACTCAATGGATTTCACATCCATTCTTCTCTGACGACAATTGGCTATGAGCAGGGGCATACCTTGACAAAATACCTCCAACGGGTCAGGGGCGGGTGGATTTCTTATATATTATCATACGTTTAATTTTAAGTATTGTAATTAAAATTGTTTTAAGACTAGCTTTCATCACTTGTTTTGTTATTAATTATGTTTTTCTTTTTTTTTTATTTTGTTTTAATATCACGTATTATGTTAATAATCTTTTATTTTTAAGTTTGACAGTATTTTGTCATAATAGATAAATAAATAAATAATAAATAAACATAAGAAAAATTTGTAATTCTTAACTTAGTAACAAAATTTATATGGTACAAAGATTAACTGTGTTTCTAGTTTTCAACTGTTTGAAAACAGTTTGATAATTTGATTTCAGGGAATCCAATTATTGAACTAATCTGCTTATATGGTATGGATTTCTCACTTTTATTATCTTATAATTTATATCACAAGATTGCATTTAGTTTGTTGTTTTAAAAAATTGTGTATTTATACAAATTTCATTGTAGATCAAATCTAGAAAAGATAAAGATACGATAGAAGATTTTTTCCCTCTTTAAAATCACTCACAAATCATATGATAATTTGCAATTCTATTGCTTTCGTATTAATTTATGCTGTTTCTTGTGTTGTGTTGTGTCCGCTTTTGTCGTTATTGTCAATGTTCGGGATGGCGATGTCCTTGAACTAGAAACCCGTTTAATTTAACTGTTGCTTAATTGCTGGCAACGCACCCACAGTCAATGTATTCTTCGCACTCTTCGTCAACTCCTTCATCATCACCATTTAATTCTTTATTTTCATCTATCTCTTCCTCATTCTTACGTTCATATTCGTGTTTTGCGACGTCATTAAATCTGCCTGCTGCCTGCTGCCTGCACCCAAGGAAAACTTCATTTTGTTAAAGTTGCCGTGCCGTTGCCGCTGCCGTTGGCGTCGTCGTTCTTGCTGTCTTGCTTTGTTTCTTTCATACTTCGTTCGTCCGTTCATTCGCATGCTCTGTCGTTCATTCTTTCTTTCGTTCGTTTATTCGAGAGTGCTGCGCTGCTTCTGAATCTGCTGCCGCTTCTGTTTCTGCTGCTAACGTTTCTGTGTTAACTTCAGTGTTTCATTCCATTTCATTCCACTATGCAGCAGCAATTGAAAAATACTCTCAGTCGTATGTGTGTGAGTGTCGAGTGTTTTTATTCTCAATGTGCACAAAATATTCGAAGGAGATGCTTTTATAATACAACAATATCAGTGCAAGAGGGAAGACCTATATTTCTATTGTATTTCATTCAGGTATACATATATACATGAGTGTGTGTGTGTATGAGGAGGACATGCGCAGTTGTATATAGTATAAGTCGGTGTCCGCTATGTCCGTTTCCCCTTCTGCTTCTGAGAAACAGTGTGTGATATGAAAATGCGAATAATGGCTGTTGCTTGAGGCAATGAGAAGCACAGGAAAGCTACAAAATCAGCATTTGCCCCGGGGTAAAGAACTTTGCGTTTTATGCAAAAAAATAAAGAATGCAAATATTTCGTGGGAAGAAATAAAGAGAAAAGGACGAGGCAGGATAACAGTAAAATCGGGTTAACTATGTGAATACTTCGTCTGCCTGAACATACACTCACTCGTGGATTTAGTAGTAGAAGGGCTCAAATGCCAACGAGTCTGAAGCGAATTGCTTTGAATTATGGTTTGATTTTGGTGGATAGAAAGAACGTTCTTCTTTTTCTGTTCTGTTCTGTTCTGTTCAGTTCTGGGGTTGTACTACGTACAATGAATGATAAAGGAAGTTGCGGCAGGAGCAGCTCGTTGGCACAATATTGTATTTTTGAAATTCCAATTTGCATATTTTGATGTGTTCCCTCGCTCGCTCCTTTATTTTATTTTTATATTTTTATTTTGTCGATTCGTTCGTTCCTTCGTTCTTTCTTTTTAAGAAGAATAAAATTTCACATTTTATGCTATAACATTTTTCTATTGATAATTTACAGAGGAGATGGAAGCTCAATTGACATTTAGAGGGACGACAGAATGACAGTCAAAGTATATTTTATACAAACCATCATCGGCACTCTAGTAAAATAAAAACTGAATGTTCGAAGAGAAAAACTTACATTTACCATGAGAATCCTTTTTATTATGGGTTTGCTATTGTAGCAAAGGATACGCCCCAAATTTGATTAATAAATCAATAGAAAAATATAAGACATATAAAAATTCTATTTTTATTATCATAATGTTGGTCCTTCCTCATCCCAAATTCAAGTTGTATGAGTATGAGGAGTATGTGTCTATCCTACACACTTAATGCTATCAAATAAAGGAAATCACTAGTTGCTTCATTGTTCATTAAAGTTCATTCACCCTAATTCCTTTCATCTATTATTCTTCTTTCTCTTGCTTAATCAACATAAAATGAAGCTAATGAATGCGGAAATGAAAAAGGACGAAGGATGCCAAACAAAAACAATGCAAAAAGCGCCGCGCGCCAAATGCGTTCGCATTTTCATTCTTGTTGTGATGCTCGGCGTCGTCACCTTGACCTTGAAACCCACATTTAAAATAATACATTCGTTAGCGAGAAAAACATCATCAGCAGCTTCAACGTCATTATCATTATCAATGAGCGAGCGCCGAGGAAGCAAAAGCCGGCAACAGCACAAAAAATAAAGCACATAGAGACAACAGAGACAAGGACCATTATCTCATCAACGAAAATGAAAATGAAAATGAAAATGAGCTGAGCGCGCGCGAACTTAAGGCAACCAAGGCAAGGCAAAGCATCTACCACCATCCCATCACATTCAAAAATCTCTAAAATCACCCAACCACCCACACATAAAGTAAATGAGCGATGGGAACAGCAAAAACAACTAACGAAGTTGCCAGCGAACGAGCGAACTCGGAACGAACCTGAATGAGAACCGTAAAACGGAGAATAAAAAATTGTGTGAACAAGCGAAAGAATAAACGACCGAACAAATATATGGTAGAGTGAGTAACTTCATCAACTGCGCGAGCTCTCATTATCATTTATTCATTTTCGTTTCCATTCATGCGCCATTCATTTACTACACGCTGCCAGGCATAGTCGAGATGGGGTACCATGTCAGACAAATAGACACCCAGACAGCCAAACAGTCGAACAACCAGGCGGGATACACCTAGTATGAAGCCAGGCTATTAGTGACTCTGTAGTGGCTTCAAATCAACTTAAATTGACACAACTTAATTTCATGAAAGCAACAGATGAAGGTGCACAGTTTATGTTTGTTATTGGGAAATTTAGTTATTGACATTAATCAGTTTAATTGTTCCACACTACACACATACGTATACAAGTATATTTGTCATTCTAATTTTGCCAACAATTTACTTTGCACTTGTGTACTTACTTTCACATAATTCCCTTTCGATTTCAATGACTTTCTTTGGGTGAGGGGTACATCTCTTTGTCTTTCCATGCAATATGTGTTCCATTGTACTATACAAATCAGTGTTTCTCAACAATTTTTTTTTTTTATTACCAGATTAAAGCTTTTAGGGGCCCCTAGGCAGTGCAATCTACAGGGATACTCAGAACATTTCGATTGGATTCTGCATATTTATACCATATCTTATAACTTTTAATACATTTCAGAACCACGGTCAATTGATTAAGAATTACTAACATTAGTATCATCAGACATGATGAAGAGGCAGATCACGTTAAAATAATAAACTTTATAAATATTTCAAGCAAATGAAAAATGTTATAAGAACAGAACAGTAGTAAATTCGAAATAAAATCTAATTGCTCCACAAGTAAGCAGCATTTTTTGCAATCTAAACAGTAGCATTTCATATTAGATTTAGAGGCTTTCTGCCTTGCAACTCTTTCGATTGACATTTACTCTTAGAGAAAAATTAAGAAAATTTCCATTTTGTAATCTCCACCAGTGTTAATATTTTTCTATTCATTCTATTTTTTATCACTCTATATCATATATATGGCATATCACACGTATTGAAATATGTTATGGTTTAAAGAACGAAAGATTTAATAATTTAATTTAAATAAATTTCTATTGTCTGCGCTTTCTTCATTTCTATTTTAATATTAAAATCAAATTGTCAACACTCTTCTTTTTCGTATGAAGTTATATTTAGTTACGAATACAACACACAAAATTGAATACAAAATTTGATAAATAAAATTAAGCTCAATTACAAGAAAAGTGACAAAAGTAAATTTCTTTATTTAAAAAAAAAAAAAAAAATAAAGGAAAATTGTTATTTTCAAACAAAAGAAACACATTACATTTCGTATTCAATTTAGTTATGCGAACAAGAGAACTTTTTCCAAAGACAGGTGAAAGATAAGACAAACGATAACGGATGAATTTTCTCAAGTACTCAAAAGCAAATGTGATGAATTGTGTAATTTCGATTGAAAAATAGCATTTTCCAAACGTGAAGAACGAAAATTGGTAAGAAAAAAAAAAAAAAAAAAAAATAAACAAAAATTTGCAAAACCAAAAGTGACAGATATAGTCAAAGATACGAAAATACAAAACAAAGATACATAGGTAGAAAGAACGAATATGTTAGCAACAACTGTCAAAGATAAAGGACAAGATGAGAAGACTAAAGTGAAGCCCTCGCATCTCATTAATTTGTGATTGATACGCGCCAACTAAGTGACTCCTTTAAAGTGAATGTGAGTGTGTAACTTTTGTGTAATGAAATTGAAGTGTGATCCCATTACAACAAAAGACGAGCATTAGATATACTGAAAGTGTCACACTCAAAGACTTTCTTTTCATTGGCAAATGTCAATTTTTAACATTTGATGGATTTCGATGGTATAGATAGAACAACAAAGAAAACGAGGCACTAAAATATCTTATTACAAGAAATTTGTTTAGTGAACAGCGGCAGCCATTTTCTTTAGTATGTTTAATGAAACACAGATACAAAAATACATACATATGTAGATACATTTGTGATATGTGTAGGCAACAAATTTGTCCATAAGCAAATAATGTCTGACTGACAGAGAGGCAGTGAGAGTGTACGACAGTTAGATAGACAAGCGGAAAGACGGAGAAACAGTTTCATCCATTTATTTTTCAGCTTCGATTTTTGCTCGTTGCTTTTTGCAAAATTGACACCCTCGCCCCCGCCCACATCCATATACAAACGCATGCACGCACGCACATACGCAGGGTGATTGCGTATGTCATTTCGTATCAGCCCGGCCTTCTCCGCCTTCTTTTGTATCTATCTGGCAGTTAGTTCACCAGTCACTCAGTCACCCAGTGAGCTTCTGAGTACTGATGATGCCGGAAGCGTGAAAAATCTACAAAAAGCAAAAAAAGGAAAAACGAGAAAAAAAAATTTGCAAAAAGGGAAAAGTTCACAAATGGAAAATTACGACTTGTAACGAGACTCAGATTCAGACCGGGACTGGGAGCATCACACGTGTAAAACACACTCCCTTCTAAAGCATCATATGATGTGATATCGCTTGGCTTCGTTTGTCGTTCGTTTGTCATTTCAGGTTGGTGCCTTTATTCAATTTTAGGCGAGAAAACTCTTTGAATACATATAAATTCGTAAATGTCATGTGATATGTCACACATGCTTCCCCGTTTGAAAAGTTCTTATCGGGTGTTGTCGCGACATATCAACTGACACTCACACTCGCACTCGCACTCACACATATCGACGAATCGTTGCCATTTTAATGTAGTGGAAATTTGCCATTTTCTTTTCGAATCAAAATCAAAAGGGACTTTTTTGCATCCCACACCCATCAATCAGGAACATAAATTGCGAGCTTTTAATCTTGTGTATCCTTTTATGTCGCCATTATCCATAAACATCTTATGTATCCTGTCTTTGAGTCGTAAAATCCATTCACAATAACTCAGGCGTATATTCTTTGCCTTTAATTCCGATTCTGATACTCACTTATTTTGATTCCGATTTCGGGTTTCTCTTCTTATTGTCATCGTTTCTAATCAGAAAACATTGAAAAATCATGCAAGCAGCAAAAAGGCACAAACACAAAAAGGATGTTATTGCCAAAAGGACATGCAATAGCAAGTTGGGCACTCAGTCAGACTTTATCATCATCAACATCATCATGAGGCGTAATGTCAGCCGAAAACGTTTTATCTCGTCGACTACATTTCGATTCTGACTTTGGATTTAACTTTAACAAAAGTCAATGTTGCACTTGAATGCTTTTGCGTTGGTATCATGAAAGGATTTCTTGCCTGATATCCTCTTTTGAGTTTTCGTAGAATCATGACATTTGTGCAGTGTTGCCTTTGATATCCTGTCTGTGTCTTTCTTGTGTTTTCCTTTTTATGCACCATATTTTTTTTTTTTTTGTTTGTTTTGCTTGTCTTGCCATGTTTGTTGTCAATTGGTTTCAATTTGGTAGTTTGAAAGGAAATTACTTCAGGATTCAGGAGTTGGTTAGCTTTTGTACAATACGACAGAATGAACAAAAAGTGGTTCTAAGAAAGAGTTTAAAGAATCAAATTGAAAAATTGTGAACCGTAAAAAGAAAGGGGCATAGTAAGTATATTTTTATTGGAAAGAAAATAAAGATATGATAGCAGTTTTTCATTAAAGATTTGCACTCGGAGGTAATACATTTATTAAATTTTACAAGTCAATGTTTTTAAATGTTAAGTTTTTATTTGTTAAGGAAATTTTCTTTTGATTCGATTAATCTTTAGGAATAGAACCTGTAGATTACTTTGTACTTGGCAGAAATTAATTAATTTAATAGTGAATGTTCTGAATGCCGACGCCACTAAATTATAGAGTTCATTATATTTTCAGTATAATGATGGCATTGCTCTATTACAATAATTACATTTTAATTAAATTACCATTTAAATGAAAGAAGAAATACAATACAAGAAGTGAAGATGTTAGCAACTCAGTGAATCGCGCATGCGTAACTTATATTTGAGGCTGTTACTTGAGGAAATACATAGATTTATGCAAAAATATTATAAATTAAGTGCACCCTTCTAAAATGCCAATTTCAATTGGTGGACTTAGCAAAGCTCTAACTTCAATTATTTTTATGAGAACTTAAGGCGTTGATAGGCCTCCCTGCTTTAAACGAGTTGTAGCAAAGTAAATATTTGAGCTTCTGTGGCTTGTGGAAGATCTTAACTCTTCTACAATTTAATGTTCTTCCTCTGGACTTGTTTACAATCAGTCAGTCAGTATGTCTGTGTCTGTGTCTGCGTCTGTGTCCATGTGTGTGGAAAATAGAAAATTGTTTGCACGAGAAAGTATTCTTCTATACATCCATGAATGAATAGATGGAACCATCTACCCAATACTACTTGGTTAACACAAATGCCGTCGCACTCAATGAAGTTAATAATAAGAAATCACTTTGCCTTTGTGCATTGTTAAAACTTCTTAAGCCTCTCGCACACAATAAAAGGAAAAACTTACCAACATATGTGCGAATATATATGAGTACATAAGTGTATGTGTGAATGTGTGAGTACTTGGAGAATATGAAAAAAGAAGGAAATGGTGCTAAAGCCTCATTGCAACAATTTTCTTGTTTTCCTCGTTTACAAACAAGAGCAATTCCTGTTGGCAAACCTCGCCGCGCTTGGATCTCATACTTTGCTGCTGTTTTTCACTTATGAAGCAAAGTTCTTTGAATGAAAAGTGGAAAAGCTATAGAAAAATCATACAATTGCTGTTGGTTAAACAAAAAAAAGAAAAAGAAAAAAAAAGAGAAAAAAAAAACGTTAAGGAGGAAAAACCAAAATGGCGAAGAGATTGAAACTGAGTAGGAAACTTTCATGTTTGCAAAGTTTGCACTTTTTTTTCATTTGATTCCTTTACTTTACTTCATCATTCTTAGCAGCTTGATTCTTCTTTCAGTCTTATGTGTTTGCATGCGTAAAACTTTTCACTTTGACTTCTTTATTGTGTTTCTAATATCTCGTCCTGCGTCCTTTTTTTTATCAAAAGAAAAGAAAAAGGCAAAGCATATGAATAAAGACAACAACAAAACAATAGTAGCAATATGAAGTATGTGAGTTGGATGTGAGGGATTGGGAACGGGGAAAAGAAGAATAAGTTTGGAGAAATTTCCAAGTGCACAGTAAAAAGGTTAAATTTCTTTAAAAGCCACTTCAAATGAATGAATTTCGATGGATTTGTCGATGTTAACTTCTATTTGAAATTTTAAACTTATGAATATGATTTCTGTTTTCAACCAAAAAAATTGAAACAGATCGGTTCAGGTCCTTAAAAAAACTTCCGCGCACACATCCTCCAGGCTCAACGTTTTAAAAATAACTAACACAGAATCAAAAGCATTCAAATTGTAGACATGCCAGCCCATCGCAATAAATTTTAATTTATTCCAAAAAAAAAAAAGTGAAACTACACACAAAAGCATAGCATTTCGAGGATCAACAAAAAAAGAAAAACGAAAACATTTCAAGCATCATTTGAATTTAACCCTATAAAAAGGATACGCACGCAAACATAATGTACATTATACGATAGATACCAACAGGAGATCAGTTTCCTTGAGCGAGGGGCACGCCATTGTCAGCTTCCATCCTGTGATTCTGATTCATTGAGACGCAACATAAATTATGAGCCTTTAAAAAAACGAGGACTTCGAGTGAGAGACAGCTGACGCTTGTCACGTAATTCCAACATCAATCGTTTGTCCAAAGGCTTTAAGGTCCCGACATCAAGAATAACGAAATAAATTTAAATGATAGAACGCAGAGTTAACTCTTTCAAGGATTATTTGCTTATAAAAGTTGACAAATTTTGCGTGTAATAAAAAATATGCTTAAGTCTTTTGGTTGTATGAATGATTGATTGATTAGTTGTTGTTTAGTTGGTTGTCTATGAGAAAATATAAATTTTTTAATATTCACAAATGCAAAATACTATTCAATCTGTCATAATTGTATTCTATATATTTTAGTTAGACGAAATGTTAGGTTTCTTATGTGAACAAGACATTGTGAGGTTAAGAAATAATAACAAAATATCCGAATAAGTTATAATATGCATTATAGACTATGAAAGTCCTGGAATTTTCAATGAATAACCAACTCTTGGAATAATTTCAGCAATAGGTCCAGGTGCCTATTTCCTGCACTTCCCCTAATATAATCCAGTATTAGCGTACTCATTGAACTCGTGAGGAAAAAGAAATTCAATTTCTCTTATTCATGACTAAAGGTAGATGAATACTCTTATTGTATATAAAACTAAGGACACTGAGGACATATATTTATGTTAAGAAAAGATAAAACATGAGTCTTTGAAACAAAATATCTTCATAGCGAAAATGTTCTGAAGATAACCTCTGATGTATGTATATAAATAATATATTTAAGTTATAGTTAAAACAAAAAAAAAATGTGTTCCACTTCAACCAAGCTGAAAATCAATAGAGATGATTCAATAGGAATTTAACAAGCTAAATTTACAATTTATTGCTCAACTAAAGATCAAAATCTGGTGGAAACGATAGATACAACTAAGAATGATGCTAGTTGCACTGCAACCAAAGGGTATTAAAATAATGGCAAATCAAATCAAATCAAATACAATAAAATCAAACAAAAATCGAGATAATTTATTACACTTCATTGAAATCGACTGGCTGCCGGGCTTAGCATAAAAAAAAAAAAACGTGAACTCAAAAATGAAGATGCGTAAAATTATTAAAAATAATGCATAAAATCTATAATGAAAATCATGATGCGTGAAGAGCAACCGTGCGCCTGACGAAGCGTAAGAATGCGGGGCAGAATAATGAGGCAAGGACCCACCCGTGTATGCAGATGATGCATATACTCGTACAAATATATGTATCTGACGGATTGTCTTTGAATCTCCCTTTTGTAGTCAAATGCGGCTAATGTGCAGATAGATTTATTGTATGTAGATGCCAGATTGATAGCACAGTCGAACAAAAGACCTGTGAGCTTCATATGGAGTGATTGAGTGAAGTAACCACAACTTTGTTGGTTTGGTAAAAATCTTCGATATTTAGTACAACTAATAACGATTTTCGCTTTTTGCTTTTTGTTTATTCAAGTCTAATATATTGCTAAGTATCAACTGTTCGCAATGTTTGGGCGCATCATGTATGAACAAAGTCAGGTATCTTGTTAAACGCTGTTCGCAACAAGATATACCCAAAACATACCCCGATTCCAATGCCAAATAAAATAAAGGACGACGATGAAACACTTGAAATCTTTTGTTTGCTTTGCGGGTTACTGGCTTTGTTCTGGGTATTGTAACGCGTTGCTCGACTAAAATGTGAAAATTGCGATTTATTGACAATTTTGGCAAACGGCAATCGAAAGTGGTTTACGAGCATTTAAACTACTGTGAGGAGCGATGATAGATACCCGCGCTAAAGGATGCGCAGCACAAAGGGTTGATGCATATCGGGATTATTCATATCGATCGCAATGCATCGCATATTAATAAAATAAATTCGCCTTTTAATTTACAGTCTTTGCAATTTTGTTGGCCTCTGACTTTACATGCGAGCATTTTACCAAACAAAAAAAAAAGTACCATAAATATGAATATTCATGAAATCTATTTTTTATAGCATCCGAATGAATTCTCCAGGATACAGTGCATATGTGCTACAATCATCAGCATGGATGAGGCAGAGGTGTGTTTTTGTAACCAGAGAAAAGGGTTTCTTTTTTTACTATCTGTTTATGTGTCTCTGTATTTGAAATGCTTGATTTTATGGCGAAATATTTTTTAAGCATTTAACACATTATTACATGCTGTTTGGTAATATTTCTTAATGTCAATCCTTTGTTTTATTTGAGTATGTTTGCATATGGGCTGCTTGGATTAGCTTCACATACTGGGTAAATGTCTGATACTTTGAATTAAAGTTATTTGCTTCAAAAGTAAGTAAAAATGATAACAAGTAATAATACGTCATAATTCGGATGATGCCTGACTATTCAAGGCGCTATTCTATTATAACTTCAATGAATTTAGATGATTTGTAGAATGTGAAAATTCCACTTCCATGTTCACCGGTGCAATGGCAGTTAAAAATAGATTAAAAATAGTGTAATAAAGGCAAATCCGGACTACTCACTATTATGAATAGCAAAAACTATATACTTGAACGTCAAGTGTTGGAAAGAATGCCTGAAAGAGTGTTAACGAACTTCATCGGTGAAGTCGATTTGCACTGCTTTCTTAACAATAGTCAGGTTTTGAATACCTCGCTATTTAAATTCAATTTGTGGCAATTCAGATTATACTCTTTAACTTATTTATTTAACAAAATTGTTCTAACGAATTTTATCAGAACTCAAGTAAATAAGAACGTACCCTCAATACGAAAACATCTTGTAACTTCTTGGCACATTTGAAGTATTCAAACTCTCTATAACAATTTCACTGTGCAACTGTAAAATTCACAGAATTTTCTATTAAAAAATTTATTAGAACTAAAATCACATAAAGGAAATCATAACAATAACCAAATCGAGAATGACTGAAAACTTGGCACTGTAGCAGCATAATTCATAAACAATTTCAGTGCAACCCTGCAAAGAAATAGATGATTTATAAACTTTCTATTAAAGTCCTTCAAGTGCATTATGAAAGATTAAATGAAAGCATGGATGGATAGCACGTGAAAAAGAAACTACAGCATTAGATCAGAAGATCATTAATAGCATACTGTCATGACTGTCGAAGATTAGAGTAGCTAAAGTCGGCTCTGAAATGAGCATTGTCAAACTTGCGAAAAAGATGATGATGATTTGATTGAAGGATATCTATGTTGCAAGAATTATGATCGAAATGAAAATTTGATGAAACGGTGCATATTTTTTTATAAATGCTATCCTACAAATGAAAATATATTTTAATAATAACAGAAAATTAATAACATTAAAAACTAAATAAATTCATAAAATTCATATGAAAGAAAGAAATATATATTTTTTTGGTCGACTTCCAATAATGAAAACCAATTAATAACGAAGTAATTGGCCGTTAAATATTCTTTTCACAATTCGTCATTATCGAAGCAAAATTAGAAGTGAAAATCAGGTCTAGTTAATAACTAGAATTTAGTGGTTTAGAAGAGTGGTTTTTAGTTCTCTACGTTTTAACATCATTACATAGTATAAAGCAAAGTCGAAATTCCTGTCTGATCCAATACGCTAAACTTGTAAACCATGCAACGGATTTCGATACTGTTTTCGCTATCATTTAGAGATTATTTTACTGAAGAAGTACATAAACAAGTGATTTAACATTTAAAAAGAATTTAATATCATTCAATTTTAATAAAATGTTGAAATATATGAAAATGAAAAACAAATAATCATTTATATGGCAAATAAAAGCCGTTGCAGTGCGTTTATAATTACTGTTAGGAAATTTGTATCAATTCTTCCGTCATTGTTGGTAGTCGTTGAGGCTTATCATTTTTTACAGTAGCAAAGTTTCTGAAGTTTAAAGTATTCATTATGACTTATCATTTAAGCCACAAAAAATAAATGCAAAATTGTTCACTGGGAAAACATAAAACTTTTTATTATACTTGCAGTAAGTGCAAAGCAATGCTGAGCTTTTTTTAAAAATACCATTTGGGACCAACATTAAACTAAAGAAATTTCAAAATAATAATGCCAAGGAGTCGTTTAAATATTGGTGTTAAACAACACATGCAAATAGACATGGTTTGTTTTTCTATGAAATGAAAATGCACCCATGCAAACCAGGGATGGGTCTTTAGTAGTTTTATAAGAAATAAGTGCCCGTGTAAACTTTATATTTGTGTATTTACCACATGAAACTATATTGTGGCATCTGAAATTTTTTGGTAACGTGTAGGGATTACCTTAATATTATTTTATTCAGTGTGTTTTTTATATTGTGGCAAGTCAAGCAAAAGTGAAAAAAGATTAAAATAAAAATATGGAGAAGAATTCAGAGCAAACTGAAACGAAGACAAATTCTTCAGAAGCACTAAAACAACTTGGAGAATGTGCAAAGGTTTTAGTGAAATATAATCTAAATAATACTCTAAAATCTCTTGTGGATGAAAGCAATATCCCCAACTTTAATGTGGGCCGAAAGGTTGGAAATAACGCCGTCATTTATGAATTGAAAGGAAATCCAAGAGGTAGAGTCCATTATCAGTACATTGATTCCATTATTGCTGAACGATACTACAGAGGATTTTCAAAGTTGTATAACTTTGTCGATTGTGCTCTAGACGTCTATAAGCAAGAGTTGTCTCTTTTACTGCTACCAGTTTTGGCGCGGATCTATCTTAAATTTTTGAAAATAAATAGCAAGGAAGGCAGAAGTCTTGCGATTCGCTTATGTAAACAGTATCGCTGCGATGAGGGTTACTTTCCCGGAAATGCAGTTCAAAAACTTATGGAATTGACCCGCATTGAACATGTCGAGTTGAATTTTGATCAGGTTAAATGTCGCATGTCTATGCACGTTTTTAAATACTTGCAAACTTGCTTTCGCACACCAGGTCTCATTTCGGATATCATCACAAAAGAACTAATTGTACAGATTTACATTGGTGCCGTAAAATTCAACCCTAACTTACAAGCTAGTACTGTACAACTGACTAATTCGAAGAGTATCTGCTTTGGACTGAGCCAGCCTCTTCTTTTCCACGGTGAAGATGCTGAATTCATTGAGGATAATGAGTCTGTAAAGCGTAAGCGTGGTCGACGTCGTCAAATTTGCCAGCGTTGGGAACCGAATGCACCGCCAATAGATCGCATATCGTTGCCAACTTTTCAAGGACCACTGGATAAAACTCTTGGCCTGACCAAGTACGAAGGAACTCGTAAGATTTTCACAGTCAGCCGTTATGCACTGCCTTCTGTATGTTGTTATACCGCCTTGAATGCACAAGACACTATAACTTGCGCGGAGATTTCAGAAGATGGTTTAATGCTTGCCGTAGGTTTCTGCACTTCGGCAATACGTGTTTGGTCGCTTTCACCATGGAAACTGCGGAAGATGAAATCTTCCGAAGAACTCGATACCTTAAGTCGAGATTTGCCAGACAGAGCATCCTTTATATTAGATGAAACAACCGGAGAGACAATCCGAAGTTTACTTGGACACAATGGTTGCGTTTATCGTGTAAATTTTTCACCCGATCAAAACTTTTTGCTATCCTGCTCGGAGGACGGCGCTATAAGGCTTTGGTCACTACTTACCTGGAAGTGCCTCTGCGTTTATAAAGGTCACTACATGCCAGTTTGGGATGTATGCTTCTCACCACACGGTTTCTATTTTGTTTCTGGCTCGATTGATAAAACCGCCCGTCTTTGGGCTACAAATTCATTGAATCCCTTGCGTATTTTCGTGGGACATACTGCGGATGTAGATTGTGCTGTCATGCATCCAAATAGCAACTATGTTGCTACTGGTTCCTCTGACTGTACAGTACGTATTTGGGATGTTTCTGATGGAACGTGCGTCCGCATTATGTTAGGACATAAAACTGCCGTGAGCGCATTAACCTTTTCCATTTGTGGCAGCTTTTTGATTTCGGGTGCAAGAGATGGTTCTATCAAAATCTGGGAAATGCGTAGGGGTCTATTGATTGGTAACCTGTCGTACCATACGGGCATGATACATTCGTTGTGTTTCAGTCGGGAAGGCAATTTATTGACAGCTTCTGGCAATGATTGCCGTCTCACCATTTGGGACTTTACTCAAGTGATTGAGGATTTATTGCCTGATGAATTCGGAAATCGAAAGCAACCCAAAAAATTTAAATCTGATGGCGAAAAATGTGAAAAAGAAACACCCTATTTTTTATTACGCGCTTTTCCAAGTAAATCTACACCTTTCTATTCAATGATCTTCACAAGAAGGAATCTACTTTTGGCTATGGGACCATATTTACCCCCAAATTAATAAAATCCAAACATATTACAAAATTTAAAAATATGAACTGCAATTGGATTATTGTCAACAATAAAAATTAATTTTTATTAATACAAAAAAAAAAATCTTTCATTTAATATTTTTTAAAATTATAACTTATGCTATGCTATGCTTATCTTTTTATCTGTAAGCTGCGTATTGTAATTGTTGGAACAAGACTACAATATCCTAGCAAATTTGGCTTCATATTTGGTTCAGGTTTTTCTTATGTGATTGTGGTCAAACGATACTCTGACTAGTTTCTCGGAGATAAAGAAAGGAAGTTTTTTTTTTTTTTAAAGCGGTATTAGGAGGCTGCTATAGAGACTGCATCGAAGAAAATGAAAATCATCTGCAAAAATGCAATGACTTCTTGATCAACTCCAGAAATTGTAATTAATTAACTTCCCTGAAAGTGCAGCAGAACTTATGTTTATTATCCTTCAAAGACTTTAATACAATTCGTAAGAAAACAAAAATAAATGTAAGAAAACTTTTTCATGAACACAAGCAGAAAGCAAGAAAGCACAGAGTGAAAGTGAGAGTGTGTAAAATGAAAGGAAAAAATAAAAAAACTGAAACTACATTTTCATTCATTCGCCCAGACAAGAACACAAGTAGTCACAACAAGTCAAGGAACCGAGCAACGGCTGCTATGCAATACTTCTAATGACACGAAGCAGTTAAGGACACTAGCAATAACAACAACAATTTCGCATAATTGTGGGCGGAAGGAAATGAAAAGAAAGGGAAGGAACGAAGTAAGAGAAGGGAGGTGCTAACTACATTTGAATGTTTGAAAACTGAACAGGAGTATAACGAGCAAATAAGGAGAATGGGAAACGGAAATAAATGCAATGTGTGTTTGTGTGAAGGAGGTGTGGGTTTGCGAAAAGAAAACACAAAAGAATGAGTAAGAAAATGAAAGAAAAACGGCAACTGTAAAATGAAATTAAAGCATTTCATTCTACACTCTTTTCCTTCCGCATTTATTTCTTTGCTCCCTTTTCTTGTCTACCAATACTTCATTCACACAACAAGGACAAAGTGCTCTCTTGTTTTTTTCTGTGCCTTGTTCCTTGCTCTTTGTTTCTTATGGAACACTAATTCCACCCACACCATTGTGGGGTGGTGTACGTGAAAATGAAAATGTTTTTCAACTTTTTACTCATTTTCGTTATTTTGTGTGCGCGCAATTAATTAAAACTTTGTTGGGGTTGGTTATGGTTGTTCTTGGTTCGTTCTGCATCCTCTTTATGCCAGCTTCTTCTTACTTATTCGTTCATTTGGCGCGCAAGGACAGCCGGTCTTTGTATGTGTGTGTGTCTAAGACAGCATCGGCTGTGTCCTTGTTGTTACTCTTGCTCCATCGTCATCGTGTCGTCATCATCGTCTGGCATAGAAATTATGTCAAACTGTCTGCTCACTTCGTTCGTGGGAATTCCCCAATTATTTCATTTGCTTTCATTACTGTTTTTTTTTTTTTTTTTAGTCTGCTTATCATCCACTTCTCCGTCCTTGTTGGATGGGTTTCACCGCCGCCTTTGGCATCACACATTTATTTTGCAGTTAATTTATTTTCCTTTCGATTTTATACTTTGCACCATTTCTAAAAGAGACTGCTGGGGTTGAGGAAATTTTTGTCGGAGCATAAACATACATAGGCACACAAATCCTCTGCAACTTGTTGCTTCTCTATAAAATTAATAAGAATAATTGGCGGAAATACCATTTTCATTTAAGATATTTAATATATATATACCCTACTTTTGTTTATAGAGATATAAGACATTTGATATTATTTGACATTAATACAAGACTTTAAGTGGAGGTTTAGTTAATTAATAAATGACTTGTGTTGCCAGTTTAATTACATCTATATTTAATAACAAAAAACAAAAAAAAAAAAAGAAGGAGGTTAACTATGGCTATGCTAAAGTTGTAATACTCTTCACGCAGCACTAGAATAATTTTTTGCTCACGCTCTTGTGATTGAGCATAAAGAAATATTTCATTATTGATTCGACTTATGTTTAGAGTTAGGTTTCGGATTTTGAAATTTACATGGTTTTTCTAATAAGATCATGAATTTGAATTTAGGTTTGTATGGGAGATGCCCCACTTGGTCCGATTCGGCTGATTCCGACAATTGAAAAAAATGTGTCTGGTGAAAGTTTTGAGCAATATAAGGACTAGTTTGAATCCATGTAGACGGACATGGCTAAATGAAATGATGAATATAGGTATGGACAATATTTTATGGGGTGTCCGATGTCTCCTTCTGTTGGTTACAAACTTCATGATAAACTTATAATATATACTATTTATTTATAATATATAATGCTCGTAAATACGTTCTAATGATGCATACGTGATGTACATACAAGGGATACTGCCGTCATCAATTATGCGAATTTTAAGATTCCAATGATAATACAGGTCTCAATAATCTTAAAGAGTCAAGGACAAGGACAAGGTGACTATCCTACCTTGTTGATAATATGAAGTTGATGTGGGCGAATTAAGACCTCAAGATATAATATAATCATCCTTAACATATCTTCAAAACTACAATCATGTAGTCCTTAGAAAATCCGAATGATGGCGCTCGTAGCAACGATTTGCTTTTTCTTTTGTTGTTGTCGTCACCCAAGAAACGATTGAGAAAATCAACAATGTCGTTATGAGTGATCGACGAACGAAATAGTTGAGACCACATGCATATCGCAAACTGGTTTCAATTAAGCGGGAAAAATGAGGTGTGAATAAAATCTCGGTACGACGAGTGCTACGTTTACTCTCAATAGAGTACAAATGCAATCATGTAGTCGACTTTAAGACTGACTTCGGGCTGTTTCATCTCAATCCTAGCGAGTAACTGCAACGGTACATAACTGTAGACGAAACATGGATGCACTGTTATACTCCAGAATCAAAGGAACAGTCAAAAGTAAGGATTTTTAAAAGCAAACGGTTTCCAAACAAGGCGGAGGCGGTGAAATCGGCAAGGTGATTATCAGGTTTTTTTTTTGGGATGCACGAGAAATCATCTAGACCGTTTACTTGGGAAAAGGGAATACGATTACTGGCGGATATTATGCATCCAGTTGGGCGAAGAAATCAATACAAAATGTTCTCATTTGAAAAAGAAAAAGATCCTCTTTCATCAAGACATTGCGCAGTATCGATAGCCAAAATTGTGGAATTAAAATTCGAATTGATACAACGAATCACCAGATTTGGCCCCAATGGATTTCTTACAATTTTCAAAAAAAAAAAAAAGTCATCACAGAAACACTCATATTGGGCGGAACTTCCGTAATCTTACTTTTTGGATGGTTTGGAAAATCTGGATAAAAGATTTGAAAAGTGCATAAAACTAGAAGAAAATTATATTGAAAAATATAATGATTATTACGAAAAAAAATATTCTGCTATCTTTTTCTAAGGATTTGTTGATCGACCCACTTATCTTCCTATCATTTGAGTTAATCAAAAGAAAAACTCTGTGCTCTTTAGATTCGCTCCATTTCTTCTGGACTTGTTCATATTTTAAGGTTTGTTTTATATGGCAGCATTGTCTTTTCGTATTAATTCCAAGCAAATCCTCTGCTTTCCAAAAAATAGACTAAGAATTTCATATATATTATAACTTCACCTTATTTTATCTTTTTGGAAACAATAGTCAACATTTTGTGTTATTTTTCTACTACCATTTTTCATTAGATTGACAAAACTCTTCATTGCTCGTACTTCACCTTCAATTATCCTATTCAAGTTAATACTTCTGATCATAAACAATTTTCTTTTCTTTTGTCCTTAAGAGAATTAAACGCAAACCAATAAGTGTCCTTATAAATTGAATTGAATGCAACATATTTCCAAGATAAAAAATGAATTTTCATTTTTCTTCTTTGTACATATTTTTTTCGGCATATTCTTCAAATATGCGTACTTTGGCAGGATATGTCGCATTGTTGTCACATGATGCTCAATCAGGATGAAGATGACTAAAATGAGAATGACTCTAAGGATATAAGCAGCAGGCAGGAAACTTCCATTGAAATGAGGGCAATATCGTTAGCATACTTAGTATAACATACTTGTACGTATGCAGAGTGGCCTGGCCTGGTCTGGTCTGTGCTTTCGCGACAATGGCTTATTGGCAAAAGGAAGCCATATCCTGCTTCACAGCTATACTGGAGTATACTTGAAATATGCTCAAGATTGTCCTAGAGTACGACAGCTCCAACAATAGCATCAGAAAAAACGAAACGAAACCGCTCGTTCTTATGCCAAAGAATGCCAGGCAAGTCGACCGACTTTCAGTAGGAGCCATAAGTTGGAAGAAACGAAGCAAGGCATATCCAAAGGAGACGAAAAAATTTCAATCAATGCGAGGGTTTTTGCAAAAAGGAATACAAGTACAAAAATACAACAAAAGGAAAAAGTAAAGTTCACGAAAAAATTAAAGCAAATTCTTATTGTCATGACGCAAAACTCATAACCCACGCAGTGAATTGCTAGAAAAAAAAAATGTCAATTTATGTATGCGAGCGTGTGTGGATTGCCATGTCCTGAAAATGTAAAATAAACACGCATCCTGAGTGATATTCATTCATTCATTCTTCACTTTCTGTTCAGTTCAGTTTGGTTCAGTTAAGTTCGGTTTATGTTTTTTGATTTTTATTCTTTGCTTCACAATGATGCTTATTATGAATTCTTTTTGTGATTTGTTGTTTTCCCTTCATTCTTTTCTCATATGTGAAATAAGAATGTGGTGTGGGTGTATCTACACACATACACATACACGTAGTTGTATATCTTACTACATATCTTTTGAATATTTCTCTGTTGATTGTTATTATTATTCAAATGCGATTTCTGTTGATTCAACTCATTGTTGTTTCTTATGTTGTTTATGTTATCATTGTCATTTATGTTGTCGTTGTTGTTGTTGTTGTTATCGTCATGATGTTAATATTGTTTATTTAAAATTCTTACGAAAAAATAATTGTTTATTGTTCTTAGCATTGTGTACAAAAAAAGAGATCTTATTATCTTTTCTAAGTGAATGAAATTATTGTATGATAAATTTCAATCAATTCGAAATTTAAGGATATTTTAATACTGGCAATAGATACAATCTCAAGTTGATACTAAAGTGGATGGATGACATTTGAGGTCACCGTATGGGAAGATACAAATTTATATACTTTTTATTGAAAGTTATGTAGGAAATAATTTAAAATTAAACTTTATCTTGTCCTTAACATAACATGCGCATTCGAGGGGTTTTCACTCAACAAGCTTAAATTGGGCATATACTCGCACATAACCAACACTAACATATTGATAGATGATAGATAGATTTATTGTGTTCTGTGAGTTTCTTCAAACTGAACTCACCCTTTTACTTTCATAAGGTCGAAAGGGTATAAAAGTGTGTGTTTGAAAAGATGATTTTACCTGATATTTATTAAATTATTTTATCATCATTGTTTACTCTTTAATAATTAAAAAGTTTACAAAACAAATGTATGATTTTAGTCTACCAAAGAAGTAGTTACTTATTGTTATGCTAAGGATCGGGTTACTTAAATATACTACGTAAGTTTACTATGATTCACAAATGCGGAATGTACGAGTATGTTGGTGTAAACTTGATCAGTTCACTTTCATGCAAAGTTTTCTTTCAGATTTTGAGCATTAAAACAAAGAGGTTTGATGTTCTTCAAAGCTAATTCATTGACCTTTTGAGCATTTGAATTGAATGCCTATAATACAAAGGGATCATATAAATTTTTGTTTTTGTTTGGAAATTATTATCAATCAGTCCAATACGATTGTTTGTTTTTTCTTTTTTTAAACAATTTCCTCTAATTGAAAATAATCATTTTGACACAGTTTCAGATGTAATGAAGATAAAATTCCCAAATAGAGTGAGTCAGTCTACTATTTAGTTAAAGAACTTTTCATTATTCTCTCCGATATGAGATAATGTGCTTGGGTCCTGGGAAGTTTTGTCAAAACACTGACAATATAAAATTGAAAGAAAAAAAAAAAAAAAAAAGAAACGAATGAAATTCCTTTTTATTGACAAATAACAATAAAACAAGTTGAATTTGTTTTTTCTTTGGCAAATTACTTTTAGATCCTTGGTCGTCGAGCTGTCATTGCTGCCACCATGTCTTGCCAAGCTTCGCCATGCCATGTCACGCTAAGTAACGCCAGGATACACGCCTTTAACAATGTCAGGAGCAGCAATGACTGTCGATGCCGATGCCGATGCCAATGACGCTAGGACGAAGAGGAGTGACTGTCATCAAAAAATATTGTATTCTTATGATTATTTCATTTTTATTTTTATGCGCTGCTGATATTTGCATAAGGATGAGTGTGGTCGTGGCCAAGGATGGGAAGTGCCAGGGTGAGGCAAGACAAATCAGTTGAATGTGTTGAAGTTCTAGCGCAACAACAAAAGAAAAGCGTTTTCCTTTCTGCTCCAACTTCATTTCGTATAGAAAATTTACGTATGTATGTGCTTGAGCTTGAGAGTATCTGAGTGTTGTGTTTGAGTGTGAGTATTTTGCTTGTTAGCGCTTTTGGGCATCACAATTGGAGACAGAACAGAACAGAACAGTATGGAAAGTGATGGGATGGAGGTGAAGCGGGTTGAACAGAACCAGATATTGTACTACTTATATACAACAATAACAAAAGCAATCACACACATTGTAATTGAACACACACGCTCGAACGCATTTTGTTTAGATTTCATTTTTTTTGTTTGTTTTCTTTTTTGTACAATATTTTTCAGAATTCTTTTCCACGACTTTCTTTCATTTTGTCATCCTGTTTGTTGTTTTTTTCTTCCAATTTTATTTTGATGGTTTGTCTTCATTCTCAATGCGCGTTTCATGTTTTTGTTTTTTTTTTTCTTTTTATGTTTTATTTAAATTTTGTATATTTTGCTTTTCTTTTCGTTGCCATAAAACGCAAAACAGAATTTCATTTTCGGCAGGAATTTCTTGTATGCTCTTCTATTCATTCTTATTGGGAATGCTACAACATTGTTGAAGCATGTAATATCCTGTCGTTAGGATAAGGGTTGCATGTATTACATATTTATGTATCTACATATGTATCTATGTGTGTGTGTGTGTGTGAGATGGTTTTTTTTTCCTTCTTTTTCCTTTTGCTTTCTCGCCTTCTTTCTTTACACGAATTTAGTTTATTGGTTTTGTAAAGTGGGAGGGGTTGCACCACACGTGTTACACATATGACACACACACACACACACACACACACACAAGTCTCTGAGTATCTGTGTGCATGTGTGTGATTATGTTTGATTTTGTATTGGGGTGATTGATTGGTATTACTTTGTATGTGTGTCTGTATCTGAATCCATTTACATACAATTTCAGAATATGCAAATACTTATTATTATTATTGTATTTTTCTTTCTTTTTTTTTTTTTTTGTTTCTTGTTCTACAATACCTTTTCTTCTTCTTTCTCCTCTTCTTCCGCTTCTTGTTCATGACATGTTCATTGTTATAGGACTCCCTCAACGAAGGATACTTTCGAATTTACATTTGTATCTATTGTATGTATGAATGTGTATAAGTAATTCATTCGTTAAGCATTTTCGCAGCTAATTTCCCTTTAAGATTTACATAGATTTCTCTATGATTATATCTGTCCGTCTGTCTGTCTGTCTATCTGTTTGTCTGTCTATCGGTCTATCTGTATGTGTATATCTATGAATCTGTTGCTGTTCTTAATTTCCGGTTAAGTAATTTCAATACAAATTTACGAAGAAATCAAATGATTTGGAAGGAATGAAATGAAAAGGACTTTGAAATTCATTATTTGACTTGCAACATGCGAGCATGTAAGTACACAAAATCCTTGTGGCCAAAGTATTAACCCATTGAAATAGATACATTTGTCATATGCCTAAAATAGCTTTTACCCATAAATATGTTTATATGATGATTATTTAAAGTATCTTCAATAAGCATTCAAATTATTAATATTTATTTAATGTATCTGCTCGCTCATCTTAAGCACTTAAAGCACTTTTCTTTAGTCTAAATATGCATTCATCTATCTATCTGTTCTATCGATCGATCGATTTAAGGAAATTAATGTTCCTTTAGCTGTGAAGTTTTTGCCATCGCTCACTCATTCGCTCGGTCTTTCATTCATTTACTTAGTCACCCACTCACCTGTTCATCATCATCTTAATGTCTGTCATTTTGGTTGCTGTGCTCGATGATTTGACATCCATCGTTGCTAAAGCCTTGCTTCGACTTGTTTGCTCTAATGCTTCATCCTACTGTGTGACAGGATATTCGTAGATTGATGATAATAAACCTAATTTAAGCAATGAAGCTGCTTCGTTGTGTGGCTAAGACTGATTAAGTTGACTGAGTTCTACTATTACAAACATAGATACATTTACCTACTTCTATCGACACATACATGTGTATATCTTTCAGTCATCAGTATTTGCATATGTATTTCTGTGTGTGTTTTATTAACCCAAATATGTACATACATATGTACGTGTCATTAGTCAGTTGATTTGGGGCTTGTTTTAAATCAAAGGACATTTCTTGTGCTTAAAATATTATTATTTCTCTACGTATATCAAAACCAAAAGTGTTTAAAATTGAAACCAATAAGAAACTTTATGCAAGAATTTCATAAAATTCATTAAATTATGTATTTTCAAATTGTCAGTTGGGAAATAATATTATTAAAATCGGGATCTCACTTGATTCGAATAAATTAATACATTTTGTGAAAATTATCAATTTGTTTGTTTTATAGGTTAAAGAAAGAACAGACGAAGAGAGAAGCTTAAACTCAGCTGTTTTCTTTAATTAATATAATAATAATATAATTTAATTTTAAATATTTCAGTTCAGAATTTTAGTTCTCTAGAATTTTTCAATAAATTTTCGCAAATTTTGTCGCAAATTGAATATTCATTGTAATTTATAATTAAGTTGTAATTGTTTTCATTAATTGATGAGAAAAAGATGTGTTGAAACAAAACATTAATGCAACTGAGTTTGTAGGTTCTTTCATACTCAGATAACTTAACTGAGGAAGCAATTATGCTTAAAGTTATTCATTCAAGTAGAGCATCATTTTTATCGACTTGTGACACGGGACATTATCTTGGTGGAGCCACTATTTTTTTCCCTCTTTCTGCTCTCCATCGTTCCAGATGATCTAACATGACCTAGTTTGATTACATACAATATCATATAATAAATCAATCACATATTAACAAAACTCAATTAAAATTAATTTCCTATAACTTAAAGCTCCATTATTATACATAATTAAATTCTAATTTCCATCGAAGATTGCCTGTAAAATGTAATATGGCTAATATTTCTTCCTGACCTAAATTTACTTCTCCAAGTATCTATTACGTATTCTTTTTAATATGGGATGATTCCTGTAGAAATGAATGATGCTCTCAATAAATTCTCTTCCACCTTTACAAATCCACATTATATCATTTATTTTGAAACTAAGTATCATACAGACTTTCTCCCAGTTTAATGATCAAGGTCTTTGTATAACCATTTACTCGTTCCCACATTTTTTCCCACTATTTTTAAATTTTCATTTAGTAATAATAGCGCACAGCTACTATTCCATGTTTTCCTATTTAAACTTGAACTTTCCATATTAATATTTACTGCTTGCTGCAAAGCAATTCACTATTGATAGTTTTACCTTTCTTAAGATAGTCGATGAATAAAATACCACAACCATATAACCTAGCAACCATTGTTCACTTTGAATGAATTTCACCGGCTGCTTGTCCACTCAGTTGACGATCGTTTTGATTCAGATGCAAAAATAATCCATTGGAACGGAAGAATTTTGTTTAGCCTGACCAGATCCAAACATTGAATCTTTAAATTGAGCTGGCTGCAAATTTTGAGCATGGTAAAATTATCTTGTTAAATTGAAACAAACTGCCTTCTAATATCTTTAAGATTTTGTCTATCTTAAGCAACTTTACTTTATGATTTTTGAAACTAATGAGTGGTTTTTTTAATTTTCTGGAACAAGAGGTGATTTTGGTCGCTTAGCAATATCGGTGGTTTCATGACCGCATTTAAATTCATCAAACCAATCAAAATAAGTCGATTTCCCTGGTGCAGAGTCCTTACAATGCTTATCAAAAGACGTTTCCGCTTCAACAATCAAAGAACAATATTTAATAACGAAATTCTTTTGTATCCATTTCTTTTTTTTAAACCACTGTAACCTACAAAGAAATTGTCAGAATGTCACGAAATCTTAACTCGTGTCGCTTAAAAGTTGGTAATAACCATAAATCATATGAGTTTGCTAACAGTGTTGTCAGATATATGTGTGTCAGATCAAGGACTTATTGGGTAATGCAATGTTATACGCAAGTTTTATAAATTTCATTAACTTAACTATGAGTTAATATAAATTATCAAATTATTCATCAATTATAATATTCCGATATATGCAATTTTTACAGGGATTAAAGCAAATGCATTGTTTTATGTATGAATATATTATTTATAATATTAATATTTTAATTTTTTTTTCATTTGAAAATTTTAATTTATTCACTTGGATACTTGATGAAAGTGAAAAACTATTGCCGCATAATTTGAATTTAACCATTTTCTCTTTCAATTTCATTTGAATTGAGAAAGTAATTTGTATTAAAGTTGATGATATATTTTACGAGTATATTCACTTAAAGTCATGGCTTAAATAAACTTGAGTTGCCATTTGTGATTTAACCAACGTGAAATTAACCATTACCTTCAAGGCAAACTGCTACCATTTTTTAGTTAAAAATGCGACAATTCATTTTCATATGCGTAATTCATAGCAAAAGTGAGCATAAAGATGACAAGGAACTTAAACTCAAATCAAAGGTAGTCATAGGTGGTATGTTTCTTATATTGAGATACTTTCAAGTATCTAAAAGATGTAGGAGTGGCATTAAGTGTCAGTAGCACACACTACACGCTCTTAAAATGGTGTGTGGCATGGTTTTATCCTCATCTTCAACGTCGTCATCATTAATAGTTGTTGTTGTTGTTGTTGTTGTTGTAAAAAAAAAAGGAATAATAACAAAATTTTGTCTTATCAGCGGCAGCCACGCATTTTGTCATTTTTGTCATGCGAAGTGCAAAATAGAACAGTATAAGGACCAAGGGGGAAAAGAGGAAATGTATCTCCTGCAGCTTCTGTTAAGTTTGAGTTGTGTGGGTTGTGCAAATAGCATCTTTGATCATCACTTTGCAAAAATGGTGTTTGCTTGGTATAAGATTCTTCTACTCTGGGGATTTGAGCGCTTTACAAGCGGAACTCTAGATACAAGATATAAAATCGAAGACACACACACACGTACTTACAGATTTATAGCGTATCTATGAAAGTTTCTTCCGTTTCCGGCACTACCATTTTCGGTTAGAATTGAACAAGGCAAATGAATGTGGCTCAGCATTCTCATCCACTGTTTCTGGTGGCTGCTCTTGATGAATGATAGATGGATTATGATTTTGTTTGGCGTAAATTGAATTTTACAATATTTTTTCTGTTCTTTTTTTTTTGTGTGTTTTGTTCAGTTTTCTGTTCACTTTTCATCCTTTTGTCCTGCTGCCCGTACTTACAGCTGAGCCGTAGATGATGAGGATTCCGCCGAATGTATTATTCAAGTAGAAATACCTAAACAAATATTTATCAATTGAAGTTTGCTTGTCGTGTGCTGTCGCTTCAAGATGAACTTTGTTTTTGTTCTCCAGATTGTTGGTTGTCCTGTTTTTAGTGTTGAGTCATTCAAGTAAAAAATAGAAAAAGATTGAAATTTGTCTATGACCAAATGCCTATTTTTATGCCCAAAATATAATAAAGAAATAAGCAAAGAATGGGAATTGCTATTTTATTTTCGATACTATCAAGTTTACGGTTGAGGTTCGACCAGCATGAAGTGTCTCAGTCTGTCTGTTTGTCGGTCTGTCTGTCGGTCTGTCTATATGCCTTGTTAGCTGCAACTGAATTTAATACAAAACCCAATTCAATCCAATCCAATCCAATCCAATTCCATCAATTGCAGTGTAACATTTTAGTTTAAGTTGTGAGTGAGTGAGTGAGTGAGTGAGTGAGTGAGTGAGTGAGTGAGTGAGTGAGTGAGTGAGTGAGTGAGTTGTGTATATAAAATTGGAATGATGTAAAATTTAGTTTTATTCCCGTTTTCCTTCATTCTGCTTCTTCTTCTTCGTCTTCTTCCCCTGTAGCTAAAGTTCCAATGGCTTATGCAGTTGCCTTTGTGTTGCATGCTGCATAGTTTCATGGATCAACTGCAACTTAAATTCAAATTCAAAGGAAAATCTAGTGAGCACTCTTAGCTTTCTGCTAGTTTGTCGATTATTTTGTATTCTTTCTTTCATGTCCTTTTTCTCCTGCCATTTTTGATATATATTTCTTGCTGTTTTGAATGAATCTTTTTCTGCTTTGCAGCTTTTGTTGTGCATATTGCAACTATGAGAACTTGGTTGCAAGTTTATTTTCATAATTTTATCCTACTTTTTGCATCCGCTCCTCCATCTAAAGAAAGAACATGCGTCATAACTCAATAACCAAGAAGATGAGAAGAGAGTGAAAGAACTTACTTACAACCATCAAAATTTTGCAAAAGAATGAAAAAAAAAAAAAAAAAAAGGAAAGGAAAGAAAGGAAAAGGAAAGCAAGAAAGCAAAAGAAGGGAATTCAACGGATTCAAGGAAAAAAAAAAAGCATAAAGCAACTGAAATCCTAATGAAACTATACATTATCCTGTATTCGAAGCCATCGTCAACAACACAACCGAACTCTCAGTCAGTCATACTCATTCATATGAAGTGAGTATACTGCATATTCATGGGGATACACATGTGATATATGTCGTACAACAATTTTGGCCAAATTGTATAAATACAAATAAACACACAAACAACATAGTAGTTCCATATATCATTCCACTGAACTTCGTGCTGTCTTCCTGTCTTCCTGCCTGCCTGCCTACCGCCATCTATACATTTCAATCTCATTCTTATCGTCATCGTCATCATCATCATCATCTTCATCGTCATCTTGTTGCGCTACTCTAGTGGAATTTATTATAAGATTCTGCTCAAGGATGTTAACTTCTTGTAAAATATTGTTGCTGTTCTTATTGTTAGTGTTGTTGTTGTTGTTGTTATTGTTGTTATTGTTGTTTGTTGCATTCAAAACTATATTTTATATTTTCCTTCTTCAATTTTTATTTTTATTATTACATATTTTCTTTCTCGAATAAGGAATTTCAAGACTTTTCTTTTGACTTGTGAATTTTATTATAATTTTTGTTTTCTTCATCACTCACTATTATTACGAGTATTTTGTATGAATGTGAGTATCTGTGTACATTCTTATAAGTAGTATATGTGATGGGGTGTGTTGACTATTCATGTTTTAGTTATTATGATTATGTTTATTATTTTATTATATTACTTTTTAATATTAGAAATAAAGTTTTCCTTTATTAACTTTAATATATTTCATGTGGAATGTCAATTTTTTTATTGGTTGTATTCATTTTGTCTGAATTTCTTTTGTTGATGGATGGTTAAGATTTTTGTGCTTGATTGATTTTCATGTCCTTAAATAAATCAGGAATTAAGATTTGTATATGCAACAATAAAGAAATATTGTGAGTAATAAATGAAGGTGCTTTTTAAAGAAAATTCGAAATGCATTGAAATAGATGACTGATGTCTCATTCGTAATATCATCAGTTAAAATAATAATAAATAATATATAGATTCCCAGATATCCTTTGCAATGGTTCTCTATACTCCGAAGCTGCTAAATGTTTTAAAAACAAAGACTCCATAGGAAACAAGTCGATGGAAAACTGTAGGGATCCATGTGCCACTGCATCCCTAAAATTTTTGGATTTCCCTTAATGATTTAATTTCTAATAAAAATTTTCTTTTTGTTGCGAAAATTGAATTCATGGGCTAATAAGATTATTGATGAATAAATAATAGTTGATATGACGGCATGAATACCCAGGGTCTGTCAAGTAAATGTTGTGGTTCCTAGAATAAAATATTGTGAAAGAAAGGAACCAAACGTTTAAAGACTGTTCATAAGAACAATTTTAAAAATTTTAATATATATTTACAGTTTATCGTCCTGAACTTTGTTTTGTCAGTCTTTACCGCTCATTGTTTCATTTTGCACTTGGCTTTCTGCAGTGAATTTCACCTTCTATGCCCATGGACATTTTTCTAAAAACATAAAAATGTTTTGAAATTTTTTTCGAAACTTGCAACGTTTTAATATCAAACTGTGGTGGATTTCTCAAAATATCGCAGGGGTAGTTGCCAAGTGTAAGTGAAAATGTGCCTTCCAGCAAGGGCTGCCGTGGAAAGGACACTCAACTAAACTAAAATATCATGGAGAAATATGCGTTTGTTATTTTTTTTTTTTTGTTTTTTTCTTGCGATTCTCTGCCATACTTTTTGCTTTTTTCTGCTCAGACAGGAGTAACCTTTATACGCGCACATGACTCGACTGTTGCTGGGGGTGGTAATTTTTTTGCCCAACTCGAACTGAGAGAGTAAAAGTAAGAGAGAACAAACTGAGCCAATGCGCGTGTCCAGATCTCGAAGTTCATGTCTACGTTGCGCTGCAACCTTCTGCACTATTCGGTGATGCTTCATCATACAACCACTTGTGCCGTTGTCGTTGCTGTTGCCGCTGCTGTCGCAGCCGCCACCATTGCCTTTTGGGGGTGGTAAACAGTAAGGACATTAATGTGTACGTGTGTGTCCTTCCAGTGACGTCGACTCCGACGTCGTTGCCGTCGTCGTCATGTCGTTGCCGTCGTCGTCATGTTAGTAGTTGTTGGTGTTGCTACTGCTGGCTGATATTTCTTGGAGACGTCGACAATTTATTTGTTTGTTGCTATCTTGCTGCCGGAGTCATCTATCTATCAAAACAATTGCTGAGGGCAGTAGCAGTTGGGCCTTACGCCCGGTTGGTACGCACGCATCTTGAACACGTCTTGACGGTGGAATTTAACCTGCGACTCTCGCTGTCACGCTTACGTTCGTCGATTGTTATTTCAGTCCTGCTTGGTCACGAATTCGCGAAGCAACTAATATAAGAAAAATCATCATAAAGAAAAGCCTTCAAATGTGCGTCTTCTAATACGCTTCTAGTAGTGGGGGATACGTTGGACGTCTACGCAGCCGTCAAACGTCGCTTCTTTCTTTGACGCTTCTTCGGCGATTTTTATATGTGGAAGTTTATTTCTGTGAGTTTCTGTTGAATGTTGTTGGTGTCGTTGGTGTTGCTGGAGCAGCGGCAATACCAAAGACGCTTTCAAATCGCTTACTCCAAAATGTTTGCGTATGATAAGAAAGAAACTGAATCTGAAACTGAAACCGAAGCCAAAAAACGGAATCTGCACGCATCGTCGCTAACTTAAATCCAAATATCATTCCTTAACGCGACGCGATTCGGAAAGGTTGTGTTCATTTCCAAAATCTTCTTGGACAAAAACCCATAAAACCAAATAAAAAATGTGATAATTTACAATATATAAAATCATACTGACTACAAACTGATGAATACAAACCAATACCGTCAAGTTTAAAAGATTTTCAAAAAACAAAAAAAAAAAAAGAATCATCACAAATGAACAGTGAAACTAATAAAGTTAAGTAAGTTCACAAAAAATAAAATAAATTATAACAAATACAATACATTTTTAAAAAAATATTAAACCAATTTTATCAAAATTCAATGAGACATTAAATAAAATAAGAAAATAAAATCTATATTTAGAACAAAGAATTTCAAAAATATTAAAATTTATTAAATTGAAAATTGAAGAAATATTATAACAAAATTTCTCAAGGACCCCAAAAAAAAAAAAAAAATTATAATAAAGAAAATTGAATATTTTCTGTAAGCAAAAGAGGTGAGTGGAATTTCTTACAAAAAAAGTTAACATTAAATTAATAAATTTTAAAAATATTTAATAGAAAAAATTATGTAAACCAAAAGTGATTTATTATTTTAAAATAAATAGCAAATATCTTAATTTAATTAATATTCTTCTTTCATTAAGGAAACTTAAGAAATTATGGTTTTATTTCTTATATTTATATATTTTTTTTTTTTATGACATAAAATGTGTAAAGGCATCAATAAAATTGATTTATATGTTTTATTTTGAGAGTTTGAAAGAATAAATCAATTTTTAATACAGAAAATATAAATAAATTCAATCTAAGAATTAATATAAATTTTATCAGTGAAGATGCAAAATTACTTCTACTTTGCTACGATTATGTTAGGGAAATATAAATTCCTATGATCAGTTTTCTTTAAAATAAACATAATTTAAGATTTAAAATAAATATAAATAATATTTATTTCTTTTCTTAATTTATTTAATAATATTAAATCTAATATTTAATACTAAACTTAATACTAATTTAAGAGTGATTAGCTGTTTGGGTCCTTGACTCGATTAGTAAAATAAATTGGCTTTTATTATAGGAAAATATCAAAGAAATTCTTAATAAATTTGATTGATTATTTTGTAATTGAAATTTATTGCAAACGCAATTTATTCTATACAATTTTTGGTTTTTAAAAATTTGACAAAATATATTTAACATTTTTATACAATAATAACAAGACAACACACTCAATTCATGAAATTTGAGGGTCACAAAACATGTTACACAAATTTAAATTAATATTTCTTTGTAATCCAATTTGTATTATAAATTAATTTACAAATTAAGAAATTGAATAATTTCACAATTTCAAAGTGAATCCAAAAAGATGTGGAAAATTTTCGAACTTTATTTTATATCAATATCATAAAATTTATTAAAAATAAAAATATATTTATTGGTAATTGGTAATTTTATTTTGTATGTTTTCTGTTTTTTGTTTGCAATAAATTATTTTTTATTTTTTTATCACTATTCAGATTGAAAGCACAGACACAATTTATATTTTTTTATAATATTAGAAATTTATTTATTTTTTTATACACAAAAATCTTAAGTAACTTCTCAATTCACGAAATTATTTTGACATCCGCATCCTTGCAGCAATCACACAAAAATAACTTTGCATTCAGAAAGATACAACCAAAAAAAAAAAAAAAAGAAAAGGGAAAAAGAATAATATAAAAATGTAAACAAGACACAACGTGGCCTACATAAGAAATCAGCCGGCATAATTGCATAAATTAAAATCTTAATTATGCATACTGACACACGCAGATACACAGTCATCCTCCGTGATTGAGAGAATTCACACAAACACAAAGATACATTGTGACGTCACAATTTATTCATTTAGTGAAACAAAATGAAAATGAAACATATACAAAAGACAAAAACACACACACACACACACTTTTATAGAAAAAAAAAAAAAAGGAACTGAAATGAATTTATACAAAAAGGAGAAATTGCAACGGAAATAGTGATAGAGATTGAGAGAGAGAAAATGAGGAGATGATGAGATTGAATAAAGCAACGGCGTTGTTTAATGAATAAAATGTGCCACTGTGGCTGTGGCATCGCCAGCATCCTCGCGCACTCATAATGAGTTTGCATTCACTCATTCGAAGGACAACGACAACGTTGCGGCAAATGCGAATGCGGATGCTGGATGCGACTGAGTGTCTATGTCCTTGGCCATGATTTACCATCATCATCATCAGAATTAACAGGAACCGAATAAATAAATGAATGAATGAGTGAGTAAGTCGATGAATGAATCTCGTGCTGCTGTAGTCAGTGGTATCCTTTTCCATTGAATTTGTATGGCTTCTCTCTTCCTTCTTATATTTCATTCATTTCATTTCAATTCGCTTCGTTTTCATTTTCAATTTGATTTTCAAATTTTGCTTCTCCTCGTTGTTGTTGTTGCTGTCGTTTTTAAATATTTCATTCATTAACATAATTTTAATTTGGGTTAGTGAGCCAACTTCGCCGTTCGTTGAACTCAACTGATTGCAAGGACATTACGGCAGACAGACATACAGGCAGACGACATCCAGTCAGTCAGGCAGCTGATTGTCAATGCGAAGACTCAGGAATTTTGTTAGATACATGAGTAGTGAGTGCTTGGTTGTTTTTGTTTTTTAATTTTATGTTAATGAGGAAGAATTCCGATATTAGTTTTCACAATTTGAACTGAACTGAACTGAACCTACCCCTTTCTTCTTTCTGACTCCTTTTATGCAAATTAGCTGTTATATTTTTTCAATATCTTTTCGATTTCTATTACCTGTGGCTATAATTCACTACTGATTCTGTGGGTCTCAAACTTTTTATGTGCAGCTGTAGATTTTTTGTTTTTTCAATTTTCTAGTTTAGTTTAGCCCTCAGTGTGATTCAATGTGAATTTTAATTTATTTCATTTGTATCCTTGCTAATTTGCATAAAAACCTTTTCGAAAGTGCAAAATTTATGTAAATTGAAGTAAGTTATTTGCAAATCATGTTATTTTGCATGTGTGTATGTTTTTTTTTTTTGTTTTCTTTTGGCAAATGTCAATTATCAGCTCAAAGTTTAGTCTGTCTATCTGCCTGATTTCAATGATTTGATGAATTGTCTTTGTTCTCAATGTGTGTTTGACATAGTTCAGCAGATTCAGACATGATCTTGAGATTTCAATTACAGGATTACACTCGTAGTCGTGTTAACTGGTAAACACACTAACAAGGTGCGAGTCAAAATGACAATATTTCAATTGAAGTTTTGCCAATTTGATTATCAAATGAAATTCTTTAAAATCAATTTTTTAGCAATATGGAAAAGCATGTCAATGGAAATAGTCAAGTCTTTTTTGTTTGAAAGTTTAAAAGAAAATTGTTTCATTATTCCCATGTTGATTGAACTGTATCTTTCTAATGTGTTTCATTTGTATTACCTTTCAAACTTTCACAGCACCCCCAATAATGAAACTGCTATTATAGATTTCAAATTAGAATTTGTACAGAAGTTTTATGAAATGTTTGTATTGTGTTTATATTATTTATATTATAATAGTGTGTTTATTTTAGTCATTACAATATAATACAAAGGTGCAGCCGGGCTTGCGAAAAATGGGAGAATGCAGCATTGCCAGACGTCGCATAGCGAATTGCCAAATGTACCATACATCATTAGTGGTCCAGATTACGTACTTAGTTCAAACATGTTGATTCTTCATTTTCATTCTTTGTGGGTTTTAGTTTCAATGCTTTGAATGAAACATTATTATAGAGATTTTTAAATGATAGAGCCGAGTTAAAAACTGAAGTCATTTTGGTTATGATAAGCACACTAAATCTTCCAGTAATCGATTGAAAAATGTTGTCAGACACTTTTAAGTTCAAAAACTCATATCTATCTAAATTTATTGAGCTTCCCGTTGTATTTATAATTGTGTTCATTAAAAAATGTTATAATATGACATTATTTATTAATTAGAGCTAAGATTATATTTACAAATTGTATCCAAGTATTTTAATATGAGCAATAGCGACAGAGGCCTTCAGGAAAATTCAAATTTGCAACTCTTTGGATGAAAGCCCAGCGCACTAACCTTTGAGCCAAGGAGCCAGAATATTATGATATTACTTACATACATAAAATGGAACAGATGTCGCTGTGTTTTAGGGGTCTATGAGTTTACTTTCAAGGCAGTTATAGACACAACAGAGTTGTTTATATTTTATTTAAGAAAAGTACGATTTCTTTGGAAACTTATTGTTAAATGCCAAATATTTATGGTGATTTTTTTTTAAATACTCTCATTGATTAGCAAAGTCAATTTTAGTTTTTGGTGATTTAAAGGTAGTGACGTCACTAAATAAGCAAATTTTGCCATTTAGAATTTTAGGATATAAATGAAAAAGATTCCATTTGAACACTAGATAAGTGGGGGAATGCATTTATTATTAATAGACGATTAGTGTTGGCATGCAATGGAAATAGAATTGATATTCAATAGATTCAGAGATCACAACTTGAAATCAGAAGAAGATATAATTTTCTTCTTAGATGTATTTTATTTTATGTTAAATAGAATAAAATGAAATAAATGTATCTTATACAATCAACCATTTTTGTTCTCAAAATTCGCACATTTTTTCATGCTTTATTTTTGCCATTTTTCTTTTTCCTTTTGTGTTATTCTCTGCATCTCACATACTCGTCGACATATTTTGATGGTTGCTGTACAAACTCACTCATACACATATACCCAAATCAATATATGTACATATTTAGATACACAAAGGCAAATCCACACCCAGCACACACAGATACACACATTCATTCATATATCTACATACAATATATCTACAATATATTGTATGAACTTACAACTTACAACAAAGCGCGATTCAAATATTTTCCCTTTGGCGTGGGGGTGAATAAACCAACATCAACAATAACAACAGAACGTGAATACAAAGTAAAGTGAAGCAAAGAATGTACAAGATGCAAAAAAAAAAAAAAGAAAAAAAAACCGACAGAAATGGGTTAGGTAAAGGGGGAATGTATGCGAAAGACATGAGTTGAGTTGAGTTGAGTTCAGTTAAAAAATAAAATGAAAAAGTACGACGAATACCGTCGACATCGAATGTTGCATATTTGAACAGTCCTTATGATCTACAATATATGTGTACGAGGGGGTGTGGTACATACACATGACAAAGTGTGTTGGCATGTGTGTGTGATTGTGTGTGTGTGAGTTTTTCTTTTAGTGCTTTGTGCGCGAATAATCCTTTTTAGCTCTTGCAAAAAGAAAATGGAAAAATGTCTATACTTGCTTTCCACTCCACCACTCTACTATTTCACTCCAACACTCTATCAATTCTATATATTTCTATATGTTTTTTATCTTTAAGCAAATACTTGGTTAGATACGTCATTCGTTCGTTCGATGCTGTAGATACATGGATGCTAGATGATGCTTCTTCAATTGGTTTTAGTGGATTTTTATTTTACTATAAATAATTCTCTTTTTTATATTATTTTATCGTCTCCTCATCACTCTACTGCTGTTCTGCTCTGAGCTGTTCAGTTGTTGTATTCAGTTCTTCTGTCAGGTGCACATCAACCAATTTGCAAATATTTTTACTTTGGTTTTGGTTTTCGCTTCACTTTGCATAGATACAATTTTCCCTTTTTCCTGTTTTCCTTTTCTTTTTTTTTTTTCTTTTTGTGTTGTATGAAAAATCAAGCTCGACATCACGTTTTGTTGTTCGCCGACTTTGGCTTTGTTGATGAGGATGATGTGTAGTTAGTCCTTGTCGTCCTCGTATTTTGTTTTGTCATCGTCACAAAAAAATGGAAAAAATGTCGAGAAAATATTTCCGAAAAATATTTGCTTGAGTAAACATTAAAAGGATTCTCAAGCACTTTTTTGTACGTATGTCAGGCAACGTTCCGTCTCCTTGTGGTCGCCATGCAATCGCTTTGAATTGAAAGAAGTTTGATTTAGCAATCAATTTATTAGATTTGAATTTTGGATTTTAATGTGAATTAGGAAGTGGATGTGGATGTGGATGTGTATGTAACATTCAGGCATGCACTATCGTTAGCAGTTGCAAACAGGAATTCACATTCGATGTGAAAGTGGAAATCCCTTTCAGTTTTTGTATTTAACGCAAATCCTTTAACAAGCTGCCTCCATGGCTGATTATGTAAATTTATTTTCTCTTTTTAATTCAACACAACAACTGCAACAAACCAATTCCAAAATACACAACTATAACAACTGAGCGAACTCTTGACGTTTTGCTTATTGGAAGAAAGTCCTTGGTCCATGTCAATCACATCATTGCTAACAAGTTTTACCAAATAAATTCAATAATAGCAAAGAATCAATTCAGTTCTCTCACTCACTTCCCTTCACTTCCTCGCATTCTTTTTTGGATTTAAGCAAAAATTTGCATTGTCAGCAAAAGAGCTCGTCGACCCCTGCTTTTTTTTTTGTTGCCATGCCATTTTTTTCATTTCTATGCGTATTGTTAGTTTTTCAAGTTTAGAGAGTAGAAAAATAAAATTTGCATAATTTTGCTGCAGTAACAGCAGTCAGACACGCATATTGCTGCTTGCCACTGTTATGATGTTGCATCCCCTTTGGTGCAATTGAAGACCCCGAACACCATCGTCATCAACCCGATTGCTGTTTTTTTTTTGTTATTTTGCAACCAACTACAAGTTTTTATGTCACCTTCAACAAATTTTTATTATTAGTTTGGTCGGTCCCCATTTCAACCCGATTCTCAACTCAGCTCAACTCAACTCTCGAACCGAATTGTTCTTATCTCGTCGTAGGAAAATGCTTTTCTCGCAACAGCTCAGTTCATCATCTTAAAAAAATGCAAATGAACTTTGCGCTGAAATTTTGCTTATTGAAATAATCGCATGAGTTTTACGAGAGTGTTACCCGGGCTTTACAGCCAACATTCGAAGGGAAGTTGGGGCGCACATGGAAATTATTGAAAATGTTATTGATTTTATATTTTTCTTTATTGTTGTTGGTTCTATGAATTGCAAATAAAACTGGAATTTAATGTTGCAGATGGGTTGAACATTTTGTGGGACATTAAAATCGATTAGAAAAATGCTTAATGTAAATCCCATCTACCCAATTATGAAATTGATTTAATTACGAATTATTGGAATTATTATTATTCCATTTATCTAATTAAGTATCCATCGACTACTGTATTTTCCTATTAATGCAGAAATCTGTTTCATTTTTGACAATCAGTAAGTAGTAAGTAACAATATATTCCGGGTTGGGTTACCTTTTTTGTGAATCTGAATAATAAAATGAGAAAAATGTTTAAAAAGAGAATGATATTTCTTGAAAAATATGATATGGTCACCATAATGGATTTTTTTTGATGTTTTTAGTCAACAACAACAATTTTTAAAACAATTTTCAATAATTTATGATGGCTCTGCAAAATTTATCATATAAAAAATGAATGAACTTTTCTTAATATGTGCAATATTTTGAATAGAAAATTATGTAAAATCCATGAAGGATGAAAAGGAAAATCTGTTCTTGAAGCTAAATTAAACAAAAATTATACAGATCAATCAAAATCAAATAAATTTGCTATTTCGAAGCATGGGAATTGTTGATATTCTCACTTAATCAAGTCAAATAAATTTAAGTTTAGCGAAGTTTAGTAAAATATTTGGTAATGTTAAACCGAGGTCACAAATTTAAATTTTCTTTTTTTTTTTTTAATAATAAAACAAAAGTACAATAGTTTATTTAAAAAATAAAAAGAAATTTCATAAATCTATATAAAAAAAAAAAAATGTATTATTTTTGTTTTATGTAAGAAATAAAATAAGGAATATTATTATTATTATCATTAAGCATAAAATATATAACCCATTTCGAGTGGGAGAATTGGAGTTGCGTACACAGATACGCAGAAAGTAGAAAGTTAAATGGAAGAAAGAAACACAAAAATGTTTTCAACGTTTTTATTTAGCTAGATAGAATTGGTACATGAGTCTTTGTCAGAGAGTGCCGAATGGAGGGGGGGGTCCAAGGCAGATAAGTTTTCCATTTTACTTTACATTATGGTATGTATGCCTTAGCATAGTACATAGTTTGCTGGTATCGAGCGTGCGTTGTTGGGTTTTGTTGCCAAATCTAGACACATTCTGGCAGATTTACTGCATATTGGCCTGGTGTCAAAACCAGCAACAGCAGCACATCCTCTATGCCTCACACCAACAGCTTACCTCCGAATGCTTTGTCAGCAGAACATTACAACGCTTGAGCGATGCTAAACGCAACTCGTGTACAAAGACTTTTTATGTATTTCCGAGGGGTCGGTGCCATTGCAAAGTGCTTAAACTTGGTGCTATGTGAAGGCGGACATTTTCAAAGGTGGGGACCGAGCAGTTTTCAAACTACTTTTTGGCAAAATGTACAAAGTCAGCAGAAGGAAAATTGGACCATTGCGTTCGTTTGTCGTTCATTCATTCGTTTGGCTGTTGGCTGCTTGAGTTGTTGCTATGGAAAGGCATTTTTCAGAATTTATTTCTATCATTAGTTTTGGCTCTTGAGATTTTGAGATGTTTTTCCTTTGAATTTCAATCCAGCGAATGCGAATGAATGTGATTTATTTATATTTCGCGTAGTCTAAGATGAAAAGATGATGTAAGAGAAAAGCGAAGCTAAGCTGGGTTGACTTGGTTGCTGGTTCTTAGTAGAAGTATATTTTCTCGCATTTTATGTTGTGTGATGGAATGGATTTTCTGCATAATTTTCTTGTTTAAACTTAAAACATAAACAATTTGGAAAATCAATCTAAAATATTAATACGCACAGTGGGATACAAATCAACCGCAAAAATGAATAAATGACTAAATGAACAAATGGAAATTTCAAAAAGAAAATAAAAAAGAACAACAAAATGTGTTTCAACAAAGGACTAAACGAATGCTGTGTTCCACTAACATAATTCACATTTTTTCTGTGGGGACCTAATAGGCAAAAGTCAAACATCAAACCAATTGCCTAAGAATTCTGAAATGATTCTCATAAAACAAGGTTGCATGAAACAAAGTTCATCGATTCATACAAAACATACATCAAATGATTAATTTTATTATAGGTATGTACTAACTTGTGACAGGATGTGGCATATGAGAACCACCCGCCATACCATAATTTACATGGAATGCGATTCGTTTTCAAGACTCAAAACTTCAGGATTCAAATTGGAAAAAATGAAATAAATTCATCGAGTTTTCTCTGTTGCTGACACTGTGATTGTCATTCCCAGTTTGACTGTTTGTCTGTCTGACTTTTAAATGTCACTTTGTCTCCTTCCAAGGATTCCAGACCATCTGACATTGGCACTTTTATAAAACTCGTTCCTCCTCTTTTAACTTTATGTTTGATAATGACACTGGTGATGATGATGATGATGATGATGATGATGGTGATTGTAATGAGCTTCATGATGTTCTGCTGTAACAAATAGGATTCCATCATAATAATGTATTTTGTGCGCATGTAGATACAACACCAATATCAACACCCACACACACACACACACACACTCACATAAATTGTATATCCTGTGACAAATACGATAGGATTCGCAATTGCAAATACTTTCTTAGGGTGGTGAAGTGAATTGAGGGCGTCAAAGCATATCTAAACCAGAATAGCAACTCGAAATAAATTCTAATGGCGTCTGATTTTGGGGTTGAGTAAAACTTCGGTTCGTAGACTACTGAAAGTTCACATTACTTCTATATAAACTTGGGGTGTCTAAGCTGTTTCTGGCAGCTCAGCAGAGCTCAGTCGTGGCAGGATTTACTCAAACATCATCATCGTCATCGTCATCAACATCATCATCAACAGCAGCAGCAGCACCAGCAACAGCAACAGCAGCATTGTAACAAAATTGATGACTATAGTGCGTGTTGTCATTTGCATGACAGTTGAGCTTCAAAATTCCATATATCCCTCACTCACACTTATTCAGATTTGGTAATAAATATATACATAAGTATATTTGCACAAACAAAAAACAAAAAAAAAAAAAAAAAAGCCAATTTACATTCATCCAAGCATAAAAGAATATATGTATCTACTACTCTTTAGTCAAAGGAAATATGTCGCTCACCACTCACCACTCACCAATCACTAATCACCCACTCATATGAATGTGAGTGAAGTCAATTCAATTCAATTGATTTATGCCAATTCTGTCAAAGTCTTTTTACTTGGAAAAATTCTTTGATTAGAAATTGTTAAAAGCAATCAAAAACTCTATAATTGGTCTTCGTAGGTGTCATTGAATATCAAAGTGAGTTGAGTTCAATGAAAATATGTAAGTACTTATATCAAATACTCATCTCAGAGAGAATACATAAGTGTCTGACGGTTGGCATAGTGAGATTAAGAGAAAAAAAAAAAAAAAATTATATTGAATTTTTTTACTTGTTTTTAAAAATCTATTTAATTTTCTTTAGAATCCTTGAAATATCATTTGACAATTGATCACACTTTTTACTACTTACAAGTCTACAAATCTTCTTAATATTAAAACTAAACCCACACATTCGTCTGCATTATGATTTCTATTTCAAATTAAAGGTTTCCTATGAATCTTTGCAACAGCTTACACAAAACAAAAGTTGGCCCAACAGATTCACTCTTATATCTTTAATACAATACAATATACATTTGTACTCAAGGTCATTCATTCATTCATTGAATTCTCATTCGCTCATTCATTCATTCACTTTCAATGAATATAATTTCCTCAGACATATTTCACCGCAAAAATGTCTGACAAAAAAAAAAGGAAAAGTTAAATACAAATTAAAAACTTCCTCAGACAGAGAGTAGATGATGTCTCTGCAATTGCAGACATTAAAATACAAAACACAAAAACAAAAAAAAAAAAAAGAAAAAGAAAGGAGGACGATGAGAGAAGATGGCTTAAAATGAGAGCAGAACAAGCAGGAAGCAGTAGTAAATGCCGGGTAAAGTTCTTGACCTAGAAACAAAAGGCACAAATGATGACGACACGCGCCCTCCTTGGGTATTTTGAGTGTGTGTGTGTGTCTTTGTGGGGTTTTCCCAGCGAAATCAGCTACGTCACAACAACAACGAGAATAAAATCCTCCAGACTTTGGTGCGGCGTGAATAAAAAGTATAAAAGCGAAGCTCACCAGGAAGCCACAACCGGCAGAGGCAGACACCATACAAGGAAGGCAAGCGTCGGCATCTCAGGAGCAAAGAGTCTTACAGAAAAATAGAGACCAAACAAAAATTAAAATTAAACAAAAAATAAAATTCAAACACACACACACACACCCACGACACAGACACCTACAACGAAGGATGGATGGAAGGAAAGACATACTGAACGAATGAGGATGCTGAAGCGAACTGGGTTAATAAGGAAAAACAACTCTTCAACTGTGTGTCTCTGTGTGTGTGTCTTAGTATAAAATACGAGACTGCATAATGAACAAGTGAAGTGGTAGAAGTGATGGAAGTGGCGGGGGGGCCTTGTTAAACTTTACTCATTTTCATTTAGCAAATACTTACTTACTTACGATGCGAACGAGTCAAGTAAGAAGGAACAAGAAATAAGAACTTTGTCCTTGCTAGAAGCGTCAAATTGTATCTGCCGAGAGCGAGAGACTGTGGAAAGACATGACTTCAAAATGGTTGCTTTTAATTTCATTGCAACACAAAGTCGAAAGAAAAGAAGGAGAAATTAAAGTAAAGGAAAGAAGAGGAAAGTAAAGGCAGGAGAGAAGGAAGGATATCAGCCAAAGGAGTCGACATTCGTGTTGCTGTTGCCGGCTTCATTTCCATTAGTAAAAGAAAAGCGCGAAAAATTATTTCACTTCATTCTTTTTTTTCTTTTTCTGTTTTTCCTTATTATTTTTGCACTGTTGGCTTCCTGTGCTTCGCTTAAATGAAGAAAAATCTAAGAAAATTGTGCTAGCAACGAAGTCTGTGCGCCAAGCCAAAATGACACCCACGCCATCATCACCCCACATTATCCTCATCTTCAGCATTCTCATTTTGGTTTGTAAATTAGCTTTCGGCGTGGGACATTAAAAAGTTTCCTTCATACTTTCCTTTTTCTCTTGTTCTTTTTTCGCGTGGTAAAGAGTATGAAACTGAGACTGAGACTGAGGAATGAAAAATAAAATATAAGAAACATAAGAAGAAAACAATGAAAGCAAGAAAAGCAGGAGAAGCAAAAGCAGGGGCAGAGCACATTGTCGCTGATGTGAAAGTGAAATTAAAAATGCTAAGAAAATAAATGAAAAAACAAAAAAAAAATATATCAAATTGTAAGAAGAAAACTGCCGGCGAATAAATGAGCAAAACAAAAACGTTAAAAAATATATTCATACACAGAAGAAGGTCATCATTATCAAGTTGCCTGTTGCGCTACGTGAATTTCCCGATGAGTTTTTGCTTTTAGTTTTTTTGTAAATAAATTTAATTGAATTCAATTTGAATTGGTTTCCTTTTATTCTTTACTACTCCAAGTACAAGAAATAGTTTATACAAATCCATACCGAAGGACACAGAGAGGGAGGTGATGGGGAATCAACCAATTAGTTAGGAAAAATATAGAAAAGTAATCAATATTAATTTATTAAATGCATTTTAAAAAGGTAATTTAACTCGTTTAGACTCATTAAGCATACTTAAATATACAAAGATACACGTCAATACACATAGATACTCATATTATGTGTATGTGTATGTATGTATGTTACATTAAGAATTGTATGGTTTCAAGCAAAGTGGTGTGTAACCGTTGCCAATTAGTAAATGATGGCGATATGTAAGTAAATTAACCGTTACATTTAAAGCAATTGCAATTAAAATTAAACAAAATTTATGTTCGAATTGTAAAAATTTATTGATTTTGCCATTTCGGAATTAGGGTGGCCCAAACACGTGTAGTGTTTAATGTACTATATCTTTAAACAAATTTAATAACAATTATCATACCAGAAAGAGTTTTTCTTTGAATTTTAACACCTTTAATAAGATAGTAAAACACTCATAAATGAAGTAAACACAGACACGAAAGTTAAGTTTAGGTTACATCATTCATGTGAATTCAACAGAATCAAATAGAGTTTTATGTAAGATTAGCTTTTGACTTTAACTTATTAACCAACAATTGGCGGAAGTGTATGTGATTCTATCATTTGCCTATGGTTTGATTCTAAGCACTCAATATTGTTTCTCGTTGATCGATTAATCCCTTTTTCAGTTTTTGGTTAGCAGAATTAGTTTTATTACAAATTCAAATGATATCTATGACAACAAATCAAATTGAATTTTTACAAACCTGTGGTGGGAAATTGGCAATATCCCATCAAAGTATATTTGCAATAATCCTCAAACTATGCATCTCATCAGACCAGTCCTATTTTAATTATAAATATTTTGTTTTACATTATTTTCTATTCAAGACAAACTTAATATCACATACTGAGGTATGACCTAGTAATGTGTTAATTTTTAAAATATCAAAACATAAATAAACTCTAGTAATATGATTAAATAATACTGGGACATCCTTATTGGTTATATATCACAGTTTAAGAGTTTCAACCTGCATTCTCAATTTCAAAAAAGCTTCACACCATTTCGCGATTTATTATGACTAGAGAATTGGCTATGCTAAATAGCTTGTTTTATTGGTTAACATTTAAACAAGATTTTATTCACAAATCAAATCTGAACATAAAGACAGCAAACTCGTTGAGCATGGAAAAGAATATAAATGGGGAAAAACATAAAAAATTAACATAAAAATTAAAAAATATAAATGAATGTGGAAAATTAGTTGCTTGCTTTGCTTGTGGCAAGTGGATGGTGGATGGTGTAAAAATGTTTCAACGTCGACATCGACAACATTCAGAACCAACGGACGAACGAACGAGCGACATTGCCGCGCGAAATTAGCGACGTGCAACATGTTGCGACGACAGACAAACAAACAAACATTAACAATATGAGGAGCAGACGACGTAAGCAGATAAATTTCTGTCAAAAATGCTGATTGACTTTGTTAAAAAATAACCAAAGCAAAAAACACAGAATTAGAAATGGTTATGGACACCTGACAACTCAACTGAATTAAACAAAACTAAATTGAATTGAACTTAACTCACAGGGAACTCAAGAGAGTTAAATATTACAAAGTGGGCAGCAGGCGTGGTAAAGTAAGAGCTGAGCCTCAAGTCTTCAATACTAAATTAATAGCAAACATGTTGCATACGCAATTATGTTGCCTCATTTAGTGTATCCAATAATTAGGAAAGCAAATGTCTGATGATTGGAAAAGGGTTGCCAATTGATAAAGGAGTATGGCAGTGGCGGCCGCCGTTGGCATGTTTAATGTCCAAATGTTGCCACAACATGTTACCCCAGCACCATACTTCCTCGAACTGGTTATATTTATTCATTCATTGGAGTGTTTTTTTTTTCTTTTTTGGCAGAAATCAGTGCGAATATTTATGCATATGCTAGATGCATGCCGATATACAGATACATTTGTTGTGTATCTGCAGTTTACAGCGTTGTTGACGTTCAACTTGCTTACTGGAATTTTAATGTGACGTTCAGTCTAATGAGGAAATGTACGAATGGATTAGCATGTTGCTGTTACTGTGATTGTTGTTTTTGTTGCTTTTTCAGCTGTTGTTGTTGTTATTATTTTATAGCTCAACACTCTTGCGGCTCATATCAATTTAGCTAAAAGCAACCGTTAACGATCACCATCGAATCGACCGTCGAATGTCGAAGTCTTAGCCAAGTTAAATTGGTTTTTTGTATTTCGATTTTTTGGTTACGGTTAAGTTTCGGTGTTTTCAGTTGAGTTCAGTTGCAATCGAAGCCGCCGTTGCCGTTTAATTGCATTTAACCGTTTGCTTTTAATTGGCGAAACAACTTTGGAAACATGATTTCGACTTTGGCGGTGGACAATAAGAAATATTGTATGTCATGGAACCTGAGGGGGGTGCAAGGAGGTGCATTCAATTAGAAATGCAATGCAGGAAACCCAATAAAAGTAGAGATTAGTTTCGATTGTAATCAATCATCGTCACTAGACTCTGGTAATGCCGTAAGGCAAGGCGCCATCTCCATTGCCATCATCATAGCCATCGCCATCGCCATCACCATTACAATCTACGTGTACATCATCATAATCACAATTATCATCATCATCATCATCAACATCATCATGATCACGATCATTATGGCTCACTGAATATTTGATTGACGGCTTTATAAAGTTTTTTAGTGTACATAGTATATGAATGTGTATGTTCATCATCATCATCATCATCATCATCAACATCAACATTTGACCATTTTAAACGTAAATCTCAGCAATTGCATGCACATCATCACCGTCGCCATTTCAGCAAATTGCTCCCTCATTCCTTTGCCCTCCTCCACATGTACCAGCCTAAGACTAGGCTCAACCGACTTGTGTCGCTCGTGCTCGTGTCGCTTCCATTTACAATATAATAATAGCCACCAACCACTCCAATGTCATACATACTCGTAAGTACTTAGGAACGAGTAAATTCATACATACTAAAATATTGTATGCTCGTTTATATCAGTAAGCATGTATTTTATATTTATCTATCTATAAATGTCTTCCATTTAAATGTACGAGTATCTGCTGTCTATAGTATGTTTGTATGTATATATGTATCTTTGGCGCAAATAGCTTTAGCTGCTGCGCTTGTAATTTGGTTGCCTTTCACAAAAGTCATCAATGGCAATGGCGACGACACGTCGATTCTCATTGCGATGCGTTGTGCATTTATTACGAGCGCTTACTTGGCAGTTGGCAATTGAACAGAAGCTTCAAGTCACACAAATCCAGACAAAACGAACAAATATTACATGAATGCATATATCACAAACACACACATACACACACACACACACACACACACTCAGTGATGCACACAAATGCATAAATAGTTAAATATAATATTTAAAAAAATAAAAGAGGAACGAAAAATACTTGAATGGCGAGTGGCAAAAATTAAAATGTGCTTAAATGGCAAAATACTCGTAACATCAACGTAAAGCATTCAAATATCTTTCTGCCTGTCTGTCATTCAGTCTTTCTGTTTATCTGAATGCCAACCTACAATATGGTAAAGATATATTTGAAAGAGTCATATATATCCGTACATAGTCAGTTTTATGAGAAACGATATCTGGGAGCTCCACTTGAAATAATAAATCATATACTTGCACATTAATATTCATCTGGTGTCCATATAATGAATGTGAATGTTTTGATGAATTTATGCTTGAGAATTTGCAGTTTTTGGCATTAAATTTTTATTATTGTTTTTTTTTTTTTTTAAATAAATTTATTTTGTATTATAGTCTTTAATTTCTTAACTGAAAATAAATATTACATTGTCAACAGTCCTTAAAGTGATATAAAACTGAATAAAATTGAGAAAGTAAACGATTTTTTTTTTGTTATGATAAGTGATTTTATCCTGAGGAGAAATCTTTCTAAGATCTTAACATAACTAGCAAGTTATCTTAAAAGGTTCCATAGCTGGTCCTGTTTGTGTATAATAGGGTTATAACGGAGCCATTTTAGCGGAGGCGGAAGAACAGAGCTTGACCTAAGCGGATGTAGAGGTGGGTTAATAAAGAAACGAAATTCGTTGATTAATTTTTATTGAAGAAAATAATGTACCTGTTGGCAATCAAAATTAATGAGAGTTGAAGTTTGTTCGTGAATTAAATCGGATCCACGCCCAATGGGCACAAAATCTTAAAACTTTGTATTGTATTTTCACCATTTTGGATGTGGTTTAGTACCCAAATCTGGGTAGAGTTTTTAACTCGACGTGGAGTTGCGTTATACAACCGGATGCTGTGACCCGTAGAGTAGCCGAGGTTTAAGATAGGCTAGGATAGGATAGGATATATATCCGGGGGAACGTTGATTGACGTTTATCAATCCATTTGCTAGGCAAAGGGGTATTAAGTTTTCACAGGCAGGTGGTATTTTATTGTATCTCCACCATAATAAAGGGTCTTCATTTAGAAGAAGCCGGTTTTCTTTATTATATTTATTAATTAAAATTGTTTATATGGATAACATTTCTATCTTCTTCCTTAATAATTTCATTGAAAAACTTTCATTTGTACCTTGTGCCCAAATACATATGTAGTAAGCGAATGCAGTACACTACTTCGAAATTCACAAAATCTCGAATTGATATGAAGATTAAATAATTTATGTGAAATCCTGATCCATCTTGCGATGTTCCGAAATTCCGGTGTCTTAGGTGAGTTTCCGTTACAACACTAATATGTGACTTTATAAACACAATTCTGTTCTGAATTTGTAGTTTGATCACACACAATCACATGCTGATTGATTTCTATGATTTCCAAATACTTTTTGGGAAGAAGCGGGGAGATATATTGTTTGTATTGGTATCGTATCAATATGATGAAATATTCTCTTTAAGCTACATATAATAAATAAGCGATCAACTATTCTCACGAGTGTTCAAATTTGAGGTATCTTTTTAAATTTCAAATAAAAGACAAGTATTGATAAAGAATATCAATATCATTCAATTGACCTCAAGTACTACTCCGGCAGTCTATCAAATCTTTTACCAAAATTTGGAATTACTTTATCGCATAATGATGGGTTCACTTAATGATATTTGCTCGTTGATGTTGTCATTACGATGTGTTTATCCGCATAAACCCCATAAGAAGAAGTCCAATGGTGTTAAATCGCATGATCTTGATAAGTTTCATAGCATGGTTTGTCAGAGCATTTTCCCTAGTCTATTTTGAATGAAATATTCTTCCAACTTCTGAGTAACATGCACTATATTTAAAATAAGTTTTTTATAATGAAAATCATGTTGGTCACGTCACATTCTATTTAACCAGAATATTACTTTATATATAAAGATACCTCGAATTTCAACAATCTATCTAAAGGCAAAAAATATATATTAGCGTCTGATTTGCCATAACTTGTAGTACCACAATCTAAATTAGTTTTCTACTTCTTCTTCATTCCTCAGCAGCTGATATGACAAACAAACAATTAATGCCATAGATGGCTCAAGTAAATTCAATCAATTCCAGAGTCTGATTTTCGTATACTTCATTTGTAAAACTTCTTTTCTACTCACAACTCAAAACTTTTACCTCGTATGAGTTTTCAAAACCCCTTAATCTATCTCTAATAATACAAATCATTAACTTAATTTATAACATTCAACCTCAAAACCTTAATTATATAAACAAAAACAAAAAAAAAAAAAAAACTCAAATTGAATAAGGAATTAATAAGTTAAATACAAACTTTAGTTTTTTAGATAATAACTTTATTGATTTATAGATCATTGCATATAATTACGATTATGTAGTACAATATTTAGTTTAGATATAATTTTTGTAAATAAAAACCAACAGTGAACACGATGTGAAAACAACTTGAAGGCAACAACATCATCAACAACAACGGGAGCAAACATGTGATTAAATTCATTAGGCCAACAACTACAAAAACAATTTTATTGTAGTTAACTCTTATAGTAGATACATTATGTACGTGTATGTTTGTATGTGTGTCAGACGTTGTCTGTTCATTTCTTGTGTTTTATATATTCATATGTGTTTTGCTTTGTCTATTAATAACGCAGCAGGTGATCCCCTACATTAAGATTGTGAGCTTTAATTTGCACGCCTTCTTAAAGGCCAAAAACAAACCAAACCAGACCAGACCAGATCAGGCCATGTATTATAAAAGAAGCATACTACATTTAAGCCAAAAGCAAACTTCACTCTTCAGTTCGTTTTGAGTTAAAGTTGAGTCCACGCCAATTCAACTACCCACATGCCATGTAAGTCATAGTAATAGCAAAAGCCACAGTCACAGTCACAGGCACATCAACAGTAACAACATTGGAGGTAGAAGTAGAAGTAGAAGCAGAAGGCATGTAACAAACAACTCGAGACCGTTTCAATTTATAGACCAGGCCATACCAGACGAGACCAAACCAGACCAGACCCGACCCGACCAGGCCAAGACTGCAAGAAGACGAAGACAAGTTAAAGTCAGGCCAAGTCAGGCCCGACCAGATTGGACCGTTGCACATTGCTGACTGTTTCTGTTTCCATGGCTGCCTCTATCTTTTTAAGTTATTACAGCTGAACTATAAATTACGTTTTTGTATGCAAATATTTTTGAATATTTAAGTTGGTCTTGATTAAAATTCGATTCTCAGAATGAAGATGAATTAATTAAATTTCATTCTCTTTCTCCCCATTCTATCTATCTTTCTTTTAGGTAGTTAAAGTGCATCAATCAAGTGCGTGTGCGTGGAACACCAACGTTAATGCCATGAACCGCGATATTTGTGGATTCCAACATTTCTCATTCATTCATACCCCACATTCAGCACACAACTTCTGCTGCAGTTTTAAGAAATATCGTGCATGGTGTTTTTACTGTTTGGAATTGCAAATGTCTACGCATGCGCAAACGCAGATACAGAAGATACTACATACAAATGGTATATATCTTCTTCAACCACTACAAATAAGTAACAAACAACTACATCCAATCATCCATTCTTACGTTCATTTGTTCATGGATCCATCCAAAGAGTAAATTCTATAAAATCAGCTATTAAAAGTGCAAATAAAATAATTAAATGAATTTTGTGTTGTTTTTCTTCTGCAGCGCAACCAACTGATTACATCTGTGATATCTCTGTGCTTTCTGTCGGATAAGGTGGCCAAGTCTTTATCTTCATCTTCAAGATGATCATCATCAGTATCATCATCATTGCGATCATGATGACTACTTCATGACAGCTAGCAACGCCTGTTTTTTTTTTTTTCTTTAATTTAGAGCGAATTTGAAATGAATTTGAAATTCAATTTATTGTTTATATTTGGAGGCGCCTTCGTTTTTAACACACACACACACACACACACGTATATTGAAGTCAAAAGTTGGTCAAAATCTGTGCTTAAGGGTGAACTCTAGATATGTTCAGACAGGGCGGATTTCGAATATATAAATTTTAATTTAGTGCTTTTTATTTCCTCCTCCAGCGAAATGCAAGAAATTAAATACCAAAATATTATAATTGAAAATGGAAATCGTTGTGGTCTCGTTTTGAGTTTTACACTTGTTTCGCTCGATGCTTAAAAACCAAAACAAATTTATAACCACATGCGACTATAAGTTCCCACAATCTGAAATCATTTAATGCGAAACCTGTCAACACCATCAACATACAAAAATACATCTTCCAAACGAAGAGTTTGGCTTAGGTTAGCCAACAAATGAAGCAAACTATTGAAGAATGATGATAGTCAAAGTCGAGTCATCAGAAACTCAGTTCAACGTGAGCGAACGAACTACAAGTAGCGACTTGTGTTCCTTACTATTCGATGCTAATCAGTCATGAAGTTTATGTACTTACTTTGTGTTGGACAATCGACAATCTCATGGAGATTGAAGCCAGCCAAATCCAAATGAATGCAACTATGGTAAGCTTTGTTTGTCTTCTCAATTGTCAATAAATTCAACAGTCAGTACATTTGGCTACATTTCTGTCGAATCTGGAGTTGTTGCTGATGTTGCATGCAACATGCAAAATTATTGCACAATTACCGTTGAGCGATCATCACGCGAACTACCGCCACTGAAACCTAAAAGATACTCACTCACAAGTCCATAAACATCCAACCATCCATCCATCTGTCTGTCCATCTGTTGACCAAGCATACAATCGAAAGTGAAATAGTTAAATGTACACATTTAATTGATGCAATGAACTTTTGTTATATTATGATGATAATGATGATGATGATGGGTTGATCATTGGATACTTGAATACTTGAATACTCAATGATGATGATGATGATGATGGCGATGGTGATGGCAAAACGAATGTGGCAACGTTAATGAGTTGTAATCGCATTTGTGGCCATAATTTGAATTGGCCATAATTTAAGTCTGATGGGAATTTAATTGTATGCGCGGTTCATTTTTCCAATTCATATTCTTCTTGATGGTAGTAGATTCACTTGTGCCAAAGCCAAAGCCAAAGCCAAAGCCGAATTCATAGTTGTGAGATACAAAACACAAAATGAAAGGTGGCCACAAATCAAAAGTGAAGCATAAAAATCGACATCACCACATCATTCGAAGTTTACGTAGTTCGAACGAACAAAAACAAAAGGAAATATAAAACTAATGAAATAAAACGGCAAATAACAACAAAATCACAATCACAGTCATAGTCAAGTCACAGCAGGCGTTGCTTTCTGCATCTGAAATGTTGCTACTGGTTGGATTTGTTGTTGTTGTGGCTGCTATTAGTGTGTCTTGTATCAGCTGCTATTGTTGTTGTTGTCTCATGAACGAGCGTTTGAAGTGCCAGCGACATAAAAATTGATTTATGTCTCGCTTTTGTCGCACACAGCAAACCAAAGTCTCTCACTCGCCTTATTCAACCATTCAACCATTCATTCATTCATTCCTGTATTCATTTATTCATTCATTCATGCACTCACTCACTCACTCGCTGTTCTTACTTTATCTACAATACAATAAATACTTTTATATTCTTGTAGTACTTTGCCCAGTTGAAAAAGCATTTAAAAAGTATCTTTCATATATAGTGAGTGTAATTGTTATTTATCCATCCATGACTATGCTAAAAAGGTTTGTAACACACTTAAGAATATAATCCAAGACACTCTGTGAACTTCTGATTGATCTTAAGAAAACTATCATCTGAGCTGTTTTTATGAAATCAATTATTAACTCTGAAAAACTTGAATCATCCTAAAATTTAGATTTAACCTTCATTTCTTCTATCAAGAAATTTATTATTAGTGACCTCTAGAATATGGAAAACCATTAGTTTGAGTTTGAATTCAAATGTGTTGCTATTTTGTTGTGTGAAAGGTATGCAAACTTTTGTTAGAACTGATTCTTAATGTTTATTCTTCTTTGCACTTGGCTCTTGGCTCTTGTCTATGACTATTTCTTTTCCATTGCAGCAAATGTATTTCATTTTCAACACTTGTTGTTCTTGATTGTGGTGTGTTGTTATTGTATAAACCTCGCAGATACGTGTACATTTACTTGACTTGAATTGAATTGACATGGCTTAGGCGCTTAGATTATATAGACTATAAAGTTTTGTTCATGCTTTTCAGCACTAAATGCAAATCAGGCAATGAATGATCAGAGTTTGCCACTTGCAGACCAACTAGAATAACAGCAACAGCAAACAAATACTGGAATGGACATGGAGACAGACAAAGTCACAAACTTGTCAACGCATTGTTCACGCTTTGAAGGCAGCATATCAAGCTGCTGGCTAGCTAGCATAGATATACAAATGTATCTAGCTGTTGTATTGTTATACTTACCTAGCTAGTATCTATAGCTTCGTCATGTATCTGTCGCAAAGTGGAGCTCGCTTTTGTGCTGACAGTTGCACAAATCACAAATCACTCACCAACACAAAGACTTTGACGTTCTTTCACTCCCATAGGCAAATGAGCACCAACAACCTTTTCATTAGTAACATACATACTAGAATGTATCTGCATTTATTGTGCAAATAATTCTAGTGTTAATTTGCCTTCCGCTCGACTGTGGGCGTTAATTTCAACTATTTAAAATAAATGGCAATAAAATGAAATTTTCATTAGAAGGAAAAGAAGACAAAGAGCCACGACTCACACCAACCACTTAACCAAGTTTACTACTTAGTTTAGGTTGTTGGTTTATTCGTTGTTCAGAGCAATTGTACAAAAAATATATGGTAAACACAAATGAGGGAAACAACTGAACAAAAACAAAAAAAAAAAAAAAAACAAAAAACAAAAAATGTAATAAAAAAAATAGAAACAAATCGACAGAGTTAGTTGCCTTTGAAATGTCAACCAGTGCAGTTCTGTCAGATAAATCAATCAAGTTGATTAGTTTCTGTAGTAATTAGCGAAACGCTCAGCGGGCGTGTGCATTCGAGATACTCGTACACTTACCCACAAATACTTACAATATATAGTAAAGGTTTCTTTCTCACTTATGGCATTGTTCTCGTTGTTTGAATTGTCGTGTTTAAGTCTTTAGAGCGGGTGGAAAATTATAGATAATTCAAGGTTGTTAAGCTTTATTGTATTCAATTTATAATTCGCATTCGGCGGTACTTGGTTTTATTTGATTGAGTTGATTTTTTTTTTTTTTGTTAAAATAAAATTTATCTTTCAAAGTTTTGTTTTGTTTTCGTTCCTATTTTTGTTTTTTGTTTAGAAAATGTATTTTGCCTTAGGGCCGTCGCCACAAATCTTCCAGTCAAATTGGCGTCATTGCTATGGGGTTGGAATCAATTCGATTTTTCTTCTACACTTTTTTTTTTGTTGTCATACTCAATTTTCTATAGATTTTACTCTAATACTTGTGACTAAGAAGAGAACATTTTGTAAAGTTGGTTGATTGGTTGGTTTTGTTAACAAACAAATCCAATATTTAACAGTTACAACAAAAAAATGATTTGGGCAAAAGACACAGAGAGAAAAGGAATTGAATTCATAGGAAAACTTTATGTATTCCGTTCTCAATTTCACTGATGTCGCCGGTTTGTATAAAATTTCTATAAATTTCTTTGCTAATTTTTTATATTCTTTATGGCTCAATAAATTTCTATTAATAATTTTAATAAATGTATATTTTTCAGTTTATAGTTTGTGCTCAACTTTGTATCAAATTGCTTTAATGTTGTAGTGAAAGAGTCTCTTCAAGTCAAGTGATATCAATCTGTAAATAATTCCATATACTTATAAATACTTTGTTCATAAGAAATTGGTATGCATTCAAGCAAAACTCTATGGATGATTCTTGAACCTGTATGCAAACGTCATAAATATTGATAAGTACTATACCTGTATATTATTTCTAATTTTGGTTGTAACTTAACAAATTATATTTAAAATTATAAATTACTTACACGTTTAATCAAAATTTGATGTGTCCAAAACAAACTCTAAAGTTATTAAGGTGAGTTGTGATTTCGGATTGATCAAGAAGTATATTTCTATAGTTTTATAAGATGTTTTCAAGTCAATTGAAGATGCAGATTAATATACTCGTATGATATGTTTTTTTATTTATATTTACAAATATTTTTTAAGTGTTTCTCTTTTTTAACCAAACCGATTACTTAATAAGAATGCAGACATCATCTTCATCTTCAACCAATAAGAATAATAAAGAGAAACATTCTTCTCACATCACCAGTACTTATTACACTTATCAATTTCATTTTTTGTTATAATATTTTTTTGTCTACTCGTACTTATCTGTCTGCGCTCTATATCTATATAGATTTTTCGCTAATGTGTACATCTTACATGGGATAATGTGTAAACATAAAATTTTAAGATGCACACAACAGCACAACTTCCTGCCATCAGCATCATCCACTAAACCCAAAGCTATAAAACCAAAATTCTTAAGTAAACCAATCGATTTCTTATATGTTCCTTTACAATACAAATAACGAAGAAAGAAATAAGTAAATTGCGAACAAAGAAGAAATTTGTTTACAAATATGATAAGTAAAACTGAAATAAAAAATTCCATTTTTTTTTTTTTTTATTATATTTAATCCATTTTTGAGAAATAAGGAAGTAAGTTTATTATTGCCAATTTAAATTTTGATCTAATGTTGCAGGTAAATTATAAAGCAAAGAAACATCTTATCAACTTAGCCTTAGTGAGTTTGCCATAAAAAGTGAATTGTGTTTATAATTGTGATATAAAGTGATTCAAGCGTCTCTTAAAGCCTTTTGCCATTAGCGAGGTATAGAGTTCCTACGTGCGATTAATAAAATCGTAGGAACTTAATACCGTGCTCTTGGAGGGCTATCAAACAACAAACAACAAATAAAAAACTATGAATTTAACAAAGATTGTCAAAGAAAATAAATGCAAAAATTTCTGACTAACAAAAAGTGAATCAAATGTTAAATATTATAGTATTTTCCTAAAACATTCAAACATTTTCAATAAATAATGAACTTCTAAAATGATTAATATACATCTTTTTATTATCTGCGTTTAAGTTTTTTTTTTTATTATCTATAGAACCTAACCATAGTTATAATTCTTATATTAATCTTAAGAATTTTTGTGAAGTTTTTTGGACAATTTCTATTTAAAAGCAGATAATTAAGTTTAAAAAAAAAATTCTAAAAGCAAAATATACTTACAAACTGTAATCCAACAATAATAGCCACTTTTCTCTACTATACAATACTTTTTACATACTAATCCTTCCTAAAAAATTCTCTACATGATAGTGAAACCCGTATTAAAATCAGTTATAAGCAGAGAAACAATAGCGGGAAGCAACTTTCCTTTAAACTGTTTAATTATTATTTATTTCATTATTATTACGATTATTATTTTTTTTTTGTTTAAATTCATGAAAAATACACTAGTTTTCGTATAAGAGGAAACTAAAACTTTAAAAATTGTTAAATTTGCTAAGTCGATTGTAAATTGTACATAAAAAATTATAAACCAAATTTAAAATGAGTGTACATTGTATCAATAGATTTCATCAATTCCGTTTATCTTCCTGTCTCCCTACACAAAGAGTATAATTTTAAAAGCTGTACCATCCATAGTTATTATTTACTTGGTTGGCTTTGAAATATATTTTTAAAATAGTCGGATACAACTCTGTAAATTAAAGGCTGGAGCAGAATGATGAATATGAAATGAAGTCTGAATCCGCTCAAAAAATCAATAGCAACTGCTTGCCTGTGAACGAAAACAATGTGAAGCTGAGTCTGAAGCTGAAGCCGTGAAGTCAAAGTTGTTTGAATTCACTCTGCTTCAAATCATCTCCAACGAATTAAGAAAATTATAACTATGTCAATTTTTAGTTCATTAATCAAGGTTTTTTATTTGCCAAGATTTGATAACCCTACTAAAGCTGTTCACTTTTTTTCCGGGCATCAGCTTCAGTTTCAGACTCATCTTCAGTTTCGCCATTCTGTTCAAGCGACGGTTTCGCTGACAAACTATTTTATATTCTATAATCTTTTATTTTTGAAAGTAAAAGCTTTCGACGTTTAATTTTTATTTTTATGATAGTAACTTGGTTCCACTTTCAAATACAGAAGAAAAAGAAGACATTTATGTTAAGAGTGTTTTTTATACTTATATCAAATAAAAATTTGTCTTGTATTTGATTGATCATGGCATCATCATAAAAATTAGTAAGTAACTATATAGAATAATAAAATAAAATCACATTTGAAAAAAAACAAAAAAAAAGAATTTGATTAATCGAATAAATTAGAGAGTTTACTGTGCCACATTTTACCATTCTACCATTTAGATAAACAAAGAATTTGTGATCAAGGCATGCAGTGAATGTTGCGGTGATTAACAATAGAAGGAGATACGAGGGTAGTTCTATAAGTGCTTAGAACAAGATAAAAATACATTTTTTTCTCATAATTTTCTTTTTATTTTTTAAGATAATCTCCTTTTAGCTCGCAGCACTTATTCAATTGTTCTATCCCATCTATTCTCAATGCTCTCAAAATAGGCGTTGAAACACTCTTTTGAAGTGATTACACGGTTGCGCGTATGGTCGAGTGTGAAAAACCGCTTAGTTGAGGTAACTACACTCTAAGGCACTTTCAATTTCCCATAGCCCAATATCATTTAATGGATTTTATCGATGATATATAGTGTGATGACCTCTTTTGGGCGAAGTGAAAGTTCGGCGTCACGCCACAAGGAATTCAGTAAACCTCTTCTTGACCACTGAAATTGTTTTGGTGCAGAGTCCTCATAATATATATATCAAGCCTTTTCTTGGTTTCGCTGATGGTTTTCAAACCCAAAAAATATTAACGAAATCACCTTTTTCCATTTTTTTTTAAATACACAAAATATTGTTGCTTTAATTGAAAATAAAAATGAAACCATTTGGTCGAAATTATTAAGATTTCCACAGGTATTTAGTGATGAACGATACTTACTACGAGCGCTTACTTTCGGATTTTGTAAGGACTTATTGAACTACCCTCGTGGTTTCAATTATGAAGTAAAATCAATTATTGGATAAAGATAGTTTTGTATGCAATGACAGTTAATTACTTGCTCTACAGCTCCAGTAAAATATTATAAGTACATAGTTTCGCTTATAATAACTTTTGGATACAAAGATTAATTTTGTCGGTCCCCTTCAGCGTTGTTTTTACCAAATTCGACTGTATTAAAATGGGTTGATATATTTTATAGATACTATTGTATTTTCCTTAACTAAAATGAAATATTTGTTTGATTTTCGCGATTATCCAAAACATAAAAGAATATCTACCATATAATTCGATCGTATAAGCTCAAGCAGATAACCTTCGAACCTTATTTGGAGTCTTAGTTGCATTGCATTTGTATGAAGCCATCATTAAATCTACTTAATATTTTAAGGTAAGGTGATAGATTCAAATTATAGTATAAATAATCAAATTGAACTCTATTAAATACTAAATATAAAGTTTCAAAATGATTCCAAGCTTATTTACAATAAAAAAATTCTTTGCTATCTGAAAGGCAACTTCAAAGGTTCATTGACCTTGCAGTCTTTCTCTTTTCGTTTCTTACTTGCATCGTTTCCTCTTTGAAAACAACGCAAAATATCTTAAGACCATTACGCATGATCCTTGCCATGCACCCTTTGAGAACCAGTAACCCTTTTTGGCCCCTTTCATATGTTATACAATATTATCACATTACTTTATCTGTGGTTTTCCTTTTTATTATTTGTTTTGTTTTTCTCTTTGCATATTTCGGAAATTTTTTGTAATTGCAAAATATTCCATTTGATGTAGTGAGTTGAGTTGCGATGGGTTTGTGGCATTTGTTCATCATTGCGAATTTCATGCTTCCGTACCGTAATTGATAACGGTTCATTTGTTTTATGGGTTTTAAGGATTTTAGAGTTTCGAGTTGATTAACAGTAAGCAAGGATACTCATCCTTCATTTGGTTATGCATCTATACATGCATCTGTGTGTTTTACATTTTCAATTGCATTTCGAGGGTTTTGTTGCTTTTGTTTTCCCATTAAACTAATAAAATGCGATCGTCATTGATAAATTCATATGAAGCGTAAAGTTATAAATATTCGCGCGCAAAATGAGGTGAAAAATATTAACGAAAGCTCTTTGTAACTTGTATTATGACTTTCAATCTTGAAATGAGATGAAATTCAAATGAAGCTTGGAATTAGATTACTAAAAGTGACCCATAATGAAGGCAATCAAATCTGCATCGAGAAACCAACTGGCACTTGGCAAATTCATAGGATGAGTCAAAATGTAACAAAAAATAATGCAATTTATCATTTGTTTGCTTGTTTCGTTTACATTTTATTTTACCATTCTCAGAATAAATAGAGAATGGGTTCTCGGATCTTGAGATCTTCTTTTAACACAACCAGTATAAATATTAATTGGTACATATTTATTATGAAACTTATAAATATTTGGGTTCTTTTGGAGGATTAACCGACTTGTAAAAGTTTTAACCAGCCATTGGTAAAATTAACAATAATTTTATTATTAACTAAACTACAATATTATTGTATGTTGTAGCATTTCCATTACACCAAGATATTAATATCCCGTAGGACATCTAAAACCAAAATTATGTATTGGTTTCATTTAGTTTATTCGGATGACATGTCAGCTGACCGACCTTTTTAAAAAAATTGGTTTGTAAAACTAAAGGGATGCAAAATTCACGTATATAAAGTCATACAAAAACAACTAAGAAGAAGTAAACTTCCCTAAGTTCCCCTAAGTTTATATACTCTTAACGCACCCCCTAGAAAACGTTTTTTCCTACGTTCTATGGTAGAGCATTTAGAAATATTTAATTATTAATTTGACTTTGTTTGTGCACATAGAGCATTTCACCTCTGATACAGAAATATTTGTAGGGGAGCTTTACGATCCATTGATTGTAATTGGTATTGTAATCTACTGGCTTGTTGGTAATGAGTCAGACACTTTTACTGTTCAAATTTCAGTTCAATAATAAAAAAAAAGCTTAGGTTTGGATTTGTATGGGAGCTATACTATCTAATAATTCTAGGGTCTTGAAATTTATACATTTCATGGCCATTAATTAGAGACTTATAGAGTCTAAACCTAAGTTCAATAGGACAAAAAACTATAAAGTTTTTCTCAATTTAAATGGGTGGTTTGTATGGGAGGCACCCGCCCTAGTGGTGCAATTCGGTTGGTTCCGACAAATGTACTGCGCTTATTTTGAAAATTTATAGTGTCCAAAATTCTTTTCGACAGCACAAAAAACATAAGTTTTTCAAATAAGAACCTGAATTTTAATAGGTGGTTTGTATGTCTAAACTACTTAGCTCAATATGTATGTATAGGACCTTATTTTCAAGGATAAGTTTAGATTTATTGCACATTTAATCAATGTATGAGTTTTGTTCAAGATATTTGAAACTATCACTATTTGGTGTCACTACACCATTAAAACGCAATGAGGAACTTGAGCCTTTACGTAATGAAAAAACAATGTGTGTTGCCTTTTCTGTGCTTAGCACAATGTTCCCAGTCATCCATTTAGGCTTTAAAGTCTCGAAGCAGTCGGTTTAATAGCTGTTTATTACTGATGATACTTGATGACCTGATCAATATTGCTGTGTCATCATCATAAGTGGCAATAGACGTTTCCAATTGAACTTAGCATTTTCGATGTGTAAAGGCTATAAATCAATGGATCTAATACATCACCTTAAGGGACACCAGATTGTACTTCTTTCATCGATGAATAGGCATCTTTAACTTTGACACAGGGTGGGGAAGTTTTGAAAAACTCGCATTAAGTTTTATTTTTATTTATAAAAACATCATTGTAATCTATGTATAGAAAAAGAGTTATTTCATAATTTTACAGTTTCATATTTTCTGTACCAAAATATTAAACCTAAAGGAATAATAAGACAAAAACAAAAAACGTTCTTCCACTTTAGCTTTCATTTAAATATTTCACGTAGCTAGACCCTGTAAACAACTCGTTGTCACCGAAAATAATATGAGTAAATGAGAAAGAATATTAGCAATCACACTTTGTTTTTGGCAGAACACAAAATATCTTTTTGTGGCAATAGTGACAAATTAAATATACCAACGAATGGTAACATTCTCGGTTTAGTCCAATTATTAGGTGATTTTAGTACAGTTATTACTACTTTAGTAAAAATATACAAAGTGAACTAAAACATTTACTAGGAAATGAAGTCAAAGGGCAGTGAAATCAAAAACTAAAAAAAAAAAACCTTAATTATTTTATATTATACATCTGATATAAGTCACATCTAGTCACAAAAAAGGTTTTCCATGTTGATATATTTTGTGAGATTTTTGACTTATAAACCTGTGATAGACTCCAGCGGATGAAATTGTCGATAAATATAACCATGAAATGGATGATTGTAGTGGACAAGGTTATGACAATGGAGCTAATATGGTTTGACAAACCTGTGGCTGATATAGACTCAACCTTGTTGAGGTTGATGCAGCTAAAACTTCAGTTAAGTCAGTTTCATTATTTGGCAAAGTCCAGCGCTTGTCTGTGTTTTTTTTTTTTTTTAGATGGGAAGTTTTTCGAAATATTTGACGAGCTTGACTTTAAAAAAGGTGTGTGAACCAAGGTGGGGAAGTAGAGTCAACAGTTTGATAGCGGTGCGGTATCCATACGTCGAAGTAAAAAATGCCTTGGAAGAAGCGTATCGACAATCAACTGACCCTGTGGCGAGTTCGGAAGCTAATTCACTTGCAGCCAATTTGGAAAAGTTCGTGTTTTTGCTGTTGCTGATCATTTGGTACTGCGTTTTATTCCTTGTTAATCTTGTCAACAAATCCATGCGATCAGAGCGCGTAGACTTGTCAGAAAGACAAAGAATACAGACTCTCATGCAGCTAAATATATAGCTGAAGAATGTAAAATAATCCCGGAGTTTTAAACAATCCGCGCATGAAAAAAAAAAAAATAAAAATTCTCATATAAAAATGAAGAGGACGCGCCATTGGATCCAGAAACATTGTTCAGAACAAATTTTGTTTATCCTATGACAGCCACCTCCATAATCTCAAGAGACTCACTTCGCAAACATTTCTAAAATTAATGAGACTAGGCTTTTTCTCTATGTTATGAATAAGACTGATGAAAATTTGAAGGAATCAGTAGAAGGAGATTGCTTACACGCAGAATTGGTATATTTAGGGACAAGCAAAAAGGGCACCGAAATTGGATCTCGCTCTCGTTGACAACTTGCAAATAAATAAAAACTTCCATTTCTTCCATTTAGGGCTCCTAAACCTAAACAAAGACCAATTAAAAATGTTAACAAAACAGAATAACATACATACATAAAGTACTTATTTAGAAAGTTGTTCTGTGACACACACACATTGACTGTGACAGAATTAAGGGCAACTTCATTTTAGTACAGAATCAAACCAAATCTAATAATTTTCTAACAAAAAATTTCCCAAAACGTTATGGAAATAATTTTCTACCCTTAAAAACAACAGAAATCATCCCTTGTTGTTACTTTCAAATTATAACGAAAGATGTCGCTAAAATTCAATTGAAATCATTCATTGGCAAAAGTTAAAATCAAATGAGATGCTATAAAAATTTCTATGAATTTACAAAATACAAAATACATAAGTATCTTTGTATCTCGGCACATGTTTGCTACCAATTTATATCAATGATAAAAATATATTGTTTACCAACGAACTAACCAACTGTGATGTATCTACCCACACAAATCGAGGGGAACATACCAACAACAACAACAACAACAATAGCTACAGTAATGGTAATAGTAAGAATAACAACGAAAACAATACAGCAAAAACGATTAAATTGTCAGCTGCAATGAGAAAAAAGCAAAGGCAAAGGCAAAAGCAAAAGCAAAAGCAAATCAATTAATTCAATGACGTTGCGATTTTGTTGTTAACCATGCGAATAAACTGTTTTTGTTACTTTTGATGTTGCTGCCACACATTTAACTTCGTTTGTATTGGTATATGTATTTTGTTAAATAAAAAAGATACAATGGTTCGAATCGAATCAAATAATTTTGCGACACTTTGACTCTGATAGATAGACAGACAGACAGACAGACGGACAAGCCAACAAATATAAACTTAAAGCAAAGGAATAGTTTACAAACAGGCGGGTGGGTGGTCGACAAATGAACAAGTGTATCGCCAGATACAAATGTATCTAAACCTCATGCTGTGTTTACTTTGTTTCGCTAATCCGACTGATTGTGATTTGGAACTCAAACTGAGTGTCTGTCTGTCTGTCTGTCTAACTGAGTAACTGCCTGACTTGGTTCACTTTAAATAAATAGATGGATGAATAGATGAATGAATGAATAAACGACTGATAGACAAACTGACGGAATGACTTAACTAACTTAACTGAATAATATTGGCCCACGGTTGCTGTTGTCCGCTCCAAGATCTGACAGCGACAGCTAAATTTGGATCCCCTGCGATGTTGTTAGGCATTTTATACCAAAATAATTATTCTTGTTGCTGTTGTAATCCGCTATGGAAATCAAGAAATTCATTGTGACTACAATCAACTTCTGCCGGCATCAATTATGTTAATTTTTGTTTAAACAATTACAAGCGATTTTTCATTTTCAATTTCATTTGAATTGCGTTGGTTTTTGTTTTACCTATGTAAAAAATTTAGCTACCATCACACATTCACAACAATCCATTGTTCTAATATTGGGATTATATGGATATGCCAGTTTTCAGTCTCTCAGATTCAGTCAAAGTCATTTTATTGACATTTAACGGTAAACAATTCAATAATGAAGAGGTAAAAGTCAAAGAATCTTAAGCTAAAACTAAAACTTAAACTGAAGTTGAAATAGCAATAAGAGTGGAAGTAGAAATAGAAATCGAAGTCGAAGTCGAAGAAGTTGCCAAGTCATTTAGCAAAAGACTTTAAAGTATTGAAGGCGCGGGCATCAGACGACATGAGAAGGCTAATGATGATGGATGGATGAATGAATGGATATTTGGATAAAATGGTTGGATGGAATGGTTTAGCTGGTTTATTTGTTTTGTCTTAACTTGTCTTTGAATGACATACAGTAGAAATAGTAGAAACTTGTGGCGATCGATGAATTGTTTCTTAGCTTTCTGTGTGGGAGTTTCGATTATTTTAACTCAACAAAGTGGGTAGCTACTTGGCATTTTATTAATGATAAACATTTCAAGTCAAATAAATTGAATTTTTATGAAATTAACTACACAAACAAACAAAAAATGAATACTTAAGACAAACACCATGATGAAGCATTCTATGTTTTGTCAAATGCAAATTTTAATCCAATTTTATAACCATTTCAAGGATCTAGTGTTCCTAGAATTCCATTATTTATTTATTTGAAATGACAAATATTAGAATTTACAGAAAAGAAAAGGTAAGGGTCCTGGGACATAATAAATGTTGGAAAAAACTCATTTAATTTACACTCAAATTAAGGGGTTTCTATGTTTCTTTTTTCCTTCTTTTTTCCATATTTTAAGGAGTTTTAATGGGTTCAAGCAATCCTTAGTTTCAAATGAATTACTCATTCACTCACTCACTCAAACATTATCTCACTCAACCATTCACTCATGGCTTATATTGTGTATATTATATTTGTTGATACCGAAAAAGAGCGAATGTAACTCATTTCTCCTAGTTTATTTTGTGTTTGGCCAGAGGGCGCTACAATTGAGTCCAAAACAAACATCGAACCATCATCGAGCAATGAGCAATCGAAAAACAAACTACAAAAAGTAGGCGGAGCACTCAAGTAGCACGTGGTGAGTACCAGAAGAGAGCATTGAGTGTTGAGTTGAGTGAGCATTTCTCATTTATGGTATATGCAGATTCACTCAAAGAGTGGAAACAGAAAAAAAAAACATCGCAAATGAGTAAAAATACATAGTTTCCCCTTCAAACGACAGACAAAGGCACTCAAACAAGAGAATATTTTTCGAGTATCTTTTGCAAATGAGTGTACACATCATTGTTCGAAGGGTTTAAACTCATACAAATGTTTGAATGAGTGGATGAGTAAGTGAGTGAGTATGTTATTGTTGTGTGTGAGACTGTTTGTTGGCTATGATGCATGATGGTGTGAGGCGTCAACCAGATACTCAACCCTTAAGCGACACTTTCCATTGACCACATGCCATGGTGTTGCAGATCATCATCATCAATAGACAATGGCGTTCGCTCTGTTTTTTTTTTTTCTTCTTTTCTATTCATTCACTATTGACCATGTGCGTTGTCCTTATGCTTCTCTCTGCTCTTAGTTCCCATACTATTCTATCCTTTATGCCGTTGTTTGACACTCTGACAGCGACAACGACAGCGACGACTATGACCGACGATGACGATGCTTTTCCAACACACAAACATACATACTCGTATATATCTGACTTGGGTTGTTGTCGTTGGATGGTTTTTTTATGCGTGCCATGTCCGCTTTTTTGCCTCTCGCGACAACGCACTGAAATCCTGCTCAACCCTTTCATTCCTTCCTTCATTTTTGCTGTTTTTGTTGTAGTTGTTGTTGTTGTTGTGTTGTGCGACCACTTTTTCAAATCGAACAAGTTTTGAGCGTAAACAACAACGAGGGCACAACACTTTTGTTTTGTCTTTAATTCTCAAGCACTTTTCTGGTTGTTTGTTGCTTTTGCCTTCGGCTTTAGCTTTGGCTTTGGCTTTGCTATTGCCATCATGGCCTTTGTCGATGAGGCGCAATTTTTCCGCGGCACAAAACACTTCCAACAAAAAACATTTTTCGACAGACAGTTCCGCACTAACGTGGACCGCGTTGTGGACACACGCAAAGTGCGTGCGTGTGCCCGCACGTCGGTGAGTATCTCAGTTCGTTGATTCATTCATCCGTCGCTTGATTTCATATCGCGCTTCAATTCAATATCACTCGGTAAACCCTTTAACTACTAAGTATTAACCCAATCTCCGCCATCTTTTTTCCTTCCATTCTCCATTACCATTGATTGTCGCGTGTGTTAGTAGGTTTGTGTAATTATGTGTATCTATGAACACAAAAACAACACACAAAAAACAAAAAAAAAAAAAACAAAATTATTATTTTGTTGGCGTTCAAGGAAATCGGTTTTCTATTTTATTGTGTTATTGAGCGTGTGCGTGTGCATGTATCTAATTGAGAATAAGCAACGTGTATCTATTGATTTGTATTTAACAGAAAACGCGACATACAAAATTTAACGAGTCGTAAATTGTTCCTTGTGTGATTGTGAACGAAACGTGTCCCCTTTGTCTTTGTATTGGCCTTTGAAATAAACAACAAGGACATGAAGGATTTCAAGAAATGGCGTCATTTCGTGTGTGTACAATGTTTAACTAAAGAAAATACTTGGAAAATACAATGAATTATTAATTCGTATAGAACAGGAAATGAAGTATCACATCATGTAAGTAAAGAAGCAATGAATTATTGCAGAGCTCACTACAGTGGGACAAATTATAAAAGAACAATATCTTCATTCCAATCCAATGCAACTGATCGTTGAATCCTCACCTCATTACATAACAGAAATAAGAGATTTTTAAAAATCAATTAAGTATGTATTTATGTTTAGCTCTTGCAAAGTTAGTAAGTAAATATCCTTCATTATGAATATCCTGATTAAACTTAACATAAATTGTTATATGTAGGTACTTATGAGGATCTTTCAAAGTCTCGTTGAACTATTGATCGAGGTAGAGAGAGAAGAGAAAAATTTAACAATAAGCTCAATTTGTTTTTATTTATTTATTCATTATTTGCAAGATTTCATGAAGTTTCATATAAACTTTTGTATAAAAAGATTGTAATTATTAATTATAATTAATAGAAATAACCGAGTTTTATATGATCAAATACCATTCGAAATCAAATGCAATTGAAATGTCTGAGTTCGTTTGTTTAACTGAAGAATCTTAAGAAAGAGAGAGATTGAGATATTTTATAGATTTAAGCAAATATGTCACATGATTTTGGCAAATGATTAAGTTCTGAACTTGTAAGCAGTTTCTTAAGATTGAATTGAAAATTAATTAAACAGTTCCAAATATAATAAATAAAGAAAAAGGAGAATATTGTAAATTTTATAAAAATCTATAATTTGAACAAATAATCATCATTTTTTTTAACGAGAAATCTAAAGGAACAAACAATAATTTCGAAGTACAAATAAAAACAGAAAGAACATGAAATTTTCCAACTCTACCAAAGGTTTTATAGCTTTCACTTGAGTTAAAATGGAGTACAGAAGAAATTTTTCATGATCATTCATTTATAAGAAATTCAATCTAGAATTTAATAGATTTAATTTCTTACAATAATTTTCAATTAAATTGATAAAGAAATTTAGAAGATTTCTTAAGAAACCCACTTGTATGAAATGTCTAATCAATAATGTCCTTCATTATGTTACAAACATTATCACAAATCTACTATGCCATGCACTCTAATCTATCGAAGGGGAAAACAAGAAATAACAAGAACCAATAGTACCACCTGCTAAGCCGTAACTAATTTTAATGAATAACTAATCAGATTAAAATCAAAAAAGAGCTAAAAATATTTAAAAAAAAAATGAAATAAAATTAAATATTAAAGGGGAAACAAGATGAAAACAAAATCTATGGTAAAACACCAAAACCACAACAAAAAATCACAAAATTGGCAACAAAAAAAAAAAAAAAAAAAAATAAAAATAAAAGAAGAAAATATATGTACAATATTTCTAATCAAATTATTTGATTTTTGTGTTTTCAAATAAATTTGAAGTTTAATGTCAAAAGTATGTTTGTGTGTCTGGGAGAAAGAGATTTAAGCCAATTAATCAAAACATTTAAAACGCGCCAAAACCAACAACAAACGCCTCAGGTCTTAACATCACAAGCATAGCAAAAACAAACAACTGAATAAAGCAGTGGCAAGACAACAACAACAACAATAACAACAACAACACAAATCACATGACATATGACCCCCCATATGAAAACAAACTCAACTCTCACATTCACACTCACACATCTACCGTGTATGATATTTCGTGAGAAATTTTGGGGGTAGCCGGAATTATGATATTCATATATTTACTTCTTTATGTAATAACAAATAAGTATTTGTGCAATTAATTTGCACAACCATAAAATGCACACAATTAGATTGTTTTTAAAAAATGGCGGCCATGTGAATTTCTAAGTGTTGCCATTTGGCAAAATGCAACAAAAAAAAAAAGAAGAATATATTGTAATAACAATTGCAATAAAAACAAGTAAAGTGCTTGTCGGATGGACCCGACTGTTGGATACCCTTTTACCTAGCAATTATTGCGAAGCTTAAGGATGAGAAATGTTTTAGCAATATAGTGTTGATAGGATCTTCTCCAAAGTCTCAAAAACCCATAATTATGCATATCATGGATTTTCTATTGGAAGGAATAGATTGTTATGTGTTTTTGAGTGACAGTTGGTATTTTTTAGGTGAAATGATGTAATAAAATGTAATATATTATGTATTTATAGTTGGATTGTTGATATCCCTTGATGCCAACCCCTTTTACAATCAACCATTTCCTTTCCTTATTTTGGTTGTTTAGAAACGCATGATTTTGGTAAAGGGTTAACAAAGGGAAGAAGGGTAGTTATAGATTAGTTATGAAACTCAAAATGAACTTACATCTATTCATGTTGTTTCATATTTATTAAGTGAAATTCTTGCTAACAATCAAAATGATCATAAGAAATAATCAACATTTCACTCATATTTATGAGACAAAAATTTGAGTTGAAAAATGAATTTGTTAAAGTGACTGTGTAAGGGTGAAGGGTAGTAGATGGCAACAAAACTAAGCGAATGCATTGTAGTGGCAAACAAGTTTCCTCGTCGTGGGTGATGGTGTTCCTAAGTGAACACACGCGTTAGCAGTTAAATGTAGAAAACTGTGGAAAAATTCATTGAACCGTTAATAAGCATTTAATTACTCACACATACACATACATACTCGTACGTATTTATGTACATACAAAGTTATATAGACATATGCTTATGTACATATATATGTATATGTATGTATAGATAGACAGATAGATGGATTTGGTTGTTCTGTGACCAAAACTAGCAGTAGGCAGCAACAGTAGCGTCGTTAGCCATCATCGTCATCTACGTCAACATCAACATCAACATCGTCATTGTCATTATTGCTTTCGTTGTTGCCAACGTCTCAATCTCATCCGCCACCCTTCAACCGTCACCGTTGCTTTCAACATCAAGAGCAACAACAGAAGAATTCGCGCCCACCTCGCTCTCTAGCTATCGCTATCATTTCTATCATTTCCATCACCTTCGCAACCAACTGCACTCAAAACAGCGCAAGCGTCTTAAAGGGGGCGGAGTTTTTTTATTTTTCACTCTGCGATTTTTTCTTTTCGCTTTTTTTTTTTTCATTTTCAATTTAAATTCTTTTTTCTGTCATTCTTTTTTTGCTTGGTTTTTTCATATTTTTTTTTTCCTTCCCTCAATAGTTTTTCATTACATTTTTTCATAGTAAAGGCATCAACCACGACTACACCATCATCACCATCATCACCAACTTCATTACACCACAGCCACTGCCACCACCTTGGCAAATATGTATAAACACACCACACACACTCATGCACTAGCTGCCTCTCCATTTACTCCTGATTCAATACCAACAACAACAACTGCATCATTATGATTGTTGTTGGTCTTGTTGCTGTTGTAACTTTTCGCTCGATTGCAAATTGTAGCCATATTGGATTTGCTGCTATATTTTTTTGTTTTTCTTTCTTCTTTCTACATTCACTCACTTACACGCTCAAAAACACAAGCGCTCCCTCACACACACACACACATACACACATACTAACCAAATCTCACTCGCTCAGTCCGTCGGTAGGTCGTTCGTTCCCTCGTTCGTTTGTTTGCTTTGCACTCACCTCATTCTCATACCATACTCAGCCTCATTGCCAGCCTCAACCATAGTCTCAGCCTCATCGCCATCAGGCCATCCAGCTTAGCTCAGCTCAGTTCAGCTCCGCTCAGCTAAAGTTAACTCAACTGAGTCAATTCAATGGCGACGCTGAGACTTCGTCGCTCATGACTCAACAACAACAGCAACAACTACAACAATAGCTAAGTGTAATGGGTAGTTGTGTTGCTTAGTAAGTGTGTTTGTGTGTGTGTGGGAGGGTGAGGGTGAGGGTGAGTGCTAGTATGAGTTGACACCCCCACGGCACATTTTTTCCCTTATTTTTTTTCGTCATTTTTTGTTTTCTTTTCAGTATTAATATTGTAAACGAGGGTGAATTTGTTTTTGTTTTTTTATGTTCCTTTTGCTTTGCTTTGCTTCATTCGACGTTTGCCGGCGGAGAAACTTTTTTAATTTTTATTTTTTTTTTTTTTTTTGTGTTTTTGCATTGGAAAAAAGATGAATATTTTTGTATATATAGAAAATCGCGAGAGTATATAAAAATTATATGTGACCATGTGGGCTACACCCACACACGCTGCCCTATGGATTCTGGTGTGATTTTTATTTGAATTAATTCTTTTTATTTTTTCATTTTTCCCATTTGTTATTTGGCGAAGGCAGAGACGTCATCATTTGTGGCTTTGGTTTAGTTTGAGCGCGAATCTCTTCTATTTTTTACCAAAATATACTTACAAACATACATACCATATACATATGTGTGTATATTGTAGTCTGTATGTGTGTGGGTGAGTGTGGTTGTGAGTTTGTGTTGAGCACATCCGGCTGTTTCAGTTGTTATATGGCTGCCGCCTGTTTCCGTTTTGACACAAACACACACACACTTCCACATTCACCTTAAGAGATGAGTACACTTCAATAAAAAAATCGTACTTCTTTCCATCTTATTAGCATTTAATTAAGATCCTGAAATCAATAAGCATTTTATTATTAATTTTAAACAGAAAAAATAAGATTTATGTAAATAACAAATACTCGTATAAATTCACCTTAGTATTTGTTCCAATTTTGTACATATTTGTAATAATATTTGGTAGATATATAGACAGCAAATAGTTTAAATCTGTGATCCATATGACATTCTATGGGTTTAATATAACTTTTCAATGATGTGTTCTTCGTCATTTCTTTGTGTGACATTATCAATATTAAGAGATCGCATTCCTTACTCTTCTGTTTCTTTAGTTAGTGTTTTCAGTTTTGTCTAAAAGTACAGAGAGCGATCTGAATGTCTGATCCTAATAATATTCAAAATATGATCAATTGATATTTGCAAACAATTTCACAAGTCCGAGAAATAGAAATCAATGAATGTTCTACTTATATTTAAAGAGCAGTCAGTCTCAATCTCATATCTTTTATGACATTTTAGAAGATTGACTTTAACAAAATCACATTGATCAGAAGATTACAAACATAAAAACTGATCAAATCAAATCAGATATACACAAATTGAATGAACAATTGAGTATACCACGATCTTCAATATTCTCCTAGATGTTTTCAATTTTAATAAATATTATAATAAAGATGGAAATCTACGAAATAGTTGCAAATTCATTTGAGTTGTACTGTACCATTTGTAATTATGTAAGTGATCTATCGATCTACATTTTCTCATTACAAAAGATAGTAGAAACATCATCAGAATATCATGATTAAATATGCAAAAGAAAAGAGTGATGAATTCACGATGTAGGTAAATGATTACTGACTAAGTGAATGACTTTAGGATTGCACGATACTCTTCTATGATCTTTTAATTATTTCATTCCCATCAATTTGTACTCTAAATAAATGTGTAAATGCAAAGAAAGATCACATATTGGTTTGATCTAATCTAACTCTAAATAATGATGATAATAGATGAAATGATGATCATTTTATTTCATTTATTTTTTTTTTTTTCAATATTAAGTTAAAAGATCGTAACTTCATCAGGATTCGTCATCAACTTCATTGGATTTGCATAGAAATGATTTCTTGTTTCTGTATTTTACATTTATATGCTTCACTATTCACTATTAAGGGTGTTTACTTGATGTTGTTGTTCTCGTTGTTGTTGTTGTTATGTTGTCGGTTTTGACTGTAACATGCGGCGGCATTCTTCCTCCCTCACTACCTTATCATCCTACCCCATGTAGCTTGCTCCATTTTTTTAAAAAGTTCTTTCATTAAAAAAAAAAAAATAAGATACACATACCTACATACATATGAATACTTGTTCACACACACACACACATAGATGCAGCTGTCAATATACACGTATGCAAGTAAGCAGAAATATAGAGATTTTTTTGTTTCTTTCATTTAATTTCCCCGCTTCTTCCTTAAACCTTGGTGTGGGTGGGTGCTGGGGTATGTCTGAGTTGGTCGGATGATGTTGGTTTCCTGATTCTGTGGTTGCTTTATAATAATTTTATGCTGTTGCCTTTTGTCATCATCGCAGAGTTTGCACAGTTTGGAGTTGGTTTTGTGTGCGGAGGAATAAAATCAGAGTGAATTTGAAGTGAAAACCACAATTCGCTTTTTTATTCAACTGTGCTCCCTTTTCTTCTTGTTGTGTTCCATTTTTTCCTCATTGCGCTTTGAGTTTGAATTTTGAGTATTTTTCTCATTATTTTTATAATTTTTTCTTTTTTGCACTTTGCGCTTCACTCATATTTTCTAATTTTTCTTCATTTTGTTATTTTTGTTGATGACTTCAACTTCGCGTGCGCACACTTGCTATTCTATCGTCATCATCTTCACCACCATCCCCTTTAAACTTTGAAACTTAATTTTAATGAGACTCCATGGGCTGTTTGTATAATTTCCCCTTGGCTATCGTCATTGCCATCATCATGGCCATGTTGATGTTGGTGTTGATGCTGAAGTCGGTTGTCGGCGCAGAAGTTTCAGTAGCAGCAGCAGCGGCAGCAGCAGTTGTTGGTCGCCATCAGGCAGCAGGCTCCATGGTTTGTCCTGCATCATGGCCTTGTGCAGTATCTCGACGGCAGCCGCTGCTGGCAGTTCATCAGCGCGACAAATAAATCTTAGTCAGCCAAAGTCAGTCTGAGTCCACAGTCACCGTAGTCATAGTCATAGTCAAAGATACCAACACATAGATACAAAAAAAAAAAAACAAAGTCAGACATGAACAAAATATACGATCGGTCTCACAGACACATGGATGATTGAATGAATGAATGGATGGATGGACAGATGGACGAATGGCAAACGTGCAGGCAGGTGGACAAGTGTACATTACTGTTACCGCTAAAACAGACACCAGCATCAACAGTCAGAGTTTAAATATTTACAGCTAACTTACTACAAAAAGTCAATGTGCGCCACTTTCAAATGACACTTGTGCGCCAACGCCAAACAACCAACAACACCAGCAACAACAGAAATAACAATAATAACGAACAAACGACATTGCAACTTGAAATTGATTTATGGCTAAAATATATTATTTCTGGTCTCTTGGTCTTGCTTTTGGTCTCGGTCTATTCGTTGGTCTATTGAAGCCGTAGCCAAAGCCATAGCTAAGTCCAAAACTAAATCCATAGCTAAACTCGAAGCTACAACTGTAGTCTGTTGTTGGTGCTTGTGCTTGTGCTGGTGATGCTGAGGCTAATGCTAAATCCAACGTTGAGACTGAAGTGGAAAACTGTTTCTAATGCCTTTTTTCTGGTCACTTTGGTTCGCTTAACTTGAAACGTGCGTGTCAAACTCTAAATCTACCTATCCGGCTATCCGGCTGTACGTCTGTCTTCCCGTCCTTTTGTCTATCTATGTGTCTGAGTAACTGTATCTATGTGCGTGAGTGTATCTGTCGCGCGTGTTATTATTCTTATTCTTATTCTTATTGAAAACTTTCAGTGACATTGACTTTTAAATAATTTGTGCAAAGAATAATAAAAAATAAAAAATAAAATTAGAAAAAAAAAAAATAAAATAACATAAAACAAAACAGTAAAGCAAGAAATGAGATTAAAATAAAATGACAAAATAAAAAATTGTTATATAAATAAAATATTAAAACCATAAATAAAGAAAAAGAGAAGAAAAAAAATTGATATCTTTAGCATTAAAATCATAAATTTCGATTTAGAATTGCAAAGAAAAACAACTTTCGCTTTATGTCAACAAAAACAGCAACAACAACAACAAAAATACATAATAATACAACGAAAAATTAATAAACATTTAAAGAGAAAGACAAAATATTCTGTCTTATAAATCATCAAATCAAGTAAGTTTTTATAAAATATTAATTTAAAAAAAAAAAAAAAATTAAAAAAAATTAATTGCATCATAAAATTTATATCTCAAAAGAAGAAAAAAGGAAAAAAATATTTAGAAATTGTTTATGAATAAATTTTAGAATATAGAATAAATAGCGATTTTATATCTTTCAAGTTTTCCCATACACAAAATATTTATAACATAATCTCCTATTCTAGACACTCGTCAATCAAGTAAATAAAATAAGTAAATTTATAAATTATAAATTTTAGTAATTTTTTATATTTTGATTTAGTAAAGTCAGTTAAACTTTTTCAAAATATGAATCAAGTCGAGAAATTGCGATAAGTTCAAAAAATGAGATTTGATTTTAATTAATAAAATTTATAAAATATGAAATTTATTAAATTATATTGATAACTTAGACTTCAATTTATAAACATTAATATTAAATCATTGAATAAATTATATGTTTTATTCAATATTAGTGTATATATTTTTTTGTATCCAATTATGAAGCATTATTCCTAAATCTTTACTGTGATCTCTTTTCAATATTTCTCTCTAAATTTGTTCAATTGTTTCTTAAGAATCTAACTTGGTAACTTTTTATGTCAAATGAGACTCATTAATGGTTTTGTAAATACTACAATGAATAATAATTTTTAATATATTTATTTTAAAATTAAAATAAATTACTAAACTTCTACTTACTTTTAGTATATAAAGAGTTTCTACAAAACTGGAATAAATCTAGTTAGGGACATATTCCTAAGTATTGACAAATTAATCATAAAGATTTTATTGAAATATTTTAGAAATTCATTTATTATTTATTTTAATTACTTTTCTTTATTTTTTTCAAACAAAAATTGCACTGTTTTTTTTTATAATTAATTTCGATTTAAATTTTATTTATATAAATTTAATGAAACCACACCAAAAAAAAAAAGAAGAAATATATTTGATATTATTTCCTTACTAAAGTAATTAATTTTATGATTTTTTATTTATATAAAGTTCTACAAATGTAAAATATGTGACACTTTTATCTGTAATGAAATCAAATCAAATAAGATAGAAACACAAAAATCAAATAAAATCAAATACTCCAATTATAATAAAAAAAAAAACAGTATAAATCACAAATACTCACAAAACAAACAAACAAAAAAAAAAAAAAAAAAAAACCAAGAAAAAAACCAAGTAAAAAATACTTTAAAAGTAAATAAGCAATAAAAACAATCTCGTATTGCATTAACAAAAAGAGTAAAAGGAAAAACACAACAAATTAAATAAATCCAGAACGTCAACAACAGACATTAAATATTTTAAGGCGATTTAAAGTGAAGCATCGAACAGTTGAACGGATGAAGGTAGATAAATTACAAGCAGACAGTCAGAGAGGTAGATAGAGTGTTGAAGGCAGGCAGGGAGACGAACATTTGGACAGATTTTGTTACAGTATGAGGTGGCATTCAGATACTTGTTTTTGACAGGTTGAATGAAGTAAAGGCAATGATAACCAACACAAACACCAACAACAGCAATAGCAACAGCAACAGCAACAGCAACAATAATAACCAAAGGGAACAGAGATGAAAATGGACTGGGACTGGGGCGGGGACCAGTGACTTTGGTTAACTGCCTTATTGCCTCTTTTTTATTTATTTTACAATATTTGTTGTATTTCTGAATGAAAGTGCAATATTTCGTCATTAAGCGAAGATAAACAACAATGAAAACATAATAATGAACAATAATAACAAGGGAATTTCATAAAGACACAGATTCGTATTATACTGTAGATACATTAATTCATATATTATACAATATACAATAATATATAACATAATAATACAAATAAATGTTTGCATCCATACATACATAAGTATTTACATCCATACAAAGGCATATGTGGCATGCAACTCGTCATGACATACATGATACATACATTCATTAAAAATTATATACATCTATAATACATGCAATCCATATTCGTACTTAGTATAGTAGAAAGAGAGAGAGAGATACATACATTCAGTGTAGATGTGGTAACCGATATCGATACCGATACCGACATCGACACCGGCAAATGAACATAAATAATTTATTGTATTTCGTGCATCAGGTGACCCATTTAAAATACAATAATATATACGTACAATACTTAGTAAGGATGATGAGGCTGAGGATTTTATTTAAGAATTCAAATGTATTTCACATGTCGCATATTGCACTCGTATTTAAATGAATGTAGACTGCAACAAAAAACACAAAAAAAAAAACAGAATACAGAAATGGAAACCTAGCGAGGAGTGAAGAATATTATGATAGATAAAAAACACAATAAAATATTTAAATAAATCTTTAAAAAAAAAAAAAAAAATAGAATAATAATAATGTTAAATGGAACAAAATGGGGAAAATTTTAGTTATTGTACAATAATATTTTAATTTTAGTTTTTATCAAAGTGTGATGTTTCCCAATCTTAAAATCAGTTCCATTTTCTGTCTACTTGAAATATTGATAGACATTCAATTAAATGGATAAGAATAAGTTCGATGGTCTCAATCTGCAACAGAGTACTTTTATTTAAATAGATTCAACAAATGGATTCACCTAAGTATAGTAGTCTTGAACACTTTATTAGGGTTACATTTAAAAGACTCCAGTACAAAGTGTCCGCCTGATTTGAGTATTGTGAGTTTTGGGTCTTAATACTTTCAATTCTTTTTTTCATTTATTTTATTTACAATATTTTATTTTGTTTATTCACATTTCAGTTAATCCTTTACCTTCAAGGCATAGAAATTCCACTTATTGATTTTGTTTTCCCTATTTTTGATAGCTCAAATACTTTTAATTACTTCAACTCTAAGAAAAGATAGAAATATACAATTAAAAAAACAGGATAAGCTCAATGAATCATTGAATGAATGAAGGAGGGAATGATTGACTTTGACTACACTTCAATAAAATTGATGGCACGTCTATGAGGAATAGTCTGAAACCTTTTCAAGTCATGATGATGAAGTTTCGCAATTTGTATTTCTTGATTCCTTGATTAATGCCTGCAAATGCCCCTTTTTTTCTTTTCCTTTGTCCTTCAATACTTGTCCTTATCCTTTTTCTGTCGTCTTTTCAGTTTTATGCAAATCATCAACAGGGGACGAAACGTTAAAAAATTGAATCCTTTTTGCCTCTACTTTTGTTAATTTTCCCATCTTTAATTAAAATAAAAGAAGAAAAATGAAGAGAATAAAAAAAGAAGAGAAAACATTAAGCTTAAGAAGTTGAAATCCTTTTACCAAAAGAAAAATAAAAAAAAAACGTCATTTCAAAATTTATCTTTGTCTCTCCAATCTCTTCTCTGTGGGTTCTTCGTCATTTACCATATTTATTTATTCCTCTAATTTTCTGTATTTTTTTTTTTTTTTTTGTCTTTTTGCTTTTGTCATTTATAAATTGGAAAAGTTTTCCTAAACAAATTATGCCATTCTTTGTTTTTTCTATTTTGTCATTGCTCATCGTCCTTCTGAGAAACCCTTTTCCTTTCTTTGTGTTTCGAGTAAAAATCTTAAGAGTTGTCGCCTTCGGTTGCTTTTCGAATCCTCCCATCCCCCTCTAATTAAACTGAACTGAATTCAAGTGACAGCAAATGTCTGAGAATCGTAAGTAATTTCCTTTTTTTCTTTTTAATAATATTCCTTAAAAATATCTGCTGGTGATGAGGACCAACATCAGCAATTTGTGGCAATGTCCTTGTGAGTATTTCACAAAAACATCCTCCACTGAGAGCGTTCAACTTGAGCTTCAGTTTGGTTTGGTTCGGTGCAGTTTGGTTCAGTTCAGTTTAGTTTAGTTCAGTTTTGGCTGCTTCTTGAGACAAACAAATTAAAAAGGGATTATCGTGCTCAGCATCATTTTGTTGAGTTATGTTGCCTCTACTATAACAACTGATTCAGCATCACTTTGTACAAGTTTTTACTGTGCTCGGACTCATTCAATTTTCCCCTCACTTTCGCTTTCGATATCAACGATTTTTTCTTTATATTTTTTTTTTTTTTTATCTCAAAAGCATCGTGGATTTTTAACCCTTTAAATTTGTTGTTCTTCTTTCCTGTGGCGTTACCATCATCAACATCATCATCATCATCATCATCATAATCACCAGTTGTTCGTCTTTACTTCTCATATATATTATTATGTATTACTTACTACAGAAGACCGTCTGTTCGTGCCTCAAAAACTCAACTTCCCTTTTTGCCTTTTTTCTCTTAATGTCACTCAGCTGACGTAGTAGCAGTCGCAATCATCATTCAAATATCTCATCGCCAGCATTGTCATCTCCTGCTGCATGCAACTGATTTCGCTTTCAATCTGCTGCACAAATTATTCAGATCTCGTAGATCTCAGCATTTCAACTTCAGTTTCTTTCAGCTGTTTAGTATGTCGATTTATCGTTGTTGTTGTTGTTGTTGTTGTATTATTATTCTACATGTTAAGGTAGGCAAGGGTTTGAAACTACAACTTCAACTTCAATGAACCACGTTTGCATGCTCTTTGCTCGATCGATGCCTCATTCAAGATCTCAACCAACTTATTCATTCCATGCCGTTCCGTCCAATTGTTTATTTGTTGGTTCGTTCAACTTTCAATCTTTGATTTATTGTCTGATTTCTTTAGTTCATTTAGTTTTGGTTTTGGCTTTGGTTTTGCCTTCTTTTCTTCCTTCGCAATAAAACTTTTGTTGTTTTGTTTAACGATTTCCTCTGAATGAAAGCGAAACAATGAAGATTGTACGACCCCTTAAATTCTCGATTCAACTACTCAATTGAAGTGCTTAAGTAGGTCTATAGGCTACACCAAAACACTTTCAGTTTCAGTTTCTTTTAGTTTTTGTTTTTTTTTTTTACAATATTTTTTTGGTTTCTTTCATGTGCCACAGTCTCAATCTCAATCTCAGTTTCAGTTTCAGTCAGCCTCACTAGACAATCGTTAATTCTGACTTGGCTGATACTCAAGTTGTTGTCTTTGTGTAGGTTTATCTTATTCTTCTTGGTCTTTGAGATTCGTTTCCCTTCGTTTTCTTATGATGTAATAAATATTCTTTTTAGTGCACTTCGGCGTTTCTTGAATAAAAAGAAGATTGGACACAGGGAAGCAAATCAATTGTCAGGGGGGCGTTTAAATATTACCGGGTTATTGTTACTTTGTTTCTTTTTGTTTTTTTTTTTTGCACTTGCAGTCCTTGAGAAAATTGAACATGTGTTTTGTATTACGCTCTTTCTCTATCTCTCTCACACACAAGCACTCTCCCTGTCTCTCCCTCATCTTTGAATGTGTCACACAGAACATGAAGAAGAGGAAGGTGTAGTTAATCTTTGTAAGAATCTTGGTGAGAAGAAGTTAAATCTTAAGTCATTTAGTGACCTGTCGTCCAATGGCTAAGTAAACTGGTAACCAGAAAGAAAGGTAGAAACATAGACAGACAAACAAATAGACAGCCGGGCAAGTAGTTACCTATGGTTAAGAGTTCTAGCCACTGATTATGTAATAAAGATAAGGGATCAACGGAAGTAACTCCCTCCCTCTTACAATATATGTACAAGATATTATATACATTGTTTTTGTGTGTGATTTTGGACTTTAATTAACAATACTTGATTTATTGACTAGAGAGATACACGGAATAAAGGGACAAAGGTAACTAACTATTTTCTGTTTTGTTGTTGTGTCAATTCTTAGGACAATCTCTAGTGATAATCACAGACATTTGGTTTTGGTGATGAGAACTGACAGCTGTTCTTGTAATGAATACAAAAAGAGAATATTTGGAATTATTATTTATAAGTTTATGCTCGTATAAGAAAGAATAAGAATTCCTTCTTTTACACTAATATTTGTTGTATTTTTTGTATTTTTAGGAATTTTCTCCGCTTGTATTTGGATTCATTGCGCAAATTTTAGAAGGTAATGTCTAAACATAACTTAAAACATACTTCACTTTTTTAATTTACTTTCTATCTTAAGAATAAAAGAAATGTGTATCCATAATAAAAAAATAATTATGGGCGGTAATGGTTTTTTAGGTGAAAAATATCGGATTAACAAAGAAAGTCATTTTCAACAAATGCCATTGAAAAAATTAAGTTTATCATCATTCAATTTCCATGCTTTCGATTTTCTGTTGACACTTAAGCTAAGAATTATAAAACAAAGGTTGGTTGGTTTACCTTTGCGACTACTTAGACATTTCTCACTGCCTCCCATGTTCTTTGCTCTACAAAAACCGAAATACGCGAAAGAAGACTAATTCCACCGTCAGCTGAATTGTTTGCTGTTGAATTTTACAAAATGATCTGCGACAGAGTCGTTAAGTGTAAATTGAAACTACGGCAAGTGAAAATTGTATTCAAAGAACGCCAAAATTACCAATAGATTAACTCGATTGCACATTGGTGAATTTTTGATGTATGGCTAATAAAAAATTTTACATTTTACCACAAATATTCATTATTTTTGAAAAGACAAACACAGTAGCACAGTGAGAAGTTATTGTACAAAGCTTAAGGTTTCTGTAACATTCAACACTTTATCACCTAAGCCCAATAATTCTTCTTAAATATTAAATGTAAACGCATTTTATTTAAATATGGTTGGCTAAGATAAATTCTCTAGTTTTGTATCCTGACGGCTTAGTAAAGGATTGTGTAAAATAAATTCAAATAAAATCTATTTTTCATTAATATAATTGTGGTTTTGAGTTGTATTTCGAGGTGACATATCAAAACTATGTTGTTAAATTTCACTGAAAAATTGCGAATGATATTATTGTTGATGAGATGCAACTTCCATGCTATTCTACCACGCTGGCTTAAGGCATTTCATATGTTCTCATGTTATTTTTACTTTAATTTCTGTTTCTTTTTTACAAGGACAAATTTTATAAGGTTTACATAAAAAGTTAAACAACAAGACAACGAGATGAAGAAATTTGTGTGAGACTACAGATTCGCATATGTATTTCCCACAGGGGAACTTGATATGTCACAAGGAAGAAATGACCAACAGAAAACAACAAATCTTCTTACTTTTGGTATACAAGTACAATGTACTGAATATCATTTCATTTTATTTCCATTTATTTATTTTGTTTTGTGCAAGTTTTACTTATTTTCAAAAATTTCAAAAATAGCAAGGCAGTAAAAGGAAAAATGAGATCGAACTTGCAGCGTGTGTAGGCCACTTACTTATTTTTTTTTTTTTTTTACTATATCTACATATATGTATATGTTCTTTTGGTTTTGATTTTATTGTATTTTGTGTGTGTGTGTGTGTGTGTGTGTGTTGAGTTAACTTAAATACATCTTCATGTGTTTGTATGAGTATCTGAGCTCATGTTTTTAACTTTTTTGAAACAACTTCGTCCTTTGCGCTTACGTTGTTGGTGCGCATGCGCAACAGCATCAACTTTGTTGATTTCAGTCAGAAAAATCGCAGGCAGGCAGACTCTCATGTTGCAGGCAAACGTTTCAAGTTTTATTTTTTCTTATATTTTTCTTCTGTCGGCCTGTTGTTGTTATTGTCGTTGTTATTATTGTATTTTTGTGGGCTTGAACTCAACTTAACCAAGCTAAACTGAAATAACATCAACAAACAAACAAAAAAAAAAAGAAGAAAAACTGAAAAAAATACCAAGGTAGGCAAGACAAGACAAGACAAGACAAGTCATTGCAAAATCAGAAGGTTGGCTTGGTTGGCAGGGAAGCAGGCAGCTGAATTGGTTTGGCTTTGGAATTGAACAAAGTTGTGCCTTTTTGTGTTGTTTGTTGCCTGACATCTTTGGGAGAGCCACCGATTGGATTGACGACGGCGACGACGGCGACGACGACCAAGGAACGGGTTCATTAAATTCTTTTTGCCTTACTTTATTTTTATGGCATTTTATAGTGAGTTGCCGCAGCGCTTTATTTGGTTTCGCTTTTAATTCTGTCTGCCTCCTTGTTTTTTCCGTTTTGCTTTTTTTGATTCTTAAGTCTCATGGATTGTGGATAGTTTCTTTACTGTTTCCCAGTTCACAGTTCCCAGTTCGCAGTTCCCAGTTCGCAGTTCTCAGTTCCCTATTTCATGTCGATGGTTGTGTGCTCCAAACTTGCTGGAAATATTTACGTCCAAGGTTAAACCTGTTCCTGTTGTCATGAATTTTAATGCCTCCTTGCATTCGGTTGTTGTTATTGTTCACAGAATATCTTACAAAAGTTTTTGGCATATTTTTTTGTGTTTTTCTGTTTCTCTGTTTCTGTGTTTTTTTTGTTTTTTTTTTTTTTACTTACAAATGTGGACCACAAATACAAAAACACAAAAAGTTGATTGAGCCAAGGCAAGTTTATTCCATTTTTTCTTTTGTAATCCTTGAAGTTTAAAATTTTCACATGAGTTCGAAATAAAAATAATAACAGCATCAGTAACTTTATCATTTTATCATCATCATTGTTTACTTGTTTCTTTTAATTTAATTTTATTTAATACATTTTCAGTATTTTCATTATGATAACTAAATCAACAATAGTTCAAGTGGATAATTTGTTATCCTTTTTGTAGATTAGAAAGAAGAAACTTTACTAAATGAAAACACACATAACACAAAATTTTGTTGTAAATACAATTTGTGAAGTTTAATGCCACAGAAAAACCCTTTCATGGAGTTTTTGTTGTTGCCACAAAAAGTTCAAACAAATTTATCCGCAAAAATTCCACAGTCCCGCACACTCAGCACATACACACACACACACACACACACACACACGGACACACAAAATGGGTAAACATGCCACAAAAAGTTGCAAAAACTACTAGTTTCAATTTCAGTTCTCGGTATGTAATAAGTTTACACACCCATTGTGTGGCAAAGTGGCAAATAATGTTGCACATACGCAGTGTATGACGAAAGCGACAATAAACATATGTGGATTGCATGCTTCGGTTATGCTCAGAAGCACTTTACAGAGCAGGAATAATGGGGGGCATACAATTTGTGTCTTGCCTGTTGCAGATGTTCAGATTCTATTACTCCACCCACCACCACCACCACCATCACCACCCGTCATTCAATCCAAACAACTAAATGGCGCATTTATTTATTATAATATTTTAATTCTTCTTTGTTTTGTTTCCTATATATTGAATCATCTTATTTGATTTTCAAATTGCAATTTGATTCATTGTCATAGACTTTGATTGATTCCACTGTTTTCTATGATCTTCATTCTACTTAGTATTTTTCCTCATTCACTTTTATGGAAAATGCTAATTAAATAACAAGTAAATTTACCTGAAGTAAAGTTAAATTAAAAACAAACTACAGTTGAACTTTGATTATGTGAATTTCTGGTTTCATTTGTTAACAGACGATAAAAGTCTAATAAGAAAGATTGGCTAATAAGAAAGATTGGCTAATACCAGATTTATTTTTCTGGAATTGTTTTATAAAAGTTTACTGTACCAAAGAAATATTCATATCCGAAAGTAATTGCGATGATATCTGAAAATATATTCAACTAATTTTGAAATAATAAAATCTATAAAAGCAAAACTTCTTACAATCCGAAAATTTCGATATTCTGCAATGGAGAAGCGGGATTCAACTATTGTTAGTTTGTATAAAAAAAAAGCTTAGAGAAAACGATCATTTTATAGAAGTTAAATCAAAATTCTTGTCAAAAAGGATCTCCATCCTAATTGAAAATCTAGAGAGTTTATTTCTATTTGTAGGTAGATTTGCAAAAATACTTTATTGCATGCCATTTTAGTAATGGAAACCACTTTGTTTTACTTTATTTATTATGAATAATCGGCGGAGCAACAGAGTGCAAAGCAATTCAATTACAACTCAGCATTGAGCAATGGATAATGAGTGGCAAAATTTTGCACGTGATAGCCATGAATGTGGATGAGGATAAAGGCACTGTAGGGGATATTGGACGCAGGGTAATTTTTTTCAGTGAGTCGGAAAAAGAGTAAGTGAGAAAGATAGACAATGAGTAGGAGAGCTGAAGCGAGTAAGAGAGAAGGAGAGAAAGAGAAAGAGAGAATGAATGCACTTACACGTTGCATGTGCAGTAAATGAAACCCAAAGTCAAACCACAACGCCTTCGATAAACATTTCAATTTGCGAAGAGTCATGAGTGTTGAATAAATGAGTGAATGAGTGACTGAGCGATTGTGACTGTCTGTTTGACTGTCTGTCTGTTTGACTGTTTGAATGATTCAATGAGTCCACCACGTAAGCATACAGTCACTCAACACGCGTGGAAAGCAAATCAACATCTAGATAAAATGGTGAGAATGAATGAGAGAGACATGTTGCATGCGGCAAACAAAATCCATTCAATAAGGGGAAATTATATTTATTTTGCAAATGCGCAAACGCCATAAAAAAATCACTGAAAATTACTCAAAAATACGAGATAATAAACACATAAGTTCTCTAGTTGAGTATTTTTCACTTGGAAACACCACGTGTTAGTCTTACGCTTTAACTTGCACGTACCCATTAACTAAGATTCTAGAATATTATAGAACAGAATAAATTAGTCTTAAGTGTAGTTATGTACGAGGCATACGTCATTTAAATTCTATATTACTTATAGCATTTCACTCTGAGAGTAGTAAATAAAATTGAAATGAGAACAAGAATTCGATGTATAAAAGTTGTTATGGTTAACTGATAATGATGAATGGAACAAAGCTTATTTGTTGCCTACTTCATCATTATCGGTATCAACAGCATCATTGTCATCATCATCATCATCATCATCATCATCATCATCATCATCGTACAATTGTCTAAGCACGTAGGTTGACTGCACTATAGTATTTTAGATTTGCATCAAAAGATAAAGGAAATGTCAGTCAATGGCAGACTGACTTAAAGCTCTATAAAGAGGAAGTATCAGAGACTGACTATGGTAACAACATTGTATGGCAGGCAGTCAGTCATACAATGAAACTCTAAGACCGGTCTAATCTAATCCTGACACCACGTGCTCGTTGTTTCTGTCTCTTTAGTGCATGTAGTTATGTAAAAATGTACCTATATACGAACAAATGGACTACAAAGCTCACCACACAACACACCACAGATGTGGTGAATTGCGTATTTGCCCCTTTTTTTTTTTGCAATGCAACTTGTGGCAAGCAACATTTACCAATCTCGTAGTAGCTACAGAGTGAGTTAATGCTTATGAATTTGAATTCAACTCAAGTCAGCTAAACTCAAATGAAATTGAGTCAATCGGGCTACCATATACCATATTCGTGGTGTCGAGCCGAGTTGAGTCGAGTCGAGTCTAGTCGGAGTCAAGGCAGAGTCACTCCAATGTTCCAATGGAGCGTTGTGCACAATGCACAAGGCGAGTTTGCAAAAATTTCATTGCTTATTTCTGTTGCTGTTGATGGTGTTGTTGCTGTTGTTGCTGTTGTATCTGTTGTTAGTGTTGTATTTGTGGTTTTATTCCGTCATTCGTATGAGTTCTGCGCTCTCAAATGCCGCCTATAAGACAAAGCTGCCGCCGTCGAGGCGCTTTAGTCGCCAGTTGCCGCATTCGCATTTCGGCTTTCGTGCCGCGCGGCTGTTAACTAAAGCCGAATAACATTTAATCTCCAGTCGAATCCAATCCAAAACCAACTAAATTTAACTCAACTCAATTCATTGCACTTGAAATGAGAATGTATTTTTCACTAAGGCAAGCCTTTCATAAATCAAATCAAAACTGAACTAAACTAATCTAAACACGTGCAACGTCCTCGTTTACTCTAAAGACAACAAGAATTCGTCCTTTTGTGGTTAAACTAAAAAAAAAAAAAATAAAAATAAAAAAAAAAATAATAAATAATGAAAACAATTTTTTATTTCAAAAAACAATGAATAAAATAAATTAAACAATTGGTTCATCAACTTAACTAAAGAATATTTAAATAAATTGTAAAAAAAAATTCTACGATATAAATAGGAAAAACTTTGGATATTTTTTTTCATTCAAAAAGTAACATTGGGACTTCAATGAGAGCGACGAAAAAAAAAAGAAACAAAAATAATAAAATAAATAAATTGAATTAAATAAAATTCATTTACATGAAACAAATAAAAATTTGTTTGCAATAAAATAAACAATTTTTTTAAAGCAAAAATAAAAAAATCATATTTGTGTATATTTGGTTAATCAAGAAAAAAAAAGTACTATGGTGAGTTACTTAAGGATATTCATTAAGGATCTCAGAGATATATAAATCATAATTTTCATAATTTCAACTTTAACAAAAAAAAGTTTTTTTTAAATAAATTTATTATCCAACAGAAAAGAAAATAAATATATTTATCACTTTTATGTAGAAAAGTTTAAATATTCTTATTTATATTGTATAAATAAGCAACTAAGGGTATCCAACATTTATAAGAAAGAGTTGTATAAATCTTTATAATTCTGTAAAAATTTGTGAAGACTACAAGTTGTAAATAGTATATTTTATTTACAAACAGTTCAAAGAACTTTCAGTCGAACAAAAAATTGGAAGAGAAATAATTTTTATTTTTTATCTATTAACAAGCTTATAGACTATTGAAAATAGGATAAAAGTTTAGTCAAAGCTATGACTACGAGGCCTTAAGAAAAAAAAAAGAATGAAAAGTAGTAGCGTGGTGTAGCCTTTAGAAATAAATATTTTTTTAAGTTTTTACATTTCCGAGATCAAATGATTGGAGTGGCTAGGGAAATCAAAAATAAAAATCACATCTACGATAATCCAAAATCTAGAATAAGAATACAATATAATCGTAATTCATTACTAACCGATCAAGACATGTTCTTTCATTATTTTATTATTGTTTGTTTTTTTGGAGATATCAATCTGAAATTTTTGAATTAGCTTGTTTGTTTTATGGAAGATAACTGAATATCTCTTTAAGAACTTTACAAGACTATCTGCTTGCGTTAGTGGATTATGTGAATTTACTTCAATTGGAAACTTTTGAAAGTTGCCAATTAGAAGCAAAAGTATCTTATTTGGTATTAACAAACTAAAATAAATTAATAAATAAAACAAGGAAAGGAAGAATAAGTATCAGAATACAACTAACAAAGACGAATAAATGTGACGAGACATCAGACAAAAGAAGCGAAAAGACAAGAGAATAGACAAGACAAAATAACACAAGAGAAGTGAATAGAGAAGCCCATACAAGTCACATCGATTGGAGCTGAGCTGAGCTGAACTATGTACATATATATGTGTTGAGTTGAGGCAAATAAAAAAGGGATAAGCCGGAAAGCAACACGGAATCTAAATTAATACAATAATTGAAGCCAATTTAGTGTAATTTTCTTCAATTTTCATTTTTTTTTCTTCTTGTTGTTCTTGTTTGTGTTTTCATTTTTGTTATTGTGCAGTTAGTGTTGTTGTTTTTTTTTTTTTTGTTGTTGTCGCCATTATTATTATTATCGTTATTGTTGTTACGTTGTTGTATTTGAAGTGTTATTAGTTGTCGGGTCCAATGCACTGTCAAAATGAAAGAAAGGTATTAATCCCTTTGCTAGTATAAAGTTTGATACTTGTATATAGTTTTTCGATTACTTGAAGATGTAGGAGCCTTTATAAATTGACAAATGGAATTCAAATTTGTTTGGAATACAATTTTTCCATTGGCTTTTCCCAAATACCATATTCAAAGCTAAATATATCATGATTTATTAGACGGTTTTATATGCAGCATTCACAACGTATAAACTTGCAACATAAAGTTGGCATTTTTATTTACATTTTAAAGGCGAATCAAATTAAACATTCAACTCTATTGTTTTTAGAAGCAAAGCAAGCGCATTATACTTCACTAGGAAGGAAGCAACTTGTAGCTTAATTCTGAATCCATATAATAGAAAAATAGCGTAGAATACCTCGGATTAACAATTGACCATTGACAAAAAAAAAAACTTAGTCTTCAATTTACATATAATCAGGACAATACATAAGGTATTGTATATTAAACAAAAAGAATACTATATCCGTTTATAAACATAAAGTCTAAGACTATCAGTTAAAAATGAATAAACAATTTTTAAGTCGATCTTCGTTCCCATTATGCTATGCAACTCAGTAATCTGTGGTGATTGTGCATCGTGCCAAACTCCAAGGAGCCAAAAATAATTTATTAAAATGATTCATAACCTACCCTTTTACTTTTCTAGTCCATGATTTACTTCGCAAATATTTGTAAGATAGATAAAAAAATCTCTTAGGCTAAAACTAACTTTAGCATGACAAATCAAAAATATATCACAATCTTAGTGATGATCCGCAGTTCTTCTAAAGCTTGCTTTATCAAGCACGGATCCTTAGCTTAAGAATTAAATTTAACTTTCTATGAACCTTAATCTCTTAAGACTTAGTAATATCCACAAATCCCATTCTTAGTTGTAATGTTAGCCATCTATCTAAAACTCTATAAAATTGTATTGTGGATAAAAGCTTGTAAGAAGATTTTATGTGTAAATAAATAACTATCGACTTCTTTTAATAAAAGGTTTTACCATTTTGGTCTCTCCAAAGTTGGTTTTTATTTTTACCAACTTTTGAAGGTTTTAATGTAAAACTACATTCAAATTAATTGCAATCATGGCTAAAATACATGATCCTTGTGCAGAATTTGTAAAATTTCTATCCAAAATTTTCACACCTTAGTGATGGACATGACAAAACAAGAGTAGTCTCCCTTGCAAAGATAATCTGGCCAATGTGTACCCAACTTATGTGGCCTTGGTGTATAGTTCTATGCATTACCAAATTATCAGATTAAAGAGATTATATGGTATTGTAAGTAGCATTAAGGAAAACAACAAAAGTACCATGTTGTGATTGAATTTTTATAGTATATTAAAAGAAATTTAGTTCCATATCATTTAAAATTATTATTGCTCAATGAAATCACCTAAAGCCCCTACAAATCAATGTGAAAGAAAAACCTAAATGGGCTATAAACATTTTCAACTTAGAGAACTCAATACAATACATAAAAAATATCCATTGTAAGTAGTAATTACATCGACTGGTATTTCAAACTGTAAACTTTTATAATGATCATAAATATCATTTTGAATACTGCGGAAACATTGACAACCTGTTTATCGTAATGGTATAAAATTCTTTATTAAAAATTTTAATGAAGTAGGAATTTCATTTTAAGCTATGAACTCTTTTGGATTTAGTTTAATTGAAAATGAAAATTGAATTGATTATTCCTTTAATTTGAATATTGCTTGAAAAGAGACTATAAAAATTTATATTTTATAGTTAAGTATTGTAGTTTCACGTGGAATTGGAATTTTCAATATAAGTATAAATTCAGTCGAACTAGTGTGTGTTACACGAGGTTTCTTCTGAAACTGGAAAAATCTTTCCTTATAAAAATGTAATTTTGAGGTTGCTCAATTCAAAAATTCCGTGAAGAAATCAAATTTATTTATCTAGAGTTCACTCAAGAGCTTATGATTTTTCCATTCATCGACTCATTGGTCTTAATTTCCCTGTAAATAAAGAAAGTGTAAAATATCTTTAATATGACAGGAGCATATTGTTTATCTGACATCATGACATATTTCGACAAAAACACAATACAATACTTTTTGATGAAATTATGAAGTATTAAAGTATTAAAAAGTAAAAAAAATAGATCCACTGACATTGTGGTTTCGACCCATTTCAACAATCACTTAGACTTAGACATGCAATACAAAAAAAGCACTTAACAAAACCACCGAAACCTTGTTTGTGGTTTAACCTAAAAGGCTCCGAATGAAGAATCACTTTGTCTGCACTATGATTTTTTTACCATTATTACACCTCCAAATCTAACCCAACTCAGTTGAATGAACAAAAGCATTTTGATTGTACATGAATTTTTATTCAATTAGAAACAAAGCGCAGTATATAAATTCCAAAATTACTTAGGCACGTACGCGTACATATACAATATATGTACGTAGATACTTACCAACAGACAGGTGAATATCTGTCGTCGAAACCAAAGTAACAATAGTAAATGAAAAAAGGTACCACAATTTACACTCACTCATCTCTGCATAAAAGAACGAAGAATTCCAGCTGTCAATATTGGCGCCAAACGTCAGCGAACATTTGAAAGAAACAAAAAAAAAAAAAAAAACAAAGAAAAAAATACAAAAAAGATATTCAATTGAAAAAGATTAAAAAATGGAAAAAAAAAAAAGAAAATAAAAAAATATTGAAAAGAATTTTTGTTCGTTTGTCCGTGGGTCCGTCGGTTCGACTGGCAATTTGTATAAGAGACTTGTGCCTGCCAAGCCCAGCTAAATGATTGACCGAAAAGAGAATATAAAAAAAAAAAGAAATGTGTAAGGTGCCATCCATTAAATTCCTACCGTCAAATCATAATTCATATTCTTCTTTTCTTTTCAACTATTAACCGCTGCCACTCCTCAACGGTCGTGGACTTGGACTTAGAAAAAAAGAAACAAACCGAAAATAATGAAGAAGCGAGAAAAGAAATGGTGGAAGTATAAGACGAAGTACATAGGCGGTAGTAGATTCTAGTTAAAAGAGCCTTACAACGAGGAGGCAAGTTAAGATGATTCGAATCGAGTTGAGTTGCGTCGAGTTGAGTAGAGTTGAATCGGGAAGGCAATCGACCTAAGGCAATAAACTATAAAGCAGTGACTAAGAACAAAAATGAGAGAAATAAAAAGGAACGACAACAACAAGAAAACAAGACAAACCAAGTGGCAACTAAGCGAAGCCAAGCCAAGTCAAGTCGAGTCCAGTAAAGTAATTTTCAGTCATGATGCATACTGTAGATGTTTGCACCTTGCGCATGGCTTGCAACTATACTTAGTTAGATAGACGCAGGCGCAAAACTAGCCACTTATCCGGGTGCAACAGATCAAGAAACGGCAGCAGCAGCAGCAGCAGTAGAAACAGTATCTATACCGCCTGCCGGCATTAGTCTACTGCTGTTGCTATTGCTAAGGCTGCAGTTCATTGATGCCACTTTGTTGCAATGCAAAGATGCAGACTCAAGCAAAGCGCGAGCTCAGCTCAGCTCAGGTGGTGGTGCTCTATCAAATGCAATTAATGAGGAATTTCATAAACATAAAAAGTCAATAGGATGTTAACTACCAATAGTAGACTAAGGACCAGGATGGAAATGAAGACGCAGATGCAGGGGAAGATAACTGAAATCAAATGGAGAAAAGTCTAAAGTCAGTTAGCAAGCAGCAGCGGCATGTGTTAAAATGTTTCTATAGAAAGGAAACGGAAGACCTCTTGGCAACTACTATTAAATTAGATGAGGTTGATGTTGATGCTTGTGATGCTGTTGTTGCTGTTGTTGTTGTTGTTGTTGTTGTTGTTGCAAAAGCAAAACAAAGTGAAGGAAGCAAAAGCGTTAGGCAACATGTTGCCAGACACATGTTGCGATCGTTATCAACGCAGCAGGGAGGAAACATCGATCAAAAATTGACACTTCACAAAGGAAAATCAATTAAATTTGAACAAAACAGAGAAAAATATTAAAACAAAATACGTAATAAAATGATAAAACACTTTGAACTCTTGTGTCCATGTGTCAAAAGTTGTCAAGATTTTGGTTTTAGTTGTGAAATTTTTCTTCTGACAATCATTTTTAATCATTTGCATGTAAAATTTTGCAATAGAATTAAAATTGAAACAAACCAAATTATTGAAATGTCAGAAAATGAATTCCCATTTCATATGCGATCAAATGTATCTGTAACTATAATATTTACTATACACATTTGTATCTTTTAATCGTATTGCATGCTGACATTTCAGTTGACAAGCCTCCACTGTTGACTTGAATATTTTTTAAAGGAAAACAAAATACATATACGACTACATACGATTATTTTATTTCATTTTTTTTCTTATTGTTAATCATAACAAATCGAATAGGAAAAAAAAAAGAAATAGGAAAAAAAAAATTGAATGCTGAAAAAATCACAAAAATAGGAATAGAAAAAAAAAAATACTTATATTAAATAACAAAAATTGAGATGAAAAAATATAGTATAAAAATATGTTTGCTATTTTTTTTTGCTATTTACTTTTTTTGCGTTCGTTTGGCAAATGTTTGGCATGCATGCGAACTGCAAAACTGCGAACTGCGAATGCCAAGCAACGAAAAAAGATACAAATTCGAGAAATATGAATACAGAAAAAAAGGAAAGGAAAGCAAAGCAAAGCAAAGTATACAAATGAACATTTTTTAGCGCAAAATCAAAAGCGACGCGAAACTTTATTAGCCAGTTGACGCAAATTAACAGAGACTACTCTATTTCGCATATTCCATATGATGATGATGATGATGATGATGATCACGATAATGATGATGTTGATAATGATGATGATGGTGTAGCAAGGATTTCAAAGGGGGGTGGCAGAATGAAAGGAGTGAAATACTCGTCGCCACTGCATGCATGCGACATGAACGAGCATAAGATACAAATACAATCCATCCATAAATGATAAAAGTTGAAAAACTGCGGCAGAAAGGGAAAAAAATTATTATTAAAATCGTTTCAAACAGCAAAATAATTTGTAAATGTCAAAAACTTTTGACAGTTTGCGGTGATGTTTTTCAAATTACAAAAACTTCTATTTTTTCCACATTTTTTTCCACTTTTATTTCTTTTCCTTTTTTTGCAAAAATGTTTAATGAATTTTGTTGTTGTTGTTGTTGTTGTTGTTGTTGTATATGATGTTGTAATTATGCGCGTGCCTCGATTGCAATGAACATGTTAAGTTAACTAGAAATGAATGAATGAAAAACAAAAAAAAAATTACAAATAAAATTTCAATATAAAACAAGAAGTGAAATCAAAGCAAAAGTTCAAAATATTATTGTAAATAAATGATTTTTGTTTTTGAGAAGGGGTATTGGATTTCATTTTTGTCAAGTCAAATATTTGTGCTATAAGATTATTTATTTTTTAAATTTATATTTTATTATTAGTTTTATTTTGTATCATTTTGCAAGTGTGCGACGGCAGTAGAGTAGTAGAAACTTCCAATCATAAACAGGTTAAATTGACTTTTGGTCCCATTTTGTTTTGAGCTCAAAATTGTATTCAATATTAATTTCGTATTGAATAAAACCTAATCTAAATCGATCATTAAGACGATAGGAGTTGAATATTAATTTGAGATAAATTACAATTTTTTTTTTTTTTTTTAATTTGAATATGTCGGCATAGATTGAGTCACTCCAAACGAGATTCTTATCTATTCTAGTGTGATTCAGAACACAATGTGTAATAAATTCAAAAGAAATATTGTATTAGTATATTAAGTCTAATATTTATTTATGATAATCATCCATCCATCATCTATCTATCAACCAAAGAAATACTTTAAAATGGAACGGAACCTTTGGAAACTAAAGTAACTTATTTCAGTCTAATTTAGCTCATTTCTATAGAAACTTTTAATTAATATTAAACAATTTTATGTGCAAGAAACTCCTCATAATATTGCCAAATATTGTGAAACTGCCTAAAAATATGTAGGAAAATGCTTTTATTATCAAGCAAGTCCATAGTTTTACTGACATTTCTTAAAAGGCAAAGTTTCCTTCAAACGTTCATCATCATCATTTGTTTTTAAAAAAATAATTTGATATTTCTTTATACTGAAACTTCTCTTATTAATGGAAAAAGTAATTGTTGTTTCTGTGAACATTGTTAAGTTTCTGTATTGAAATTGTTTCTATTTCTGAAGATATTTTTCCAACATCATGTGATTTCAGTAAATCAAAATTGACACTTTATTGCATATTTTTATTTACAAATTTTAGTAGTTTCCATTGTGAAATATGTGTAAAAAGATTTATTTTATTATAAGTATATGCATATTGACTTACATTTGACCTTTAAGCGAAGTTCATTTGACTACTGGTTTTTTTTATTATTAAAGTCGGCGGTGCTTTTTGAGACTAGTAAAATCGAAACACATTAAATATTAAATATTAGTCACGCCTCTTCACATCATCTTCAGTATCATCAGCATCATCAGCATCATCATCATCACGATCATCTTGTATGTATATATCTATTGAAACTAAAACTGTTTATATCAATGTTTATTGCTTGATCTTTTCAAGTTCAAATACTCATTAAGCTAACTAAAGAGCACAACTCACGCCCACTGCTCCAAACACCCAATGCCAAATCTATAAAGAGGGACGGGACCCGACGCCTGTTAACAAATTTAAAACTACTAAAGCCGATTTCATTATTTCATAGGCTAAGCTATATACGAGTACATAATGCTAACAAGGAACGCCCATTTTATGATATGGAAAAAATATAGAAATAAAATAACGCCCACAAAAATTTGTGTATATTTTTCTTCACCATCTCCATTGTGAAAAGAAAATTTTATACTATTGAGAATATTTTTTTGTTCATCACAAAAAGACAATTGTGCATAAATTATAGAAAATACTGTAATAAAAAAAGAAAAAAAAAACACAAATCTCATTAAGCGCATCGCCTACTAGGCAACAACAAGACATTGTACAACAAATTTACTTTACTACACACTACGATATATTGTAACGACAATAAAATTGACTATGAAAATGATATAAAATGCAATAAAAAGATACATACATACTACGAATTCAAAGCTCTCCTCGACCTCTTAGGTTGGAAACTAATGATATGAACATAGCAGCAACCAACAACCAACAACTAACAACCAACAACCAACAAAAAGAATATCATATCTAAGAAGTAGATACTCACTCTTATGTAGGTTTAAAATTATGCGTAATTTTGACTTGGTTAATATGAGTAGAGTTGAGTCGAGTCAGTGGAGTGCAATGGAGTGAAGTGTAGGCCACATGCTGTGCGTACAAGTTCATTATAATAAACTATGAGGCGTAGATCAGTAAAATGCAATGATATGTATGTATGAATGTACCCAGGACAGATAAAGCAAATGGGAGGAAAATAAAGGTAAGAAAAAATGATAGAAAGGTAGAAGGCAGGTTGGAGGAGGTTAACGACCATAAAGATCACCTAAGTCTATGATAGGAAAAACATTCAGAAATAAGTATAAATGCGTATGCGTTGTAAAATAGGTGAATTCATTGAGATGAGGGTGCAAAACGCTCCGAGGTAACAAACCAACCATCGAACCAAAGAAGGCACTTCTTCATGCGTGGCCAGTTTAAACATTTATATGTGCCACATAAACTATGAGAATTATGACATGACATGACAGGACACACATGAGAGTAATACGTACCAAGTAGTACCAAGTCCTCGTGTTAAAGTATTTGTACGAACTACAACTCAATAGTCTTCATATAACATAGAGTTGCGCACCTTTTGAACTGCATTTTGCACCTGTTTGATGCGCAGATGGAAAGAGCCTCGAGCAAAGTGACTCTTACTTATTGTAGATTAGCATTAGAAGAAGTATTTCGTTTCAGGTAGCTCAACTTTGGTTCAGTTCGGTTCGGTTGAGTTTAGTTTCTTGTTAATTCACATTAGATTGCGTCCAATAGCGAAGGACCCTTGACTTGGGTTCTCTTTACTGGCAGACTGACTGGCAATAAAATGTTGTCGATATTAAAGTAAATTAAACTGTCATTAGTAGTTTACTTTTTGCCTCACTCTCTAACTCACTCACTCACTCACTCGCTCACTCAAGAAATGTACTTATCTTCGCATTTTAATGCTTAGATACTTCAATAAAGATTTTGTATCTTTTGTTGCCAATTCATGGTAAAGGTTTTAACTTATTTTACAATACGATTATAAATACAAGTATGCTCGATTGTCAGTCATCATAATAAAGTTGCCTTCTTTATGAGACCATCTATATCTATCTATCTATCTTCTATATACATAAGTATCTATCTATCTGCTTTTGGCTTTTTGTAATAGTTATTTTAATGTCTAACGTTTTTCGTTAGCTTTGTATGTTTTGTTTTTTTTTTTTTGTTTTGTCGAAGACAATTAGGCATTTTGTTTGTACTTCATTTGTACAACACTTCAGTATATCTTTGTATCTATGAATTAAATGTGTGGTGTGTATGTGTGTGTGTGTGTGTGTGTGGTGTTTTATGTAAGTTTCGAAGTAACTTTGGCGTCGTCGTCGGCATTATCTTTGATGTACCAAAAGAGACGCGCGCTAGCGTTCACTAAGAACTAGCGTCTTTCAAGTTTTGTTTTCAGCTAAAATGATTTTTAAAATTGATGTCGACCATATAGTAGTATATGTTAGTAAATAGCAGTGAGTATAGTTTAGATACATTATGTCGAGGATTGTGGGTGTTTCGAAAAAAGCGTGAAGGCTTAAAGAAGCTTACAATGGCATTGTTCTCTTTATTTTTTCTACTTAAAAAAAAAAACACTTTCAAGTGTCATTCATTAGCCGCCACTTGTAGTTTTTATACTTAGATAGTTCGTTTTCTGTTCTGTGTTTTTCTCAACAAAATTCCAATCAACATGAGAATGTATCTAGTATGCTAATGGTATCACTGTGTGACAACTTTCCATGCTATTTAAAGTCTTTAAAGTTTACCACACATTACTCAAAAATTAGTTCAACACAACCACCGCCAGATGGTCAAATATACATTTGTCTATGGATACATTTTCACTGTGATACTAAGATTGTGATTTGCATAAAAACCCACGACACGTGTGAACATCCTAAAAGCTATAAAAACTGAATCGAGAATCGAGATAAAAGCAATAAAATACCAAAAAGAACATCAAAAGTTTTATAATAGAAATCATTAAATTGAAATTTAATTTTTTTATTTTTGATTTGTTAAATCTTTTAAAAATTAATACTTTTAATTTACAAAAGGGAAGACATCAAAAAGAAAATATAATCTACTCAAAAGAAATAAAATGAGTTGGAAATTTATGAGCGATTTCATTTCATAAAACAAAAAGAAAATAAAAAAGAAAAAACTGTGTAAAAATTCTAATACAAATTTGTATTACAATAAATTTAAATGTTTGCGACAAACAAAATACAAGTGATCACGAACTGTGTGAGATCATGTTAACGAGGATAATGATGATGATGATGATGCTTAGATGTTCATGATTATGTTGATGATGATGACGTTTTCTCTTGTCTTTCTTGGTTGATGTTAATGATGACTTGCCACAAAACAAAGTAGCAAACAATTTATGGTAACTTGTCCGCCCACAAATCATTTCGTTTCAATTGAATTAGATTTTGTTGTTTTTTTATGAATACAAAGACACACTCACACACACGTATTTATACATATTTATACAATACATGCGATGATGATGTTGCTGGTGTTGTTGTTGTTATTGTTGTTGTTGTCGTCTTTGTGTCTATTGTGTGGTTTATCTTGCCGCAAGATTTTTAATTGAAACATTTTTGACCATATTCACTTAATGAGCCACAACATGACACGGCGTCACTTGCGTCTTTTTTTTTACTATACCATATACTTATAGTATATATAATATCCACAAAGTATCTTTACTTATGTTAAGTCAACAACAACAATAAAAAAGAAGACCTCGATTTGTCTAGTGTTTTCTTAGGTTTTATGTTTATTCTTTTTCTCTTTATAATATTTAATTTTGTGCGGGGGCAATTTGCTATTTCATAAAAACTTAATTTCAAACAAAAACAAAGAAAAAAAAAAGGCGAGACAATCATATAAAATTACAAGTATTTTTTATTTGTTAATTATCTTTAAGTTGCGATGCAATGCGATGCGATGCGATGTGTTGTGTTTATTTTACTAAATCGCACACTCCTTGTGCTTGTTTTTTATTGCAGTTCACGTGGTTCATTCAAATGCTTCGCGGGAAGTGATGCTGACTGACATCAACCCAAAACCAACCCGGCACCAACATCAACATCAATATCAACATTAGCATCGCCAACGCCTTTTCTCAATTTCCCATATCATTAACATGAAGTAAAAGCTAAATGCAGCCAAGTGATGTTAAAGCAAAGTCAAATCAAATCGAGTCGAGTCGAGGCGAGAGTCAATGCAAGTCGAGTCATAAAGACCATGGGTGCCTAAGTGGGTAAGTTGGATTTCTCATCATCCTCTCATCGTTCTATTTGTTTTTCTTTTATACTTTCTGTTCCTATTTATGTAAAGATCGTAAATGGCTTTTTGTATCGTTAAGTTGCATTAAAAAAGAAATATATTTAGGGCACTCACTCAAGGCGAAATTAATTTTATAGCATTTTTCGCTTTTCAGTGCCAAGTCACGCACTCTCATTCGATGTAATACTACTACTCACCCTCACTCACTCAATATCCATTTATCCAAATATTGTGGAATCAAATCAGAGGTCTTCTCTGTCTGTAAATAGAAATACATACCATAGAATACAAGTGCCTTTGTTAAGATTGTTTTCTTTGGCAGGTGACAGATTAAATACTAAGGGCTCTAGAAGAATTTATGTGTGTGTTTGAAAATAGTTGCTAGAATTGCATAACCTAAAAATTTGATAGAAATTTGTTTAAATTTTAAATGCCTTAGAAATGATTCTAACTGAAGGGACTCAAACATGTAAGGGTATTTTTCGTGGTTCGATGTTGCCCTATGATAAATAGAATATGCCATTATATACAATACATACATACATACATATGTATATGATAAATTTTTATTTTACTTACTTTCAAAGAGCTAAAAACATTATGATATCCTTCAACAAGAGTTAAAGCATAGGATGAGAAAGGAAGAAAGTTTTTCAAAATAAGGACGAAAAATATATGTATTCATGTGAAGAGCAATAAATTTTATGCTTTCCAAATAAAAACAAAAAAAAAAAAATTAAAAACACAATTTTATTTCTATTTATTTCAATTATCCATTTAAACTTAATTTATGTGAAATTAATTTAATCATAAATAAATCAAAATAGTAGATTTCTCATAAAGCAATTTGCAAAAGACCAGTAGAAGGAATTTATTTAATTAAATATTTATGACATCATAAAAGAGACAACAAGTTTATTGCATTTTTAGTATTTCTTTTAAATATGTCACCAACCACATCAAAATTATTCATAAACTAAGTTCTTAGAAGTATATGCAAGATACAAAGATATCTATCCATAATGAAATTAATCGAAATGCAATTGAGTATGAATTTATTATTATATACAAACGTACAATACAATATTATCTGAGCAACTTTGAATACTTGTTAGGATATGCAAGTATTCTAATGCCATGTGCATAAGAATTAAATGTGTGTGATTTCTTGAGGCGATTTAAAATTTTGCATCTGCAATGAAATTAATATATTTTATCGCTTGCTCAATCGCTTGAACTTGTAAGCTGTAAATTAAGTTGACAACTTTGTATCTACTATAAAAGCGACACGCGTACTTCTCAACTAATCTAATAATCCAAAGATACAAACATACACACTGGTATAAACCATACGAATGACTTACTGTCTGACTGAAAGAACGAATGAACGAGCGACTGTCTGAGTGACTTGGTGACAAATGGTCAATTATTCTATTTGGTTATAGACGATCGAATTGTTTATTCTTTATATGGATTCGATCTAAGAACAAGTATTTTAAGCTGGAACGAACCCCTTCACTTTGAATTTGAATCTCAATTGAAACTAGATTATTAGGTGGTTGGTTGATTGCTTGCTTGCTTGCTTGTTTGCTTGTACTTATAAATCAAAATGCGTTTCAGAAAAGATATGTACAACTGAACTTTATTTTTCCTTAGTAATGGGAATTTTCAAATTTTGCACATTTTGCTTGCAAACAAATGCCAATCGATTATCGATTATTTCTGCATATGTTATTATACAATAGTATCATAGGTCCTGTGTCTGTCTACTCGTATGTATTTATTCGGAGAAAACCTTTTTTGAATTGCATTGGAAATTGTATGAAAAATCAGTGTGAGATACTAGATACAAAGATAACTGGTATTTATTAAAGACAATCAAGTTTACAAAAGGTAAAGCAAGTAGCTAACGTCAAATATGTCAAGTGTTCGCGTACTCAACCTGGATCAATGTTAAGGAGACATTCTATTCAATGAGAATGTTGAGTTGTGATGCGGTTGCGGATGCATGGAGGGTAAGGAATATACTCAAGTTGAGTTTACTTCATGGGTACACTTTACTTAACAAATAAAGATTTTTATTTGACTAGTATATCTACACACAATGTGTGAATGTGTGTTGTATTTGTGTTCATACCCACCATACACTTCTTCGACCATATCACCTTATATCTTGTTGTCGTCGTAGTTGTCGTTGTCGTTGTCGTTGTCATCATCGTCATTGTCTATTATTTAGCAAATATTTAGAATTAAAAAATAAAACAAAAATGAGTCCAAACTAAGTCCAAACTTTGGAAAAACCAAACCTCTGCGACTTAGTACAGCACAGCGCAGCACAGTACAAATAAACTGAACTGAACTCAACGCATTTAGATATGTAAGAGTATACACAACACATACAAAAACTAGATACACTCATTCACTCACTCACTCACACACTCACTCACTCACTCAATAATAATATTTAGATACTTGGCTACCGCTTGCGCTTTGGCAAACAAATCATTGATACTCGCAACAAGACCCACACTCACACCCATACAAGCATTTTCATTCTCATACCCATTTCCATTCCCCAGTACAGTTCCCTTTGCAATAGTTTAGTATACTTTCATCTATTGGGGGGCTTTAAAGTGAAGTGGTGGAGTGATGAAGTGAGGCTCGTTTCTGGATGTCTCAGTTGAAAGTTAGTCAAATATTTAAATGCGCTTTTGTTTAATTTGTGTTTCGTTGTGTTGTGTTCATAATGGACGCCTTTGTCAAAACTTTCTATAAATAAGTCATAAGCACACCTTTTGGCCAGGCCAATAAACCTGGTCGATGTCATGCAACCAAGACCAAGACCAAGACTAAACCAAACCAAAGCGACTAAGAAACTAACAACTGACGGTGACTCCAACTCAAAACAATTTGAAGTCAATAACTGAAACTAACTAAACTTGCCTCGCCATTCTATAAAATATAAGCAAAAACAATATTTTTAAGATACTCATACTAAGAAGAATACACGTAGATACTTAGAAGGTGCAAGTAGCTGTTGCTGTTACTGCTGCTGGTGCTGGTGCTGCTGTTGCCGTGTTTAGCTTAACCTTTGGTAATAAAAGTTCACTTTGAGGCACTTTCTTTGCTGCTTTTCGCATTTAACTTTGAGTATCTTTTTTTATCTTTATATGAATATGAACATGTGCGCATAGATACATATAAACTGCTTTTCTTCTTTCTGTCTACACTTTTTTGAGAGTGTGAGGTGCAAGCAAATATATCTGCATACTCTCTATTCACTATGTTAACAAGCTTGTTAATAAATTACCAACAAAATAGTCATAAAATGTGCCATACATAAATCATTCCTTCTTTATATTCGAGCATATTGTGCAAAGTATTGTATGTTTCTTTGCAGAACCATACAATAACAACAACAACCCAAAAACAATCGAAAAACAAGAAACAAATACAAAAACTTTGTGTTAAAGAAGTAGTGAGTGAGCCATGAAAGACAAGACACAGCATCGCATAAAAATAAACATAAATTAAATAAATACAAAAAATTAACATTTAAAAAATGAAATTGTCAAAACAAAACAAAAAAAAGAAAAAAAACAAAAAACGAAATCTGACAAGAAACATTTACTTTGGTCTCACTAAAATTTATATACCACACATTTCTATTGTATATTGAATTGTTTATGTTCGTAAAGCCTACTAAAAAGATAAAACCATGGAACCTTTCTTTCAATTCTCCTCGATTAGATGTCTGTTAATCCAATTCACGCAGAAATTTATGTTTTAACTTCAAAGATTTTTAATGAACTTCAGTTTGTATAATCATTTTATATAATATGAGTAATACCACATTGGCTGAATATTTTTAGGTCTAAGTCTTTCAGTAATTAATATATGAACATAGTTTTGTCTACTGATGATCGATGATCACATTGCAATCTCTGGGGTTTTCAATGCATTGATTTCATGGATTGCCAACAACATACTAAAATCATAATACGCGTCACACTCTAAAGTGTAGTGTATTATTATAGAAAATATCGATGAGATGTGCGACCAACATAAATCAATTCAATTAATTGTGCATTTTTGTTTTGTTAAATTATTGTTTTTCATTGCTGCTCTTGCTGGTATAAAACCTATCATAAATTAATCTAATAGATAGAAATCAATATTAATTTGTTTGTATTTTAGGCGCTGCTAGACCGTTCCTCTGCTTGCAAAGAAATTTTGTGAATGTGCATGGTTAGTTCCAGCCTTGAACATAGGATAGTTTTGAACTCTATATGTGGGTTTGTTGTCGAGAATTTAAAGGATCATCTTTGATTTTGTATTGTACTCGTATCCATCAAATGATGAAGAAATCAAAAGAAATAAATAATTTAATAAAAAATATTATTATCACTGCCACTGTTTTACACATTTAACTTAAATGTTGATATGAGAAAGTTAAAAGTTTTCCAACCCGCAGAGAATTAAATCTCAATTATTTGCTTAAACATTAATAAGCAATTGGGTAATGAATCATCTAAAAAAGTTTTGACCTTCAAAGTTTGATCTTCAAAGTTTAACTTTAAATGTTTTTTCAGACATACATTTATACAAGTATATGTCAGTAAAATACATAAGTGTTTATTCTGTATCGAAAACCTTTTTTTTTTTTTTGTTTTGAGAGATATTCTACACTCTTGAGATGAAGGAACAATCAAAATAGTTTCAAAATAGTTGACTCCAGAAGGTGAGCCTGCTAAGAGAAACAAACAAAATACTGACATTAACTGACATAAGCCACCATTAAATAAGACGTGATCGTAAACGTTTGGATTTGACGAGTAACATCATTTCCGTGTTGTAGCTCATTACTTTTTATTATATTTTATATGGTCCAGCTGTTTGTTGCTGTTAAAAATAATAAGTAAATACAATTTTATAGATGCCACACTCACCATAAATTGCTTAATCATTTTTTATAATTTCCATCATAAATGTACATTTAAAATCAATTTATCATTATTCGATATCGAAATCGAAAAAGGGAAAAAGTAAAATAAATTATATTATTTATATAATTTATAAGAATTTTAGCAAAGTTATATATTTACACTTACTGAACTGAAAAATATTTTTGTGTTTATTGTAAAACAGAAATTCATGGCGAACGCTAAATATTATAGAATCCAGAATTTTCTTAACTAATTGTGTTTCAATGAAAATTTATATGTTAAAACGAGTTTAGCTTCATAAAAAGTCCCAAATCAAAATCCAGAGCAACTATGTTTATTCTTAATACTACAAATTAAGTATTATGGTGATAAAATAATAAATTGGTCCCTCTAAAACTTACATAAATGTGAATTAATTATGAAATCTCTGAAACTCTGATATCAGTAAAAAGTTTCAAGAATTGAGTTCTGACTAAAACTTTTGTTTGGAACAAACTGAAACACTCTTCTGAGATGAAAGCCAAAGATATATGTCCGAGTTCTGCTTACAAGTCAGTGTCCATTACCAAATATTATTTATTTATTTTCTCTTCAATACACAAATCAAATCCATTTTGAAATATTTAAATTGAATGAAATCTGAATTATCATAAATTCATTGTTAATCATTTATCTTCATTATCGGTTGTGTCCGATTTAATCTTCGAAAACCTTAAACTTAAGTCAGTGGTTTTTAATATATCCGATTTCATAAAATGGGAAAAGATAAAAAAAAACTAAAGAGATGTCAACTAAGATTTCAACACTTTTAATGAAATTAAGTAAATCTTAAAATTTATGATGTCAAACGGAAATTTATAATTAAAAAAAAGAAAAGAAAATAAAATAAATTGAAATAAAAATTAAATAAATGCATGACAAGTTATACAACAATATTGTCTTAAACACCTACGCTCTGACACACACACACACACACACACAGAGCTACTCAGATACATTGAATATGCTAATAACACTATAAAGATACAAAAGATTGAAATGTGAAGAATGATTGCCACGATTAACATAAATTAAAAGACTACAAAAATAAATTAAAAAAAAAAAAAGAAAACAAATTTAAAATAAATAAAAAATAAATATCGCTTTCGATTAAATGTCATTATGTGACGTCAACGAATAAATAAATGACTGAATGGCTGAATGACTGAATGAATGTCTGACTGACTGAGTAAGTGAGTGATTGAGTGAACAACTTTCATTTGTTGTTACCTACGAAGTCAACTCAAATTGAATTCAAACCAATCCAATCCAATCCAATCCAATCGAATTGAATCAACTCAAACCGAGAATAAAGAATTGGTTAACGAGAAACGGAGAGAAGGAAGAGGAGAGGAAAATATAAAAATGGTTGCTTTTGCCATTTTTGAAAAGAGGCGGCGGCGGCGGCGGCGGCGGCGGATCAATAAAAATGCAAACTATCGAATGTGAATATGAAAAGTACTCATACTTAAAAAAGAACTTGACAATTTTCATATGATAAATTGAAACCAGTACAAGCGAAGTACATTAAATAAATGAGACAAGACACAAGAAAAGACTCAAGGGTAAGAAAAGAATTTTTAAAAAATTGAAAAAAAAATATAATTCAAAATTAAAAATAAATGAAAGCATTAAAAGAAGTAAAGTATTGTAACTCAATTCGTTGAGACGATGATGATAATGATGATGGTTATGATGATGATGATGACGACGACGTGTCAAGTGAAGTATCCAAATATGTACAATGCAATACACGCAATATTCATAGTAAGTATGTATGTATGTGTGTATCTGGTACCTTTAGAGAGAAATGTTGGTAAGACCTGGCTGAAGGGCTTTTCAACGAAGCCATAAAAGTTCATTGTTGGCCACTTGATAAAAAAGAAACAACAAAATGAAAACAAAAATATAAACAATTTTATGCGATTACGCAGCGAAAAGCAAAAGGAAAGAAACACTAGACACTGAGTAATGAAGAAAACAACACAATGAACAAGAAGGCGAAGAAGGTGAAGTTGAAGATGAAGATACATATTAACAATGTTGCAAGTAGCATTTGCCACCATATAAAGTGGAATACTTTCTACACCGAAAACCAAAAAAAAAAAAAATAAAAAACAAAAATTAAATAAAAGAGATAACATGAAGTATTGTATCCAAAAACACAGAAAATGGAAAACAAAGTCTGAGGAACAACAGGCACCAGAAGCCTTTAGGCAGCAAAATGAAACATTGATGTTGCACAGATAAGAAAAATACAAAATTAAAAGGTTGAAACACCTTCTTTCTTCCCATCCCTCCCTTCACCATGATGCCCTTTTGATTGGTCATTCACTGAAATGTGTTAAATTATATGCAAATTTTTCATCTTTTTTTTTTTTTTTTTTTTTTTGTGGAAGCCTTTACTAACTGACAGCAAGTTCTTCTCCTGTATTCAAGACTCTCTTCGCCCATCACCATCACCAACATCATTTTTTGTGTTGTTATCAAAAAATTTATCAGTAGAAATTTGCAAATGTTTAGCACTCGATCACGTCCGTGGTAGTAAGAAGGTCTTAACTGAACCTGAACCTGTAATCAATAAATGAACCGAATAAGAAGTTGTTGATGGTGGTGGTGAAGAAAAATGTTCACGTCTGTCGGAATGGAAGGTTTTCGCGATAAACGTCCCTGAAGACAACGAATTAAGAAATAAACGCATGCAAATGAAGGCGTTGAAAGGAACAACAATCTGCAAACTGAACTAAGTAATTCAGAGATACTGTTTTTGTTTTTGTCTTTGCGTTTGGTTCTGGGGCCATCATTTTTGTATCGTATTAATTGAGAGCTAAAGGGCGCAAAATGGTTAATTCCTAACGCGCTTTCGCGAGGTACTATCTTTTCTTTCATTCATGATCGTTCATTTTTGATTTTTCACTTGGTAGCAGGTGGCCTGTTGGGGCATGTTGAGCTGCTCTCATGGAAACTAACAAGCGTTTGCCACTTCAGATACATTCTTTTTTTTTTTTTTTTCACATAACAAAAAACAATTAATTACAGTTGTTGGAATATAAAGCACACATATGTTTATTTACTTAATGTACCCAATTACATACAGAGGGGAGGGGCGAACTGTGGATGGAGGGACAAACATAATGATAAATATATGAATTGACAGATAGACAGTGAGACAAAGAGACTGTTGAAATGGCCCCCATAAAAACAAAGTAAGTAAGACCAAATCATGTTTTTTTGTGTTGCCTTAAATTGTAGCGAAAATATATTATATAAAACAGCACCAACGACAGCTAAAAGATACTGTGAACTGAAGTCAAGTTGCTTGAGATAGACACGTGGCTTTGGGTGAGGTCATCATAGACGGTCGGAGTAATCGAGTCCCAACAGCAGCAACAATATAATAAATAACATTATTAATTACCACTGCAATTAAGTAAGAGCACAAAAAGATACATAGATACATTAACTGAAACAGCAAGCAACAACTGTAAAATATAGGGAAACACAATTCAACAGAACACAGCGCAATCAAACCGAAAAAATTCATTCATACAACTTATACACGAGGTGTGGCCATTAAAATATCGAAACTAATGGTGTACAAAATTTATAATTTCCTATCAACCACCTCATTATAAGCAAAGCTTTCCTTGCCCCCAACATGTTCCACGGTTTTCTATGTCATCTATGTTTTTTTTTTTTTTTTCAAATCCTGGTTTCATTCAAATTATGAAAATAATTAATAACAATATATTTTTTAAACAAAAGTGAGTTAATATTAAAAAAAAATTTCAAAAAATCCAAGAAAATCAAGTTAAGTTATGCCTTTCGATTAAAATTTAAGGCTCACTTTGATGAAATTAAAGGTTAATTTTATACAGTTTGTTGTGTACTGGCATACTTAATGTTTAGACATATGTGATTCTTTTGTAAAGCAGGAATCTCGTGACTTTCATGTGACACCTCGCATATGTGCAAGTACATCAAGTAATTCTAATGTGGGAAGAAAAAATGGGAGAATTAAATAGCATAAAACTGCGACTTATAATAAACAATTATTGTATTTCATGGGTATCTATGTAAGCGTCTGATTATATACCATATGTGTGTGTGTGTCTGACATGAAGCATATTATTATTATTATTATTGCTGTTGCTGTTCTGTTGCTACTGCTGCTGCTTTTGGGTGACCCAAATTTTGATAGATATATATATACTATATACATATCATATACTTATATATATTTATAAATTTTTCTTGCAACAAAGACTTACTCATTTATAGATACAAAGTGATGTGTGTATGATTCGCTTTTTTGTTTTCGATTTTTATTGCCCATTTCAAAATTATTGAGTGACATATGAGCGCATTAATCTTTCCATTTCCAACATCTTGCCACAAGCACACATTGTTGCGCTTTGTTCTCATTGTTGTTGCTACTGTTGCATGCAACATTCCTTCAGACATGTGGCATTAAATTAATTATTCTTAAAATAACAAAACTATGAGATATAAATATAATTTATGTTAATACAAGAATCTCATCTACTAACGGAAAAAGTTATTAATTAAAAATTATGTTCAAAGCAACGACGAAAATATGAACAAAAATATGAAATATTGTATCTATGACATAGACTCTTGAGATGGGAAGGCAAATTTAGTGAATAAAATGAATTATGCTTATGCGTGAGTCACACAGATACAAGAAACATGCAACAACACCTGTTGCAACATTTTCAATTTAAGATACACACTACATGCATAGAATATGCAGTGGGCAAAAGTATCTTGGACAAGAACAAGAAAAACCACAAGTACCACAATTTTCATAATATCAGATGTAATTCCACTAACGCACTTAGTCAGTCCTTCAGTGATCCAGCGAAAACAAATATTTGGAGGATTTTCTTTATTTTATTCTATTGTATTTCATTTTGTTGTGATTGCTTTTCCTTTTTTCAAGTTTTTGAGGCACCCAGGACCCTGCGGAAATGCCTCTCATAATGCGGTGTAGTGTATATGACTTGAAGATACTAAATGTGTACGTTGTGGAACTCGAAACCGTGAACGTGTTTCGCATTTTGCACATGACTCTTTGATTTATTTTTTAAATTCATTTATTTGTGCCTTTTCCTCTCATACTCGTATCTCATTTTTATTTTTCCCCATTGATTTTTCGCGCCTCATCTTTATGCGAGTGGAAAATTTTCCCCTTCTCCTTTCTTTCATACCTCGTTCGTTTCGTTTCGTTCCGTTTCCTTTATTCTTTCGTTCTTCTTTGACTCATACACTCATTTTCTTTTAGCACATAAACATTTTGTGTGTCACACCATTTAATCTTTATTAATTGCTAAAGAAGGCAAATGCCGTGGCATCTGCGGCAGCGAGGCCAATTGTGTGGATCACAACTAAAAATGAACTAAGGAAATGGGGAAGGGTTAGGGGAAGGGGAAGGGGAAGGGAAAGTGGGGCATTTGTTGAACATTGCCAAAGTGATGATGATGATGATGATGATGATGACGACGACGATTTACAAATAAAATTGATAATGAGCAAAGAAAGGCAACGCAGGCTGAAGGCAGGCAGACAAGTAAGTAAAGGCATCATTCTACATTTGCATTTGATTATAAAAAGAGCCAATTGTATCTACATACATATGTGTGAGAGGTTGTGTGTATTTGCTTTGACTGTTGTCAGTACAACATTTATCTATGTTGGCGTAAATTAATGCATTGCGATGCAAAAACATGCAAGCATTTTTCAAAAGATATTTTCCCATTTTTTTTTTTTTTTGTATTCTTATTTCTGTTGCCTTAAAGCGTGAAGAAAAAGGTTAGCGACGTAAAGTGGTTGATTTTCTTTGCTTTTTGATATATGAAATGAAAATATAGAAATTTTTTAAAAAATTTCTCACAGTTCTCAATGCACAAAATTATGCATTATAATAATTTTTTACATATCTTCATTTTTTGGGATAAAAATAAAGGAAAGAAATCCTCGAAATTGTAACTGCAGAAATATACATAAAAGCCAACAGCTGCCTTTACTTTGCCTTTCCTCACTCTGCTCCTAACTTACTTAAGGAAACAACACCCTTTTGCTTCACTTAACTTTCTTTCCTTTATCCTTAGTCCTGTTTTGAGAAACGAACCCAATCCAAAGACTGTTCAGAATTTGCATATGAGTGAATCTGAATGATCTGAAATCAACATCAATAAAATCAAAATCGAACAAAAAACTACGAACAAAAGCAAATGGAATTGATTAAAATAAAAGGAATATTATTATCCTTTACCACAAAATGAAATAAAAAGGAAAGGAAAAGGGGTTTTGATCGTTGTATAATTTTCTTATAAACACATCTTTAAACTGAATCTCCTTTCTTTTGATGAAGGAGAAATCAAATTTCACTGCATAGCCGATTAAACGTGATACAACAAAAACAAAAAAAAAAAAAAAACACCATGAAAAGAAAACCTTAAGTAAACAACATGAAAAAGAATATCAAAAACCAAAATAAAAAAAAAAATTAAAAGGGAAATGAAATGAAATTATATGCTGATGCCAAGGTGAAGTAAAGTGAAAAAGACTGATGCATCATCATCATCATCATCATCGACGGATGGAAGTTTCAGTCGCCCATGGACGCGAATGGTATTTAACATGAAAATTAAATCCTTTTCAAGGCACATGCAGCAGGCATATAAAAAACAGAAAGAAGAGAAAGACAGTCGTCAAAAATAAAGGTTCTACGTGCAACACTCTGAAGAACTTATTTGAAATTCCGCGCAAGTAATTCAAGAAATGCCAACACAAGAAGCGACAACTCTGACAAATCGTGAGGCAAATGTTATTGACTTTTGAACGATGCACAAAAAGAACTTTGACTGCCATCAACCCTTTGAGGATATTATACTATTGACTGCAAAGGACAAAGACGCATTTGAATGCTCTGCGTGAGAAATAAAAAAACAAAAGAAACACATGAAAGAGTAAAATGACAAAACTTGTATACGCACGCGGTTTAATCAATTCACTCGTTCACTACTCATTCATTCATTCATTCATTTATTCTTTTTTTTTCTTCTCCTTTTAAACTCATTCATTTATTCAATGGGAAATCAGCATATTGATTTGACTATCAGTTACTGGTTACTGAGATAAGGGGACAAGATAGAAAGTAGTAGAACTAAGTAAGCAATAGCGAAAACAATGACAATGCAATGCAGTTGCATCGGCATTGACATCTGCAGATATTGTATCTACATACGATAGATGCACATAAAACATACACAGAAACCATACATTTTTTTCATTTCATCATCGTCACAATTTGAAATGCATTTTATTTAAAAAAAATATTGTATATATAAAGTAAACAAATATTTGCTGAAAATATCTAAACTTGCAAACAATTTACTATTTTACATATCTACTTTGGAGGAGTACAGTATGCGTAGATATTGTTGCTGGCATGCCGCATGCCGCAATGCGTCAATAGATAGATACTCACACATACACATGCACATAGATTGTCAAACAGATCCAGATAGATGTGCATAATTAACATAAATATGTATGTATGTATGTAGTACATTTTGCTTGCTGCTTATCTCGCTGTTGTTCCACCGCCACAGTCGTCAGTCAGTCAGTCAGTCCATCCAATCCAATCCAATCCATTAGAGTCCTTTTAGGTTTAAATGGTTATCGTGCTGCCTGTCAGCTTTCCTGCCTTCCCGTCTGTCTGTTCGTATGTCGGTCTGTTTGCTGTATTCATGTCTACATGGCTGTGCACTGCTGACACTTTGTTATCTAATCCAGCTGCCACTGCGACGACCACCACGTAAAACATTCCCTTATTTTGGGTTCAGTTGAGTTAAGTTGTGTCCTTTAATTTAGAGGAAGAGATCCGCGGCTCAATGTGCGCCACATTTTCTTACTTAATTTACATGTTTTGTGCATTGGGTGAAAGCGGAGTGAATTCAGGCATAGGGTATTTCTTGGGCAGCTGACCTTTGTCCCTGTTAACACACAATTTCGGGGTCATTGCTGATTAACTCAAAAATAGAACTATAATTAGCGGCATTTCCAAATGGGAAAACATTTTCATTTTATCCATTTTTATTTTTATGTATATTTTATTTTTTTTTTTTAAAAGGTCACAAGAATCTCCTTTTTCATTATCTCTTTTTTAAATATCGTATACCATAGTATTACATTGGTGTGCATTCGTGCTGAAGAGTCTAATGGTTCTGCCCTATTCACATTGAATGTGGGGGGAGGAGAGGGCATGGGTTCAGTGTTTATTTTAAAAAATAGCGTTTGATCGGTCAGGCCTAAGCTCAAATTCATGGTCAATTTATGATAATAGATAAGGTTCATTATGGTGTTGATAATAATAAGGGGACAGTTTAATGTGTTGGAAATTTCCTTAAATACACGAATATCTATCGTCCATAATTAGATAGTATTGAACAAGAATTTGCCAAATGAGTCGGGGACTTGTTATAGTAAATTCAAAAGATGTTGCGATGATTAAAAAATATAATTATATCATTTGCATTTTAATGTTATTACTACATTAGTTTGTGGAAGAATGATTAATCTACCTAGTAGACATAGGAGGTACCAGATAGACTGTTTCTAGTGGCTACCCAGAGACACAAATTTTTCCATATTTCCTTTATTTTAAAGGAGAAATTTTGTTCGGTTTCAATCTGAGCTACTGTTTGGGTTTGCGGATCTTTCATTGAATATGAATGAATATTCTACAACTCTGTGATTCAAAGAGACTTAAAACTCAACTAAATCAGAAACTTTAACTAAATATAAATGCATTTGGTAGGCCAGTCAAAACCCGATTGCTTTGATTTTTCTTCATATTGAACTAAATTTTGTTTTGGATAATTGATTCATTGTCTGATGACTTGACAGATTGTGATATATTTATTAATCATTCAAATAATTCAATATTGTGTACTTTACTATTTACCATCTAATTATCGTTTTTAAGTATAATAGTTAGACGATCAAATTGCCCATTATCAAATACATACAATACATGTGAAACACGACACTATTTTCCGTGTAATCCTTCAATCGTTCAATCAATTGCCACAGTCAATGAAATATTGCAACTGACATCAGTTGAATCGCATTTGATTTGCATAATTTTAACAAAAAGAAAATCCTTATCCTTTTGCATTTGCATTTGCATTTGCTATTCTGCAAAAATGCAAAACACCATTTCATTTCCATTTTTTTGTATTGTAGGTAAAATCAGACAATCGTAATATTGACAAAAGGGAGAAGACACATCAAAAACATAAATATTGCAATGCAAAAGTGTAGAAAATATTGAACCTTCTCAAAAAGACTCAAACGATAATACATACAATATTTTGGCAATGCAACAACAAAGTTGCAAAACGCCCTTCTTCAGTCAAATGAGAATGAAATGTTAATAATCATTGAAGGCTGGCTGACAAAGTCAAAAAGAAGGATAAAAAGGATATGCACATAATAATGGAAATGAAAACAAAATGGGACCGAAGGATGGAAGGATGGTCGGTCGGTCGGTCGGTCGGTCGATCTGTTTCAATAAACAATAATAGGACAATGGGTGTGTATTTTTGCGATTCATCGATAATTGGCAATTTAAGAGTGGTAAACAACAACAACAACAACTGAAAGATACATACAAGTACATATGATACATATGTGCCAAACAAAGGTAGTGTGTGTGTGTGTGTGTTTTGGGTGTGTTTTGTATGCATGTCAGTCAGTATAACCGATATTGACTTTAACACTTTTATGTCGATAAACATTTCATACGAGTATAAAGGATTTTTGCAAGAAGGGTGCACCGTACATTGATTCCTGATTTAGCGTGTGTCATTGTCGATTTGTCTCTACTGTCTTTCCGAATGTTTCCACTTTATCCTTACCGTTTCGTTCCTTTGCTTACCTTTTCTTTTGTTTGGTTTTGTTTTTATTTTGTTTTCTTTTATTTATTTTCAATTCCATCAATGTGGCAATTGAATTTCTGCAAAATTATTTTGTAACACGACAAAACCAATTGACAGTGTTCAAGGATATAACACATAACTCTGCTATTGTATTGTAGTAAGGACAATATATTGTACAATACAATATTTCATTGTTGTTATATTCCTAGATAATTGCTTAATGACATTTTAATTATATTATTGATTTCAATTTGATCTGAATTGAATTGGCTGAATGACTGCAAGTCAATTATGTATGTAATTTCATTTTGCTTGTCATTTTGGCAACTCAAATCAAAATGTCATTTGTAAGCACAATTACAACTCTTGTCCAATGATGTTTGACAAACATAAGGATCCACTTTTTATTAAAATTTTGTGTAATTGACATTTCAGGAGTCACCAAACTTTTGATGATTTCATAATTGACTGAATGGGTACTTCAGTTTTTAGTTTTATTTCATTTAATTCTTGAATTAATAGTTATGATCTATTAGTTTATTTGGAAAATATACTCCCTTCTGGCTGTTTTTTTGTTACTAATCAGCACGTTAAACAATAGTTTATCGCCAGTTCATTATTTCAATATTGACAGACTTCAGTGTCAATATTGAAATAATTGACAAGCGAAATCGACTCATAATTTAAAATTGCATTCAAAGAAAAAGCAAACAATTGCAATGAAAAACTAATTGTTGATGATGAAGTTGATGGCAAAGTATCTATACAAAATATTTGTACAAAAAAAAAAAAAACAAATCACAGCATAAGAAGAAAAAGTGTACAAGTACAGAATTTAAAAAATAATCAATAAGAATAGAATAGAAACAAATTGAAATTGGAAACCGGATTTTCAACTATTCCCATTCGAAATGCTGACATTCGAAAAACATATTTACGAACAAACAATAATAAACGAAAAACTGACTGATGACGACTTGACGACGCATATTCCATTCGAATTGATATAGAATTCACTAAATCTTTGAGCTTCGCTACAAATTAAATTCAATTGTAAATATTTTTGCATTCAAATTTCTATGAAGCGAGTAATAAATGTTGATCGATACTCAATGCTCCATGCTTGTTGATGATGATTATGATGATGATGGAGCAGGAGCTGGGGCTGGGGCTGAATTCCAAAAAAAAAAAAAAAACACAATCGATAAATCTTTGATAATTGTTTTTCAGCACGAAAAAAATAAATAAAAATAAAGTATCATATCATATAGTAAATATTTTACTGTACTTTAAGCCACATTGCATTCAAATAGACCACAAAATTTATTCTATTGTCCATGCATATGAGCCCAGAACGAACGACCAAATACAAAATAATGCCTCGCTTGGCAACACTTTACTTTTGTTGGTGTTTTTCTCCATTTCATTTTATTGTATTTGTTCATATTCATTCATTCATATTCATTGTATTCATGATTTTCGTAGTCATATAAAAAATTTATGACGATTTTTATGGCATTTTTATTAGCAAAAAAATATACATAAAATAAAGTATTATACAATAAAAAGAAATAAGATTATATTATATTAAATAAATGGCAACAAACCAAAAACAAAAAGAAAAAAAGAAAAAAAGAAAACAATCAGTTCCATTTAAAATAAAATTCAAATTAAAAATAAGTACACAATAAAAACAAAAGCAAAATATGACACATACCAAACTATACTAAATATTGGATGTTCTACATGAGATTACTTGAGCATATCTAATCAAAGTGAAATTAACAGAATTTCTTGATCTGAAGAGATCAGGAATTTTATCAAATTATAAATCAAAAATGATATCACACATACCACGACATTCTAAGTCAGTTAGACTAAGCATAAGTCTGATTATATTGATTCTAAATGATATAAAGATTCTATCAAACCATTCGGCTACATAAAATACACTTGTTTGTACAGATCACACTTTAGTTGGGAACAAGAATAATTACAATTTTTAAGGCAATTTATATGACAACTTTATCAATTTACTCGTAAATCAATTTGTTCGATCACTTTAATATTTGTTTATGTTGTAATCACTAGCAATTTACATTGATTTGTGAAGTTTCTTTGGAACATTTCAATGTAAAAATTGTCCATACAAAATGATCTAATAAATATTGATCCGATTAGACCAATTTGTGTATAAATTATAAGAATTATGATTTTAAATGATTGTGTGAACTTTTGTTTGAATGGCTTTGAATTGGGCAAAAGTTGCCCATACAAAAACTCAGAAGAATTCTCATTGGATCAGTCTAATATTTGGATATGTTTGTCAACATTGATATTATGTTTTTATAAAGAGAGGGAGTCCATTGTATTTGAAATTTACTTTGAGATTTGGGTCATCATAAATTTCTTAGATGTTTCAATGATTAAGACATAATTTCATTCATGCGATGATTAGCCAGAGAAATTGTAAAATAACTTAAAATTTAAATGAAATTCTATTTATATGTATATTTTTTTTTTTTTTTTCATTAATTTAACTTTAAATTTTGAAAATAAAAATCAATAAAATCAGAATAAAAATAACTTCTATTTTTCTTTTCGAATTTCAGTAATCCAAAAATATGTCAAAAACTTATGGGAAACTAATGAAATAAAATTTTTCGTATGATGAAAATTAAATAAAATACAATGTACAGTGAATGAGGTGAGTGGATAAATTTTTTAATATTTATTTGTTGTATTTCTTGTACTATTCATATTCATGTTAAGGTAACGTGAAAGCAAGAAAATGAAGGCCAAAGTTGCCATCGAATAAGCCAAAGAACAAAATAAGCGAACAAAACTTTTACTTTGTATTCAACTCAGTTTAAAAACTCGCGCGCCAGAAAACTCGGCAAAACTCTTTTAAGTTTCATTTTTTGTATTTCTGACAGCTGCTGTCAAATGTTGAAAGACAACGCGCTATGAAACATGCGAACAAATGAAACAACAACAAAAAAAAAAAAAAGGCGGCCAAGATCGAAATAGCTTCAAAATGAAAGCATAGAAACACATGGAAAAGATACTTTTGATTTAGTTTTTAAGTGAACTTCAATACCCTACCCAAGCCAAAAAAAACGAATATTTATTAAATGAAAAGAATGTAATGAAATTCTTAATCTTAATCCTTAAATCTTTATTAATAAAGTATTAGGTATCCGTAATCCATTGTGAATTTTCATAGATACATACGCAGAACAAAGAACGCTTTGAGTTTAAACCGAAATCCATAGTCAAATGCACTTGAGCCTTAGATAGGCGTTATCGTAAAACATCTTTATATGGTTGGGGCTTTCTACTTACTATTTCGTAAGTATCTAGATGCATATGCACATACATATACAGATACCAAATAAGTACTTGCGCTTCTGACTCTACAGAAGAAGCAAAAACAAAAACAAAAACAAAAAAAAAGAAAAAAAACGAGAAAACAAAACAATGAAAACTGTTTTTTGTTTTATAGTTTTCATGCACGAAGACAAGTCAACGGAAAAATGAAAAATTCTACAATTTAAACTGACATTTAAATTGATAGTTCAAAAGATGCACACGACAGATATGAGCGAATCAACAATGACTACAACAGCGACTACAGGCAAATGGACAGATCCACTGACACACCAGAGACAGACACAGAGAGACTGACAGACAAACTGACTGATTGAGAATTGTAAAAGATACAACAAAGAGGACAGATTCAGATGATTCAAATTGAGTCGCTTAGCGTCAAGTTGTTAAGCCAAGTTGCATTTAAGTTGTGGTGTTTTATGTTGTAGCATTGCTTTTGGTGTTTGCTGGTCTTGATGATGATGATGATGATGATGATGATGATGATGATGGTGATGTGTCATAATGAAAATAGTAGTGGCAGTGAATGATATAAAACTTCTAGTGGGAAATATGCCACCTTGAAAATATTATTAACGCATGTGTTCAACCGCATTCAATTGTCTTGTGGTTACAAAAAATTGAAAATATATAAAAAGAACTAAATAATTTTAAAAATAAAAACAATAATCTTCAATTCCACTGAAATTTATATTGTAATATAATATATCTTTCATATCCCAATGGAGGAACACATTCACTCGCACATAATAATAAAATTTAATTTTTGGGGAAGATTTATAAAATACAGAAAAGTTCAATTCAAAAACTTATTTTTCCCCTGCAAGTTTATACGGAAGGAAGCTATTAGGTCTGATATGATATAAAATATGATATTTTCTATAGTAAATATTGTATTGAATATCATATAAAAGTTTCTGACACTTTGTACTAAATAATTTCGAAGGTATCGCACAGAAACAACTCCAACAATCCGAGGAATCTTTGCATGTTTCATAAGAATGATTATTTCTAGTTATCGAGGAATTCCGACTAAAACTCTAATCTATTTTTACTCTGAGTTATTAGCTGTTGATTTTTTTAAATTTTTATTGGCTACAAAACATGTCAACATGTCAATATGATTTCATGAGCGATTCCTTGTAATATTCTACATCATCTACATCAAGGCCCTTGGTCCCAACATAGACATTCAAATTCAATTGATGTAGTATTTTATTTGCAAGTGCAGGGTAATCAGACCAAAATTAATTGTCTTCAGTTTTCTTCAATGTCAATAGTAATATCTATACTTTCCAACTTGGAGACTTGGAAGAAATGAGTTGAGTAAAAGCACAAATGTGAATGGATCTAATGTTAATGCGAACCCCGCTGACTTAGATTTTAACAAAAAAAAAAGACATAACATAAAATAATAGTAGCAATTACAGAGGAAAAGTCAAAATAGAACTTCAATCGACTTGCAAGTATTCCTCATCCATGTTCACATCCCCTGTCGTCACCATTGAAACATAAATTTTCACCAAAATTTCTCCTGCTTTTTGTATATATTTTTTTTTTTTTTTTTTTTTGGATGAGTGTGTTATTTTTTCTATTTTCTTTTCTTTTACTATTTTATTTCAATTTTTCCTTTGTTCAATTTCTTAGTTTTGTTGCCAATTGTTGTTATTGTTTCTATTATTGCCATCGCTGTTTGTGGTATGTGTGTCAGCAACAGCAACAGCAACAACAACAACAACAACAACAACAACACAAATGACAACATCTTTCATTGTTGTCATCATCGTCAACATAATTATTTTGTGTATGAGAAAAATGAACAATTTCTGCAGCAACATTTCTATGTTGTTCCCATGAACAACAATGGCAACAATAACAATAATAAAATATGCAACGCCCCACAAACGGACAACAACAACAACAACAACCAACAACACAAATACCAACAATAGCAACAACAAAGCAACAATGTGATGATAAATGATATTGTATTTTTGATTGCCAGTTTTGTGGTTTTGCAATCAGCAACATGTTTTTCCTTCTCTATCTCATTTTCCTCACTGATTTTTTTTATTTTTTTTTTTTTTTTTCGTTTTTAGTTGTCACTTTTATTCTGTTGTATCTACTTATGATGCTGGTTTTTGTTAAACTTATCACAGAATTCATTATGACAATTGACATTTAATTTAAATTTTTCCCCTTCCCCCATTCCGCACTCCCAATTCCATAGTTTAAACTCTTTTTTTTCTAATTTGCAATATTTTATTTAATATAAATTTTTTTAAAATCTCAAAAATATGTGAGAAAATTTATTTAAAAAAAAACAAAAATATAATTTTGTGTACAATTTTGTTAAAAACTAATAAATTTCTTGTTCATAAAATGTTATTTTACAATCGTGTAATTAAGCAAATATTGTAAATGATGATGACAAAGGTAATGGTGATGATCATGATGATGATGATGATGATGATGATGATGATGATGTTGAGATGAAATACAAATATAACACATACGCACAGCATTGAGTAGCGTAAAATATTAATTCGAAACACTCACTCTCACTTGCACTGCAACCACATAACCATGATGACGATGTTGTTGATATTAATATTGTTGATCATGATGATGATGATGATGATGAAGATGATGATATATAGAAAAAGTATTAGAGAAACAGTTGGATGGGTGAGGAAGCACCATTAAGTGTCGATGAGTAATTGTCTCATAAAAATTATGTGAAAATTGATTTTCAACATTTTTTTTTTTTTTTTGTTTTTTTCTTTTTAATATTTTTGTTCATATAAATTTTTCAATTTTTCTTTTCATTTTCGCCTGGTTGACTATTTTTAAAACAACATGAAAGAGTTGTTTAGTGAGGTTTGTGAATATCAAAGTGTGTGCATATGCGATTGTCGAAATTAAAAAAAAAAAAAAAATAAAAAAAATATTAAAGACAATTTATGTTGACGCAATGCACAAGGCTCTTTGCTTGCTTTTATTTACTCTATAGATACTTTTATAGATACTCGTACTCGTATACATAAGCGCATAAGATACATAAATGCATACAGATATAGTGAAATGTATAGAGACACTTGTCGCATGCGATCCACCTGCCAAAAAGTCACAAATATCCATAAGATACAAGTTCGTTTGACACTTTTGGTCGCGCCAACTTCAACATTCATGCCTGCCTGCCTGACTGCTTGCCTACTGCACCCAATAAACCCCAATCCATTTCATATCCATACATACACGAAAACAAATACAAATACATATACTGACACACAGATACAAAGGAGGCAAAGATGTTGCGTTCATTGACGTTGCTCTCCCTCATCGATGTTGTTGCCGTTGTCGTTATTTTTGCCATTTACAATATTTTGTCACTGCAGTTTTGCGTCGTCGTCATCGTCATCGTCATCGTCATCGTCGTCGTCTAAAAATAAGAAAAATATTGTAAAAATAAGAAAAATATATTGAAAAATTAAACAAGCCAACAAAGCCTTCGTTCATTCGTTCACTCATTCGTTCGTTCGTTCGTTCATACCTTGATTGTGTTATGTATTGAAATAATTATATTGTATGTAGTATAGCATATTTTTTCATCTTCAGAATTTTTAGGTGTTTTATTTTTGTATTTATTTTTGAGCGTTGAAAATTAACCATAAATAATCGCACAGAGTGAATTTCCTCCTCACCCTGCTTCACCTATCAACTGCTTTATGCGAACAGCTTTGTGTTTTGTGTTCATTTTTTTTTTTTGTTTTTTGGTATCAATGAATATATCAACAATTATATTTATTTATTTAATGATTTATATATTTATTATTATTGTTGTCTTTATTTATTTTTATTTTTATTATTTATTCTTAAATAAATATTTTTTATGCTTAAAGACAATTAAGACACAAATTGATTATTTTGTGATTTTTATAACTAATACATTATTTAATTTATTACTTTTCCAACATTTAGTATACTATAACTTTTATGACATTTGCATTCTCAACAAGTTGTTAACATAAACACTAAAAATAAGACTCTCCCATAGTCCAATCACATAGAACGGGAACGCATACACTTACGAATATGTAACATAGGAGTCACATATAAAATTTATAGTGAAAATACAATACGATAAGCAAGATACATATCTAGATATCATCCGATTCATTAGGAGATAAGGACAAAATATGTTCGAAAAGTATTAAAATCTCGAGAAGAGGGCTTCAAAATGGGACAATGCTCCTAAGTAAAGGCTATTGAAGAAATAACAATCGTAACACCAAATATCGCAGAAAATGTTGTTCCGCTGGGATCAATTTCGCGTGATGGTAACAAAGTAACGATAAACTATGCTCCATATTGACTTTCCCATCACTTTTCCGTCTGCTTGGTTTATTTTATTATTCTTTTGTTAATAAGAAATGAGAAATTTGTTAAGAAATATTAAAAGACATCAAAGTTGCCAATATTCTGATATTATTTTGCCTTATTTTCCAATTTTATTAATTTATTTCCTTAATATACATTAAGGATAATATTAAATGCTAAACAAATGCGCTGCGCTGTTATCAGTTCGCAAAATTTGTATTTATAAGTAGAACATGTTCATCGACGACTTCTGTGAGTTAATTAGTTGTTAAGGGAAAATATTTATAGTAAATTAGAACCATTCCATTGTTAACTTTATCATGCCATGATCAATTAATAAAGTTTTTATTATTTTTGCCTTCAGTTACACTAAATCCGATAATGGATTTCTTAAAATAATATCAAATTATCAGTTTATCTTTTGCTTCAACAACATTTTTCACTTTAAGCCAAGACATTTGCCAACATAAATCGAAAGATTGCAAAAACTGATCAAAGGCAAATGCGAAGGCAAAGTTGAAGTCGAAACTAAAGAATAAGATGTGAAATAAAAGAGATACAAACGCAATAATTCAATTAGCACTGTTCATAAAAGTATTAATTTATTTTATTTTCATTTATTTTTTTTTTTTGTTTTACTTTTTTTTGTTTTTAATTAATGTGCAGTTATCATGCAATCCGATTTAAGCCCACTCACTCACTCACTCAGTCGCTCGGGTACTTATTCAGACACAAAATAAAAGCAATGAATGGAAACAAATAAAGTGTAACTTAAGAACTACCAGATATCCTACAATAAAACTATAGAATAGAGACATAGATATTCATGGACTGGAATAAAGATAGATCAAGTATGAAAAGCCAAAAAGTTGTTCACGATGATGATGATGATGATGACAGAGTAGAAGGAAGGGAAATAAAAAGAAAAAAGCAAATAAGATAGGCACTAAGCTTTATTACAAAGGCTACTATTACTACTACTGCTACTTCTGGATGGAAGTGCAAAGAGGGGGTTTAAGGGGGAGTAAAAGAGTATCTATCATAGATAATGAAAAACAAGAGTCAAGAGTAATTGCAACTTGTCGTGGTTGTCGTTGGTGTTGTGACTGTGGCTGCTGTTGCTGTTGCTGTTGCTGTTGCTGTTATCTGCCGAGAATGCTAATTATAAGATTAAAGAAAAGAACAACAACGTTTCTCATGTTGTTTTCTATAATATTAAAGTGCGCGCTACCAATCCAAGTATCTGCATATCTATTCTTCTATCTATCTATCTATCTACTGTAGTACACTTTTTATATCCATACACAGATGTCCGCTGTTGAATGAGTGAGTAGTATCTTTTACTGGATTTCATGTCATCATGGCTCACTCACTGCATATTCTTTTTAATTATAACGAATTATAACAATGCAATAGTTATTCATACTCGTTTGTTCGTGTTGTTGTTTCTTATTATGATTGTGCCTATTTTGTATTCTTATAATTTTACAAGTGTGACTAACTCACATTAAGCGTGTGCTCATTTCATGTTGACTTGACTACTGACTACTGTAAATTTTAATTTAAAAATTAACGAAAGAAACATAAAAACAAGATAGAAAATCAGAAAGAAGTGTCTTTCGGTCTCACCATATCTTTTATACACTTTATATTTGTTATTCTGTTATATTACTTTTTTGAATAGAATCATGCGATGTTTGTTCGAACTTAAAATGATAACCATGAAAATTTGTTCAGTTTTATGGAGTTTGTGCAAAATTTCAACACTCCACTTAGAAAGCCAAAGGGTTTATATCGTGATGATCTCCTATAGAAACAGATAAAAATGAAAATTTGGGAAACCCACAATCACACAATCAAATGGTCAGATTGCGAAACTGAATACAATGAGATATTTATGTATATTTTATGGGGTCTCTAAGGCATAAGGAATAACACTAGTCTGAAGTGGAAATTCATATCTTTTTAGTTGCATAAATAGTAATCCTTGACAACATCAAATCCAATGAGTATTTGACTGACTATTCTTATTATTACCTCAATTTATTCTTCAGACTCATCTGCCATTCTCTAAATATTAAATTATTGAGTTAGTTAATTTTCAAATGGATGTGATTCATACAAAAATTTTATAACCAAAATTTCTTATCTATAAATTCGAAATGAATTTACTAATGATAACATTAAATCTTGGTTGGTAATTTGGGTATTTTTTACCTTAAAAAGTATTTAAATTTGTTACATGTTACAGAATTTGATAGAATTTGTTATATCACTTTTGTCATTTTCAATTTTGAGTTTAACTATACTGCAAGTATTAATAGAGAATACAAAGTTTCTTATTCATAACAAACAATTGAATTGATCGAAAGATTACAATTAAGTGCTGTTTATATTTTAAACTTTGATGGATGTTTTTTTTTTTGTTTTCTTATTGTAATATTTTCTTTTATGAATTTAATATGATAAAACTATAACATTTTAATAGAATGAACTTTTCATGTTTACTATTAATTCTTTGTTTTTTCCATTGATGTTAACTGTTGTGGTTTCCTCATGAAAATGAATTTAATAACATATACTTAGTATACTTTGAGATACTTTATTTGAATTAGTCACGAGTGCATTGATGCAATTACCTTGAACAGCAATAGTAACAATTTCAAAGAGCGACATTCTTTCCAAGTCGTCATACTATTAAACATTGTTTTCTATAAATGAATTGTAATACCAAAATTAGTTGCACAGATACTTTTTCAAGTGTATCATCTACTGGGATACTTACAATATAATACTTACATGTGTACCATAGTCCATATATTTATATGCTAAGAAACCGTATTTGGTTGGCTTAGTGCACTACACTCTAGTTTTGCTTTGTTGGGTTTTGTTTAGTTGGGTTTGGTTTGTTTTAATTTGGTTAGGTCGCCTGGTCCTTGTCAGTTGTTTGGATGGATGGGGATGAGTTGCATACAATTGAAAAATAATATCTATTGGCCATGAAAAGAACAACAGAAAATAATAGTAATGAAATACAATGACAACAAAGTACATTTTGTAGTTGTCTAGAAGATATTTAGTAAGTATGTATGTTTGTTTGTATGTATATGCGAGTATGATGACTAAGCCCACCTGAAATTCAACATTGCAACGAGTACTCAGTCATGTCTCTTTGGGATTTTGTGTTGTTATCCCAAAAATACAATGACTACTTATTTACTTACTTACTTTTCTACATATTTGGACCCATCTCAAATTACTCCACACTACTTGATTCAATTGAAAATGGAGGCGAGACAACAAAGACAACAATTTGTATAGGTTTTTTTGTTTTGAGAACTTAAGAATTTGTCTTTTGTCTCGTGTTTTTTGAAAATAAAATCCAGTTTACTTATTTGATTTTGGGGACTTTTTGTGTTCTTGGAATTTTTTTTTTTTTTTTTCAGTTCAATTCATTTCGTTTCGTTTATATTTCGTGTTTTTGGGAAAATTGCTTAGTTGAAACAGGTTGGTCCTATGGTATTCTGGTTGGGTTAAAGGTAATTGAGCACGTTGTCGAACATAAAAACAAGAAGAAGGACCAGCGTGTGGTCAAATGAACCACAAGAATTGCAGTTTAAAGGCTTCAACAGGATGCAAAGAGAAAGCATTATTCAATTAACACAACAACAATTTTTATTTTTATTTTGTGTTGTCCAAAAAACAAAAGTTTTACCTATTAAACTTTCCGCCTGATATCATAAATGCCAATTAGAAAAAAGTTAAAACTTCATTTGGCTTCTTCAATTATGTCGTCTATGTTCATGTTGATACTCACTTTTAGATATGCGATATATTTAATATTATATGTCAACAGATACCTCTCTTTCTCCATTTCTCTTCATATCAATTTTTGTTGGTGCTTTTTTTTTTGTTGATTTAACTGTCATTTTAGTGTTTGCATGTTTTTAGTTGATTTTGTCTTTTTCGCATTTTTGCATGTGAAAATTTGTTACCTCAAATATAGAAAAAGATTCAAATAATAATAATCATAACATAATCAACAACACAAACAACACGAATTAAATTGCAAAGGTAAAGAAAGAGATATAGGCAAATAATAACAAATGAGATACAATACAATAAAGTGGGGTGCTTATATCATCAGTAAACAATAAAAAGTTTCAGGGTAAATGAAAATTGAAAAGAAAATAGTCAAATTGGATCTGAGAAATACACTCCTATATTTAGTAAGTAACATATTCATCATATCATCAAAAGAACTAACTGACTAACAGACCGACAGACAGATAGAGAAGTCAGGGAAAATAGTTATAACTTATAAGTGAGTCAGACATAACAACAATGAGATAATAAGAGAGTGTGGAGTTACTAACTGAATGACTACTATCTGTCTGTCAGTCTGCTGTCTGTCTGTCTGTTGTCTGTTGCCTGTTGTCTGTTTGACTGACTGATTGTAGGACAGACAAATACTATCTAGAGACAATGAAACAAACAAATAATAAAATAATAATAATTATTTGTCAACATTCGTTTAGCATGTGGTTATTTCTTTCACACAAACTCTTCTATTATTTAATTGTATTTATATTTGTATTTATGTATCTATGCAATTGTATCTACCATATGTATGTATGTATGTATGTATCTTTGCATATGTATCAATTGGTTTGTTGGTTTGTTTTTCATTTTTATATTTTTATTTTTGTGATTGTGACGTTTGCATGGCACGGCAGGTTGACGAGCTAAAAAATGAAAAAAAATAATAAAATTGAAACCGAAAACTTAATTGAAAGTTGTTCGTTCTTTGTCACGAAGAAAAACAAAGAAAAAAAAATATATACACATATTGTTTTCGCTTCAAATGTGGATGGCAACAACATCAACGATGATTTTATGATGGAAATGAAATGAAATGAAATGAAATGAAATTGAATGAATTCAATTGCACGCATATTCGAAAGCGAAATGGGGAAGCTTGAATGTATTTTGAAACATAAATGCATGTCTCACATATGCATCTTTATACCCACATACATGTACACATAAACACATAAATGTTTGCAATGTCAAAAATATCAGTCAAACTTCACTTTAACAGTAAATTTAAACGGTAAAGAAATGTATATCGAAAAAAAATAAAAACGCAGTTATGTTCTTATATAAATTTTTATAACTTATTCAAGAAAAAAGCAACAGTTATGTCATAGGAAGTGCGCACAAAAAGAGAAAAGAAAAAATAAGTCAGATTTTGTGTTAACACACAAATGTTTGCAAAATGCATACAACGTAGAAATGTAATTAGAAAAAACCTATTTTCAGCTTGATTTTTAACTAATATTTGGTGTGCCCACCTTTGCCATCGATAACAGCTTGAAGTCTTCTTTGCATTGATCCAATTAAGTGTCGTACGTCGTATTCCTGAGGTATTTTCTGCCATTCCTCATATATAATCCTGATCAGGTCAGCTTTTCCCTTTGGCGCCCATTGTGCTACCTTTTTTTTTCAAGTGAAAACAATCCTTGTGTGCTTATGAAACGAGTCAATCAACTAATTTTGATTTATTTGCTTTGCTGACTCATTGTCTCGAATCTATACAGTCGTGCGACTCGTGTCTTATCGAATGACTCGGCATCACAATAACATCGAAATATACAGTCGTGTGTGTCTCGTTATGACTTAGTGTGACTCGGTGGTATCACACTGTTCTGAAAATACAAAAACAAAGCAAGTGTGAGCGCGAGCGAGAGGAAATGAGAGAGCACGCATGCGATAGCAATAGTGTGCACAGTGTTTTTGATAGTGTCAAGTGTGTTCCACCTTCGAAGCATTCAATTCATTGAGTCTATACTGCCATGTCGACTAATGTTTTCTGGTATGACTCGGTAGTACACTGTCTTTGTTAATGAATTCCATTATTTAGATCATCGATTCACAACATCACACGACGTGACTTATGAAAGTGTTCTTAAAGACAGTGTGAAGTGAAAGTGTCGCGTGAGGCACATGATTCGCTTGAGCGAGAGAGGATAAATTAAACTCATACTGGGCTTGAAGTCGCAACAATTCCTTATTTAATATCCACTCCTCAAATGTAAAAATGTTCTCTTATAATGATATCAAACATTTAAGAAAATTGAAAAGTCTTCATATTGCTCCGATCATCAAAACAAAGAATTACGAAAGCCATAACAGCTGACAAGTTCACATTAGTTCTTTCGTTCTTCTCATTGGAATCTAGAATGTAATCTCTTGAATCAAGAAACCAACTGTTTAGTTTGTTGTCATTTGTTCTGTTCATCTTCATGTCAGTCGGTTTGTCTTCACGACGATCTTTTCGACCTTTTACCCCATCTTTTTATTGTAATTGCCTGACGGCTATAGTATGTATATAGTAAATGACATTTCATGTAAGACAACTGTCATATGAGTGACATATTATAATGACTTCACTGCCTTCCTTCCTTCCTTCCAACCATCCATCACATCACATCACATCACATCACATCACATCATTTCAATTCACTTCACTTCACTTCACTTCACTTCATATTTTTTTGAAACTTCTATTCAAACACGATAACTTTGATGATGACCATGATACTGATGATGATGACGATGATGATGATAATGATAATGATAATGTATATATTCATGCAATTTCAACAATTTTTTCGGTTATTTAAACACTAACAACGTTTGCGGTTAAAAAAATATAAAAAAAAAAAAAAAAATAATCATTGAAAGAACCCAAGATGGTAAAAGCATACAATATAATCATAATAATAATAACAATAATATTCGTAATGCATGCTGTTGAAATGTGAAATGACAGATAGATCTAGCTAGGTAAAAAACGTCCCAAACCCTAGGTTAGCTGACAAAATTTGTGAGTTTATTTCTTTTTGTGGGTTTTAATTTTTGGTGAGGAATCGAATGAAATGAATTTTGGCTTGCGTGTGTCGAACTTATGTAAGTTACTACTACTGAAATTCAGTATAAGAAATGCAGATAGATACTACACGCAAGCAATAATTGTTGATAAATGTTTCATAATTTGGAATTTCTTCTTCCTATATTTGTATGAATAAGAAAACTAAAATATGAATTTTTTATAAAAATTTTCCAAATTTTTAAATTTCTTTTCTTATTTTAAGGTAAGAAAAAAAAAAAAAAAAAAAAAACAGAAAATAAGTAGCAATTATGGAAGAAAGTAGCATTTCAACTACTCGTAATTACAACACACACGTTATCAATGTAACAAAGTTACATGTCTACACATCTACTACTTCTACTACAAAACTAATTCTATAAATATTTAATAAGGAGTGCCGATATCATTAGATAGAATGAAATGTTCTCTGAAATGTGGTTAGATTTGGTAATGAAGTGAAAGTGGCCTCAATGAAAATTGGAAACGATAGAAATACAGGTAGAAGGTCTTGGGCAACAAAACAAAAAGATAGAAAGAAGCCCATGCAGTTGATTAAAAGTCATTTAAACGGAATCAGAAAGATACTTTACACTATTTCGTTATCTTGATTCTTGAATCTATGAATATTTATTTGCATAAAGTATTGATTCATTATACATATTTGAAGGTCATGCTTTTCAGTTTTATCATCATCATTTTAATGAAATCATATTCTTAAATTTAGAAGTTCAGTTAGTCTAGAAATCCAATTAAAATTTCAACTAAACAAACTTTGCATGTGTTTCCCAATGCATCCTATTATATTTAAAGTATTTAAAAACTCATTAATGCAAACTTAACACACACGGAAAATGAAATAATTAAATCAACTTGTAATTAACTTTAAGCATCCACTTAATAATAACATCAACATCAACATCAACAGCAACAGCAACAGCCAACTAAACTAAACTTTAAATTAAAGTAATTTCATTATTTTATTATTGTATATACAATAATATAATATTATGTTTCTTAATTCACTAGAAATACAATAATTTCCTGTCAGATACTTTTTCTTTTATATTCATTTATTTGCATATATAATTTTAGTTGTTTGTTGTGTTAAAGTTAAAGATAGTTTACTATAGATACAAAGAGTATGCTGAGAATGAAGCGTGCAATGGAACGAACAAACGAGCATAATTTTAATTAACCAAACACTCTTGCATATAATTAGATACACAAACAACTCAAAGTTACATGGATACTGTGTATGGATGCATGTGTATCTAAAATGAATCATGAATGTTGCATATTTGTTTGAGCTTTTGTGTTGTTGCAAATGCAAACTGCATCCGTTGTTGTTGTTGTTGTTATTATTATTATTATTATTATTGTTGCACTTGTTGTATTTTTGTTGCAAAATTTAGTAGGCCCAGCGTGTTGAACTGATTTGTTGTTGTTCTGCTTTATTTTTTAGCGCAAATAATTAGCAAATTATTATGTATCTATTAGATACACTATGCTATGATCTCTTTCATTCATTCGCATTCAATCTGATTAAAAATTCACATGTTGACTGTGCAACATGATGCTCATTTGTAATCAACAAAAACTTGACTTGATTTGATTTGAATTTATTTTAATTTATTTATTTCATTTAATTTGTTTTTCCTTTCATATTTTAATTGCATAAGTTTCTCAATAAAATATATTATTTTCATTTGCTATTGTTGATTATTATTATTTTTTATTTTTTTGGTGTGTGTGTGTGTGTTTTAAAATTGACATCACATCACAACGCATAACATCACAATATCATCATCATCATCACCATTTGTCAGAGTCTTACATGATTTTATTTTCAATTTCATTGTTGTTATGCATATGAAATTTATATTGTGCATATGTTGGATGCATAATTAGAACTTGTTGCTTTAGTTTTCTTTTCGAAGTATTATTATTGTTCTCCAGCAAGCAGGTTTTGTTTATGTATCTCTGAAACTTCTCTCCTCTGTAACATACTCACTCTGTTTGTTATTATTAATATAATTTTTAATAAGAATAAACTAATGTACTTTAGTCTATCAAATACTTCATATATCTGCTCACTTTGTAATTTATTTTCGCCATAGTACAGTAAATGCATTTCACCATTCTCTGATCATTTAAGATATGAAACTATGAATGAATATTAAAGAAGATTTTAATTATTTCTGATTTCAAAATGAAATGGAAAACAAATTAAAAGTAAAAATTAAAGAAAAACTACAAATTCTATTGTCAATCATCAGTATCATCATCACCATCGTCATCATCAACATTAGTTACAACATCATTCTTTTTGTTCTTGAATATATTTGATGATACTATAAACAATGAAACATTATAAAAACTGTACAATTTCGTAAGTCAAATTTCGAATTCATGAAATATCACTCACCCACTTAATTGTGAATGTGAATTTTCTTTTAGTAAAACTTTGATTTTGCATCAGAATCCATCATTCAATCATTCAATGGCACTTTCAATGAAATAATTCCAGTCATTCACTCATTCACTCAGTCCCTCATTTAATCACTGTGTCAATCATCATCACTATCAACATATAAGTATATGTATTGTACTTACAATACTTTTGAAATGATTCGTATGTGTTATTTTGTTGTGTGATTTTTTGGCAAAATTTGTTTGTTTTAAGTGAAAAATGTTACATTGCAAATGCATTTAACATAATCAATGAGAGAATGCTGGAATAAATAAATGACTAACTGATTGAGTCAGACTGACTGACTGACTGACTGAAGAACTAAATGATTAAATAAATACTCGTAGATTGAATTTAAATTGGAATGGGGACCATTAGACGAATGCATTGTATCTGCTATTCCATGTTCTACTTTTAGTGATTTTTCAAGTGCAAAAGTGGCAGGCAAAACACATTAAAATATTCATAGTTTCTATAAGATGGAAATGAAGAAGGACGCAGGAAGTGGGAAGAGGAAAGGAGGAGAGATAAATTGACAGCTGCTCGATTTAATGCTTTTAATGTGTGTGTGTGTGTGTGTGTGTGTGTGTATTTATATTGCAATTCTGACGTTCGTCCTGTCCTTTCTATCATAAGTTAAGCAATTTGCAAATTTACAAGTTCCGTCTTTATCGTAACTTATGTGAGTACGAGTAGTATAAGAATCATGTTCTTTATTGCAATTCCTGTTTGTTTTTCATTATTCTTTTTTGTTATTCTGTTGCATGTTTAATATCAACACAATAAAAGAACACAAAAAAAAAAAAGAAATATATTCATATGAGGCACAACAGTCAAAGTCAAGTCAAATCAGTTGAGTGCATTTCGAGTTTTTCCTCTTCAGGCAACTTAATTCAAACATAAACTGGACTCTGATTGCATTCTCAAGTGATGGCTTCTTTTTTATTTGTTCTTATTCTTCCTCAATTTTTGCATTACATGCCACTACAACAACAGCAACAACAACAACAACATCAGGAGCTTATTACAATATTTTTGTAAATAATTTTAATAAATGCATGCAACATGTTGTCGTTGCCTCATCTCATCTCAACTCAACTCAACTCAACACAACACAACACAACACAACACAACTCAACTTGACTGTTTTTGAACAGAAATAAATTCATTTCACTTAAATTTTTGATCTGCTTACAATTCACATTTCATAAAATATAAGGCTTATTAGGTTTGTGATGAAGTTTGTAGAGGAGTCAAGAAGATCGCAAGTTATGCTTTATTTGTTGATTAATTAATAATTCAATTTTAAGTATTTTTCTTATTACTTGACTTCATATGTTTTCTTTAATCAAAAATCCGGTTTTTGGGTTTACCATATATGTAGGTCTGTACTTCATATTCAATCAATTGTACGAGTACCATGCATTTTATTTTTGTAAGTGAATGCAAAACAGAAAATGCTAAATGGAACGCAATTTTTCTGAATTGAATTTTTATTAGTTTTTGATGGAAAGCCATAAATATAAATTAAATATTGTAATATTTCAAGGAACCAAAACCACATTCTGTTGCAAATTTTAAAAAATTCTGAATGCATTTTGCTTTACTCTTTCTTCTCTTTGCTTTCATTCTATGCTCGAGTATATTTCTATATTTCTTGCTTCCCAATAGAGAGTATTGACCAATACTTATTTTACATGGCAGCGTCATACGCATTTGATGAGAGTGAACGAAGTAGATAAACAGATACTTCTTCTTTATCTTCTTTTTATGTAAATTTTTCTTTTTTTTTATTGTTTTTATAATTCGTAAAACAAGAGTAAAAGGTAATAAACTAAAAGAAGGAAAATAAAATAAAAATACTAAATATGAATACAAAAAGCAATAAAAAATATTGCAAACAAAAAGTAAATAAATAAATTAAGATAATAAAAATACATATTGCATATTTTTGTGGATGAAAATAATAATAACAAAAACAGGAACAATAACAACATTTATGGCAACAAGTTTGCATTAAAAAGTCAATGAACCGTGAAAACAAAAAAACAAACAAGTAACAGATTATACAATAAATACTTCGCAGTACTTCTACCTCTGAGGTTAAAAATATGGCAAACATGACTTGACACTGAGAGAATTTCTTGTTCAAAAAATACAATTGTCGGAAAAAGTATAATGACAAACAAAAAAAAAAAAAAGAAAAATTAAAATTGCGTATATTTTTCATATCTTTGTGAGAACAAAAATTGGAAAAAAGTCAGGATAATTAAAAAAAAAAATAAAATAAAATTAGTATTTCAAAAAATGTATGAAGAAGAAATTATTTATAAGAAATTATCATTGATCAGAAAAAAGGCTTAATAAAGAAAATTTACAAATATAACTGAATAGAAACTCTCCTGATTATACAAAATTTTGAAGGATTTATTTATTTGACCGCTCTTTCTTATTGGTATAAGCCCACACATTCTCAATAACATTTGAATCGGGACTTTGAGGTATTGAATGCAATGGATTAATTTCAAGAAACCTTTTGGATCATATGAATAAAAACAAATAAAAAAAAAACCTAGTTTACAGTTTTTATCAAGCCAATGCACGTGTTTCCACAAAACTTTTGACGATGATTAAATTCAATGATTTGAAGTTCGTCCGAATTCATCAGATTTGGCTCCCAGCGACTACAACCTCTTCAGAAACTTGAAAAAGTTTATTCGTGGAAATCGTTTTTCATCGCATGCAGAAGCCATTGCAGCTGTGAAAATCAATACAGAGATAGTATATCATTATTGAAGGATCATTGTAATAAGTGTATTGAAGTTGAAGGAGATTATATTGATTTCAATACTTTTCAAGTAAACTGAGTATTTCATAACAATACATTAAAAATGTACTTAAACTAAACTTATCATTAAGAACTAAGTATAATAAATACAACTATGTTAGTAGACTTCTGAAACACTCTAAGCTAACATTTCTATCAACTTTTTTTAAGTTTAAAGGTGGAACAACTTTGTAAGATAAAAGGATTTAAAAAATGAGAACTTTCTGAGAAGTACTTAGGACATACTCGTATATAAAATACACAGTCTATGAACTATTTGGTTGGTGGATTAGTTCAGATGAACAACTTGACTAATTTTGCATCCATTAGATCAGAAGTGTCCAATCTTTTTGGTTCCCTGGGGCGCATTGAAAGAAGACCTCTAATTTGAACACCCATATTGGCATAGCCAAAAAAGAAAACACAAAATGTCTTCCATCACTTGGGCCATACTCACAACTGACTTCGGTTGCGGATCGGACACCTTTGCATTAGATAATATTATATTTTCATTTATTACCTTTTATGAATAATTTTTTTATGATTCTTTTCATTGCAGCAAACAGAATTGAAAATATTTTCACTTGAATCTAGATGAATGAAAGGTGAGTAAACGAATGTCTTCTTTACATTTTGTATTCTACCCAAATCAAATTCTTCACATACACACACACACACACACACATAGATCAATCAATCAATCAAGTACTCATATCTTCGTAAAGTGTTTATTTTCAACAGATCATAATTCAAGGAATTTATCATTTATATGGTAAAGAGAAAAAGACTGTATAAGTATTTTTAATCATGAGTACACAAATGTAATTGAAAAAGAAAATTCAGAAAATAATAAAAGTCCTAATGAAAACCTTAAGATCCATTCATTTTAAAGATATCATACTGAAATTTGGTCTATTGTTTGTTCCATAAGCTCTAAATTCTGCCATTTCCTTTTTACATAAATTAATAGAAATTGAAATCATGAAAAAATAGAAATGTAGAGCGCTTGGAAATATGATATTGCTTTGCAATCTACTACTCATAGGTCATTTTATCAATCATCTGATCGAATCTACTGAAAGTATGTGCTATGTATCTTATTTGATTACCAGATAATTAAATCTATTTTGGACAACTTCTATGTGGATTAGAAACTCTATATGCAATTAACTTCAAGTGATTGTCTAATTTAAGTCTTTTTTTTATTTCTCTTGTTATGGTTTTGTTTTTGTTTTTGCAATGTGAGGTGTTTAAATATTATTGTTGTTAAATGTTTGAACCAACTCGATTTCAAATGCTTTGTAATTAAATGTGATTGTGAGATACTGATAGGAAGTTAAAAACAATTTCACAGATACAAACCGATATGAAACAATGTGAATAAATCAACAACAACAACAACAACAACAACAACAACAGCAACAATAATAAAAACCAGCAATAATAACTAAGTAACTGGAATAACATGAGTGACAACAAAATACACTCAACAAATAAACATGCATAACATAACATAATGTTGTCTATCGTTTCGAATGTATAATTTTTTAATGCATTTCATTTCATTACTCTGTAGTTGTAGATACTCAGAGACTCACATAGATAGATATATTATGATTATGTGTGTGTATGTTTGTGGCAAATGCCAAAGTACATAATAGAATGACGACGAGTAGTATGAGTATTTCAAATATTTAGTGAAATTATTTTTAATGAAATGTTGTGTCATTAGTCCCCATGCAGCAGTCCTTCACCACTTCACCAGTTCGAAGGGGCGCGTCTCTTGTCTCTTGTAATATTGTATAAATCTATTAATGTATCTATGTAAATATATCTACGATAACTATGAGTGTGTGTGTGTTCGTTGGTTTGTTAATTTAACTAAAAGTGCATTTAATGTTATAATTCTTATGATTATTATTATTATAATTATTGTGTTGTTATTATTGTAATTGTCAATGTCTGCTGCTACAACTGATGGATGTCTGCTTGATATTGTTCGTAATATTGTGTGTACTTAGTTCTTTATCGCATTGGACATGCACATTGGGCAAAATTGCATTTGACAAATGGACAAAAAAAAAGTCAATGGGTTTGTTCTTGCTATGTATGTACAGGCAAAAGTATAATAAATAATGAATGAAAATAGATATAACGTACTCAAACACAATCATTGTAATCATCATCATCATCATTATTAGGATAGATAGTAGTGAAGTCCTTATAATATAGGTAAACTTTCTTTTTTTAATAGATGCATGCTTATGGAATTTTTACACATGCGAACACTGAAAAATATTACCAACGTTATGAAGAGTATGAGACTCCTATTGAATGAAACATACATATATTGGTTTCTCTATTTGAAAGATGAGCATTTTTGTGCAATTGAAAATAGTCATAGACATTGCTTAGATTTGCTGGAGGTAGTTTGTTATAATTTCCTATATGAGAAGGCCTGCTATAAGTATTTTCCATAATATCTTCTCAATGAAATACATATCTCAGTTACTATTCTCTACTTTAAAATAGATCTGTACATGATTTGTACATCAAGTGCTGGGTTGTTTCCATCGTCTATTTGTTCTGACAACAACGACAGAAATCATGTGAAGAAATTCCTAACCATCTCACATGATTTCCTATTAGAAAGTGTATTTGAATATTATTCATTTTCACTTTGCATTTACCACTGTCAAATATCAAATTTGATCACTTGACGCTTGTCAAATTTTAATACCAACACCAACAACAACAAGGAGTAGAACAATAAAAGAAACAATAATAATAATAATGACAATAAGAAAATGACAAAAGTTCAGTTCAATTCAGTTGAATTGAGTTTCGTTAAGTTTAGTTCATTAAATTCAAACAACGAATACAAACAAAGTACAATTAATGCATTTCTTAGAATGAAAAATCATGAAATTCATGTTTAAATGCATTTATGCGAACATTCACCATTCACCCAACTTACACTGCATACATGTTGTTGTTGTTGTTGTATGTTGATAAATAGACAGATAGATAGATAGATATTTGTGTGTATCTACAAAATTATACTATTTGCTGTCAATCACTGTCAGTGCAAAACTTAAGCCGTAAACAATATCGGATTTCTTGCCACAGAATACTAATTAAATTACGCAAAAGAAATCAGCGGCAACAAACTGCACTAACAACAGCAACAACAACAACAACAACAACAGCAACAGTTACAACAACAGCAACAGTCATAAAAGCAAATGCAACAAACAAAAATGAAGTAAAATAAGCAAATAAGAGAGAGAGAAAAAGATTCAACTGACAAGATAAGCAACAAAAAGGAAACATTCGCACATAAATACAAATAAAATAATATACACACAAACAAACATAACATACAACATACTAGATACATTTATATACTTTATATATATGCATATATATGTATCTATGTATGTATGTATCTATACGCATTTATACGATTGTCAGATACAAATAGAAAAGCCACTTGCAATCATAGACTTTATGTAGTCATTGGTAATGATTATTATTATCATTATGTTGTGTTTCACTAATATCATAATGATCATAATGATCATAATGATGAAATTACTGTATGTTGGCAGCGGCAGCAACATTAGTACGAATAGTAAAAGCAAACAATTTTCGCATGAAGATCTCGACCGCAATAGGTAATGAGCTGCATTCATTTGGTTGCTTGCTCACTTGCTTATACTATGCACTTCACTTCATTCACACACACACAAACACACACACACACATAGCTGACTGTGGATAAGTGTACACATTTGCTAATTTTAAAATGCAGATACTTTTACTTAATGTGTGATGTGTATGTGTGTGTCTATCTCTAAAGAAACATGAGAGAATTTCTTAAACAAAAAGAAAAGATTTTTAAAATTTTGAATTTAAAATAAATGAAATGTTTCACTTAACCCAAAAATTCATTCATTCATTTGTTTAATTAATTAACTTAATGAGGAGAATAAGTTTCACTTTTTTCAATCAAATTTTTAAGTCTGCTTAGGATGTTCTATCTAAGTAGTTTTCACGTAGATACCGATATTTGATCCATGATCTATTCTTCTTAATATTGTAATTTTCAATAGTCACAGTGATTTAATTGGATCTTATACAAATGTTTCAAGATCGTACAATATCCACTTAAGAGGCATAAGACTTTAATGACACAAAGGTTTACTCTTCTTTCCATCCAATATTGGCGTAATCTTCCATCGAATCATTGTGTGGTTTCAGGTTTGGTGGAAGTTGTGATCTAATAAATACTTAAAACTTTGTTTTCTTTTAGCTAGTCTTTTTCATTTGCAGGGTGTCCCAAAATGCAACGATATCCTTTAGAATGCTCATAGATCAACTCATAACTAGCCCCGAAATAACTAAATATGAACTCAGGTAAAAGCTATACTGTGACTTTTCTTCCCCCTTTAAATTCAAATAAATCTGTGGGCCAAAATATTGAATCGCCAAGTAATACATATACCCTTTTGAATTACCTGAAAACTTTTAGAAGATGAGTGTGTGACTGTAGGCACACTCAGGACAAAGTGGCTTCATAAATGTGATGGCTGTACAGCTCAATACGCACTAACTGTAAGAAATTATTTAAACGAAGCTTATCTATACAAAGGTTCTTTTAAAAAGTGTTTTCATTTGAAATTCTAGTTATCAGAAAAAGGTTATAAGAACTGTTATTTTGTCTTGGATTGTTATCAATAGCAGATCAACTCTATTATTGCTTTTAAAAATTAGAATCATAGATAACAAATTTAGTTACGGTGGCATTCGAAAAAATAAGGTACATACATATGTAGTAAATTTTCTAAAAGTGTCATTATCTCGAAAACTATGACACTTAGTAAGGTTAGATTTAGTTATTCTGACTAGTTATTAATTGATCTATCAGCACTCCAATGGATATCGTTGACTTTTAGATTATTTAATCCCAAACTACTTTCAACTTGATCTCGAAAGCATTGAACCTAAGCAAAGATATCATTAGGCTCGTGTCGAATGGATTTCTATTATACATAAACATTGACTACTTGACATTATCAAATACTCGCCCGTTTGTAAATTTATGGGTAATTAGACTTATAACATTCTTAAAATTCAATTCAAATGGAATTGGAATATTGATTAAGAACAAAATCACTTTGTATTTTTCGTTATTTTCTATTTCTGTAAATACTTTGCTACATAATACAATAACAAACAACAACAATATCAACAAACAAACAATAGCAAAAGTAAAGATAAAACAGTCAACTACTAATTCAACTGTAATTAGGCATAAATCATTTTTATTAGACATTTCCCCCTCGTATAAAACCCAAACTGAATGTTAAATAGGCACGCAATGGTCACGATTAAAAAAAAAAAAAAAAAAAAAAACAAAAGATACAATAATGTAAGAAGAAGTCAGACAGAATGGGTGAGTGAGTGAGTGAGTGAGTGAGGCAACCAATTGAAATGACTGCTAAAGGCACAACTGACTAACTCACGCACTCACTCACTCACTCATTCACTTTGTTCTTCACTAACTCACTCAGTCACTAGTTCACTCAAAGAGGCACGCACGCACGAACGCATCCATCAAAACACGAAAGCAAAAAAATGTCAAGTTTTGTGTAGTGCATAAGGACATCATCATGACACAGGAAAACCATCAAGTGGTAGCTCAGATACATAGATGTTTAGATAGAAGAGATATTTAGATAGATACCCAGTCTACTGTACACGCAAATAACAATTATCCTTTTTGCTGAGTGAGAGAGAGAGAGAGTTGGTTGAAAGAAGAGTCCTCTTGAATAATAAAATCGAGGTTAAGCTAAGTGAGAAAAATTACAATACAAAAACTTAGAGGGACAAAATAAAGAAGGATTTCAAAGAAAACTATTGTACAAGTGAGTATAAAAACAAAAGCAAAGGAGAAAGAGAACAAAAAAAAAAAAAAAAAAAACAGGAATAAGTGAGAAAACCACCCTTGAATGGTAAACGTTTTCCGCTTCCTTTTCAACTATCTGTCTGCCTGTCTGTCTGTCTGTCTGTCTGCTATCGGGTCTTCGCGAGTATGTTAGACTACTATTAAGTTTTTGGGTGTGCGAGAAGTCAATATTAATAATTTCTTTACGTATCTTTTTCTTTTTCCCATTTGTGGATATATTGGTAAAGAAGAAAACCCACTCATCTATCCAAAGACGAGTAGGAGAGTGAGTGTGTCTGTATATATCGCTATCTCAGCACTTTCTTTATGTGAAGGATATGCGCTATTAGTCATATATGAACAAACACCCTCATATGCATGTGAGTATCTATCTATCTGTGTATCTATCGTTTGTCATGGCGTCCATATTTGTCTCTATTGTGGTTGTGGGTACAGGAACTACTATACAACATATGAGAGTAGGCGTAAACCATACACATACATACGAGTACACTACTCACTGTAACCCATGCCACTTGACAGTTTGACTTATGAATTTCATGTTCCCTTTACTGCTTTAACTTCTCCCCCATTGAGTGAGTTCCTTGCACTCGGCAAGCACAAGCTCACATGTTGACACAGTTCTTAAACGTTCTAAGCTCTTTTATTTGAATACGAGGAGTATTGTCTGTGGTTTAAATGCTTTATTTCAGTTTACTTGAATATGTTTAAAACTCACACAGATTCTACATATACATACTTACACATATGTACTTGGATTATTCTTATCTCGATTCCGACCTCGTCGGCTTACTCTAAGTTCATTTGCTTGATGTGTAATTGTCCCACTTAAAATATTTCTAGTCTACGTATGTCAGAATTGGTGTCATCAACATCAACATGAACATCACTGCCATCACCTCCATCACCGCCCTCACCGATTTTGATGTTACAAACTAATGATAAGCTTAACATTCATTAATTTATATTTAAAACAATGACTCATTCAATTTAAACTAAGAAATTTTGATCTGAAATTATCTCGTATAATAAAATATATAAAATACAACATAATAAAAATATGAAATATGAATGATTTAGAAACACTTGATTAACTTTTATGAAGTCTCAGCATTTAATTTGACAATTTTCTCGGGTTGTTTAGCCCGAAAAGCTTTTATTGTTTTAAACTTAACGCAATTATTTATATTTTACTATTTTCGATTAAAACTTATCAGCTGAAAATATAAATGAAATCGATTCCGGCATTATTATGTATTATAATTTAATCTTTAACGATGTAGAATATAAAAATATTTTTGATTTTTTGCAAATGTCACAATTTCTAAGCTGGGAACCGTACAATAGTGTTCTATATCAGTGAACACATCTTCGGTTATGTAAAGTTTGGTGCACTTGAAATTATTAAAGTAAATACAATATTATTAAAAAAAAAAAAAAGAGAGAAGAATGTCAACTTTGGCTATTCCGAAGTTGTCTACTTTTCACGCACCCCTAGAAAACGTTTTTGCCTACGCTACTGTGACTGAGCACACCGAGTCAGTACACATAGTACATACAGCATTTCAACACTGAGACCACAATATTTGTATGGTAGCTGTACGATCCAGTAAACCTAAGATTTTGATATTTACATGGTTGGGGAAAATGGATTAGAAACTTATAGTTGCCTAAAAGTTTTTCTAAAAAGAACTTCATTTTTCATGGGGTTTGTATTGGAGGTCCGATTCGTCTGAGAAAAAATTTATGCGATTTCAATTTTCTAGCTCAAAAGCTGATTGACAGACAGACGGACAGACCGACATGGCTTAATCAACTCGACTCGTCGAGCTGATCAAGAATGTATATACTTCATGGAGCCTCTAATATTTCCTTCTGTGTGTTACAAACTTCATGATAAACTATATATACTACATTATTATTCATTGAGTGAAGCGTATAACAAATAATTGAAATTATGTTTGCATAATATTGTGGGCTTGTCACCTAGGTTATATTATTTATTATAGAATGAGTTCTATATATATGTATATATATATATTTTTTTTTGTTTGATTTAAAAACATTGATAAGAATAGGATTGCAAAAATAAATATTGTAGTATGATTTTGATTTAAAAATTTTGATTGGGTGTTTTAATATGTTAAGGAACAATAAGATAATACATTTCGATTTCAATTGGAAAAGCTTTTCCAGCTCATGTACAACACATAAAAATACTTGCGAATCAAATTGAATCCTTTTAGTTTATAAAATATCTTTAATTTTATATTTTTTCATTAGAAACACTTTTATATTTTCTACGCTTTTTTGCAGCCCCAACGTAAGTGTGTTAAGTTTCAATCATTCCATATCAAGTTAATTCTGAAGTGTTAAATTATCTCAACTCTGTAAAACTTTCTTTTAAGGTAAGCTTAGGCAAAGCATTATCTCACTCAAATACCATACTGACAAGCACTTAACACGCCCTAATCCCAAGCGATCGCATCACAATCGAAACACACAATCGCAAACATATGGTGCCTAATGCGTAGGATCCTACGATGTTGATCATGTTGCCCGCACAATAGACAACAGACACCATCGTTTCAATCCAACAGCAATCCAACAAATTCAAACCAACGCATTAATTTATGAACTGTTTTCATTTTCATTAAAATTCAAGTCGCTCGATCCGTCGGTCCGCCGTTCGGTCGTTCGTTTATTTCATCGTGCGCTCATTCAACACTTTCAAATGAACTGAAGACTCTACAACAATCGTCAATACAATTTATGTACAATATTTATTTTATACCTTTTTTCATTAAATTTTGTTAGTTTTTTATGAAAAAATTATACAAATGTGATCGCTGCGTGCCATCATCATCATCATCATCATCATCATCATCATCATCATCATCATCATCATCTTAATGTTTTCTATATACTACAAAGTATGAAAGGGCAAAACCATCAACTCAACTGACAAAATTAAAATCAATTCTTTAACGGGGCGTTTTCATTGTATTTAAGTTTTTATTGAAAAGTTAAAAACAAAAATATGCGTAGTGTACAAATATATTATACAATAGTTGCACCTACATAATCCCGATTAGAAAGATTTATTGGCCACAAAGCGGAAATACTAGCAGAGAATGAAAGAAATCCAATTCATCCATCGAAACGTGGTTTTAATAAGTGTGATACCGTTTGCTGACAGATAGATGTGGAGGACATTATACAATAAATAAAAGTTTCTTTGTGGAACCTGAATGTACTTTTCACATAAATCAGATTAAATTGGATCAACTAATAATAACTCTGTCTTTTTTTGGCTTCCACAAAAGAAATTACAATAGAATTTGTCTATTGTTGATAAGAAAAAAAAAATATATTTAAAAATTTTCTATGATAAAGGGTTGGTTTGAAGAGTTAAAGAGAAAAGCGGAAAGCCTCTTTTCCTATGTTTAATTTGGGAGAAACCCAGTTTGTTTTCTTCTTAAATGCAATAAGAGTTAGAATTGGTATCTTTTATTTATTTATTTATTAAAAAGTAGAATAAAAAATAAATTCTTAAACTACTTAGTCTTAGTTTGCCATGGCTTTTAGCTAAACAAAAAACCAGCAAACCATAATTCCCACTTTTTTTTCCATACTATTTCTATTTTCCATTCTGATCTGTTCCCTCTCGAATGATGCTTGAGTGTAGGGTATCTGTGTGTTTTTGGCCTGCCTAATTACAAAGTGTACATACATAAACTTTCTTATTTGTTTATTGCATTTATTTATTTGAAATTTGTCTTCTCTTTAAAATAAAATCATTCATTTTTGTATGATAGACAGAAGATACAAAACTCTTGTGGCCAATAAGATGGAAAAATTCATTTACCCACCCATCCATTCGATCCATTCGATCCACCCTCATTTATGGTGATACAAAGAACTGTTGATCGAATTCAAAAATTGAGTTGGGATTTTTATTACGGAAATATTTCTTAAACAACATCAAAACTATATTTTTTTAGTGAATTTAATTTTATATTTTTTTTTTCTTACTTTAAAGGTTTTGAAACATTATGGTTATGGTTGTTGCTATTGTTGCTATATCTGTTCAGTTTTTTTTTTTAGTGCTGGCGCAATAAATCTTCAAACTGACAAAGATTTTATTTTATGTTTTTTTGTTTTTTGTGTTCTTTTTGATGGTAGATTTTTGGATTTTTTTTTTTTTTTTTATTATGATAAACTACAACAACAAGATATTTATGGATATTTTGTTCATCTTATTTCAAGAGTTACAAAAAAAAACAAAAATATAAAACGAAGCACAATCAACCCAAGGAAAAAAAAACACACACACACACACAAAACCCAAAAACAAAAAAAAAAAACAAAAATGAATAAAGCGAACAAAAAAGGAAAATCTCAATAAACTTGAAGGTGTGTTGAAGTGAAGCCATAAATTTAAATTTTCTACAATATTTTTTCTCTTGTTGTTTGTGGTTTTTTTTTTTGTTTTATTCATTTTTTGTCTAAAAATTTGTCAGTTTACGATGTTGGCTTTAAGTTTACTCGTAGAGACAAGTAGATGATTGAATAGATGATAGAAGATCTGCCCGAAATAAACACTTCTTAAAGATGTAGACATTTTTAGCATATTCTTAAGCCAACTAAAACTAAAATTGTCTAACAAAATTTAAGATTTCTTAACTTGAAGATGTTGGGTAATTTAACCCAAAATGCCACGTTGATGATGGAATACTAGTTAAAGGAAGAAGGTCTGCCAAAAGTGTCTGACTTCAAAAGACTACAAGAAATTTATCGGCTCTATTAGAGCAAATTTTTAAGGCCCCAGAAAGGAAACTATCATCTCGAATGATCAGAACCGCAATCCAATTTCTATTGAAATTTGGATCATTTAATTCAATTCAATCAATCAGAAATGATAAAGTATGAACATTGATGATGAAAGAAAGATTTTTATTGCGTAAAATTTGAAGAGGCGAAGAATCTTATTGTAAAATTTGAGAACTTGTTCTACTTATTACTGATATAGTGAAATTATTTTTACTTGTATATAATTTATTATTTTATTATATTAATTTTCTATATTGAGAAATTCTTGTTCAGCTTATGGCGCCATATGCGCGTCCTTGTCCAACATCTAACATCTGTTGTTTGTTTAATACTATGAGTGTGTGTGTGTGTGTGTGTAGTTGAGTTGCTGTTATTTTTGGTTTTGTCCAATAAGCTAAATGACATGACACTATTTATCCCACTGATTAATAGGCTTCCCCCACCCATAGCCAACTTGCTCAGCTTGACATTTTTCTTTAATGAAATTGACACTAGGCCAACCAAGAAAACAATTCGTGCGAAGCATACAACTAACTTGTTGGTGGAGGAGGAGGAGGTAAAGGCATCTTCTGTACTTTCAATGCATGGTGTGGGTGGCAGGCAGACAGTCAGACAGGCAGACAGAAAGACAGGCTGTCAGTCAGGCAATCAGGCAGGCCGGCATTACCATTTAATATTCTTCAACACTTGTTCGTTGGCATTTAGTTGTCAGGCAGAGAAAAAATTATGATATTTTTAAAGTTGAATTTCTTCTTGAACACTTGAGAATAGAAGAATAATTTATTGAAATATGACAAAGAAATGTGCTTCGAAAGACAATGAACATGAAACCGAACAACAAAATATAATTTCTCGACAACTCGAACATTCTGTTCTATTCCATTCTCACATAAACTAAAAATAATAAGTAGGAAATTGTGTTTGCATACAGCGATGCCATGCATTGTAGATCCCATTCAATGTTCTCGTATATGGAAATTGTCAGATTGACGATGAAAATCAAAATCGATCTTATGGTCATGGCAAACTATTAAATTAACTAGTTGATTTGAACCCAAGAGTTCCCAAAAGGTCCATTATTCCATTCTATTGGAAGTAGCATGTTTTAAATCTATTCACATTGTCGAGAAATTACTTGTTTATTTGATACTATTTTAACGAAATCACTTAACAAATTATGCATGTAGGTTAGAATGAGTGTTCTTATGTTTAAGAATTTATTTTTATCCTTCTTCTTAATAACTTAATTTTCTCTTTTCTCTTGCAGTTTTTAATAACGAAATATGAACAGAAACCTCCTCATTATAAAACGAATCCTTTTCAATATTGGTAAGTAAATTCGATTGTGTTTAATATTTTCTTATTTTTTTTTTTTTTGGATTTTAAGTTACATAATTATTTTTAAAAATAATATTATTTTGCAGACAACAGAAATGGAAATACAAAGATAAAAGAAATTGTACTTGGCCTTGTAGATACAAAACAAATAATAAATATAATTACAACAATAACAACACCTTAATTGGTGATGATGATGATGATGATGATGATGATGATGATGATTCAAACAGGTTGTTACTCATTTGTTATTGTTTCTGACCGATTGTGGTTATTTTCCTATAAGATGTAGTTTGTGGATTCATTTGGTTAACGCATAAAATCTCTCTTATTACTATTTATTTTCTTTGTCATTCTTAGATTCTTTTAATAAATACAATACTAAAGCAAACAAAGGAAATATTGTAGAAGCCATTTAAATTTCAAGTAAAGTTTATGATGATAAAAGAAAGTTTCCTTAACAATAAAAAATATATAAATATATAAATTGTACTTAGAAATTTCAGATATATCTTTGTACAATATATAACAAAACTGTTATTATTTACAAAGAAAGAAAGAAATATCTCTTTGTTTGTTAAGTACTTATCAATTCAGTCAGATTGACGATTACTGAAAGAATTATGAAAATTTTGACAGAAATCAGTCAACCTTCTTGGTAAATTCTTTATATATTTATACTTGTATTTCAAATCTCGATCGAGCAACATTCATTATTCTATACTTATAGTATATACAATTCTACAATGTTCACATACGAGAGTCATCAGCTTACTCATGTTTTCAGTTGTTTATTATTGCTTCATTGCAATTTTTTATTATTATTATTTCTTCAACTCTTTTTTTATTTTTCTTATTTCTTTTTTTATTTTTATTTTTATTTATTTTTTTTTTTTGAACATACTTAAATCAACAACAACAGCAGCAACAACAACAACAACAACAACAACTACGTCAACATGAACAACTTTAAGAATAACAATAACAATAACAATAAGAACAACAACAACAACAACAAGCCAAAAGTATGTCCAAGTTTATTAAGATTCAAAGTCATTTTGTACTTCCTGTTCCATGTCTGTCATTCATTTTAAATGTTTCCTTTACTTGCTTGGATAATGATGATACATAGATAGATATTGTAGATACTCATGCATACTACATAGATACAAAGATATAATCATCATTCATTCTTTTTGCACAAACTACTAATGTATCTCCCTCCATGAAGTTCTCTACATAATAAGATTATTTAACTGATGTCAAGTTTTTGTTGTGGAAAAACAAAACAAAAAAATAATGACAAAAAACAAATTTAATTCGATTGCCACTTGTTGTTCATTTATTTTCATTTTTATACACTTCACCTAAGTGGTCACCACTATGGAGCCACACATTCAACATCCCCATAAAGAATGACGATCATCCAACCATTTCCTCACATCATAGTTTTTGAGTTAACAAACTGAAATTTGCTTAAGAGACTAAAAAATTGCTGTACGCTTATAGTGTTTAGTTTAGTCGGAGTATGTCGATTACTAGAAAATAAAAAAGAGATATGGATTTTCTTTTAAAAACTTTACAAAATGATTTTAATTGACAATGAAGACAACAAACACATTCGCAATCGTTTAGACCAATTTACTATAAATATGACAAACCCAAATATGTTTGTCAGAGGAAGTATTTCATTTCCTTAGACAAAATTCTAATGAAATTTATTTAAAGGTTATGGACAGCAATATTGATGAAATCATTGGAACTTATTTAATTTTTTTTTTAACTATTGTCTAATAAAACATATTCAAGTTGTTGAAACTGAAATGAAATGCTATTCTATGAAGATTTTTTGTAACTTCTTGTTTTGCTATTAAAAATCATTAAAAATATATAAAATACAATCCAACAACTTTAATACCTTCTTAACTATAAAAAATGAATGAGTAGAATACAAACAAAAAAAAAAAAGAAAAAAAGAATGAAAAAACATCTATTTATTAATACAATAAAACAACAAGAAAATACAATTATGCATTCAAATTATTTGTTTTTGGCTGTTATGTGTCTTTTTTTTTTTTTTTTTTTTTTTTGCAATATTTAAACTGTGTATAAATGACGCTTTCAAGACAACAAAACCTCGCATCGTACATCGATCGACACAGATACATTTATGCACATTCTTTGTACTTTTGTTCGTACTTCAATGTATATGGTAAAGTATCTAGGTGAGTGTGTCTGTGTGTGTGTGTGTCTTGGTATTTGAATGTGCCAAATGCGCTATGACTAATGCCTTTTTATATGTAATCTATATAGCAGATACATTCATATATGCATGGTATATTGTATCTATTGTACACATATAAGTACATAGATTGCTTGTTTGCCTTTCTTTAATATTTCATTTCACGTTCTTTGTTTTAACCTTGAAATGTGCGCTTATGTTTTTTTTTTTATTTTTTTTTATTCCATTTTGTGAATATGAAAGCTTAAAATTGCAGTACAAACTTAAAAACTTAAAATGTTTACAAAATATCTAAAGTCATATATGCCAGAAGTTATATACTGCATAGATACGAGTAGATCAGAACTCTCAATTCTAATTAAAAAAAAAAAAAAAGAAATGAATTTGTAGTGTTTATGTGTTTTTATTATGATGATAAAATTTCTCTTGTCTTTTCTTAAATTTGAAGATGAAATAAAATTGAATGCAAGTAAATATTTAATAATACAATAATTTTTATGACATTTCTTTGTTGAATTAAAAAGTCACACATCAAGATTTATAAACTTGATTATGCTGACACTAAAGAACCTTTTAGAGATTATAAAATTATCTTAAAGTTTCGAATTTATCTATTTTCTAAACAAAAATATACATACGTAAAATAAAGACACAATAAATAAATGAATTTATAAATCCATAAAAATGAAACCAGTTAAACGCGTTTCTAGAAATCATTTGATCATTTTACCTACTACAACTTTATCACATTAAAAAGCAGCCCACGGGATTTAGAAATTTCAAACACCTTTTACTTTAGTTCATATTTCTTTCAATTGTCATTCATCTGCACACACACACACACACACACACACACACACACACACATACACATAAGTGAGTGAGAGTGTATTGTATATCTGATAGATCTGAAAGGTGCGAAATTTTAACCTTTTAATCCGTTTGAAACAAAATTATCTGTTTATTTTGGCTTTGTGAACTCAACTTTTGTTTATGAATTGCTTTTTGGCATTTTAATTGTTTTTCTACTCACTTCAGTTGGAAATTTGTATCTACTACTACTACTATATTAATCAAAAAACAATTAATCATACAATTTTCTGACGGTTTGTTGTTCTTCATGGATTTTGATTATTTTCAAGCAAATGAACTCATGTATTTATATAATAAATAGTGTAATTGAGTTAAATATTCTGGAAAAAACAACTGGAGATTAAAATTAAAATTAATCGCATTAATGACTTTCTCTACATTTTTGTTCTGTAGGTTTGTAGCAATGTATCTCAATGTATGGCGCTTACTTTCAGCACGATTTGTCATTAGCTGATTGATCTACACAGCTCAGTAAATCGTACAATTTCACATGTCTTAGTCATCGACATCAATAATATAATATCAATATTGATATAAAGATACTTGTTAACAATACTGTTTCTAAATAATTTCTATAATTTTTTCCATCATCATCACTTAAGTATTTATAGTAATAATGATCATAATTTGATGAAGGCTAATCAGGATGCTCGTCGTGTTGTGTATTTTATTGAGAGTCCGTTTGTTACTGCATACTTGTATCTGCTGTTGTTAGCTCAAGTTTCTATTAAGAAAGATATACATAGTATGAGTTCTTATCTTTTTAAATTTGCAGTCATTTTTTACTGCTACTAGATTACAGTGATGGTTTTTTTTTTATGTATGAAGGGCAATAAATACATTCCTTTAAGTTGGAATACTTTTAGATCATCAAACAAAGAAGAATATGAGAATTTTTTCAAATAAATTATCTTTCATTTTGAAATTGCAATACTTTCGCAATATAATTTAAGTTCACATAAACAGTTAAAAAGATACCTCAAATGTGAACGAACATCATTTACTAAGTACAAATATGTGAAGCAATCTTTCCGCACCATCTTCTTATTATTATTGGGGGCAAAATTTAAAAAGAAAAAAAAAATATAATAAATACAAAAAAAAAAAAAAATGTTGAATTAAAAAATACAGAAAAAATAATAAAAATAATAAAAAAAAAAACAAACAATAAAAATAAATATCAATAAAAAGCGCCACAAGTGCAATAAACATTTTAACTGATTAAGCAACATTGGTCAAGTGTGTGGTTGAGGGTGAGGTACAATACATAACATACAGTAAGGTGCACTGAGTTGTGAAATGCCAAATGTATCTTATCAATCACTGATTGTACATATTGAGTAACTAAGTGAGAAAGTGAGTGAGTGAGTGAGTGAGTGTGGTAAGGCGACAATGACCAAAAGCGCAATATTACGCACGTGCCGTCGATGCTAAATGCTCGTAAAGAAATTTGAACTTAAGCAAAAATGTATCTCGATACAACTATATATGCACAATAAATGAACTAAAGATACACAGTTATACACAATGATGATCATAATGATTATGATGATGATGGTGATGATGATGTCAACTTCGAAATCACTTGAATGTGAAACTTTGAAATTTTTGTTTCAAATTTTGGCGCGCTTTGGCTGGCGACGCTTTGTTGACGCCTGACTGACTGACTGCCTTCTGCCCTTTACTCTCTAACCCCCTTCACAGATCGAGTATTACGAGAATTAATCACCGTAAAGAAGCACAAATCCAACAAAATAGAAAACTAAAATGTAAAGTCAAAATCGCGCCAAATATGTTTAAAAAGGCGCAAAAATGTATAATTTAAACATAAAAATAATAATAAATTTTCAATGTTGTTTTGCTGTTGCTGCTGCTGCTGCTGCTCATGATGATGATGATGATGATGTTGTTGTTTTCACTTCTGCTTCTTCTTCTTGTTTACGCGTGGTCGCTGACTTATTGTAGATGTAGTATGTAGTAAGTTTGTGTGTGAGTATGGGAGTATGTATCTATAGATACAATTCGTGTTCGTGCGAATGTGTATAAATTACGTTCATTGTTTACTTTAGGCTTTTATTTCTTTCCTTTTTTTGCTTTCTTATATTTTTTTCTTTATTTTTTTTTGTTGTTCTTCGCATGTGTGTGAGTGTGTGTGTGCTTACGGTAAACAAAACAACTTGTATGTTTTGTATCTAGATAAATATCTGTGAAAATACTCTTGAGGCGTGCTACTGTAGATACGCGCTTCTATAAATGAGATACGAAAAGAATAAGAAGAAGAACAACAAAAGCGACAACAACAAAACAAATCTTAGAAAGATTAAAAGAAACGCGATGTATGTAGAGTATGTGAGTGGCTGCGACTATCAGAGTGAGTGAGTGAGTGTCTTTTGAACGAAGAAGCGTTAAAGGGTTAAAACATTAACGCATGGTATTTTTTTGGCGCGACGGCACCACAAGAGTTGGTTGGTTGATGGAGCAAATGAAAGACTCAGTCACTGGAGCAGTCACAGCGCAGCAGCAGCAGCAGCGGCAGCGGCAGTAACAAAAGCGCGAATAACGATAACAGCAACAACAATGTTGATCATCATCACCATCATTATCGTCAGTGCAAAGCAAAAACAGTCAACGACCAACAATAAAAACAACAAATACAAGAACAGATCATCGAACTCGAAAAAAATACAAAAAAAGAACAAAAGAACAAAAAATAAGAAAAATTGAAAAAAAAAAAAATCATGAAAATGAGTAAACTTCAAGTTTTGAAAGATTTAATACCCTGCAATGTAGAGGACTGGACTCTCTATTATATTAAATGTATGTATGTAAATAAAAGAGACATTATCAGTCAGACTTATTTTATTAAGTTGAAAAACAGAAACAAATGAAAAGAGATTTTAATTAATTTATCAAAAATCGTTTCTATAGATGATGGACTGATTGATTTTATTTCTGAAGGTACTACATACTTTCACCATTTAGACTTTAAGAAAGACTAAATGGATTAATGGAGTAAGACAAAACTTATCACCCACTTAGGAGACTTTTTCTTCACCAGACTTAACTATTATTTCAAAGTGTTGTACAATTGTACAACTTGTTGTTATTTTTGCAATAGATTTATACATACAGTAAGTATGTATGTACTTTGTGTTGTACAGGAATCATCATAAGTAAATAAACATACATACATACATAAGTATGTACATCAGACAGAGCCGTCTGTTGGCTTCAAGTTTGAGTTTTGAGTTGAATGAAAGAACCCTTAAAGACTCAATCAATCCCATTACATACTTTCCTCGCTCATAACTCACTATGCTTCTCCTTATGCATGCGCGACAAAACTACAGGAAATTGCAACTTTGTCGTATGCAACATGAGTGGACAATTTCCACTGCAACCAAAAACATTTCAAACATTACCAACATCAAACTTAACTCAATTGTTCCAAACTCTTCGTGCATGCACCAACTAAATCAATGTATGTAAAGTATAAGGAATCCAACAATTTCATATCTCGCTCTTTGGTTTATTTCTTATTGGAACGAACAAAGGGGTGAATGAGAGAGAGAGAGAGAGAGTTCAGCATGCGATGTGTGATGACTCGAACAACATTGAACATGCTCAAACATGTTTGAACAGCCATGAATAAAACTCACTCAACTCAGCATGTCGCTATTGACATTCATAGCCACCACCACAGTCGGTCGACAGCCACATAGAGACAAGATTCGTTTTTAACCGTTAACCGTCGTGGAGTCAAGTTGTGTTTTGCTTGGTTGCGCTTGTTCGATTTAAGAATATTTTTTCGACTTTACGTGCGTATGTGCTTGTGTGCCGGTTAAAAATTGATTTAGTGTGTGTGTGTAGCAACAACAACAAGTTGCCAACAACTCGTGCCCGAACTGGATTTTTCAAAGTTGCGCCAAAGATTTGCGCGCTGCACTTGTGGCGTTCGAAAGCGGCGGCAGAAATCGCTTGTTGTTGTTTGTTTTATAAAAGCTGAAGTTGAAGCGAAGCCGATGTCACTAGCGAGAAGCGAATTTCATTCGTAATCGTCGTCGTCGTCGCTGTCGCGTACGTGCGCAATTGAACGTTTACCAACCAAATCAAATAGGAATAGGAGAATTTCTTTCTTTCTTTGTGTTGTCTTGTTTCCCTTTTTCTTTATGTTTGTTCTTGTCTATTTTGCAATGCTCTTTGTTGCTATTGTTGTACAACAACACATTTTCTAATCTCGCGATTATTGATTGATAGGCATTGGATGACAATGACAACAACAACGACACCCCGACAAAGATTATGACGCTGATGACGTTAACGGCAGTGGCAGCATCGCTATGCTTGATGCCTGAGGTTGGTGCAAGGCATTATAAGGAGAGATCCTAGATCCAACAAATACTCTTTGGTTTTCATAAACATAACAAATTCCATGATTCCATCAACTTTCATTGAGCAAATTATACAAAAAAAAGTTTATAAAATGAAAATAGAAAAATCAGTTTAAAAAATTGCAGGGGGGAAATCGTATGTTTTTCAACTTCAGAACTTGACCTAAAACTAAGGACAGAGTGCAATTGTGGGCCTTGACGCATATAAACATTACTAGTTGTCCAACTTTTCATAGCATAAAAATATAAAAATAACTTGATAGAATGAAAAGTTTTTATTCGATACGAGAAATATTTAAACTATCTGGCAACATTAAGTCAGTCTTTACGTACGGTCATCCAATAGATTCCAGGAACAACATTTTCATGAAATACGGTCACCCATAAGGTTCCAACAACAGCAACAACTAGTGTAAACGACAAATCCCAACGACAGCAGCAGCAACAACAATAACCACGATCACTTCGTTTGTCGTTTCAACTTCTTTCGTCGTTGTAGCTGCTGCTGCTACTGCTGCTGCTGCTATTGAAGTGCTGACGTCGGCGTTTGTTGTCGGTCGTCGTCGTGGGTCGTAGTCATCGGGTTGCTGTTGTTGCTGCTCATAATCTTCAGTCTTCAATCGTGATTCGCTACTTTTCGATCACTCGCTGCTTTTCGACTCATAATTCGCTACTTTTACTCGTTACTCGAAATTCGACAATTGGGCGGCGTGCATCTATGCGCGCGTGTTTTTTTTCTGCCGTCGGTAAATTTCAATACGAAAATCTTTTAAATCGAAATTGTTTGTCGCGCAGGCATTCGAGTGTTTGGAGTAGACTTCGATACAGAAAAAGAACACATTATTTTCCATTTTTCTGTTTCTTGGAAAATATTGGAATTGAATCAACTTAAAATGTAATAAATATTAAAAAAATTAACTTTGAAAATAAATAATTTCTAATGACAAAAAAAAATTAAAAAAAAAAAAAAAAAAAAAGGGTGTGTAATCCCCTTGGTGCAATATGGAAATGGATGTTAAACAAATATATAAACAGACACTCAGACAGACAGATCACATAAGTATATACTTAGATAGATATGTATATAGATGTATATAGATAGATACAATACTAATAAAATAAATAAATTGTGAATAATAAAACACGCGATTTCTTAAACATTAAATATTGACACAGAAGTGATTGAAAAACGTATAAATATTAATAAGTGAGTGTGTGACTGAGTGAGTGTCTCAAAGGGGGAGAAAAAGATCAACTTAAAAAAAATACACAATAAGAAATAAACATGATTTTCGTGTTATTAAAAAAAGATTAAATTTAAAATTAAACCAAATAATCGACAAATTAAAAAAAAAAAATAAACTTACAATAAAATTAATTTATTTTATTTATTTTTTAATCTTTCTTATTGGAAAGAAATTGGTAAAGTATGAAACAAAACAAAAAACAATCCAAATATGAAATAAAAAGATGTATTTTTCCTGGTTTTTGCCATCAGCGAGGTATAGAGTTCCTACGTTATTTTTAAAGTCGTAGGAACTTCATACCGTGCTCTTGGAATGCCAATATTCAACAAATTATATATACAAAAAAAAAAAAAAAAAAAAATTAATTGTACAAAAATCATATAAATTAATAATAGTAATAATAAATCAAAAAATGCTATAATATGATTAAATCAAATCAAATGAAGTGAAACATAAAAAATAAAAAAAAAAAAAAACAACAAATATCCATAAAGTGAAAAGACAGAAACTATTTAAAATGCAGAAAACTTTTTCATTTCCCACTCATGATACAAAGAAATTACCTACCACACTTTGGTAAAATATTATGTGTTTTTATCAGATTCAGAGGATATAAATTATACTTAAAACTCATTCAATAAAAGATGGATGATGTATGATGGATGCAATGAAATCTGACTTTGAATATATTGATTCGACTATAACTTAGATCAGGGCGGCCCAAGATAAGTGTGAAGGCGTCCCACATGTGGTCCAAGTGACGGAAGACTTTTCTTATTTTTTTTCTTATTGTATTTAGCTGGTTGATCAAATTTGAGGTATCTTTTTAAATTTTAAATTAAAGACATTAATTGTGTGAAATCTTTATTTAATTTTATTGGTTCCGGTTAATAATGAAAATAAATATCTGCTAAAACATCAATACCTTCCAGTTGAGGACACAAAAAGTTTCTAATCATCTCTCACTATTGAGCACCATTCACAGAATATGGACCAACTAAGCTACCACACTAAAATCCACACCATAAAAGATTTTCTTTTCAATTCTCCAGGATTTTATTCAGCCCGAATGCAATAATTTAGTTTCTTGACAAAGTCATCATCGGTGACAATTTTCCTGAAAAATTCCCAATTTTCATCTTATTTTCTTCGAGTAGAGGTCGATTTAACTAACCGGAAGGAATGTATATTTACTTAATATAAGAAAAAAATATCAGTTTAGTTTTGTGTATGTAAAAGAAAACGGGGCACAATAAAAAAGATACGTGAAATTTGAGTACTCTATACTTCTGGTCCAAATCACGATGTCTTCTTTCAATGCGACCCAGGGAACCGAAAAGATTAGACACCAAAGGTTAGATTATCTTTTCTAATGAAGAACTTTCATTGCGATGGGTCTTGCTGGAGAGATTTTTGAAAACATTGCCTTTCCGTAGCAGTACAAACATATTTTTTTATTTGAGTTCATTCCGGTGAATTCTAAGAGAGCGCAGCCTTATTAAGATTTGTGGAACGAACAATTTTTCTTAAAATTCAAAAGGGTCTTTGAAAAATCGTATACTCATCCGTTCATGAAGCTTTTCCTGTAGAATTATAAGATTTCGCTTAAATTGAGGAGAAATCTTAGATTTACAAGAACGAAAAGTCTGAAGCAAAATAGAACAAAATATATTTTAATAATCCTCATTGACTTTGTACTAAACCATATTTGCAACTTATTCGTAACAGAAATATCAACGTGTTCTAAGTAAAATTTTTTTAATCATGAGCTCAATATCTCAAAAACTAAATATTTTGCGTTCATAAAAATAAACATCGAATAATCGTCACAACTTGATATAAATCAATTAAAGTTTTCAAGTAAAGTCATAATACAAAAGGTAAAGGATTTCGATAAAACCGACTTTAATAAATCCTTCTTAACTAAATCAGAATTTAAATTAAGACAGTTTTGTACTTATAGCCATATAAATATTTTGTTGTAAATACAATACAAATTTGCTGAATGATTTGTTCATATAAAAAAAAAGGAATTTAAACTCTCTCGCAGGCAGCCTCATAGTGGTTTAATATCATACATGATTTCCTGTCCTTCTTATCGATGCGAGTAGTAAAAAGAAAATTCTGTACAAAGTTGCATTGAACCAGTTGGTCAATCATAAAATTTGCTTTCACTCCTTTTCACTATTTTGCCATTTTTTAATCTATTCATTATTTCTCTGTCAAAAAACACATAGAATTATGTTAATTCTAACATTGGAAATGTAAATCATAATTTGTAAATGAAAGTCTGCTTCGTTGAATGGTGTTTCCTTTGAAGAAATCAACATTTTATTGAAAGAAACATATTCCCACATTAAATCAATTAAAATTTATACAAATTTATCAACTTTTTTTTTTAATTGTTGAGTTGAAATAAAATAAATTCGAATTAACAAAAGTTAAGAAAACAATAAATCAATAAATCAAAATAAAAATGTCTATCCAATTCAATTGTTTTATCTTAGGAATAAATAAGGATTTCTTTTACACTTTAAAAAATTTATGATATTGAAATAAATTGAATCTAAAGAAACTCAAGTTCCGAATTTTTACCATGTTTTCATTCAAAAGATTAAAAGAGAGGAGGAAAGAATGTTAACTTATTTCACTTCCCTCCTAGATAAGCAAACAAAACCACATTTTGAAGAATAATTATTTTTGGTCAAGATATTTTATAAACATTTTTCGTTTTATGTTTTTTTTGTTTGTGGTCTGTTAAAACATGCGATAATTGGTAACATCTTATCAGGCCCGGCCCCCTGGGAAACAATGTTCCAATACTTAAGAATCTTTTCGCTAAGTTCTAAGAAAAATGCTTAGCATCATCACATGTGATTTCTCCATCACTAATTTCAACTTTTGAAGTTATTTAATTGTCCAAAGAATTGACTATGAAGGCCCCACAGAGACCAGAGACCAAAGACTATCAACTCGTACTTATTTGATGTGAATTGTTCAATTCAATTCAGTTCATTTCAGTTGAGTTGAGTTGAGTTGAGTTGAATTGGAGTTGCATTGAAGTAAATCATAAAAATAAACAACAATTGCAACACCAACAACAAATTGAATTGGTGAATTGTACATATATGTGTTTGTGTATGTGTATCTGCGTGTGTCTCTGTGGATTTTGTTAAACGCAATTTAAAGAGAAAGAGCAGAAAAAACAAAAAAAATTAAATGAAAAATTTACTTTCGAAAAATGCAGAAAAACAACATAAATTGATATGATGGCGCAACAATAAAACTCAGGCAGAGGCACAGGCAGAGGCACAAGCAAAGGCCCAGGCCCAGACTCAGAAAACTTAAACTCAGACTATGGCAACAGATCAGATCAGATGCGTAGCATAGCATTGCATCGCTTGGAAACGTATAATGACGATGACGATGACGATGGCGATGGCGATGATGATGAAGAGGACGCAATGAAGCAGCAGCCACTTCAGTGCAAGAACATGCAATCGCAAATGGCAATTGCCGCCAAGTGAAGTCGTTGATAATGGTGATGTGGATGTGGATGCTGATGACGATGACGATGATGATGATGATGATGATGAAGCCGAAAGTCAGAAAAATGAAGTTGAAGTTGAATCTGAAGCTGAAGTTGGAGTATCTTCACAGACATATCCAACAACAATGCAGAGAGAAAGACAGACAGATAGGCAGACTGATGGACAGACAATTATATTTCAGTTCACTGGCGGCAGTTGCACAAATTTGCGTTGCATTCCTTCCTCTTTTTCTTCATTTCATCGTAATGCAATTGCAGATACACGCAAGCGTGTAGCGTATCTACTTTATAGTATCTGTATCTGCTGTTGTTGCTGCTGCTGTTGCTGTTGCTGTTGCTGTTAATGCAGCAGTCACCGTGTCTCGACAAGCAGCTTTTCAAGTGGATTTTTATGGCACGCAGTTATTAATGTCGTATGTGTCGCGTTGAACCCAACATGAGATTCATATAAAGCAAGCAAACTAAAAAATATATTAAATACTAAAAAAATATTAAAAAAAAAATTAAATGAAGAAATCAACAACACGACGATATGAGAGATTTAAAGAAGAAAATGCATTAAAAAAAAAAGGCAGAAACAGAACATACACACATAATTATAATATTATGTAGAAGACAAAAAAAAAAAGCAAAAGATACAAATTCGTTTCTGTTTATATCTTTGTATTTATGCCTTTAGCCAAATCAAGCACATCAGTAAAACGAGCAGCATGCAACAAGTAGCAACATCAAGTAAATAAACGTATTTCACTCTCTTTTACCTACTACTACTACTACTACTACTACTACTACTACTGCTACTACTACTACTGCTACTACTACTACTACTACTACTACTACTAAAATTCATTCCATATCCATGATTTCTTTCTTATTTAGAAAACTTCTTCTCTCTTGTTGAGTGAGTTTGAGAATGTTTAAATGTTTCTATGCATCTTATTGTGTGTGTTTGTGTATCTTTTAGATATTTAATGCACGCTGTCCTTCATCTTCTATTCTAGTTGTCTTTTCTTTCATCTTCATCACTTGATCTTGTTTCCATTGTTTCGTTTCCAACTTGATTCTTTCTTTGCTTTGCTGCAGTTTAATTTAATGTTTGTTCATAAATCAAACAAAACAAAAAAAAAAAAAAAACAAAAAAGAAAAACAAACTCTGCCTTAAAAATGTATACTTTTCTTAAGGTTTTGCTTGTATTTTCGATTCTTATTCTGTTGTTCTTGTTGTTTTTCTTGATGTTATTGTTAAAATTTTCCGCAACTTGAGAATATGGAGAATATTTCTGGAACTTGAAGCAGAAATAAAAGTATTACAATCAAACAGTCTCAGCAGAATATTGCCATGGAACTCTTCTCTCATTAATTCGTTGAACTCAAAATAAAGAAACACTGGATGAACCAAGTAGCAGTACATCAAGACCTCAGCAAGAAATGGTGACGATGTCAAACGAAAACGAAAACAAAAACAGAAACAATAACAAGACAAAAAAAAAAAGACAAAAATTTTGACATTTTTAACTTTTCAATCAAACACAGAATGATTTCAGAAACAGAGTTCAGTTTACATAAACTTTACATATGGTGAAATGATTTTAATCATTGGAGGCTAAAAAATAAAGAGTAACAACTACAATTTTCCAATGAGGTCCTAAATAAAAGGGATTCCAAACACTTTGAAAAAAAGGGGCATATCTCGAAACAAATTAGTTCGAAATCAATATAGGTTCGCCATGTCTCCTTTAGTCCCGTGTGTGGTATCAAGTCATAAGATTGCCATCCTTAGGTGTGCTTATTCAAAAATAGAATATCATTTACTTTTGCTGATGACTTTCATCAATTAGACCTGTTCAGGCTGGTGTTCCCCAAGGCAGAATATTAGCTCCTGTGTTTTTCCCCATTTTTACGGCAGATATACCCCAACCGATATCCAATGCAACTATCTAGCTACATATGCAGATGAAACTGCGGTTCTCTGTTATGACAAATCGCCGATGGAAGCTGCTTCAATACTGCAAAATGCAATGCATATATTAATCGTTTGGAAGCATGGTTCATTAAATGGAATATCAAGGTGAACTCAAGTACATAAACGATTGGTGCTTGGGCTTTTTCCGTGGTAATCGCTTGACATGGACACATCATATCACCACCATTGCTCGATCCGGTTCCTACAAAATGAAAAGGCTGAGCTGGATATTGTGCAAAACGAGCAAACTTAACTCTTAATTTACAAGCAAATTGTTGCTCCTTCCTGGAAATATGATATCCAGTCATGGGGTACATCACGACCTTCTAATCGCAGGAAAATACAGGTCACACAAAATAAGGCCCTCAGGACAATAACAATGCCTCCTGGTTCGTTAGAAACACAACGCTTCATAACGACCTCAGCATGCCTATAGTTCTCCTGGAAAAAAACATTCACAGTAGTCGTTACAATGACAGGCTTCTTTCCCACCCAAATCCTCTAGCCGAGCCACTAACCAGGACTACTTCAAAGGCGCTTAAAAAAACAATCCATCCACGAGATTTACTAACCATTACTTAAATAAAAAAAAAAATTCTCTTTTCCCTAAATGTATAAAAATCATTTCTCTATAATTTTTTTTTTTCAGTACTCACAACATTATTTTATAACTTTAAGTGGTTTGAAGTTCCTATTCAATGTAAAACTAGAAACAAAATATATATATATATATATTGTATTTTAGTTTACATGAAGGATAAGTAGATGTTTCTGTTAGTTTCAGAATTAGAAATTAGTTAGTTTATGTAACGTTAACTGGAAGTAATAAAGGGGGTCACAAGTAACTTTGAGCACATTGACAATGAAAACTCCACTTATTTTAATATTTATTTTATAAAAAACTTTTACAGTTTCTAATATCCTATAAATTTATCTACACTGAAACAAACACAGTCAATGGTGTTGTCTTTGGTTTTAACGAAGAATTTGTAACTTTAACAAAGAAGTTTGTAGTACAATAGTAGAAACTAGAAAAAAGGTTATCTTCGACTATGCCGAAGATGAAATACTCTTCACGGGATTTGTATGGGAGGAACCCCCCCTAGTGGTCCAATTTGGCTGAATCCGACAAATGTCCTGCGCCTTGTTTGGAAACTGATAGTATCCAAGTTTCGATCCGATAAGAGAAAAATAAAAAAAAAAATTTCTAATAAGAACATAAATTCAAATGGGTGGTTTGTATGGGAGGTAATCGTTTTCCTTTAAAAATAGTCACTCTCTTATTTAGTTTCTTAATAATAATTATAATTATTTCTACTTAGTCAGTTTTTGGCGAAGAAACAACCAGCAAACGATGAGAGTTAAAAAATAGTCTATTTAATTCAAACCCTTGTTAATGAAGATGCGTTAGACTGGATGAAGAATGCTAACCAAAGTCTTCAGTGTGAAAAATTTTTCCATCTTTCGAAGTTTTAAATGACGTGTAAAAATTTGGAACTTTGACAAAGACAAAGCCAAAAGTGTTCCAATTTTTACCAATTTGCCAAGTATACGACATTATAATTATTAAAAATTAAATTAAAGTAATTATACTTATGTAATTATGTAGGTTAAGAAACTCTGACATAGAAAAGTCACAGAATATTTTTTAAATCATTTTCTAATCAATATGAAAATCCATGTAAGAGACAAGAGTGAGGAATGCAAATAACTTGGAGCACTTCGACACATACATATCTGACTAATGACTGCCATCAGTCGCATCAAAATACGCTAATAGGGAGCACATCAGTGCAGAGTGAAGCTTTGGCACTGGCGCCTTAGAGTTTCATGGGCTATCAGTGACACCAAGTGAAGCGGAACACAACACCACAAAGAGAAAGGGAGTAAGAGTCAAAGAGTGTAGAGACAAATGAACGAAAGAATTATCAGAAGTAAAAATTGGAATGGCAATTGCTGCTGCGAACTGCGAACTGTGAACACAGACGATCTACTGAACTGCTATCGAGATGCAGATATAGCAGGCAGCGAGTATCTACAATCAACAATAAGTCCCAGAAATAAGAAAAACAAAAAAAAAGCGCTCAATGGAAAGCGGAAAACACAAATGACCAGTTTTATGTTTATTTCCAGTTAACATTATTTTTGTCTTTATTTTTATTTTTTGAACTGCCTGACTGGTTCCAAATGTATCTACTAAATACCTACATATATAAGTAGATTTGTTCTTGTGTATCTGTTTCTGTTTTTGTTGTGAATAGAAATGAATTCAAAATTAAAGCGTGACACTAAGCACAGGTTTTACTTGTACATACTGTTGCGTTCGGTGTACTCGCCTATAAAATAATAGTAAATACTTAATTCTTATATTAAAAAAGAAAAAAACAAAAAGCCAAAACATTTGGGTGTGTTGCCTATCTCAAATGCATCAAAAAGGTATGAGAACTTTTAGCCAAGCTTTGTGAATGCCAATGTCGCATTTAAATCGATGACTCGACATCGACATCGACATCGCCATCGCCATCGAACATCGGAACCATACTTAATTTCAACATTAAAAATATTCACAAAATCAAACACTCATAGACCCAGAGACATACTCATTTGCTTAAGCGCGGTAAAATTCTTTTTATAATAATAAATTCATATGGAAATCGTGCTGCATACCTTTGCAATGAAATCGTAATAAGGAATAAAATATGAAAAGAAAAAACAAAAACACCATGAACACGCCTTGGACACTTGGACATTCTGTTTCCGATTCAATGTTTGTCGACTCTTCGTGATTCGATTGACTCGCCCTAGCGCTGACCCATATCAGCGCAAAATATGCTAATTAGCACCAGTTCCAGAACTTGGAATGACTGCGTTTTGGTATTTGAGTTGAATTTCACATCAGTTCTACTGTGAGATACAGTTGCGTTTCATTCTATCCTATTCCATTATATTGTATTGTATTGTATTGTATTGTATTGTAGTAAGTACAAATAGAGGGTATAACTTCGTGTAATGGAACTGGTTAAGGTTGGGCATCAGTTTTCTACATTAACTTGGCTAAGTACAATAGTAGGTATATACTCGTAGTTGTTTCTATAGTTAATATGGCAAATGTTTAACACAATTATCTTTTAACTTATTCTATTCTTTTTATTCTCTTTATTATTATTATTTTTTGCAGTAAATCAAAAACGTTGATTTGTACTTTGAATGTAATTAATGCACTGACGTCATTGCATTAAAATGAATCTAAGTATTATAAATTATTAATAAATAACTTTAGTGAAAATCAAAGCGAGTTTCTTCACTTAAATAATATTTCATTTAAATCAAAAGTAATCGTTTTTCCCCACCGATTGATTTGTTTCTTTGAAAAATTGTCTGGTTAATGAGTCGTAGAATTTTTTTTGGTTTTATTGGTTTTTAAAGGTAGAAGGTTGCATTTCTTTATATAGGAAACAAAAATCATCCTAAACTCATCAAATTTTGAATACAAATTCACATTCCCCTTTAGTCACATTCATTTCATTCAATATTCTTATTTATTATGCGCTTTTTTAGAGTATTTCTCTAAAACCATATCATATCAATATCATTCATGCTGACCAATTTCCGTCTGTACATCACCGTATTTTTAAAAAATATATGTAATTATATAAATGACAAAATTTTCCAAAATTGGGACTAAATGCATGTGTAGTTTCGGTACGGCGAGTGATGAGGAAAGAAAAACATCTAAAGAGATTGAAATAAAAAACAAAAACAAAGACATGCTCTCTTTCTCTTTGATCGTAACCACATTTTATGGGAAATCAAGTGTCATCGAATTGGTTTTTTCTAATGAAAAATGCTTTCATTTGAATGGTCCATAGCTTTCACTACTACTTCCATGACATAAGAAAGATAGAACACTATTTTACCCGTCATCGTAGCCGTGAGTGGGGCAAAATGCTGTAAGGTGCAATCTTCTCTTAAGGTTGAGCCGATCTCCAATTCTTTTTATCTAAGGTGAATGCCACACACTACAGACAGCTGCTTCAAAAAGCAGTTCCACATTTTTCTAATAATTTTGGGCCATTATTTTGTACATTTTAACATGATAACGACCCAATACTTATACCGAGTGGTAAAGAAGTGCATTAACAACTGAAATATTACCTTAATGGAGTGACTCCTTACTTTCCTGACAATAATACCATCGAGAACGTGTAGCGATGGCTTTCCGGTAAAGTTTATCAATCTAATGCTAATTTTAGTTTAGTATATTTAATATTTAATAAAAAAAAAACACTTATATTTTTGCAAAATATCTTACTATTTCGGTTAAAAAATTCGATATGCTTTACATAAATACAAATAGAAACTTCCGTCGAAAGTGTACAGATGGTAATTTCAAAAGTGTTTGACAAATAATTCTTTGTTATCATTAACCACGAAATTTCGTTATTTAAAGGATTTATGCTATTCAAATATTTGACTGAATTTGACAATCATCAATACCATTATTAGCAATAACTTTCACACTTGGGGTTTTTTCAATTAAAATGTATCGATTGAGTAAAATTCAATCGTTTTTACTTTTTAATTTAATGTTACATAGAGATGTGCTGAGTTACAAATTTTCCGTTTTTTAAGATACTATAAAGTAAATAATGCTAACAAGATTTCTTATAATTTTTATTTTTATGGTGAAAGATTTTGGTTTTATTATAAATTTTAAGGCGACGCAGAAAGGGAGGGGTCAGAGTGGGAGGAGGCTGAGAAGATCGCATTATGTCGACATCCCTACTAGATCATATTAAATGTTTTGTTCCTTCCCACTTGTTAATATAAGTTGTTTTGTTATTGTTTTGTATATAGTTTAATTTAAGTTGTTTAAGTTTAATAACAGTATAATTAAAGTTTTAACAAAGAAAAAAAATTATTCTCAAAAAATCTAGGCTGTTAATTTGTCTTTGGATTGGAGTAGATAATTTTAACTAATCCATGATATCTGAATACCTTTATTCGGTTTGGCGATTTTCATCTGATGGTTACCATTAAAAATTAATAAATAAATATCATATGATTATTGAATTTTCTATCAATATAATTAAAATTTAATTTCACTAAAATTGAAAAGTATTAATTTACAAAATTTACAAATTGGTGGCATTTTCAACGCTTGCTTAGTTTTATTTACTTTTCTTTTATAAAATTTTATCATTTATTTTATCTTTTGTAATATTTTTATGCATTTCCCTCTTTGACTGCACTTCAATTCTCAACTGCTAGAGTATTTCCGCAATAAAACAAATTCACGCCTTTCAAAATGAAGTTAGACCTCACTTGTAGCAATAAGTGACCACCGATTGAAAAGATTTAGTTGGAGTCTCCTTTCCTTTATTTTCATTTATATTATTTTTTTTTTTTTTGCTCGATTTCTTGTTTTCTTTGGGGCAACAAATGTTCGTTATTCATTGTCGACAGTTTAATGGCTGAAAAGCGAAATTTGTTGTTGTTGTTGTTGTTTTAGGTATAGTATTTTCCTACAATTTTTGGAAAGTGTTAAAAAGTGCAAAAAATTACTTTTTGTTGTGTTTTATTGTTCCTTTCATAGAAGTCGCATCGTTAAGTTTCCTCTCACTTCCATTCAATGATTTTCGATTTGATTTTGTTGCTGCCATGATTTGAAGGTGTTTGTGAGGTTGTTTGTTGGCGAACAGAATTGAAATAAAACAAAAATCAAATCCGAATGGAAATCTGATAGAATCGAAAGTATGGCAAAATATTAATATTGATTTTAGATAGAAATATAGTATAGCAGTACACATTCGTTCACACATAATTTCCTTCCTTAGTCACATACTTAACTGGTGAACACAAAAAGGAACTCAATGATTCATCAAAATATACTTTGGATCACTAAACAAATTGCTTCCATATGATGCCTACAACTTATCAACTATTCATGCCATACACTTATGATCAGATATGAAAGATGTCTTCCTGAGAAGGAAATATATACAATACAACTACTTATTGCTTGAGGCTTCTTCTGATTAGTTTTTCATTTGTGTTCTTAGTAAGTCAACAAATTCCAATTTGAACTTATAATTTGGAAATATTGATAGAATTAAAGAAGATTAAAGTTTTTATATAGTTTAACGAACATTTTATTTGTATAATTAAGAAATTATTAATGATGAAAGGTAAAGGATGCATCTTTTATGTTGGAGTCTATTATTTAGGATTGGTTTCAAGATAAAAAGGTATTGAAGTCATATCTGCTCCTTAAGTTTAGTATTGTATTATACAATATTATTATATTATATTTTTTCGAGCTAGATGCAGATGTAGATTTGAGGCAACCTATTAGTCTCAACATATGAGAATGACACTGATTTTTTGTTGAAGTAATACTTAAAAAAAAATGCTTATTGAGATGTACACAACACATAAAATTATACGAGTAACAAACTACAAAAGAAATATACTTATACATATAAATTCTTGGTCAGAAAAAATTGATATGTATGATCAAATTTTGAATGTATAGTCCTCCCTTATTTTATACTTGTAGATTAAATTAGGGAAAGGACGGGACTGCTCTCTCGATTAGGCCCATTGCTAAAACCCCATAAATGCAGTTCTTCAAAGAAGGAATTCCAAGTTTTTTTCTTAGGAGATGAATCTACAATGTTAGTTGGCTGGTTGCCTAGATATCGCAGTCTAGTCGAAATAAGATCCTCACAGTGAAATAGCATACGCGCTGCTGTTCCCTCTTCTTGATTGTATTGATCGTAGAGACTTATCAGCATATTATGGAAGATTTTATAAGGTCTACAAAGTCTTTTTAAGAAGCATATGAATATAAGTGTTATTTTTCGAGTTCCTTAAAGCATGGAGATTTTCGCCAAACCATCATTTGAGATTTATTTTTGTGGAACTCGTAAGTTCTGGTTGGCAGATCCTTTCCCGACGAGTTCATCTCCCTCTTTGTTCATAAAGCGTCTACTGTGCCCAGATATCTAAATAAGATTCTATATTACGACAGTTAAGTTAAGAGCATCCATTTTTGATATTCATAATAAAGAGTTTAAGTGTGGTATTTAGGTAAAGCAAACCTTGTAAACTGTTTTTGCAAACATTCCTAAGCCACACAAACTCTCACTTCCATAGTTTTGGAGATATCGCGTAGCATGGTTATTACGCTTTTCACCTTTCAATTATGGAAAACAGATAGCCAACAAATTGCTTCTCATTGAAATTATCAGATGTTTCAATTTTGTGTTATCTCACGCCTGATTTACTCCCATTTTGATAACCATAGCGTATTAACTTGTTTAATTTATGGAAGTTTTTGAAAAATATTTTTAAAAAATGTAAGCGCCACGTGCGAAAATGAAACAAGTCACACAACACAACCCATTAAAATGAAAACAAATTATTTTTAATTAACCATTAAAAATATTCACAAATCTTCATAAGCATCGATATCCACATACTCACTAGTATCTACATATGCATATACAAACAAATACATAGATGGAGAATGTGTGTAAATAGATTTCTATGATAAAAATAAAAAAAATGGAAACTAAAAGGCATTCAATATGATTTTAAGTGGTTAAGCAAGTTGTCAAAGTGATATCAAAATTTAATAAACAAACAAAAAATATACATGACAATTCGACGAAGATGCTAATTATTGTACATTGAAAACCACGTTTGAGGCAGTAGAATATACGAATTTCGAGACACCACTTACATACACCATACACAAAATTAAAAGAAAAATTTACAATTGGAAAACATTTAGTATATTTAAAAGATTTTCTGAACTGTGATTGAAATACCTACGTATCTTTTCTTGAATATTTTAGAGAAATTGTTTGAATTATTGTACATTTACTTATTATAAACAATTTAACCTTCAAACTTATGAGGATTCCTAAATTTAAAAGTAAATCGGAGATCTTAGATTAGCGGATGTTGGAGTTCAATTTTGCTAAGGTCCCCTACAAATGAAAGAGAGTCACAGGTCTTCCGGTAAATTTAAGTTTCATTAAAGAACATCAAGACAAAATGGTCTAACATCATACAACATGAGATAAACTAAATGTGTGTAGGGTATGAGGATTGTAAGGTGTGTCATTTTCAAATGGTACAACGCCTTAGAAGTGTCACATTAGTAGATGTCGATGAGGAGGAACATTGACTTCTTTGAGGCGTCTTGCCTTTTGTCTCTTCTCCACCGTTCCGCCATTATGAACAGCGAATCTCGACTTCATCGACGACGGTTATGAACGGTAGAAATATGCAAATATCTAAATTGTCGTTGCTGTTATTCTTATTGCTGAACATATTTTAACGTTTTTTTATTTTTATTTTTTCTAAATTGCTTAAGAGCTTAAAATTAACATAAAAAGGGTTGAGTTGATTATAAAATAAAAACAAAAAACGAAAACAAAAAACAACAATGTCAAAGCAGCAGTACAAAGAAGTAGAAGAAGCCAAAGTTAAAATCAAAATTAAATCTAAATTGACCAACAACCCAAGTCAAGTCAGTGGTGTTGGCGTTCTAGTCATTGAAAAAAATGTGGGAAAACTTTAACAACAGAAACACAATCGCCACCATAAACATGGTCACCATCACATCACATCACATCACTTCATAGTCATCATCATTAAAGAAAAAATATACACATAAAATAAAGAAAATTATACAGAAATTTTTGTTACTGCGAGTTATGACATCACTCGAGAGATGAACACTTTTATTAAATATTTATTTAATTCTAAACATTCATGCGATGACTATCTAAGTATGATTTTGTTTTTGCATATTTAGTTTTAGTATTTATCATCTGTTTGTTAACAACAAAAATTAAACAAAAAAACACTAAAAGTAAAAATTGTCATCATCGCCGCATTTGTTAAAATAATTAAACAAAACAAAAAAAAAAAAAAACAGAAAACAACAAAAAAGAAAACGTCATATTTGAGTTTAAAAGTTAAAAAAGATCTTTATTTATCTGAAAAACATTACAAAAAAAATCATATACTTTAATATTTTATATATTAAAAAAAAAAAACCTAATGTTGATGTTTGATTTTCACCCAAGTAAACCAAGTAAACTCTTCACATTCTTCTTTTATTTATTCAACTTTTAATTATAAATAATTATTTATTTATTTTATTTTGAATTTATTAGTTTTTATAAATTGACTCATTATGGCCTCATAGTCCATGGTCAATACAATACAATATATAAGGAATTACGAGTTCTTTTCTGAAAGTTAAATAATCAATTTATCTTTAACTTTACATCAATTATATTTATAGTTGTAGTTCATCAATTTCATTAGTAATTTGAAGGTTTTAACTTTACATGTTTGACAATGGAAACTTAAGTTACAGTAATGATTGATTTGTATGGTAACGGTGAGAAATGAAAGTAAGCCATCAGAATATAATCAAGTATTACTAACGTTACAATCATCACACTAAATTGAAAATACATATCACTTAAGTGTTATGCAAAGGGTATAAAAACACGAACATAAAACAAAAAGCGTTAATTAATTACTTAATCAGATAAGAATTAGTATGAAGACATTTAGAAATTGATGTTTAAATCAAATAAATTAATGTTTATTTTAAATTTTTATGCAAAAGATTCATTGCTTCTTCGTATTCATCTTTTATTCTTTAGTATGGTACATTAAACTTTTCAAAAGGTTGGTAACCGATTGGAAATCAAATAAACTTGCACATGTGGGCCGTTTGCAATATCAACATCCAAGAGATTTTTGCCGTGTTTTGAAACAAGTTAGGTACTAGTATAATGTTATTTAATTTGGTTTTTCCTTCAATATAGAAAGGAAGATTATTTATTAATCAGACACCATGAAGTCAGAAAAGACAATATATAATCTTAGTAAACAAACATTAATTTAGTTTATCGCAAAGTTTTAGTTGTAGTATAAACCGATAGAAGGTACTTTGAACTCGTTGTAAATAAAATATACCTATCACATATCTATGACGAACTGTTTAAATGCAAATACCGTTTATATGCAGAAATGAAAAACTTTTGAGCATTATGCATTATAATTGCGTGTGTAATTAGTTGTTTGTATGCAAATCGTTTGTCAGCAAATATTGCCTTTATGCGAAATATTGATGTGGTACAATCTAGACACGAAATGTATTCAATGCCACGCAAAGCATCCTTTGACCAAGGAGTTTTTGCAAAATTTAGATTCGTTGCGCAACTATATTTTAGTTATTCACAAAAAAAAAAAAAAAAAACAAACGAATAAATATGCAATATGTTTGTTTGTATTGCTTATATATAATATTTGACTTGCAATTAATAAATTGTTGAAATGCACATGCCTTGCATAAAACCGATTATTGTTTTTATGCAAATATTGCTTATAAACAAAAATATGGTAGCATTAAAACATTTACATACAATCTATCTACTGTACATAAAATATATATACTTAAGGACGAAAAAAGTTGTTGGAATATGCTATAAACTCCGACACCGTTTGACCGATCACCATGAAAGTTGGCACATTAATGTATTTTTTCATGGAGAAGGTTTTAATGCACTCTATTTTTTTCATATTTTCTAATTTAACTCTACTGTAAGATTTATTATGTCAAGCTGAATGCCATTTAAAATACAGTGGAACTTCGCTATAGTGTACTTCTGTACAATGAAGGTCTCCCCATTATGAATTGATTTCAAATACACAGCTTTTTCGTTCTACTTTAAGTGTTTTTCAATCTCCTTACAATGAATTTCCATACAGTGATTTGTTGTTTACAATGAACAAATTTCATACCAGCAATTTTAATTCCCATGCATTTTTGTCTCGATATAATGAATTTTTTCAAACAATTTTCTGTTTCGCATTTTAATAACACTGAGCACTATAGATAATCGCGCTCTCAATAAAATAACTAAATTCTCTCCCTCTCACATAGATGGGATTATTGTATTCACTGCACATCTCTTCTGTGTACCGAGAAAAAAAAAACGTAAAACATTATTAGGGGATCCCAAAAGATGAAAATAACAACAGAAAAAAGTGGATAAAAGTCCCATAACTAACATTTTTTTCAGCTGTTGCCTTGTTCAAAGTGAAAATGTCGCAGCAACGTAGCATTTCTCTTCAAAAAGACTGTTTCAGAAAGGCAGGATTTTCGAAAGATGACATGCATACTCCAACTACGCATAGGGATGAAGAGGACTTTCTTCCATTATCTGAATTGTCTGCTCTACAGTCTTCATTTAAAGCAGTAACAAACATTGATGCATCATTTGAAGACTACATAAATGTTGATATTGATATGCAGACCAGGGAAAACCCGTCCCATGAAGATATTCTCACCAGTATTCTGGAAAGTCATGGAGTTCAGGCAATCCCTGATATTTCAGATTCAGATAATGTTGAAGAAGAATTGGTGAGTGATAACAAGATGTTACCTACATTTGGAAAAATTTCTTCATCAATTGACGTTTTTATCATAATTTCTGTGTAATGAAGTTTCTATATAATAAAGTAATTTTCTGGTCCCGTGCGGTTTCACTATAGGGAAGTTCGACAGTACATAAATCTCAATACTACAATGTAGCTTTCTCTTTGTTCATTTAACCTCGGCTTAATTTTATGATTTAAATTTTAATGGTAGATGGCGCAAATGTAAAATATCACTCTACCGAAACGAAAACATTTGAAAACAACAATAACATACACTATGTCTGGAGACGTGATACGATAGCGAATGATAAAAATGTTGTTGACATTAACAGAAGTTTGGATTGATACCAATCGATCACAATTCACTCATTCAAGGCAAACAACGTGTACTCGTGTAATATTGGCGGCATACTTACAATTATGACAAGAACAATGACTACAACAATCATATTCTAACATCTCGTAACGTCAGTTATTACATATATGTATATAAATTAAGATAACTGGAACATGTGTTACAGTTAATATTAAGTAAATTTAAAATTGTGTTGCTTTGAAAAACCATTAGAAAATTATGGAATATGAAGAGTACAAAATTGTTTTTATAGCTAAACTGGACAATAAAAAAGAACACCACAATTTTGGCAATAAACTACTAAATCATCCAAAACAAAAATAACAAAAAAAATTATTATTATAAAACATGAAGAAAAACTAAAAAAGAAAATAAAAAATAATAATAAGAAATTACGACTTGACAACAAAATCAATTTTACTTAACAGAAAAGAGAAAAAGAGCTCGAACAAACATAATACATAACAGCATTATTCATATATCATCACAGACACACACACACACACACACACACACATGAGCAAATAAATTTATATTATTAATTATTTTTCGAAAATATTTTCTTTAGAATAGAAGAAACCAACAAATAAATAAATAATAATATGTACAAAATACAAGGAAATCAGTTTAACAATTGTCTGATTATAAATTATGATGTTGTTCTCTATCCAAATCGGTACGGATTCGTTTTGATTTTGTTTTGTACTCTTCATGTTGAATTGGTTTAAGCCAACGCGATTTAAATTGACTTGTCATATGAAGAAAATCAGCAAAAACACAAACTGACACATATAAATTCGAACAACTTGTGAGTTATGTCCATTATGTTCACTTTATTTTACCTTATATACATTATTTATAAATTTTTTCCTTTATCTACAGAGTATGTGTAGTACTTTTCATGTCAGTATGAAAAAATTGTATCACGTGATATATGATTATTAAAACACATATTCTATGATATTCATTTCTAACTATCCTTTCTCTGCATAGTTTCGAAATCTTAAGTTGATGTGTGATGATCATGATCGGATGTTGTTCACTAATAGATGAAGGAACCTGCGGGCGACGGTTTTTTACAACTTCCCATGTCACCTTGAAGTCTTGATGTGAATTGTATGTATATACATAAGCTTTGATTGGACCAAAGTTATAATATTTTTTGTTTCTTACTTCTCCTTATTTTATGAATTTATTAACCCATAATTTATTTCATTTTTAGAATTTTTGTGATTTTTTGTTTGGTAATTAAATTTGCGGAAATGAAAATGAATTGACTTACAAATCCAATTAATTTTCAAAATAAATTAATTAACTGAAACGACTTATCAAATTTATTAATTGCCAAGATGTGAAAATGAATATTTAAAAACTTAGAAGATAGAAAGTGAATCTTTTTATTTTAAATGTTTGCTCTTGGTGTTCTATATTGTCTTTCTTATAATAAAAATATATATAAAAAAAAAAACTCCACAAAAATCAAAATCGAATTAAATCATTGAACAGAAAATTCAATTTGGAATGTTGAATCATTTTATTAATGCAAGAAGTCGAAATTTGAGTTGGTTTATACATGTAGATATCTTTGAGTAATTGATCCGCCATATAACTCAAAAGAATGAAATATTCAATTTGCATGCAATTATTTCAAGGAGTCAAATTGCATATAGAAATAATCAGAAATTTATTAAGACTATAATGTCTGCTTTCATGCATTTCCAACACCATAAAATCATACAAATTTCAATGATTCAAAATTTTGTATATGTTGTAGATTCATGTTTAAAAGAAGAAACATGAGTAGATGTTCATCGGATAATGATAATGATGATGAACCCTCGTTAATAGTACAACTCTAATGTTTACATACTCAACAAAACAAAACACAACACAACAAAACACAACACAACACAACACAACAAAACAGAACACAATTAATGAAGAGCTCATTCAGTTCATGACGTCAGCAGTGTTAGTCGTGATAATGATGGAGTGACGTGGAGTGTAATGTTTTAAACAGACCTTGAAGTTCAAAGTTAAAGATCATAAGTGAGACTGGCGTGATAGATAATTGAAATCATCATTTAAAATATACGATTGCGAAAGGAAATTTTCTTCAAAAAAAATATGTATGCATATCAGAATAAATAAGATGGCTATAGCCGATCGTTAATCAGACTAAACTCCATCAGAATTTAATATGAAAGTATTTAAAAGTAAATTTTATAACATTAGGTAAATAACATTTTGTATCGATGGGGCTCTAAAATGTTGACGGTAGGATAAAAAGAAGTTCAAGCAGTTAAATTCCTCTTCAAACTCCTGCAAAAAAAAAAAAAACTAGAAGAATGAAAATTCTGTTTACCAATAAAGTTTCGAAGACCATTTTAACAAACAGTTTTCTAGCTGATCAAATTCGTATATTCTTTAAGGGGGCTTATACTCAGCGTAAGTACAGGGTATAGATTTGTATGTGAAGCCCCACACAACTTTATTTCGGAGAATGGTTGTCATAGCTATAACTTTTTTTCAATCATTAAATGTTTTTATAAAAATAAATAAAATCTTTTATGCACAAATGGATGTTTTTGTTTTATGACGCGATAACTACAACTTTTGATTAAAGTGTTTTTGCTGTTTTTTGTTTAAAATTTTTATTTATATTTTTTCACGGTCTTCACCTTGACTACGATAATAAATAATAGTGTTTCTATTTTTCTATTCTTGTGCACATTTCTTGAAAACTAATGCCTACACAGTTAATCAATCTAATCAGTTAAATGATTCATTTATTGTAGGAACGAATATGCACGTTAATGGATATTGGCTTGCTCTTGACGGATTATCTGATCGATAGAAAAGAGAGGGCCCCTAATGGTGGGGATTAATTGAAAAATAAGCAACTTATTACAACTGCAAATGTTATTAATTTATACATACAATAGTATGTTAATCAGACTTGTTTGGATCGCATTTAGCTTGAATGGTAAAATAATATTTCAAGATTATTGAATTTAATAATATACTTGTACATATATAAATTTCTAGTTACCGTGTACTTTAAAATGGTAAATTAAAGTATGTTAATATTTTATATTGCTTTGTATCCATACATATAAGAGCCCTGCACTAGTCAACACTACTGTAGTGTTAACAGTCGGCGATTACACTGTGCACACTATGAAATTGAGTCATGTGCGCTTTTGAAACGAGTCAATCAATTCATTTTATTTTATTTGCTTTGCTGATTCAATGACTCGTATCTAAACAGCCGTGCGACTCGCGTACCTCGTATCTTCGGGAATGACTCGGTGTGACTCGATGAAACTCGGTGTGACTCGTTTCTTCGGGTGTGAGTCGCCATGACTCGGTATCACACTGTTATGAAAATAAAAACAACAAAGCAAATTTGAGTGCGAGCGAGAGGAAATGAGAGAGCATGCCTGCGATAGCAATAGTGTACAAGTGTTTTTGATAGTGTCAAGTGTGTTTCTCATTTGAATCATTCCACTCATTTTGTCTATGATGCCGTGTCGAGTCGTGTTCTCTGCTATGACTCGGTAGCAATTTATCTTTGTTAACGAATTTAACTAAATCATTGATTCACAACACCACACAAGTTGATTTGTGAAAGTGTTCGAAAAGGCTATTGATAGTGTTGCGTGTGTTGACTCGTGCAAGGATTTAATGCATATGTATGTAGGTAAGTGCATATATTGAATTCTAGAGTACTACGAGACGAATCCACGGCACAATGTCTGCTCCTCGGAAACTACAATAAGAGCCACAGTTGGTTCTATAGTTAAATCGAAAATGTTTTTTTTTTTTAAAGAAAACCTAAATCTATAAAGATTTTATTTAGAATCAATGTGCATTAAACAAAACCACATAAAAATCATGCTTCAAATTAATTTTATTGCTACAATACAATACTGAAACACTGAAAATAATATTTTACTTTGATTTAATTCCCATATTTACCTAAAATAAATAAAAATAAAACTAACTAACAAACCTCAATACAGTGTAGTTAAGTTTTGTTTTGTTTTCTAAAATTGTGTGAGCTGATATATGTAGATTCTATAGATTCCGGATTAGTACCAAATACGATGGAATTGTATGGACTGGACAAGACAAATCGATCACCTTATTTTCATAATCTTTTTAGATACTAAACGGTCACTACAGCTCCTAAAACACATATCCACATCCATTGCTTTGAATATAAAGTATGTACATATTTTAAGTAAATACATATTTCCTTAAAAACTCTATAATCTTCCAACATTAAACTTTAAAAATGTTTGGTCTACCCATTAGTCGGGTCCACTCGACTATAGCGTAATAACTTGTTTTTAAAATGTATTCTGTTTTTCTTTTTGTCAACTTTTCAATATTAAGTGATGTGGAATTAAGGGAAGAAGGTTTAACAGAAAGATAAACGTGTTGACATACTTGTATATATGAAGTATGTATCTGTTGTAATATATACCTACTTGTATAGGATATGAGAATGTCGAGTCTTGTTGACTTTTGTGCTGACTTTGCATTGATCAGAATTCTGTTGTTCTTGGTGTTGTTTCTGAATTCCTACTTGTTAAACTTCCGCATGACCGATACAGTAAAACGCGTTGTATCCTGCTGTGAGTTCATTGGCATTTAAGCAAGGCATCAAACAGGCAAACTGTCTGATAGCCAGACAAGCAGACAGTCAGAAAGGCACTTGGACACACAGACACACTGTCTGATATAAGTAAGCCTTTTGTCCTGTGCTGTGCTGTGAGTCTGTCATCTGTTGCTAAATTATTGTACGTTGACCAAGTTAAAAGGTTATTGACCGCCAAATGATAAATGCCGTCGCTACGTTGACGGACAGCTTACAGTTAATAGCTGAGGAGATGCCAAAACATAAAGAGCACAAAAACAAATTATTGCATAATATTCGCTTCTTCGTAGATAGAGTGCGCTCATATGTATTTTCCACCTGTGCTGCCAGAGTCGCACACATGTGGCGGCGAAGTCATGATGATTTTGGCAAATCATAAAAATATTTATGTAAATTTATCAACACCCAAATGGGCAGGTAAATACCATCAAATCGTTTCATAAGCCATCACTTGTTGTCCAACTGATTAGAAATGCTCAACACGAGCTTTGGCAAAATACTGTATGTATTGTATACGCTCACGCACTCACTCTGCCTCATCTCCTCCTTCCATTGCCATTAGTAGTCTTGACTTGGTTGGCAGCCTTTTTTTGTTTGGTGTTATTATGGCAAGCAGATTAGCATAAATATCTATCTCTCTTGATCTATAGATACTTTTTGTGAATATTACAAATATGAAATATGAAGGTTTTGACAAGAGACAAACGACATAAGAGTTTTCATCGTCGACAGTAAGTCTAGTAGTTGGCAATCGATCAGGTACGCCGCGTACAATTGATACACGAAGTAGTAGGTAGCTCACAAAAAAAGGCCTGCATACTCGCATATCTATTTATCTTAAGCATATTGCTTGACCATAATGAATAATGGATTGATTGAATGCATTGATATGCCACATATACTTACTTACTACAAGACAACAAATAGAAATTGAATCAAACTTGGTAGTTGACATCGGTGTACAAGCCAAATTCATATTTATGTCAAAAATCATCAAAGCTTATGTTACCGTTAAAGTTATTTATGACAGGCAGACATGTCTCCCTCTATCGCTCTCTCTCTCTCTCTCTCTCTTTCAACATCCCTTACTTCCCTCACTTGAATTTGATATTTAAAAAATTGACCACAATCAAAAATTATAAGTTTTTGAAAATCAGCTTATGTATTGTCTGCAGCTTGTTTCCACACCCAAAATAGTAATAAATCTGACACATTCATACAAAGCAATAGTTGATTAGATACGATCTTTAATTTATACATAAATAAATATATATGTATATGCGTAATCGAAACTTATAAAAGATACTTGACGAGTTCTTCGAAAGGAAAGAAATTTTTAAAATACTTCATCATAATGATTTACAAAATGGTTTATTTATGATTTTCAAAAGAGTGTTTTGTCAGACATTTCTCACACAAATTGTTAGACTAGACTTATCATTTTGCCATGATGTTTGTAACACTTCATTTCTATTGACGAAACTTGGCGCATCTGGTATTAAATCGCATTGGAGAATAGTAGACATTAGAGAGAGATATCTTAAATTATGGATCATCAGGTCGTCTTATTTGTAAGTCAGTTATTCTGCTGGTTATTCAATCAGTTCATGAGTTGTCTAACTGATATTTTATATATTAGAGAAGAAATATGAAAAATATAAAAGAAATCATGTGAACTTTTTTAATGAGACAAGAATGTCATTATTTACTTAGATTTTTACAAGCATTGCACATAAATTCTACAAGTATTAGGATTAGATCCCATAACAATAAACATTTATTTCATTCGAATTTTAGTTTTTCTGTTGAGAGTATAAACAACTTCTCTGATTGTATCTTATGTCTGAGAGGTATGCAATCTTCGATGGAACCGAAGTGTTGTGGTGGAGTTTTTTTAATTTATTAATGTTTATAGTCTGTGGAGTCCCATAAAACAATTAAAGTCTCTTTAAAAAAAAAACTTGATTTCGCTATGGATATTTGAAAGTCATATACATATATAACTCAATAAAGGGCGACAGATAATGGATCCCGTTGAGTTTAAATTTAAAGTTATACAAAGGTTTATATTGTAGTTTATTGGATTTTTATACTACAGTTTTGGTTTCGATTTTTATGTAAAAGTGCTAGTTAGTTATGTTAATGATCTGACTGATTGTGTTCAGAGTTGTTAAAGAACTAATAAATTTTATTATCAAAGATCTCAATACGATCGTATGTTAATCATAATGAATGCAATAAAATCTCGAAATGATCAGCTTATGGGAATTGAGTTTCAGATAGACATAAGCTAAGTATACTTGGATACCTAAGCCAATGAACTTCAGATATTACAATATATTTTATGTTAGTCTAAATGCATCAGGGAATTAGATTGAGACAAAGTACAAAAAACATAACAAAAAAAAAAAATAAAATTAATTTAATTTAACATAACTAAATTTAATGTATAATATTAAAATTAATACACGACTCCAGTAAATAAGTAATACTTAAAAGCTGCATTAATCTACGAGTATATAATCAAGCTGTTATAAGGCGAAATCAATAAGAATTTGTATTATTTATTTCCTCATCATGGGAATTGAATGGTACGCTAGGAATCTTACTCTCCAATGTGATCTTCTAATAGATATTTGGATGGAAAAATGTTCCTTTCTGTCTCGCCAAATCTTTAAAAAGAGAAAAATTAACACACATAATGAAAGAATACAATACCCTCATTCTAATCGATTCAAACATCATTTAAGATATTTCGCTCCAAGTTGTTCCACTCTCTTAAAATGGTATCCTTTAGACCTAAAACAGAATCGTATTTGATAATTTCCGCTTGCAGGATACCGCATAACTTTTTAGTGGGGCTCACGTCTGGTGAGCATGCAGACCAATCCATTAAATCAATGGAACATACAATATATTCATGATGCCCGCATTATCATGCATGAAGATAAGCGGTCTTATGCCATTTTCTTCTCAAAATGGAAGAATGATACTCTCCAATCATTCATGCCCTTCTGTGCTCTTCAGTTTACTCATCTTGTGAATGGCAACTGAAATAATGACCACCAAAATCCACTAAATTCCAACTCAAATCTCATCACTTAGAACTAAAACTTCTTTTTGTCTAAAACGATTATCTTTTGCGAAAACAAATTGTTAGAAAGACTAACGTTAAAAAGGCAATTATTAAGGTATACCGAGTCCCATTTGGTTTTTAAATTATTTGTGCAAATTGAAACCGTGCAGCCTAACTGTTGTAGCTTTCTACATTACGGATTTACCCAATTCTTTTGAAACTGTTTAGGAATCGGCAAGTCCTCATTATCAAAACTGGCTTGCTGAAATGCTTAACAACTTGGCCACAACAGATTGCTGAATTACTTGCTTTCCTAATAATAATTCGTTCATCATACACCGATAGTTGAGATTTAAAACATATTTTATGTTTTTTACCATAAGTATTCGTGTTTCTTAAAAAAAAAACAACATTAATAGAAAATGTATGACCAATTTGGTTACAAATTTGTGATTAATTTGAATGATATAATTTGGCTAAAATTTGAAACTTAAAATTGCATATTACGATGAATAGTGATGGATTAAGCGGGTGTCGTATAGTTTTGAAACGGTTGGCATTTTTTTATCCACATTTTGAATTGATAACATAACGTTTTCTAATGCAGAGTTTTTAATTTTCTCAAATTGCAAACGATATACTTAAATTTTGGCAAGACAAAAGTTTTTGTTTTTTATTATCGTATAATTATGATGAGCACTATTCTTACATCATTAATCGGTTAAAAACAAGAACCAATCATTAAATCCCTTGAAAGTTTCTTCAAATATTATGTTCGCCATCTCTAAAGCCATTGAACACTTAGTCCTTAGTTGCGGTACTTCAGTATGGATCTCTCCCTTTCCTAATGAGAAGACCTGCAATAGTATTTGATACAGTAGCGGAATTGTTAAATCTTACTGATTGCTTCCAAATACTCAATCCGAGTAAATTTAATTGGAAGAAATAATTATTATCACTTTGTCTTTATTAAGAATTGGACAGCTGAATAGTTTCTGCTCTTATAATACTAACTTCTGGTTCTGCTCTACTTCAGAATATACAACTTTAGTTGCTGCAAGACATTTGGCTATGTGTCAGAAAAATCTTTCAACCCAATTGCAATTTTTAGTGTGCCAGAAATTTAATAAGATGGGATTTTAAACCTCACCTACTTTTCTTTAAGGTGATTTTGTTAAATTCCCGTTATCTGCAGTTAATGTACAAAAAAAAAAAAAATTATGTAATATGTACTGTAGCTTATTAGTATTTTCCTCCGTAATCTACATTTAAAGAATTCAAAATTTCAGTTCTCTAACATATAAATTTGCATATTACACAAATCCCTTTTGCATTAAAGCAAAATCAACCAGGCTGCTAAAAACGACCAAAGTTCGATACACCAATCTGCTCGCATTTAAGCTTTATTCAAATTTGTCTTTAATACAATTAATTGTTTTAAAAAAAATCCGCCGAAATGAAAAGTTTTAATAAGCTTATTGGTGAAAGTTATCATGTATGCATTTGGTAAGCATGATGGTGACACACAAAACAGAAAAATATCCAGAAACGTAATCAAAATTCTGTTTCTGTTTTTTTTTTCCTTTTTTTTTTAGTGTTGCCGCATACAATAGGAATAGAACCAGATTTCGGTACATTTGCGGCTAAAATCATTGTCGATTCTGTTTCTGTTTTATGTGGCAACAAGCCTTGTATCGCAATCACTCTTTCATTCGAACAGCAAAGTTCGAAATATGAAATGGCCCAAAATGCTAGCAGACTTACGGATTTTTTTAGGGCGAAACTGAAACAAACCGACGTAAAAATCTGCGGAGATTTCTGTCACAAACCTGATATACCTCGTTTATGCGGGGAACTTGTAGTAGTTGAAGCGTTTATACTTGCCATATGCATAATTTATTATCTTTAAAATAAGTTACTTTTCGAAATCACATAACATAAAATGAAATAAGGGTGTATAAAGTTTATCTTGATTTTTAAATAACGTTTCACAATGGGTTTTGAATATATAATTCACAAAATTATTAACAAAACTAGAAAAAATGTTATCTTCGACTATGCCGACGATGAAATAGGGGAGGTACCCCCCTAGTGGTCCGATTCGGGTGATTCTGCGTATGGTAAAAAGAGAGGTTCGTGTAAAATTTCAGCTCTCTAGCTCAAAAACTGAGGGACTAGTTTGCATACATACAAACGAACAGACGGACATGGCTTAATAATATACTTTATGTGGTTTTTTTTGTCTGCTTCTGCCTGTTACATACTTCATAACAAACTTATAATACTATTCACTTCCGTGAAGAGTATAATAAAGCAAAATAATTATACCAAATGGCAACTCTGCAAGAAACAAGATTTTCGGTGCAGCTGATTTTTAAAGACGTGCTATGTTTTTATGTTGCATTTCAAACAGAACTCGCGCAATCGCTTCGTGTGTTGCAGCACTCTGAAAAAGTTTTTCTGTTTTCACTTTAACCGACCTAAGTTATCGCTTTCTGATGGATAATACTCTAGAGCAGGGATGGCGAACTTTTATTGCAGATCATTTTTATAAAGAAAAATCTTGACTTAGTGATTTAATGGACAAATGCTATGTATTAAGTTAAAACTCTTTATTTACAACCAGAAATTTTTACAGAAACCGTAATGTTTATTAGTTGATTTGTAGTTAATTAAGAGAAAAATTTAGTGTGACTTCTGCTGTAGTAAATTTAAAATTAAATATTTTATAATAAGCCCATACTTTATTCTTACTTTTAGCAGAATGCAAGCTGAAAAACGGTTTAGATGCAAGTTTTTAAAGTTATTAATTTTTGAAAATAATGATTGGTTGGTGAAGATGTTGTCAGTTAAGAAATGCCAGCTTCTTCAGAGAACCAAGTATTACTGGAATTGAATCTCACGTTTCCATAATTTTGGTAGTTTTTCTATTTCCTTGATTCGATATAATTTCTGAACCCATATTGAACTAGACTGAAAATCATTTTAATTTTCATCAATCTACCCCCAATCAAAATTAGACAAGCTTAATTTATGCACATTTATAATAACAATAAATTTGGATGTTTCCAATGGTTCTTTGAACTGACTGATGAATGAATTACCGAATAAACTTTTTAGTGATTTTTTCGTCTTATAGATTTTCGTGTCATTGGTGATTTTTTTTTTTAAGTTTGGAAAGTAGTTGTATGTAGTTTTTGGTAACAATATCGTTACTTATAGTTATTACAATTTAGCTTCAAAAACACAAATGAGAAATATCATGATGATATTAATCGTTTTATTTGGGCCTTAATTCATTGAAATGCTGGCACAAGTCTGTAAAAAACATTAATTTTGAAAGCAGCATAACATCTATCAATTGTGGGTGTAGTTCAATTTTTCCCTCAATTTGTAAAAGCAGTCTAATTTCATCCAAACAATTTACAAATCTTTCAACAAGCTAACATTTTTAAACTTCAGTAAAATTAAAATTCGTTAATTATTGGCGTGCCCAATTTTTTTATCGCGTGCCAACATTAGCACGCGTGTCATTGGTTCGCCATCCATGCTCTAGAGTCTAGATAGTCGTGGGCCGTAACCGGCAGTTAAACATGTGATTTGCTGTTCATAACACAATAATGCAGCTTTCACTAGGACCATTTTAATTCTGCTAACATCAGGTTGAGTCCTCCTTCGCTACAGTTTCAACTGTAAGCCCAATCAATTCCAATTGGTCCCTTTTATTGTAACTTCTTTCCCCAATTTGCATACATGGACTTTATCTCTTATACAATATAATTTATTAGTTTCCATCAGTGTACAAACAATAAAACAAAATTCTTTAGCGAAGAAATGAATAAATTTTAAAATTTGTATGGCTGATCAACTGAAACTCATCGTTTAAAGACAACTTTTCTCATTTCAATATTTCTCTCAAATGCATTTAGGGTGGCAATTTAATTTCAACAGCTTTGCGTAGCGATATGTCGTGATGAATCTCAAGTGGAGGAACCACATGAGTCGGTGGTCCAGTATTTGATCGACAAATCCTTTATTAGAAATACATATTGTATTATATCTAGCATATTAAAATCTGTGTATTTGTTTTATTTAAGTTTATGGTACCCTTTTTTTGTCAAGAGAATTGGATGATGAAATTAATGGACGCGTATTAAAAATATTCTTCCATAATAGTTAATTTGATTTTCTTTTTCGTTTTGAGTGCAGACACTTATGCATTTATGCATATTGTTTGAGTATATTTGTGTACAAGATACAAATTGCAAAGTGCCGTTATTTTACACTTTTTGTTTAACTGTTGTTGTTATTTTTGTTGAATTTTGTTTTTGTAATGTTTACACCACAACAACAACAACAACAACACAATAACAACAAAAACAAACATGTGTGTTATAAAATTTCATGTTATTTTTCTTGCCTTTTTTTCTTCATTTTCATTGCGAACGTGCAAATGTTTGCGATTTCCGAGTTGTTGTTGCCATATCTTTCTTTTTTTTTTTATTTGTTATTATTATATAGTGTTGCTGTTGTTGTTGTTGTTTTTGTTGCTGTTGTAATTGGTGTCGTTGTTTGTGTGGCTTAAAGTTAACACAGTCAGCGTAAATGTTCAAATCAATTTTTGTTTGTCTTTTGTTCAAAAGTGCGCTCATTGCTTTTCACTCAAAGTATCTATGCTAAAAAACGCACAAACACACATATGGATGCATACACATTGCCTGTAGTGTGCGTGTGTGTGTGTGTGTGTGTGTGTTTGTATCAGTATCTTTGTGTATAGCTCATGTTTAACAACATTTTTATGGTTTGGCACACACCCTTCACGACAGTCATCAGTTAACTTAAACTACATGCAGACATTTATTCATTCATTTATGTACGATATTTGTTTGTATGTATGCATGTATGTATGTATGTATGAGTATAAATATGAAGCTGAGCTTTGGCCGTTTTGGGTTTTTATACAAAGTATATACATACTTATTACTACTTTGGCCATTTTACTCACTTAAGTCTTTTATTACCTTATTTTGTTGTTCAACAGCAACATCGTCTCAGTTTGTTGCAAAAGATACAAAGAAAACAAATAACAAAACAGAATAATTACTTCAGTTTCAACGAAACCCACATGCTTTTCACACAAAGTAAAGAATAAGTTACAACAACCTAAAAAAAATATATATATTTTATTATGTGTGATATAAATTGGAAGCATGTTCATGTTCTTATTATCATTTTGTGTGAAATTTGACCGAAATAGAAACTACTATTGGCATCTACCTATGTTTTTTTGAACATTTTTTTTTGATTTTCTTATGGCTAACGAGTATGTTGGTCTAGAAGGTTATAATTATGAACATGTTTTTAAATTATTTAAAACTTCCTTGCATTTTAAAGATGATTTATATAATCTACGTAATAAGCACAAATAAATGATGTATGTGTTGTTTTGATCGAATACCTTCTGTCATCTCTTATCTTAATACCAAAGAGCTTTCCATTCTTCTCTTTGGACAAAATGTCAACACGGAGCTGCCCTCTTATGGTCACTTATTGTAAGAAGTTTTAAATGGAACTACCTAGACTACGCCCCACAATTATTTCCGCAACTAGATGCTTTATTTATATTCACCTTGTTTTTTTTTTTTTTTATATACAATAACAAAAAAGAAAAAAAAAAATTTTTTGAATTTTTCATACAAAAAGTTTTTGTTTTTGAAAAAAATACATTTTTCTGACTCAAGAAATATTCCATACATAAGAAACTAACTCCTAGTAAAACAAATTATCAACTTACTACAATAGTAGGTTTTTATCTCAGCTTAAAAACGAAGAGAAATTTTTCATTAATAAACCATAGCTACAATATTTTCCATATTTATTTATGTTTTATGAAATCTTCGATGGATGATTCTACACGAACAACATGACAAAGTTATAATACCCAGTCAGTCACAGAGTGTGCATGGAAGAATGCATTGTAGTGCCGTAAAAAATATGGGCGGGTTCTCGGTCAACATTTAAGGTAACCTTAAACTCATGCGAAAAAGACAAAGAATATAGGAAACATAAAAAAGTTTAGTAGAATTCAGAAAGGAAGGAGGAAGGAAGAAACAACAACTTATGGATGGATGGAAGGTTGGTTAAAGTTGCGTTGACTAACTGTAAATTATACATTTCATAATTTCGCATGTTTGTATACGACACACTCTCCATACTTCTCCAGTCTCTTCACATTCATCATTTCGTTTTAATTTCATTTTATTTCATTGTAGTTGAGTGCAACTCAGTTCTGTTCGGTTCGGTTCATTTTATGTTGTAGCTTTTTCTTTCATTTTTTTTTTTTTTTGAATGATAATCGCATGTAATTGTGTTTTATCTACACCTTTCATCCTGACATGTGAACAAACAAACGCGCTTAACGCCATTCGGTGGGTGAGGCGAATGCGGCATGCAAACACATCAGATCAGATCAATTGCATGCACATGAAGGAGCAGTCGTTTGCTTTTGCTTGCTGGCTTGCTAAGTTGTTCTGTTGTTGCTTTAATGCGTCCTCGTCTTTGTCCTCGATGATGACCAGTTTAGTTGATAATTTGTTTTGTCCGCCCTTCATTCTTAGCCCCTCACCCGTCCAACCCATTCCCATTCGCATTGGCACTCGCATTTACCTTGACCAGGCAGCCAGGTTGGCTCATTGCTGTCCATTCCCGTTTACATTCTCTGAGTCACGTGCACTTTTTGGGTTTGTGTGCGCTTCAATGGTTTTTGCAAGCGATTTGTTGCAAACGATAGGAAATTATGCGAACAACAAACGGTAAAACTGTTCTGTTCCCTTCATAATATGGGTTACTACGGTGAACGCTAAGAACTCCAGAGTCTAGGGTCCAGCTTAGCTGCAAGCCAACACATAATGAAGAGAATGAAGCAGTTGGCGTTGTGTTCAGCTGACCACCAACCCAAGCTAAGTCAAATCGAATTGAGTTAACTTGGCTTGGCTGAGCTCAGCATGGTTTGGTTTATTGGTTTGGGTTTTATAGGAAGTAGTACGTGTATATGCGGTTCATTCGAGAGACATAAGCATGCAAAACATGCAATTTCTGCAACAACCCTTTGTTGTTGTTGTTGTTGTTATTGTTGTGCTCTGCCAAAGTACAAAATTGTGCATTATAATCGAAAATAAACAAATAAATAAACGACATGAAATTTTATGCGCAAATTCATTTTAGCAACAATCTTTAGAATGGCTAACGAACGAATTGGGGTCTTTAGACAACTCAGCACAGTTCAATTAATTTAAGTTTGTTGTTGTTGTTGTTGTTGTTGCTCTTGTTGTTACTGTTGTTGTTGAGTGTGTATTGCAAGTATAGTGGGAGGCTGGAGCCGTACATTTCGTACATGGATGAGGTGCTACTACTGGCGAGTAGCGATCCTATCATCCTTGGTATTGACGCGAATGCAGCATCCCCATTGTGGTTCAGTAAAATACCTGGACATGCGTCCGGGTATGCGAACCGCATACGGGGTGAGCTGCTGGCTGAATGGGCCGTGTCCCGGGATGTTAGGGTTGTTAACGAACCCAGTGAATGGTACACCTTTGATGGCCCAGTAGGAAAAAGTGACATTGATGTCACTTTTGTGAATGAGGCAGCGATGAGGTTGTATGAGTTTGATTGGAAAATTAAGGGTGGGTGGGGTGTGAGTGATCATAATCTCATTGAGATTGTAATGACTTACACTCCAGTTGTGAGTGAAAGTATACCCGTGAATGGTTGGCGTGTGCATAATGCAAATTGGCCACTGCATGGTGTGTACTTGAGAGAAGCAGCAACGGAAGTTCCGTTGACCCACTTCTCTGGAATGAATGTTGATGAGCAAGTTGAGTGTGTTGAAAGGTGGGTGTGTGGTGTGAATGATTGTATGTTTCCAAGATGCCGTAGGGGCAATCTTGGTAGAGTGAAGTGGTGGACGAATGAGCTTAGCATGAAGCGGAGGCTGGTTCGTAGACTTCGGAAGAGATTCCAAAGGGCCAGATCTGCTGATGCTTTGAATGTAGGCCAACTTAGATCAGAGTATAGTCGTGTGTTGAAAGAGTATAAGCGTATGCTTATAAGAGTGAAAGAGGATGAATGGAGAGCTTTTCTTCGACGCAATGAGCATGATCCTTGGGGTCATGCTTATAGAATTTGTAGGGGTAAGGGTGGGCAGACAAATGTGTGTGCTCTTCGTGTTGGCGACACTCAGTTGACAACATGGAGAGATTGTATGAATGCTTTGTTGTGTGCATTTTTCCCTCGGGCGGATCCTGGGGAAACTCTACCTTTGGTGGAGGATCCTTGTGATCCGCTCGAGGCTGGTGAATTGGAGGTGGCTTTTTCGATGTTAAAGTCGAGAAAGTCACCTGGTATGGATGGATTGACCGGAGAGATGTGTAAAAGCATCTTTAAGGCCATTCCTGAGTACATGAATGCGTTATATGGGAAGTGTGTATCGGTTGGGTATTTTCCCAAAGCGTGGAAGTGTGCTAAAGTGATAGTGCTTCTGAAGTCGCCTGATAGAATTAGGAGTAATCCTCGTTCTTTTCGGGGCATCAGTCTCTTGCCGGTACTTGGTAAAGTGCTGGAAAGAGTTCTGGTAGAAAGGCTTCAGGAGAGAGTGAATGAGCAAATGTCTGATTTGCAATTTGGGTTTAAAAAGGGTAAATGCGTCGAGGATGCTTGGGGCTATGTGTCTGACTGTGTTCGGGCAAGTAGCTCCAAGTATGTGCTAGGTGTGTTTGTGGACTTTATGGGTGCGTTCGACTATCTAAGTTGGGAGTGTGTGCTGAGAAAATTGAGAGATTGTGGAAGTCGGGAAATGGCTCTTTGGAAGAGTTATTTCTCTGGCAGGCGTGCTTGTGCGGTTGGTTTGAATGAGTGTGTCAGTGTGGATGTGGTTCGTGGTTGCCCACAGGGTTCTATCTGTGGTCCATTTATTTGGAACCTCATGATGGATTCCTTGTTAAGGCAGCTCGGACAAGTATATAAGTGTTGTGCGTATGCGGATGATCTGCTCATCTTGATTGAGGGACAATCGCGTTTAGAAATTGAACGCAAGGGCCAGGAGTCCATGCGTTCTGTTTCTGAATGGAGCAATAGTGTTGGTGTCAGTGTGGCGGTGGATAAGACTGTGACAATGTTGCTTAAGGGCAAATTGGCACCAAGTCGGAGTCCTATCGTCAGGCTTGATTCCGGCAGCCTTCGGTATGTGACTGAGGTTAAATACCTTGGTATAACCGTGGGTGAGAGAATGAATTTCATTCCTCATATTGCTCGTCTCAGAGACCGATTGTTTGGTGTGGTTGGTAAAGTGCGCCGTATTTTGCGGAGTGAATGGGGTCTCAGCAGACGTGCTGTTCGTACCATTTATGGAGGTCTATTTGTTGCTTGTGCAGCATATGGATCTTCGGTGTGGTACAAAACGGCATCATCTGTTGTAGGCAGAAAGAAAGTGTTATCATGCCAGAGGGTTATGATATTGGGATGTTTGCCGGTATGTCGCACTGTCTCCACTGAGGCTTTGCAGATCTTGTTTGGTGTGGTTCCTCTTGATCTTGAGGTCAGGCGAAGAGCCATTGATTTCAAGATCAGGAGAGGATTACCATTGCTGCAGGATGAATGGTTGTATGGTATGGATGTGGAGAGCTTAGGGCGAAATGTGTGTAAGAGAATGTTGAATGAGTGTGTCCTGTCTGACTGGCAAATCAGATGGGACAGTTCTGTGTGTGGGCGGGTGACATACAGGTTCATTCAGGATGTCACATTTGTTGGCAGTCGACCGGACTTTGGTTTTAACCTTTGGCTCGGATTCCTGTTGACTGGTCATGGTTCCCTTAATGCTTTTTTGCATTCAAGGGGCCTAAATGACAGTGCGGAATGCCCTTGTGGCTCGACGGACGAGACATGGCAACATGTTCTCTGTGAATGTTCTCTGTATGACGATTTAAGGGATTTGAATGAGTTTGGTATTTTGAGCGTAAATGGGGGTTTTGATTTTAGTGAGGTGCTCTCCAATAGGGATAGAATTAGGAGATTAAATGGGTTTGCACGTGCAGTATTTTTGAGACGTCGTCCGATGTTAGCCTGAGACTGTCTGATATGTGTGTGTGTGAATGTGGTTGGTTAGTGTTCCCCCCGGGGTAACCAGTCCCTGAGCTTCATGGAGCTCTACTGGTAGTAACTTGGTTACGCTGCCTGACCAGAGGTATTTTCTGGTACCACGGGCGTCTGGCTTGTAGCGGTCTCAGCCTACTACCCTTTCGCCTAAAGTCCTTGTGACAGTGGGGACATATGCTCGCCTGATTTTTAATCAAATAAATGCTGCCAAATTGGCGGAAGAGGTAGGAATAGACCTCGCTCCCAACAGTGAGGAAGTTGTACCCATGAGTATAGCTTTATACTGTGCCATCTGTGGGCTACCAACCCGCATGCTATTCCAGAGAGCTATGTTTAAATTTGGGCCACCAACCCATGAACGTTTTGGAGTTCGAATTGGTAGTACCTCGGGTACGAAGTCTGACCAGAGGCTATTTTCTGGTACCACGGGTGGTCAGGAGCCCACGGAACTTGTTTCCGTCCTGGCCAGCGGGTACGGCCCCCTTGTGGGAGTATCGTGGTGGTTGTGGTTTAATACCCAAATGCGGGTAGAGTAATAACTCGACGTGGAGTTGCGTTATACAACCGGGTGCTGTGACCCAGAGAGCAGCAGAGGTTTAAGATAGGCCTCGCTCCCCACCAAGGAGAGAGTCATATTTACCAAAATAAATATGACTTAAATTTGGGACCTGCGGATATATATCCAAGGGGACGTTGATTGACGTTTATCAATCCATGTGCTTGGCACCGTGTTCTTAAGTCTTCACAGACAGGCGAGCACGTTAAACACTGGTACTTCATTGTTACTGTTGTTGTGATAACTCATGCGATTATCAATTTGACACCCGTACAACGAAAAAACAATGACAACAACATAATAATGTTGATTATGATTATGATGATGATGATGATGATGATGTCTACGTTGTGTGTAGATATGATTATATTATATTAACATACTCATGTGTGGCACGGTAGCCAAGTCTTCGTCATCATCGCCATCGCCATTGTCATTGCAAATACATTTTCCTTCTTTTCATTTCTCTACACAAGGGGATTATGCAAGTGACTGACCATCACCATCACCATCACCATCACCATAAACCATCATTCTGAGTCCTTGGGTACCAAGTTCAAATTTGTATTTTAGTTTAGTGAAGTGTAGTTTGGTTTGCATTGCATTGGATTGGTGTTGTGTGTGAGTAATGGAAATGGGTGACTGAGTATTTAGCAAGTCTTTAAATATAATTACAAGCACTGGACAAAGGTAATCGGCGAATACATCAATTAATGAATGAACGAACAACAGCGTTTTTGTTCAATGAAAAAGAAATAAAAAAAAAAGAACTAAATTGAAATTATGATAATATTGCAATTGAATACTTGAATGAAACATTTGCATTAAATTGCAAATGAAATTTGATCAATAAAATATAATAATAAACAATCACATTAATCATTTTCAATATTTATTAAAATTTATTATTTGTTTTTAGTTTATTTTTAGTCCTAAAGAAAACGTAAGTAAATACACATACACAATATGAAAACTAAAACAACTGAGAAAGAAAGAAAGATTCCAATAGAAAGATTCCAATAGAATGCCAAAAGCAGGACCAAACCTCAGGAGCCACTGGATTACATACATGCAGATGTTAGTTCTTTATTGTTGTGCTCAAATTGTAAGTAGATCTTGTGCTTTGCTTTATTTTTTATATTATGATGTTATTTGACATCTTTTCGATTAATATGCAGGATAATGGGTAGATCAAAAACGTAAATCTTTTGCGAGACGGCGGTTATTCCAACTAAAATCTTGCATGATTATGGTGAAATCAGTGCGGTGTTCCGCAAGTCATACTGCATATCTTGGAATGAATATTCCAATTTCGTTTTCTTGTGTATTATTTTCAAATTAAAGAGATTTTTATAAATACAATAATACATTTTAATTTCATTTTAATTTCTTGACTTATTTTTTAGTGTGTAATATAATTCTAGATTTTCTCAAACATCTGTTCTATAAATTATTTTTTGTTCATTTTCGCTACGAAATTTGTTAAATTTTATAATTATAAAGCGATGACAACAACAATCGCAACTTTAATTATGCTGTCAAAGTATCTTAAAAAATACTTTCATCTTTCGCCACAACCATTACAAAAAGATAAAAACAATGACAACAAAACCGACAACCACAAGAAAGTAAACTATGATTGTTAACTCAAGTGGGAAGAGAATGAATCTACAATGAGGGTGCTATAGCAACCGGACCAGTGAAAGAAGGAGCGGGGGAATCAGAGAAGTAGAATGTCAAAAGTATAATCACTTAATTACATTTGACATGACATGTTGACTGAGTGACGAGCAAAATTTGTTGTTTCGTGTTGCTTTGGAAAGCATTAAAATGCATTTTTCTTCATGAAATGAAAAGAAGCCACGAGTGGACAAGGAATTGAGAAGCCACATTTTGATTCGCGATCATTGTCATCATCACTTCATGTTGATGAAATTCTTTTTTAGTCGTGTTTGGTGGTCATTTGCATGGAAATGTAAGAAAATAAGAAAAAGTTTGTAAAAAAAAAAAAACCCCAAAACATTTAAGAGCGTCTGATAGTTTTGATTATTAAATTCCCTGCTGCTTTCAATTAATGTCGGAAAAATGGGTAAGTTGAAAGATATATGATCACAAGAAACTTTTTGTAATTGTAGTATGGAGGATTTGAATGTCTTAAGAATTAGATTGAATTTTTCGTATGATTATTGTGTACTTTTTTATATCCTCTATTTATCCATTGGCCACTCAGAAGCACATGAATCAAGAAAAAAAAAGATGTGAGTATGCTTAGCATTCACAAGCCTTTGATGTGAAACACCTTTCGTTTCGGTAAAATTTTACATATTTTGTATCGGCTTTCCATCATATTCCAGTCGCTTATTCATTCTGTTAAGCAGCGGCTCACGGTTCATACACCTCCCTTTAAGGAACTCCTCTATAGCGGATTTTTATACAAAATATATATTCATATTTTATATTTTACTAGGCTTATTAAACTTTAATAATCAGGACACAAAATGAATTTTGTCCAATAATGCCGGAAACAAAAAGTTTTTCTGATAAGAACTTAAATTTTAATGGGTGGTTTGTATGGGAGGTACATATTCAGCCACCGATCTTCAATAAGAATCAAAAGGCTGTTTATCTGATCTCATAGTTATAAGATGGGATATGATGTAGTTAAATGAGAAAGGGAAAAATGTGTTCAATTCATCGTATTTATTATTAATGAAAAATACCCTGGAGTCAGTTATACGACATTAATCAATTTCACTATTTAAATTGATTTGAATACGTTTTTAATTCACACAGAGTGTCGACACTCATTCACAGCGGCAACAACCACCGGTTGGGATTGCTGAGACTCACCTCGACTCGTCTGGCCACAACGATTTTCCTTATCGTTTCGATATACGACTTTGTGTGTAGTTAAAGTGCCTGCCTCCTGTGTTTGATTGTCTGTCTGTCTGGCTGTCTTGCTGCCTTTCTATAGGATACCCAGTTCACATTCTGACTGTGTGGCGTGGCTGGGCTTGGTGTAAAAGCGATTCGTTAGTTCGTTCGTTATAGCAATGCGAGAGTTAAGTCGCATTCATTGTAATGAGCATATGTCTCTTTGAATTAAAATCATTTAATTCATTTTTCTGTTTGTGCATTCGTAATGTGAAATTGAAAAAAAGGACGACAAAAAAGGAAATTACTAGTGAAAAAAGGGTTTCAAAAACGAAAATGAATTTATCACGCTACGAATGCGCCTAAGTCGAAACCAATTTGCGCAGGCGCTTTCAACTGATGACATTAAATAATTATAAAAAATGGTATGAAAAACGAATTCTTAAATAAAAAACAAAAGGTTTACAATACACAAGCAATAAAGTTTGGAAAGAAGGACGAATAAACAGAATGAGTTCAGTGACGATGTCATTATGATTATTTAAATGTTATGCATTCACATTTAACTATTGTACAAAAACAAAAAAAAAAGAAAAAAAACAACAAAAAAATATGAACAATAATGTGTACTATATAATAATAAAAATAATAATAATAATAATAATAATAATAACGACAAGAAGAACAAAATCGACAGTTGGCAGCAGCACTTCCTCCTTGTAAACTTGTTTCCATCTACATATATCCTACATCGTCCTCATTTCGGTTGCTGCAAGATGTCATTCGCATTTCGAGTGTGTTGCCTCAACCCTTTTGCCACAACAACCTCATCGTTGTCATCCTCTTTTAGTCTACGGCGTCATAATTAATAAGTGAAATCCCTTTTCAATTTGACGGAGTGCATTTGTCATTGCATTTAATTTGCACAAAATGTTACCTCCGCCACCGCCGCCGCCATCGTTGTCCGTCCTCCTTCCTTTACATTATGCCAAAGCCGGAAATAAGAGTCGCCGTGTTGGCCATGGTCGACGAGGTGCGACGCTGCAGCAATTTGGTTTTGGTCTTTGAGTATCAGAGAGAATTACCGCTTGGTGTCAAGAAAGGGCTGCAACCGTTTTTAGTTAATTTTTTTTTCTTCTCGTTTTTCAAATAAATTGAGCTCTTCGAATGGAATTGTTGTCTGAGAATGGCAGAAGGTAGAAGAAGGTAAAGAGCAGAAGTTGGTTAATTGATTTTTAAATTGAACGCGCCACTGCACTGCGTTTTGAACAAAATGATTAACGAAATTGTCATAAATCGACAATCAGACAATTCTAGGTGGGCCCTGAGAATAAAATAATCAATCGAACAACTATACAAAATAATCAAGTGGTTTTTGATTATGTGTGTACGAGTATATATATACTTATATGTTAAAAGAATGAATCGGAGACCCCAGAGAGAGACACAGAGAGAGAGAGAGACAGAGAGAGAGAGAGAGAAAGAGAGAGAGAGGGAGAAATCTATATAATGTAGTATGTGGTAGTTTCAAATTTGAAATTAATTTTATAAGAATATGTGACGCACCTTTGTCATATTGTAAAAAGTATGCAACAATTTTGAAATTCCAGTTAATCTTGATCTTATGGTAACAGTTTAAAGTCAATTTAGATTATTGCAATTTCATCATTATACGAGTACATAGTATGTATTTGTTTGATTAACTCATATAATAAATACTTATAACAATTGCTTACAATATAATTTATCTTGTAGTAAGTTATTGAAATAATGGAAATACAAACCGTACCCGGAATGTGAATAATAAAGTCGTAAACGTTATTTTGTCTGAATTAATTAAAAGTTTGTATTAGTCAAACAAATAAAATGATTAACTTTTAATTGATATAAAACGGTTTACTTATAAATCATGACAAAATGTCTACAAATCAAGCAGTTTATGTTACAATAAATGGAGTGAAAGATTAATTCTGATTTGACCATAGGAAGCTGCATTTTTAGAAAATCTCATTCATCTTTTATCATTAAACCGAGAAATGAAGCTTAAAATACCAATACAGATCTATAATTAGCAATTTGTCTTTTTGATAACAATAAATGTGACATGTAAGTTGTTACTAAGAGAATATGTAATTTGTAATTTGTCTGATTTCAGTGCATGCAAATTAATAATACTGTAACATCAGACACGTATCGATTAGTATAATGAGAATCATAGAGAATAATAATTTAGCATAATTCAAAATGCTTATTATGTTATATCTAATGGAACCCATTATATATGATTACAGAATTCTTGGGTACACAAAACAACCAGAATGTTCTAAAATTAAATTTATTTTTCTCTTTAATCTTAAATTGCTACTTTCGTAAGACGACAACCAGCAAATTATATCACATGTGAGACCATTTAATCACTCATCCGGGATTCAGAATGGGAGATGTAGGAGTGAAGCCTTTTCAGGCATCCCGTTTGCCTCCTGTTGTCCAGCAGAATGATTGCCAGGTGATTGGTATGGCCCTCTAATCGGATGATGTGTCTGTTGCTGCGATTGACGATCTCCACTCTGATCAAGTGTTTAGATTGGAACCTCTGAAGAATATCCAGATTTGAGTTGGCAGCAGTTCCCCAAAGTTTCATACCGTAGTACAAAACCGGTCCAATATGATCTTATAGAGTAACAGCTTGTTCCGTTGATTAACTTGGAAATTGTGTTTTTTAATGAATTTAATAAGTTTATCAGGAGTGTAGTTCCTATGCGAGTTGCAGATGTTTGCCGGATGTTCATAAAGACAGTGAGTGCATTATTGTTTTAACGTTATTGTGGCTGTGATCAAGTCACAATCACCTGTGAGATATCTTAGTATTAACTATCGATTATTGTTAACTGTTCAGTCCAATATTCCCTGCTTTAAAAAGTCGCAATTAACATTTTAATTTAAGAAATTTAGAAAACTAGCAAGATATTTTATTTATTTTATAAACTTTGTTGACGGAATGAGTCAGAATAGTGATGGGAGAGTTGATACAAATTTCCTACAAAAAATTGTAAGATACTTTAACATTTCCCATCAGAAATTATAACATCCTCAAATAATACAGAACACTCTTGCGGTCAGTTTGACAGTAAATGTTTTCTTTTTTATACATTAATAGAAATAATTGAAAACGAATTTATTTAAGTGAATTTTGCAACCTAGCAAGTCAGCAGAAGAGAATTTGAAAGTTAATTTTGTAATACTTTCACGACTAAATCCCAACTTGTGTGAAATGCATTTTAGCTTAGGTAGTAGGACCAAATTTAGTTGTTTGCTTGTTTTTTCTTTTTTTTTTTAATTAATTAAATTAAGTGAAATTTGAATGATTAAAAATTTTAGTATATTCATTAAATTTAAGGAGACTTTATTAGCCTCACGTAGTTTGCTATTGTTTTACAATGCAATTAAATGCTGAAATAATATTGTACAAGAAAGGAACGTTAATTAAATTTTAACAAATACAGTTAAATGTATCTATTCTATATCTATATATCTATGTACGTATATCTGTGCAGGAGTTTCTGTTTTTTTGTGATTGTCGAAGCAAATATTACATAAGTTAGCAGCAAGAGAAACATCAGCAGCAGTACAATTGATAAAAATCGAATACAAAGCGCAAAGTAAATAGTACACAATTTTTGGGTGGGTGATTGTTGACTTTTGCTTTGCAACATTGCAACTTTGAACGTTGCACGTCGCAGCCCGCAAGTTGCTCATTGAAAATTGAAAGGCCAACGGAAGCGGATACACACAGCTGCCGGTGTTTGTATTTTAAATTGGCAGCGCTTAGCACATCCGTTTCAACAAACGAATCGAACGATCGCGCTTTCCTTTGGCCAATAATTGATTGCCTCAGCCCAGCCAAGCCAAGCCAAGCCAAGCCAAGCCAAGCCAAACCGAGCCAAGTTAAATCATGTTATATCCATAGAGTACCGTTAACAGTATTAGCCATTGACGTAGAATAACGCAACAAAACGCAACGAAACGCGACACAGCACGACACGACACAACACGATGCTATACTATCAGCCAATTGATGCCAATTGGCAAAACCATTACTGCTTTATGGCATTCAATGGCAGCTGGTGGTTCAGTTAAGGGTATAGGTATGGTGCCTGAAGGTGAGGCGAAGAGTAGTTTGGAGTGGCGTGGTGAGAAGCAAAGCGCACTTTGCAATGATGAGATTTTCAATTTGGTCAGAGGAAAAATGTGTTTGCGTATTAAATTTGCATGGAAATCTGTCTATATTGACTGAGAATGGCCAAAGTAAATGTTTGTTGGTCATTGCTCGCGTTGGGCAAATGAATGCTTGAACGAGCTCCTTCGCTGCCTCAGGGCCAATGTACCTCCAGCTATATGTACACACATTTGTATGTAGCTATAGCTGAAGCTGTTGTGCTGCTGGCTTTTGGCATTTTAAATGTGTTTCTCAGTGGACGATTGGATTCGATTCGCTCTACTCTGCTCCGTTATCAGCAGCAGCGGCTTGTGCCTGTCAATGTACCACGATACGCTATCAACATCGATGGATTGCATTGCGCTTTGCTTTTCCCATTATCAGCATTGTCAGCCGGTCGGCAATCGTGCCCCCTTGTGACAAACAGACACTCAGAAAGACAGAAAGGCAGACAGTCAGTCAGTCGTATACAGTTGGTCTCTCAGCAACGTTTGGTATTTACAATACTATTTGCAATCTCTTTATTTTTATTATTTTTTTTTTTTTTGCTGTTTTTTCATATCCATTGGAAGAATGTGTCTGTCTATCTATAGATGTGTGCAGCTACTCTTAGAATGCAAAGTAAACATTTTACTTGATTCTCTCTTCTCCTCATTGTAGGCTCTTGATAAATTACAGGTCCATAGTCATACTACATACTTTCTGTCCATTTGTTCGTTCATACGCGTCGTTTGCCATGTCATCAAACGTCAGACGATACGTAAACACGTTCCAAATTGATTATTTGCCTCTCTCAGAGAATTAAAATTAAGTCATTAAGTCTACTCAGCGAGTCCACTCAATGTGCCGACAATGTCGAATTCAAACGCTCACACATTTTATTTCTTGGTCGAGTGTTTTAGCAGCGACTTAATTAAGTAAGTTAATCAGTAGATACCGATACAGCATGATTTATGCACATATTGTATATTTGGATAAATGAACATTTGTATCTTATTCGCTTAAGGCAAAATTGGGGCAGTTTTTAAGATGAATTTGTGTGTGGGAGATGATATGTTACATTTTTTAATAGATCACTAGATCCGCAATTCGGAGAGGTCACTCAATAGATTTTGACTTGTACATATACCAAGAATTGTCGTGATTTCATATACATTACATTTTCAGTATAAGAAACAAAAAGTAGTTTTAAATCAGTGGGAGTACCACGATTCTTTGGATACTGCAAACAATGACATTTGCAGCTGTCTTATTTGATTATACCTATGTAATAAGAAGGCGGCCTTAAAAGCTTCCGGCCATGGCAATGTATGACATTTTTATGTGTTCTATTTTGAATCGTCAATTACTAGTCAATTTTCTATTTAAATGATCGCCATTCGGGAACTAAACTACGCTCAAAGCTTAAGGGAAGGTATGCCACCATGCGAAAAGCAAAACTATATACTTTAAAACTAATAGCTCAGGCCGAAAGGTTTTTAATGAAACCTCGTTGGGACAAGCAGCTACAGAAGAACTTTATTCAAAGATTGATTGAACCACTGTGTGGGTAGCATTTCTAGGACCATGCCTTGTGATCATATTGCCTATAAAAATGTGACTGGGATACCATTTGAAAAGGTCACTGATCTTTACATCAACTTAAATTCATTATGACCTCATACTACTACTTATCATTACAAGTCAAATATATGTACATTATGAGTAAAATTAAATATTAAAAAAACAAAAAATATTATAAAAGAAAACCACGAATTAAATTAAGTAAAATAATTTATAATAATCCAATAAAATTTGTTATAATTTGCTGTTGTTTGACACGCGCAACAGTTTTTCGAATGCGAACAAAAACACACCATCCTACCTTCCTACTTACCTATTTTACTATTTACTATTTACCTTCCCAACTATGTATATCTCTACCTACTTAATTGTAGTAGAATAACAACATTTGTAGGTGGCAGAATTGAATTTTAGCGAAAATTATTAAAAACATAAACCAATTTGTTGCAACAACAGCGAGTACTAGTATGGTTTTCATTACTATTTACTCGTACAAAAGCCAAACCTCAATATCATCCACATGCACATTCACAATTCACCTCCACATGCGACTTCAATTGAACAATGCAATTTATTCTTCATAGCAAAAGCATGCAGAAGCATGTGTTACTCGTTCCTTTGCGAGTCTTGCAAATGTTTCAAATGTTGGTTGTTGCACTTAGCGACTAACTCACTTTAGACTGTGGGCTGCCTGAGTGCGTTTGTTGTATTAATCAAATTTATTCGATTTAAAATGTTGTTCGCGACAAATAGCTATAAATGCATCTAGATACATATAACTTACATAGTTTGATAGTTCCATGAAGAGGCGTGAGGCATGAGAATGATAGAATTGCTCCATATGTCCATTGGTGTATTGTTAAGTGTCATCTTCCTTAGTGTTTCTGGTTTTTTTTTTTTGTTTGTTTTATCATCATCAACAATATCAGTGACATCAAGGAAGATGAAAAAGCATGGGAAATTTATTTGTTGTTATTGTTGGCAAGCCAAATATTAGCAAAACTGCAATTAAATGAACTGTCAGCGACCAGTCTATCATATGTACACATAGACATATACTCGTGCGTACACATCCTTGAGGTTGGAGGTAGCCGCCCAGGCCATGAAAGTCAACGACAACGACAACGACGTATCTAAATGTATTTGTGCATTGGAAATGAGTTCAAAATGAAATTCAATTAGCTTTTGAAATCCATTTTGCGTACAGTGAACGACAACAACAAACAGTAGCAAACCAGATAATGTTAGCTCTATTCACTCACCTAGGTTCAGACCCCATATAAATACTTACTACAAACCCTCTTTAAATTCCATTGGACAATGGCAAGGACATTAGCATGCATCATCCGCGTGCATTTTGGTCAACAAAATTTGGTTTACAATTGAATTAGACGCAGTAGACCATATCGTTGTCCTTTGGGCTCTTTAAATCTTCCCTTCTCGCTCTCTTCTCTCATTATCCATCTCTTCCTTTCGCTATGTATCTAGTATCCTATGAACGTCGTCGTACTGTTGTCATCCCTCTTATGCGGTAAGCCGCATCAGTCGAGCATTGGTCAATGGGTTCATTGCTTCTCGCCAATAATATTAACTGCATTATTGAGTAATGCGGCCTGCCACAAACATGTAATTGAATTCGTATCCTCCTCTCCTCTCTCACCACATCGGATCTTTTGACTACATACCACATTTTGGTTTCAACTTATATGATTAGGTACATAAGCATGCATCCGGTTTTCGGGTTACCTCACGAATTGCCGAAAATAGTATTGTACAATGGTATTTTATTGTTGTTATTATTATTTTATTCATATGTTTTAGTGAAATTGTTGTAGTTTTGGGCAGTTTTACAAATTGTTTTTGTGGTATTTGTATAGTGAATTTTTAAGGTTCATCAAATAATTTATCTATTTTTTTTATTAAATAAATTATTTTTTTTTTTATTATGTTTTACGCTTCTTTTTATTAATGTTTTTGCGTATTAATTACAAATTGATGTGGAAACATATTTAGACAAACGTCATAGCCGCAATAATTTTATTGTAAAATACTTTACAACTTTTGCTTATCAGTTTTCAATTCAAATCAACCAAATGCATTTTATTTATGATTTTAAAATAAATTATTATTATTTTCTATAATTAAATATGCATAATTTTACAATATACTCGTACAATAAAATACAATGAAATCATCTTTCATTTGCAATTAAATCATCGTTTAAAATAAACTCCTCATTATACCCAACAAAATTGCAAGTAAATCACCATGATCACATGAATGGAAACTCACTCGGTAGAAAGATAGACAGACGTCATTGTCGTCTCGTTTTATGAATTTGATGCTTTCATATAATTTTCAGTTCACCACTTAAAACAATTTATTGCGTTTGGAATGGTTGAAGCAATGGAGATGAGGTCTAAGTGTTACCATAAATTAGATTTTCCTTTATCAGCATAGAAACTAATCTATCTTTTATTGATATTCTTTAATTCAGACCCTTTATTGTTAAGATATAGAAATGAAATTGAATGTCAACACTTTTATTCTGTTGTTTTGAAAGATAATAAGGCTGTCCGCAAGATTCTTGCTTTTCTACCAATCCTTACAATATACATATATACCTCGGACTTCCCAACCCTGAGAGGTTGCACTGCCGCAAACTCTGCTGATGACACAGCGGTCTCCTACTGCAAATATTTTTGAAAAGCTTCAGGTACATTTTGACTGTCTCGTTGAAGTCAAATGAGAAAATATTGCTAGGTATTCAGCGGTAATGTTAGATAAAAAGCTAACCTTCAATGATTACATTAACTTCACCAATAAAAGACTTAGCACCTTGATCCGGCCTCTATACCCTTTCTTCAACATGAACTCACGACTTAGCATAGAAAACAAATTGTACCTAGGTCCATTGTCCAAGCATTTCTTTTTTTTTATGGCGCCCAAGTTTGGGTTTTTTTTTGCAAATTGTCAGGATAAAATCATTTTAATTTGCCCTGGCACCATTCCACTATTGACTAGCATTACAAAGCAAATATCGAAATGAAATATTTTATGATTAGATTGGATCCATCGGATAATTACTTACAATACATACATATGTAGCTATGTAATATTATTCATGGAATTTAAGGTAAAGAATTCTAATGAATGACGAAAATATTATGCAATCATGTTAGTTTCTTTAGTGAAACTTTTATTGTTTTATGTGCAGTGTATTTGATCTTTAGTGCAATCTGGATGGTTAATGTCGTCTTGTCTTACTTTATTATTATAATTATGATTTATTTATTGCTTTATAAAATAGAACAATGGGATCGTACACTGATAAGCACGTGCTAAGTTCAAAGAGTTCAGAAAGGAAGAGTTACAAATAATTTCATTATGCCATTTTTATAAAGACATTTATGGAACACTTGGAATGACGACGGCACTTTTGTGTTTGAGATTATGTCTTTGATAAATACAAATGCATATACATTGTAATATAATTTAATAGAAATTGATTAATTTTTTATTTTATTTTATTTTTTTTTTTTTTTTTTTGTTATATGAGAATCATGTGATTTTCTTAATAAAAGATAGTTTTTTTTTGTTTTTTGGGTCAAGGGATCATTGCAATTAATGAGAGATTGTAATTGAAGCGAAATTTTGTTGGATTTAATAATATAATAATATAATATATAATATTTCATTAAATATCATAAACAAATGACAAATGATATATATTTATATATATGAAGTTTAAATAGAGATCTTTTAGGAAAATATGTATGTTCCTTCTTCACCTTCATCATCCATCAATTGGGCCCATTCTGATAATTGTGTTTAATTTCAGTTCAGAATTCAATATCAACTACCAAATATTCAAAACTCTTGGAAATATATATCACCACTTCGTTCGATTGTACAACATGAAACAGAGTTTGAAAACCTTATAATGAACTAGTATTGTACATATGAATTTTTTTGCTTCTATTTATTTGCATTTTACGGTTGTAAAAGGTGTCAGATGGATTACTTTTAAATATGCAATTGTTTGATAGCTCCTACAATTTTTCGAGACCATATAACATTAAATTATAATTATTTTTTTACCTTACTTATGCTGCATCCATCAATAAACGTTTATACAGCGATGATGACTTGGTGGAAGTACAGACGACCGCTTTCAGCCTATGGTAACAGACCTTGTTACATTGTAGATTGCTTCGACATTACCCATCAAAATTACCGGCTAGAGACCCCACCAGTAGTTACGCTACTGCCGGTATCGCTCTTTGGGTCAATGTATCTACTGAGCACCCTCATCCCGTTAAAATAGCAGTCTCTGTAGTAAAGATAAAAAAAAGACTTTAAAAAAGTTTCCATATTTCGACAATCGATTGACTGAGGAAACTAAAAACGTTTATGTAGAGAACTTTTTTTCATTGCTTTCTTTTCCAAAGACAATGATTTAGTAATATAGAGCTATGATATACAAAATAATCCACATTGCGAGGCACTTTATGACATATTCTTAATTTAATATTCTATTATATCTATTCTATTGACTTGAAAGTTATTTCAGTGGTACTCAAATAAATTTTCCATTTGTTTCTTAATTTTATTTGCTATACCCAATTAAAACTTAAGAATTAAAGGAAAATAATCAGAAAAATAATAATTTTAAAAGGATCATTATTCTAAATTGTATATATCTAGAATTTTGTTGTTATAATCAATTTGTGTAGTTGAATTATTTATGTTTTTTATGGCATGAACCCTTTCTTTTGTTGATATACAAACAATACAATACTTATGGGGGCAAGTTCCATAATTTAGTTCAAAAAGATTATGAATGTCTCAGCAGGCCTAAAAATTGGATTCAAAAAACAAAGAATAATAATAATTTTAAATATGAAATCAACCGCGGGGTGCTCCCTTTTTTGGCAATTTCATACACGCATATGCTGCAACATCTACTAACCAACCAACCAATAATCCAACCTAGTCCACAATGGACAACAACCAACAATGATATCAAGAAACAATGACTTCAAATGCAATTCAATTCAATTGCCTTGCATGGAGTGAAAGGCTTCAATCAAAAAAATATGTACGACTATGGTACAAGTCGAACTTAGATACTAAGTTAGTAAAAGATCATGAGTACTTGCTTCAGTCAGAGATCGAGGGGGTAACAGCTACTTTCATAGTTAGGTGAATGGAATGGATGGGTTGTGACGGAGGCGCAGGAGGCAAAAGAGTTGTTTGTTACCGTAAATGGTTATACAAAAAAAAAAAAAAAAAAAAAAAAAAAAAAGGAAGGGAACACAAAATGGAACTGTGCATGCGCGACAGTGGCAATGCCAATGTTGGCACAAAAATGGTGGCGAACTTGTTGTTGCTGTTCTTGTTGTTATTGTCTGTTCGCCTGTCCGTTTGTCTCTGTGTCGTATTAGATTCGGTGTATCTGGGTATCTTTTGAGTTTGTTAGGTGGACGCTGTTAGTTTCTCTTGTTTTTCCTCACCATTTTTGTTTCGTTTCTGTTTTATTTTTATTTTTTTTTTAAGTTTTTTTTATTTGATTGTTGCTGCCTTTTCTATTTTGTTTTTAGTTTTCTGTGTTTTAAGTTCAATTTTAAGAAACAATGGCGACAGCTTGCAATCAACGACAACAACAAATAAACAACAACTAGAACAACAACAATAACAACGACATCAACAGCAAACAATTGCAATAATAATAACAACAACAACAACAATAACAACAACGTTTTCAGCCAAATCAGCAAAAACTTCAAACAACTACAACAACAAGTAAACAACGTCATGTCATAGTCACGTCAATTTGGTGAAGGAAAAGCAAATCTCAGCATGAATCATACTTAGTACACTCACAAAATAAAATTAACAAAACAAAATAAACAAAAAAACTTTTTCTTCGATCCCACCGAATATTATACACTCCTCACTCACATAAAAGTAAATTAGGTCGATTTCAGCAATACAATCGAACAGAATAATTCTTAGTAAATTTCGATGTTCTTAAAAAAAAAAATCAATGTTTGGGATATCACATATACATATATATAAATACATATATATATATATATATGAGTTAGATCAGCCTCAATTTATTTGACAAAGTTTAGGATATCTTTTTATAATATTTTTGGGAACTTAAAATGAAACAGAAGAGTTCATATAATAATATATCATATGGAGCTAAGTTTCTTAACTCCTCTTTCAATGCTGATCCCATTTGTCCATAAATTACGTATTTTTGCGTTACGAATCTAATGGAAATGGTTTACTACCTTACACAATAACTGATTATAAAAGTTGTTGTACATTTCGAATAATAATAATAAGAAAATGTATTAGAAAAAAATATAATAATAAGAATAGGAAATTAAAGTTTTTTTTTTGAAAGAAAACAAAAAAAAAAAAAACCATATATTCTCGTAATATTTATGTCCAAAATGGGGAGCGTTGGAATTGTTGTAGTTGCAATTGCCTAATGGCATATTATATTTGGAACGTGTTCTGAATGCTGCGCCTTATTAATATTACAGTTTCATCAATTGTAGGAGTACAACATAGTCAATAGAAACTTGACATCGGATTTAACTTTTAACTAAGTTTCATAGCCTTTGCTTAATCAGTCAGTTATGTCAGTCATCGGGTGTCGTGCCATAAATATTTAAATCAATTTTTGTATTTAGTCAGCGCTCACAGGGCATCGATTGCCTTGCCCTGCCCCAAAGCCAAACTATTAATAGAATGATTTCTTATAAAAAAAAAAATATAGTTTAATAACCGACCAAATAATGCTTAAAACCAAAAACTTAATAAAACTTCACAATTATCAGCTACCACATCACATGCATTATACTTAAAATTAATTTCAGTCAGTTTTCAAAATCATAAATATTTGCACCGAAAGTGACTAATAATCATGCCCCTGCGACAGATTAAAATATAAGAAGGGGCTTATGACCTCCATACATAGATTAACAATCGAACTTAACTGTTGCTCAAATCCTCGGAGAGGTCAGAGATATTCAATTACTGGAAAATGTTCTTCTGCATAATACTACGCAAGGAGATGTAATTTAAAGATTATTTTTTTTACTACAACTTCAAGAGACTTCAAGTTGTGTAAAGAAAAAGAAATTATTCGATGCTTATCGCCGGATAATCTATTAATTCAATGTTTTGTGCCTTCAAATACTCGGTTGTTTGAAGAAGAAAAATGATCCGATGTCGACCGTTTGTTTTCCTCATTTCACCAAAAACTTCTGGTAAACAGATGGTCGTGTACCATTCAGAATTGTACATTTTACGTTCCACTAGTGGCACGGTTGCGATATGTCCGGTTATTCCAAGGAACAGGCCACTATTTGCTTCAAAACGATTCCTGCACGAACAACTTTCGTTGGTTTATTATCCTCTTGGAACACCCACACGGTCGATTGCTGTAAAATTTCCGGCTCATACGCACAGATCGCATAGATTCGTCACCTGTAACAATCTTAAATACGTCTTTTGAAGCACGACGGTCGTATTTTCTAAGCATTTATTTGCTCCAATCAACGCGAGACTTTATTTGAGCGATTGTCAAATTGAGCGGGATCTAACGCGAAACTAGCTTTCTCACAGCTAAGTGTTCATGCAATATTGCATGTATTGCGGTGGAATGAATGCTAATAGTTGCCTTAATCTCACGGTATGTCATATGCCGAACTTCCATTATTGGTTTACACACAACATCGATGTTTTCGGTCGTAACAGCGTAGAGCGTCCACGATTTAAATCCATAACCCAACAACATAGGGTAGTCTTATAAGATGCTTCATCACCGAAAGCCGAATGAAGTCTTTCGCACTTAATCCACTTAGAAAATCATCACACGAAAATGTTCACGATTTAGATCTATTTTTTTTTTCCGAGATGACACTATCAAACTAAACAAATACGGTCGATATGACAAAGTATTCTCATATCATCAAGAAGTTACTAACAATGCAAAATAAGGTCCTACTACGCATAACTGTTGCACCATGGTTTGTTTGGAGCACCATATGGCCTCGTGAGCGATCGATGATACCAATAGTGATCGAAGAAATTAATTTCTTTTACTGAAGCACCCAAATCCTTTGGGAAGATCTTTTACTCAATTTACATCTCACTATCGGTTGAAAAGATTTCATCCCATCGATCTGTTTAATAGAAGATCTTAAAATATCCTGATGATGGTGCAAATGCATAAAAGTTATCTGGTTGTTGATTTGATGATTTATTTTTTTTTTTTTTTTGATTAATGAAACAAATAACTTTGCATTGCATATTTTTTGTTGATTGATATCTTTGCTGGACTTTAAGAAAGCAATGTGTAAATGTGTAGCTTCTGGTTTTTTGATATTTTTTTTTGTGCGAAAGATTTTAAGTCCAATTTCTGAGATATCGAGCTGGAATTTGGTGTTGACTTAATACCTGCAACATTGAAAATGATTTGATTTTATGTTTCCATAAATAACTTTTTTGAAGTGTATAAATAGTTTTGTTATGAACCAATCGGTACAACATTTGATACAAATGCCATATAAGCACTCAATCAATATGACTAAATTGGGGATGAAAGGTGGGAAAAGCCTTGGTGTATTAGAGTTTATACAATATTATGTGTTGTTCTAGTATTTTATCGTTTACCAATTGCAAAATGTTCTGAGCTGTGAGGGTCATTTGATAGTTGTTTTCATTATTTTTAATACTTCGTTGCATACCGCATGCGGATGTTGAATGTCAAAAGGTGACCGATGTGCCTTTCTTATGAAGAAGAGTTATTTGTTCTTGATTCTTGTTCTTCTGTTATTTTTTTAAAAAAGAATATTTGTTGGATTGAGAACAGAACAAAAACAAAACAAAAACTTTGCTTACCATGAAGTTGTTGAATTGAAGAGATAATGTGTGAGCATATCCGGCAATAATAAAAATAAAGACAACAACACCAACAACAGACAGATACTGTAACTGTGGCAGCAACATCAAAAGCAGTTAACTGCCAAATCAGCGTTACTTATTACCGATACCGCGTTGCAACAACACCAATAACAACAACAACAACAACATCAAGAATAGTGGCAAGATTTTTGCTATTAATTCTTTTGTTGCTACTGGTGCTGGTGCTGGTGCTTGTGCTTGTGCTGGTCATTGCTGGACTACTATATCTACAACTCCAACTACAATACAATAATAACAACAACAGCAGCAACAACAACAACAACAACAACAACAACAGCAAAAACAACACTAGTAACAACAAAAAGAATTTATGGTTTCCCTATTATGGCTTTGACATGCATTGAGAGAATTATTTTTAGATTTATTCATTACGCGAACCAAAAGCAGTCGATGATAATGATGATCATCATGATCATGATCATGATAATGATGTTGATGGTGGATGTGAATGTTCACCAACGTAATAACAACACAAGGCAAAAGTAAGGCTGCGTTTAGATGTACAATTTTTGGATTGTTTAAAATATTGTAATATCAATATATTTTGGAAAAACAAAATTTTTGGATATTTTCTGAATAATACAGACAAAAGTTTAAATTGCGTCAATTGCTATTATTCAGACGTTGAATGGTAGTAGTCGGTGGTAATGGTGAAAGTGGATTAACAAGTACTTTTCACTAGGGTTTCTGTGGAACATATAATGTCTATATATCTATGTAGAATATAGCAACAATAAGAACTGTAGAGTTTGCATATCGAAAATCTAGAATAGCTTTGCACAATTTCTATTGCATAGGCATTTAACCATTTATACAGGAAAGTGCCACACTATTTTTATGCAATTCTCGTATACAATAATTGCCCAAGGATATTCTACGTCTACTGGCCGCTTAACACTTCATTCTTGTTTTAGCAGTTGCTGCTTCCACTATTTCTTATTGTCTTCTTGTAGTACTTGTAATCGTTGTTGGCTTTATTAAAACTTTTCTAGATGAAGTAAACTTTTCATATGTCTTCTTCATAGCTTCCAGTAGTTAGCTGACTTTATAGGAATGGATGATGACAAAAACAGGAAGGAGTAACTGCAGAAGCTAATTTCGCTACGCATCTTTGACGAGGAAATCGAAAAAAAAAAAAAAAAAGAACAAAATAAAACAAAATTGTAGTATCTTTAGCCAATGCATAATTACAACAAGTAGGAGGTCAGCAACAAGTTGTTTCTGTTGCTCCTCTTGCGGCTTCTGTTGCTGCTGTTGATTGCATCAGTTCGATTGTCCTTTTCAAGCATTGTTTACATGTCCATGTGGCTGTCGGTCGACGGTTGGTCTGTCAGACTGTCTGTCCATCGTCCAAATATTCTAGTATTCTAGGCTCTACTTGTGCAACCAATCTTGATCCGATTGTGTCTGCATATGCGCCAAATGGCGCTTGTTCTCGCTTCTGCTCAATTCCATGCAGACACGACTTAGACCCAGCTTGGCTCCGTGCAACTTCCATTGCTTGTTTCCCTTCTTAGACTATGACTACGATGGCTACGTCGACGACGTCGTTGATCTTGATATTGTGTCATGATTTATTTTTAATAGTTTGCGCTTAATATGCACCATAGTCGAGAGTCACTGTTCTGTCTGTTCTGCAAATGTTGTGCTCGAAGGGGCACGAGGATGTAAAGTCGATCTGAGCGTATTTTAACCTTGTAAACGATTTTACAAGTTTCTTTGCTTTTTGTTTCATTTGGCTCTTGGTGGTTGTGGAAGCAGCAGCAATATCGAGTCCAGCATCAACATCAACATCAACAGCAGCAACAAGAATAAGAACAACAACGGTATGATTGTTAGGTCTTCTACAGTCGGGGCCTCTATCGTCCCCCCGACTGACTGACTGATTGTTAGCCTGACTACCTTCTTGACTAGGTTCTTTTGCTCTCGGTGCATCTGTGCATCTGTGTATGCATATACCTATGCATGCATCTATGTGATTGTGTACTGACCATGTGCAAAGTAATTGTTGGCAACACCTGCTTCTTTTGCGTCGGCGTTGGTGGTACATGTTTTTCCTTTCTTTTTTTTTTTTTTTTGTTTTTTGATTATTTCTTGTCTTTGTGGCAGAGACTCATGATTGTTATTCTTTTTTGCTGCTTCTCTTCTGTGCCCTCGTCTTGGCTTGTCTTTGTTATTATCATAGTTGTATGTATGTACTCGTATTCTTGTTGTAGATTGCAGCAGCAACCTTGGCTTACTCACCCATCGTTCATCGCTTACAGGATGCGCCAATTTCTGTATTTTTTCTGTCTCAACATACTTGTAGTCGTTACAGAGACAAACAGCTTTATTGATGCTTGAATTGCATCTTAAATTTGTTTTTATGGAATTTTTGCAATTTGTTTTCTACCATTTTATCATTCTTGTTGTTTTAAGTTAGTCGCTGCAAGTAAAATGTCACTAAATTTTGTAGCCAATGGTTATTTTCAACAACCCGGATAGAAATAAAATAATCATCTTACGACCAATAGTCAGTGGGCGAACAATGGTCATCACCATTCTCATTCTCACCTTTGCAAGTTGCTATTAATTTGTCATTATCTTGACATTAAATCACTCACAAAAACACACATAAATAACACAATATTGATGTTACTAATGATGACTTCCTCTTTTTCTTTGTTGTATATCTTAAATGTCAATGATTGTTGATATTGTTTTCATCAAATATTTAATGCGTTTTAAACAAAAATGTACGGTTAAAATAAGAAAATAAATGTACGTTTAAACATAAAAGAAAAACGAACCAGTTTTCCTCTTATTATTCTATTAATAAAACTAATCTTTGATGAACAAGCACATAAGGTCTTTTCCTTCTTATATAAAAGACAAGAAAGTTTTTTAATAATATCGTAAAACCAAACATATCTGCAATACAATTCAACAGCAACAATAATTACTTATTTGACCGGCTCGTTGGCTCAGAGGTTAGTGTGCTGTGCTAACATCCCAAGAGTCGCGGGTTCGATTCCCGCTCAAGGCAAGTCTGGGTTCAGCACTTTTCTAATTTCCTTCTTTCCTTCTTAATTTTTACGTGAGCAAAAAGGCTTCTGTGGCTATTGCTCATATTTAAAACTACGTTATAGTTTGTAATAATCTTAGATCTAATAAATAAATAAAATAAATAATTTACTCATTTGTACAGTAGTAGAGAGATACATTTAGATATATGTAGCTTAAGTAACATAAATAACAGGCTATCATCAATCAACCACAATAATTGAGAAAGTTATTCAAATCAAAATTAAGGATATTAGAGAGAATGAAAATATTCATAGTTCAACTTGAATTCAATCATAATTCTCTATCTTCTCTCAAAGATGCTCGGCAAGCAGAACATGCGACAAAACATTTTTATCAACAAAAATTTCCAATATATGTATGTGCATTTACATTGAGTGTTTTTCAATAAGAAAAGCTCAAACTTACTATACCAGTAATAATTACTCATATGTACAACAATTGAAGGCAACAACAATGAATGCTAAAGAAATCTCACTCCATTTGTATATACAGAAAGATATACATGGATATGTGTATGTAAATACATAAGAATCACAGGCAATCAGATCACTCAGAGCAATTCAGTAAGACATTCATCGATCGTTTGAATAACTTCTTCTTCTTCTAAGGAGCACATTTATACTTTTGAGTGATTTTTTTATAAATCAATTAATGATAATTGCGTTAATACTAATGATGAAAGATACTCGGTAAACAGAATTCGCGACAATGTAATTTTATCAACACAAATATACGAGTATTTATGAATTGAATTGAGTGATTTGCGAATAACAGTTGATATAGAAAATATATAAGTAAATGAATATATATAGAGCGCAGGCAAACAGAACAGCCAGATCAAGAGAATTAAATATATTTATCATAAGTATATTTATTGATCGTTTGAAAAATGTGCAACTTTTCATTCTAACCCACTGCTTTGATTGCTGTTCTACCAGGAGTATAATTATGGTTCTCAGTTTCGAATAAAGTTATGATTTGATTAAAATATTCAACTTTTTCCTTATCATTGGTCTCACTCCTTGTAGTCTAATTCAACCCAAAATCTCCCTTAAGATTGATCAATTGATATATTGAAAGATACTCGGTGAGCAAAATATTCAACAATGAATTTTTTCTTTAATTATGAAATGGAGAGTTTTCCGTAATAAAACTGAAACTTGTTGTAGCAATGACAATTAAAGAGTTATACAACTACAAATAACATACGATAAAGAAATACACAATATACAATATACTTATGGAAATGTAGCTATAGGAATACATACAGCACAGCAAGCAAAAAAGATCAGAATAAATTAAGAATTTTGTTTTAATAAATTGGTTATTGAAAATTGCATGCATCCTAACATATCTAACTTACTCCTCTAAATCCGGTCAATCTAATCTAATTCAACTAATTCTAATTCACTTTGAACTGTTCTATTTTCGAATCCAAGATACTCGGTAAGCAGGATTCACGACATCGCAACTTTATGAATTCACAATGCATGTGAGTACAAAATTGAGTGGTTTTCTATAATGAAACTGCGATACTGATGTTCTGATTTTGTACCTAAACTTTTCACTCATTTTAGTCTTACTGAACTAAAAAAAAATCACTCAAATCTGTTCAATTGATTACTCAAAATTACTCGGTAAGCAGGATTCACGATATCGCAACTTTATGAATTCACAATGCATGTGAGTACAAAATTGAGTGATTTTCTATAATGAAACTGCGATACTGATGTTTTGATTTTTTACCTAAACTTTTCACTCATTGTAATCTTACTGAACTAAACAAAAATCACTCAAATTTGTTAAATTGACTACTCAAAATTACTAGGTAAGCAGAATTTGCGACTGTGTATAATACGAGTAAAAACAAAAATATACTTGGGAATGAATTTGAGATTTTTTGTACTGTTATAAAGAAAAACAACTGTTATAAAGAAATACTCTACACATACAAGTATGTATAGAAAGATATACATACAAGTGTATAGAACAGCAACACAGATCAGTCACACCAAGAGAGTTAGAAATATTTATTATATATCGGTCGTTTGAAAAATTTGCAACTTTTCGTTGTGCTCCACTAAATTCTTCCTTCCCAGTAGAATATTGATGCATCTAATGATGAATCGATGTTTGTAGCAAAAAACTTAACTCAATTGCTCCACATCCGGTTAACAAGTTTTTCGAAATGTTATTTATTATTTATTTATTTATTAGAACTAAGATTATAATTACAAATTAAATCCTAGTATTTAATAAGAGCAATAGCGACAGTGGCCTTCAGCTGAGGGGAAGTTAAGAAAGAAAGGAGGAAATTAGAATGTTGCAGAACCAGACTTGCCTTGAGCGGGAATCGAACCCGCGACTCTTGGGATGTCAGCCCAGCGCATTAACTTCTGAGCCAACGAGCCAGTCACTACGAAATGTATTTTTGTGTTTAACTTCAATTCAAACTCACTGAAATCTAATTCAACGAATTCTATTCACTTTGAATTGTTCTATTTTCAAATCGAAGATACTCGGTATGCAGGATTCACGACATCACAACTTTATGAATTCACCATGCATGTAGTAAAAAATTGAGTGATTTTCTATAATAAAACTGCGATACTGATGTTCTGATTTTTTACATAAACCTTCTACTCATTGTAATCTTAAAGGGAAAAAATGCACTCAAAACTGATCACTTGACTACTCAAACACACTCGGCAAGCAGAATTCACGACAATATAATAATGTATTAAAGAATTCAAATGAGTGGATTTCAGTAATGTAAACAAACAAATCTGAAAGAATATAGAGTTCCCGCTAATAACAACAATAATACATTTTTGTACAATAATACAAAATTGTAACAAGAATGATAGCACATGTTAAAAACAACAGATAAAGTTTAAGTTCATTAGGTCTAGAATCGTACCGAGGATCCTTCTTGTTAACTATCAGTACTTATTAGGTATTAATAGCCACGAGGACTTTGTTATGTACTTCAAGTAGTTCAATCAGGAAGAGTGATTCCACGATGCAGATACCCACACATTTCTTGAAATATTTTAAGATCTATTAAAGTATTTTCACATTTGTTTTTCAAAAGGGAATAATTGAACTCCCAAAATGGGTAAAAATGAAATATGAATTACTCTCGCACTAAGAACATCACATGGTAAACTTAAAATGATGTCGTTGACAACAGATAACTACGAGTATTCTGTCACTCACTATAAATAACTGTTTCACATCTTCGGGGATACTGAAATAAAGATATTCAGAATGCACTCATAATATGTGTTAATCTACATACATAGTTACTTATATAGTATACCATATATTTTGATCTACTATCTATATTTATGGATATATTTTATGATCTTATAAATAATATTTATCATTTAATTTATGAATGTACCATAATGAGAGAAAACAAACTTGTATGAATTCCATTAAAAAAAAAAACAAAAAAAAAAAAATTATGAAGAAATGATGAGGAGTTAGGGGGAGAGATGTTAAAAGAATCTTCACATAAATTAATATGAAATTGAGATAAAAACGAAATGCAAGCAAATGACAGTAACAATGTTTATCGCAATATTATTGTCAATGGAAAAGCTTCATGGATGAGAAAAACAACAACACCAAAACCAACAAGAACAACAACAACAAGATCACATTATGGAATTTTACGATCTCAATTAAATGTCAAATGAAATGCCAGAAAATTGCTATTTATTGCAAGAGTGCGGTGCGGTTAAAGAAGTTGGGGCTTAGATGAAACGAGTCTAAAAGAGAACAGACGACACATGTTGTTCAATTTTAGCCGATTTTCATGGTGATCCGACATACCTATATGTACCAAGTAAGCTCACAGAGGATTATACGATTAGTTTCTAACCATTTTCGTAATAAAATCAAAGACAAACACCAGACTTTGACAAAGAGAGACAAAACGTTTCGCTCACACACACACACACACACATACATATACACAAAAAAGTGTACAAATGGTGAGACGCTTGGCTATCTGGCGACCCATGGACGGACAATTGGGTTATTTACGATCTGCACTGCGTGAAAATGGCATTAGTCGAAAGCTGAACTCAACGATCATGACAATTTCTTTACCATTTTTATTAATCTTCGTTTAGCAATTGACAATCAAAGCAACAAAATACCGATGACGATGGTTGGCTCATTTTGGTTACGATTCGAGGCGATTCCGATCGAATCCTTTTGCTTTTCCTTTTGTACTGTCATCTATCGCAAGTTGTGAAATTTAATATTTATGCATGTGCTTTATGTCCCAAAAAAGAAAAAAAAAATAACAATGAGACTCATGATAGGATCGCCAACATGTGAGGCACAGAGATCGTTGCTTATTAAAGGCTTTTAGTTTATTAAAAGATGCACAAAATGCAGAAATAAAGTACTTTAAATACTGTAATATCTTCTTTCTACTCTTGTTTCATTTGTGCATCAGTTTTCCTGTTCCATTCATTGCTGCTTTTGTGCTTTGATCATTTATTTAACTGCTAATTTGTTGCATGTCGCTTGCATTTCCTTGCAGTTTCAATACTCAAATATCGTTCAATTCAGAACTCTTCCTTTACATTTCTTGCGGTGTATTGAATTTCAAAGAACATAATTTGACTGCATTATGCGGGTTGAATGCCACAACTCTTATTGCTGGTTTCCATTGATGTTGTGATGCAAAGGTGCATGCACACACATTGATTGGCTTTGAGATGAGTCTTTTCAATGCTATCAGATCAGGGCTGCGGGCATCAAATGCATTCATTACAATCTGTACAATCCCTAAATTATATACAGACTCACACACGAACTCATTTACTCACTCAATCCGTGGATGCAACTGGTGGCAGACAAAGCCAGTTAGGTCAAAGTGAAAAATGAATGGTTTCTCTTTTTGAATTGGTAATCAAATAAGGTCAACTAGGAATGTCTTAATGAAGTTCCACTCAGCAATTACAATAGCATTTTGGCTTTTGCTTTTCCTCATCATACATATGCACTAAATACCATATGTATGTACATATAACCATAGTGATGATACATAGAAATACAAGTATGTACATACATATGTATGGACATAGAAGACGAGATAGGAAAAACGTTCTATGACTATGATTGTCATAGTCAAGTCTAAACGATGAAGCGATGACAGCATTTGGCGGCATTTATTGTGCATGAAACAAAAGCGATGGCACATAGATACAAACATAGATAGATACTATATTTGTATAGAACGATATTGTAGTAAATGCAACAGTTGCAGCAACACGATGGAATAACAAAACGTTCTATGACGATGAGCTGCCGTCGATGTAAAGACCGAGATACTACTTAACTATGAAACGAATATAAAGTAAGGCATGGCATAATGGGACGGCACAGGATGGGATGGGTTGGGGAGCATAAGACCCTCCGACTCTACGACTATGGGCGTGTTTTTGTGGACAGACATTGTTTATTTTACAATTCAATTGAAAGTTATTCAACTCACGAACTACTTAAGCCACAAAGAGAATAATACTGCTCATTTCTATGGGGGCACAGTTACCGACTCCGACGATGACGACTATGGTAAAGACTAAGAACCTCGTCAACAACATCACCATCAACATCGCCATCAACATCAGCAACAATATTGCACACGTACGATTAAATTGTTGTTGCTTCTGCCTTTGTTGCTATTACTAAGGTTGTTTGTTGCTGTTGTTGGCAGTTGCAGTTATTCGCTCGCTACTGGGTATCTTCTATTTGATCATTTGTAAAGGCGAATTCGACAGATATGTCGTTGCTACTACTCGCATTTCTATGCCAAACTGTAAGTAGTCGAAAAGGACAGCAGCAAAGACATGACATCGATTTGCTATTGTGAATGTATTATACGTACGTATGTGAATGTATCTGTTCCATTTGTTTCGTAAGCAATTGCGCAGTTATTTTTGGCCAACTTACAATGACGACTAACAACTCCGATTTCAATGATAAAACCTAACGAAAAACAACAACAAAAAAAAAAGGACAGCTAGCAGCCGACTTAAGTCAAAAACGCGCCGCAATGCAAAAGTTCAAAAGGGCTTTTCACATACATACACACACTCACACAGATGCAGAGATATTTCCATGTGTGAGAGTGAGAGCGTATGTATGTGTATCTACATATAAGTATATGTGTGTCTATGAGAAACATGGCCTGACATCAGGAATAGCGGTCTCTAGATACTATTGTATGTGCTTATTTTAACAACAACTACTACTTTCTGTTGTTGTTATTGTTGTTGTTGTTGTTGTTTTGATCTTTTGATCAGTAGCAGCAACAACAAAATCTTGTTTCCTTATTCCTTGTCCATCAGATGCATACAAAATTTTTCCAGATACTCAACGAAAAACTACTTAAAGGAATTTTCCAACAACTCAGCAAATGAAGTTACTTTGTTTCCAGATTAGACAAAAAAAAAAAAAAAAGTGTTTCATTTGCCATATATTTTACTGTTAGTTTAGTTACGGTTCCTCAACCCATTGTTGAATTACTAGGGAAATGTCATTGTATGATAATCAATTCAAATGTAATAAATGAGGAAAGTAAATACTTATTATATTATCTTACTACAAGTAAGTATATAGTTTAATAAATTGAATTTATCTACATTAAAGTTTTAGGTCTCATATTTCAATCTGTTGAGTTTGAGTTTGGTTTAATTCCAAAGAATTTATTATGTTTCGGGCAATAATTCCTGCATTTTAAGAATGCAGAATCAATAACAAAACCAAACAAAATCAACATTGTTTTTCCATAAAATATTTTATAATTCTTTACAATAATAACTCGAAGTCAAGGATTTCGAATCTGCCTTCAGTTCGTTTTTTTATGATCTCTAGCTACTTCCTTCGTCCTTTCCATCCATATAGCTTTAAATTGGGCCCTTAACAAAGTTGGTATTTGGAATATTTTGCTTAATTAATGAAGAAATTTCCTGAGCTAAGTGCAGAAAAGTTAGAAGCGGGTATTTTTGATGGCCCACAGATTAGTCGGTCGATTAAAGATCCATGAATGAGATCTAAAATTTGAAATTTTCTTGGGAATCATAAATAAGAAAATTATTTACAATTAGTACAGGTGAGGTTATCAAATTTAAGATATCTTAGATGAAGTAACGTTTGAATCGATTTTCTCAAAATTCTGGAGATTTTAGTAAGGAGCAGGCCGGACGATTCCACAAGGATATATGAATAATGGAGGAACGATACCAAGGAAGATGGGACACCCATATGATGGCAGATTGCTGCTGGAATTTTTATCGGGAATTTAGCTAAATTGTTATGAATTTGCAGTATTTTCTAACTACAGCTGCTAGAAAAAAAAAAACCGAGTGATGATTCGAAATTAGCACCCTTTATTTAATCAAAAACGATTAATAAAAGTTTGGAAAAGTTTGCAATGTTGACCTGCTTAATCTATTAAACTTGAATAGTCAATATATTATTTCCGAGTTTGTCACTCAAAAATGCATTTCAATTGATTATATTTAGGTTTACCATACTTCATTGTTTCTTTATTGAATCATAATCATACAAAACAATATGTAAAACGACGATTGTAATTTTTTTGATAATAAGTCCACAATGAAACAAATAAATAAACAAAAATAGGCCAAGTGCGAGTCAGACTCGTACACGGAGGGTTCTGTACAAGATTGGGGTTTGTATGGGAGGTACTCACCCTAGTGGTCCGGTTTGACTGGTTCCAACAAATGTACCGCGCATACATCAGAAACTTATAGTGTCTAAATTTCAGTTCAATTGTCCAAAAAAACAAAAAAGTTTTTCGAATAAGAACCTGAATTTTAATGGGAGGTACCCTCCCCAGGAATCCGATCAAACTGAAATTTCGACAATATGTGTAGCCACCAATCATCCAAATTTCAAGATCGTGGGATTACTGGATCGTATAGCTGCCATACAAACCAAAATATTTCTAGTATGGGCACCCATATTTGTTGCTGATACCCGGATAGAACTACACATTCTGCGAAAAAATACAACTCTCTAGCTATTGCGGTATATGAGATATGACCCAGGGACAGACGGACGGACAAGGAAGTCTCTGCAATAAGATTCATTTTGGTACCCTTTGGGTCCGGAACTCAAAAAATGAATTTTAATAATGTCGTTCAACCTGTTTATTTATTCCTTAAAATGTTTCTTCAAGGTTGCAACTGTGTTACGTAAATAATGTAATTATGTTTTAGTTGCTCATTATTCTCTAAATTTTGATTATCCAAAATCAAAAAATATTTAAAATGATTGTATTGTACTTAGCAGGATAAATTTGTAAAGAAGAAGGTATAAGTCACAATCCAAGAACGCAATGTAACATTGTCTCTAATGTGATACAGAGAAATATTTATATGTGTGAAAAATTGTTTATTAGCATTTTATGATTGCAATTTATTTTAAAAAGCGTTAATAGATCTTATTTATGGAAGAGTTTTGATGACATTGACAGACATCGTAGGTCCTTGTCAGTCAATCCTTTATAGCAAGAGGATTTGCATGCACATTTAGAGAGCATCATTGTAACGACTGACGATAAATTTACTCATTAACGGAAAGGATGCCAAGGTCATGGTGTATTCAAACTCGCTTTATGTAGCAAGGACCACGTGAGCTCTGCGGAAGAGTTCTATTGTGGACGCGATTAGTCGTGTACTTTGCTGCTGAATGGCACATACATATGTATATGTAGTATTAATATTACTACTATAAATACAAATAATGTTTTACTAATAATTGACTTGATTGATGCAACTAACTGAAAATGTCCTTTAGATATCCTCGTAATAATATTAATTAACTAAATCATTTACAAAACTCTCCATTCTTCTTTTCCATTTAAGCATTATTATTGTGACTATTATCAATTTTCACATTTTATTTTTGAATACTCACTCAGACTTACATACTACAGTACATACTTGTATATACTTAGTGTATGAATATGGTATATTATTTTTATTAAATTAAGGTTTCTCCTCTCCCTCCGGCACCTTCATCATAGCATAATTTTCATTTGGTGCTTGGCTTAAGTGAAAACACGTAGGTTTTATATTTTATTCTTATAAAAGAGAAAAACTAAAAATATGTTCATGCAAAAGTGGTCAGCGATTGTATGAAAATTGAATTCTAAACAGGTCTTTGAGCTCTAAAGCACGCACACTCACCCACTCGCATGATTGCAACGCGCTGTGTAGATACTTTTACGTGTATTGTAGTAAGTATGAACTCGATATTAAAGTAGCAGCGTGACCAAATCAGATAAGAAAGTTGACACATTTTCACCATATATTTTGACATTTGACATTCCGAATTAGAAGCGGGTCGCCCTCCTTATATTCGAGCGAGCCAACGGACTAAAGCCAAACAACAAATAAACCTACGATCAACAACAACAACAACAACAACAACAACAACAACAACAATGGAACATGCCACATTCATTCCGACATTCTAACAGAAGTGAATGAGCGGTTATTTGTTGGGATTTCGCATGTTTTGAATGACCAAACTGACCGAAGGTGGTGGTGGTGGTGGTTGGATGGAAGTGGCATGACACATAAAAATGTATTACAAAAAAGGGTAGCAAAAATATCTCATTGCAAGAAAATAAGCATGAGTTTACATATTCCACATTTTTAGCTCCATCATTATCATCATCATAATCATCATCACCACCACCCATCATCATTTAATGTTGCACAAGTCAAGTGGCAAAGGTTACTGAACCTTCAATTATATGCTAAAATTATTTTAAAGCTTAAATGATGACACTGCATAATTAAATATCTTCTTAAGAACTTCTTCACTTGCCCCATGACACCCATTTATCTTTCATGCCATCCTACAATAACAACATTAACAACTACAACAAACCGGGTAGAATTCAAGTTTCTGTATTGTATTTTATGACTTCCTCCCGATTCACAATCGCGTAATTGTTGACAAATGTTTCTTTGTCTTTCACATTAAATAATATTAAAGCAGAAAAATACAAACAAAAAAAAAGAAAAACTGAAAATTCAAATGAATTCATAAACTGGCGCCTCGACAATTTGTTTCGATTTTATGATCTATAAAAATAATAAATTCTGATAACCATAATAAGAGGAGGTGGAACCGGGGATATTCTATTCGATTCTATTCGCTTTGGTTCAGTTCTATTCCATTTCAACAAAAGACATGTGTAAACATAATTTCATAGTTTCAATTAATGATGTGTTGAAAACGGTTTTTTCTTTATCTATTTTTATGGTTTTGCCGCCTCTGGGTGTTGTTTTGTTTTTGTTTTTGTTTCTGCTATCATTTAAAGTTATATCAAGCACATGGTTCCATGGACTACTTTTCCAGCTTCTAATTTACAATATATTTGGTTTAATGCTTTCAGAGGTTACTACTTATGTTACTTATCTGAGCTTCTGCTCTAGCATTTACTCGCCTAATGGATCTGACATATTATGAATGTGTTTAACTGTAATTAAAAAAAAAATATATTAATAAATTAATACACAAAATTCCCAAATTGGGGCTCTCTTAAGTGTGCATACACTTCATTTAATATGATTTTATCTTTCGTAGCCTCCTAAGGTCATATTACTCGAAATGAGGTCAGATTGAAACACTTGGTAGATTAGTTGGAAGACTTTCCAACAACTGATGTCATTTTGATATTCAAACTACGAAAACATGGAATAATCGAACTGATATATTGATAATTGAAATAAATTACCTGATTATGGCGACTGAAACAAAGTTTCTGAAATGGTTTAAGGATATTCCTTGAAGTTTTCGAGGCACCATTCTTTGCATAGCGAACATTACATAAAATTTATTCATTTATAATCTATCGATAATTGTGTGAAGTGTATAAAATCACATTATATTTGTCATAGGTGTACAAAAAGAGACAAACTCTTTGTTCATTAATTATGATTTTGTGGTACAATTAATTAATGTATTTCGATCATTAAGAACGATTCCCTCTTTAATTAATTTATTTTTTTTTTTTTTTCATTTGATGGGATTGAGAATATGAGTTTTGAGAAGTTAGTAAAGCATTCATTATGCCATGAAACTAAATTTTGTCAACATCAAAAGTATTAAAAGAGAAAAATATTTTTCAAAAATTTATTATTACTCTAAATGTTGTTAATAGAATGATTATTTATAAATATTGAGTGAATCTTTAAGGTTCTTCTGAACTTTATTATTAATTAGATAATACTATATATTTATTTATATCTGGGAAGAAAAATTATCTGCCATCTAGATAGGTATGTACGACGTGTATATAAGAAGAAGAGATTAAGTGTAGTAGGTAATGAAAACGGAAGTGTAATTACTCAAAACGTGCAACTTTCTGCCATCGCAGCAACACTAACAATTGTTGCTAACAACCAGCAATTGTTGTCGTTAGTTCAGTTGCATTGTTATTGTTGTTATCTGTTGCTGGTGATGGTGATGGTGCTGCTATTGCTACTGCAATTGCCAAGGCTCTAATTAGTTTTGCATTTTTGCAAGCAACAGCTGAGTGAGTTACGCTATTGTCCCACCACAACCGATTCTATTTGTATTATCTTGCGACCGACCGACCGACCGACCGACAAACCAAAACTAACTTTTCTACAAACTACTTAATACAATACTTAAACATTGTTAGTACAATAATATGTATTTCTACAACATACTACAAGTACAACATAATATAAGTACTCCTATTGTTGGTGTTGCAATTTAAACGCATGACTTTGTTTTATCGATGACTTTGTATCTGAAGTGACCAACCGACTGACCGACCGACTGGACTGACTAACTAACCATCAACTATTAACTGACTGACCGGCCGGCCGACCGAACGATCGACCAACCTTCTACAACAATAGCATATAATTAGCAGTTTTACTTTGTTGTTTTATCGAATACGTGAAATTATTGTATAACAGTATATCAAAAGAAATACTGAAATAAATTTGTATCTGCAGCTGACAATTGGTAGATACAGACATATACTCACTCATACATACCCTGCACACTAGTAGTGCGAGGCGAGAGTGAGTAATTACACAGTGAGAATAATTTTGCTTGCTTGCTTGCCTTTTTTTTTTCTATATAATTTTTCCATTTTTTAAATATTTAAAATTTTTGATTGATAGTTTCATATTTTTTTTTTTTTTTTATTATTATAAGTTTGTAGGCGTGTCATGTTATATGCAAAGAAGACTTCCTCCGATTATACGCAAACTAATTTCAATGTTCTTATAAACACACGTATGGAAATTAAATGGACCCTAGGTCCCCACCCCAACGTAGGGTTGGGTAGGGCTACTTTTGAAAACTACTCAATTGTAACTGATGAATGTCTATTGTGCGTTTGTTTGCTCTCCCTTCTCAAAGTTGTTCTTACTGTATTTATGTACGAGTATGTAGGTATGTGGCCAACAATGAAAAAGAAGGTGCGTTTGCATTTCTAATGAACATGCTACGCACTTCCGCTTACAGAAAACTAAGTACCATGAATGATGGCCCATTTGGTGAAACGTACGCGTTGTTGCTAAAGTGCCGACCGGGAGCCTTGCCTCAATTTATTATATGTACATTCCGCAATTACACTACTATATACAATACTTGTAAACAGATAAATAGATAGATAGATAGATAGATAGAGAAATAAGAAACATAAAACATAAGAAGTAGCTAACATTGAGATATTCCTAATTTGAGTAAAGACACTTCACTTAATTATCAACGATGCATATTTTTCTAAAATCATTGGATCAGCATCTTAAGTCATATAACCATCATCATAACTCATCAGACTTCTTGTAACATTTTGCAGACTGCAATTAAATACGCTTCACCATTTATCCGACCCTTTAATTTCTCTTTAATCGTACCCTAAGCCGCTTGATGTGCTGTTCTCGCATCTACTAATTACATAAACTCCTTTTTTGCCATGCGCCACATTTGTACAATCAGGTTTTCCAGTTTATGCAATTTGTTGCAAGTATGTTCGAAATCCGGAAAGAAAAAACGCATGCATACGTAGTACATCTAATTGCTATATACTCGTATACGTGCCCCATTAAGTGGGCGAAACTGTGGAAAACACCTACATACTCGTAGGTATACTTATGTACATACAAATGTCTAGGATATATTCTCGTAGCTCTCGAAGAAGCCATTTAAAGTGAGATATGCACTACTCATTTACATATCTAGACAATGTATTTACTTTACATTATGAAATTTCATAATTACTGTAATCGCTTAATGCAAACTAACGTCTGATGGACAAGGTTTCGGCTCTATTGCAGATACATACAACTACTCACATACATGAATTAAACATTAGATTCTATTATCAATCTATCTTTAAGCAATGAAATGGTATTTGATTACAATATCTTCAAATTAAAATCGCAAGTTCTTGGGAAGGCTTGTCGAACTACTCGCCAATCGAACTTTTTTCAGGCATTGATCTTATATCTTGCTTTGTCTATTTACCCCTAGAAATGGATGAGAGAGTGTCTGACTATTAGAAGTGCAAAGAACATGAGCTGAAAAGTTTGGTTTATACGGAAAATTTAATTTGCATTCGTCAGAATTTATTGCTACTTTTACTTTATTAGAACAAAATTTTTTATTGCGCGTTACACTCTACTCACTTGACAAATGAGAGAAGAAGATGAATCAATGTGAATGGCAGTTTTTTGTGACATTGTCAAAGTAAGCAGTAGGCGTTATTTTGTGATTATTGTGATTTTTATTCTATTGTTAATAAATGCACTGCCACCCCAAGACCCTATGGTAACTACAAGTCTAGAGGCAGCAGTAAGGTTTATGTCTGCCTTCATACATAGTACGTTATCTTCTTTATGCTGGTATGAAATATATCATTGTTTGGCACCTCGCTTAGGAAATTCACTGTGTTATTATAACGATTTGTAAACAATATTAAGCTTCCGTTATGCGAGCCACCCACGAAGGTGTGACTTTCGAATTTAAGTATTTATTCTTTAATGTTATTGGTTGACTGTGAGGTTGAATTGTAAGTGATGAAAGAATAGAAGAATTTGTAGTCTGCCCTGTTCTAGCAATTATGTGCCATTGGCTAGGCATTGAGTTCTACCTTCAAGAAAATTTAAAACTAAAATACTCAACAGATTACCTATACAATTATCAACCATAATACGTATTATTTTTGAATTTTTCATATTTTATATGCTCAACGTTAGTGGTGTGTTTTAAAATCAGTTTAAGCTTTTTGTATAAATACTTTGCTTACCAAACTTAACTCTACTCAGATATTCACTTAAAAAACATCTATTTTCTACTCATAGACACTCGGTAAACAGAATTTGCGACAGTAATCTTATGTATAAAAGAAATAAAAGATTTGAGTGATTTTTCGTAATATCGCATAAGCAAACAAATCTGCAATACAACTAAACAGCTCAAACTAATGACAACAATAAATACTTATTTGACCGGCTCGTTGGCTCAGAGGCTAGTGTGTGTCTAACATCCCAAGAGTCGCGGGTTCGATTCCCGCTCAAGGCAAATCTGCGTCCAGCACTTTTCTAATTTCCTTCTTTCCTTCTAAATTTTTACGTGAGCAAAAAGGCTTCTGTGGCTATTGCTCATATTTAAAACTACTTTATAGGTTGTAATAATCTTAGATCTAATAAATAAATAAAATAAATAATTTACTCAATTGTACAGTAATAGAGAGAGATACATTTAGATGTATGTATGTATCATCTCTCAAAGATGCTCGGCAAGCAGAATTTGCGACAAAACATTTTTATCAACAAAAATTTTATCAACAAATTTACATTGAGTGTTTTTCAATAAGAAAAGCTCAAACTTACTATACCAGTAATAATTACTCATATGTACAACAATAAAAGGCAACAACAATGAATGCTAAGGAAATCTCACTCCATTTGTATATACAGAAAGATATACATGGATATGTGTATGTAAATATATAAGAATCACAGGCAATCAGATCACTCAGAGCAATTCAGTAAGACATTCATCGATCGTTTGAATAACTTCTTCTTCTTCTAAGGAGCACATTTATACTTTTGAGTGATTTTTGTATAAATCAATTAATGATAATTGCGTAAATACTAATGATGAAAGATACTCGGTAAACAGAATTCGCGACAATGTAATTTTATTAACACAAATGTATTTATGCATTGAATTGAGTGATAAGCGACTAATAGTTGATATAGAAAATATATAAATAAGTAAACGAATATATATAGAGCGCAGGCCAACAGAATAGCCAGATCAAGAGAATTAAATATATTTATCATAAGTATATTGATCGCTTGAAAAATGTGCAACTTTTCACTCTAACCCACTTCAGTACAAAATTGAGTGAATTTCTATAATGCGACTGCGATACTGATGTTCTGATTTTTTACCTAAACTTTTCACTCATTGTAATCTTACTGAACGAAACAAAAATCACTCAAATTTGTTAAATTGACTACTCAAAGTTACTAGGTAAGCAGAATTCGCGACTGCCTTGAGCGGGAATCGAACTCGTGACTCTTGGGATGTCAGCCCAGCGTACTAACTTCTGAGTCAACGAGCCAGTCACTACGAAATGTATTTTTGGGTTTAACTTCAACTCAAGCTCACTGAAGTCTAATTCAACTAATTCTAATTCACTTTGAATTGTTCTATTTTCAAATCGAAGATACTCGGTAAGCAGGATTCACTACATCGCAACTTTATAAATTCACTATGCATGTGAGTAAAAAATTGAGTGAATTTCTCTAATGAGAGTGCGATACTGATGTTCTGATTTTGTACCTAAACTTTTCACTCATTTTAGTCTTACTGAACTAAAAAAAAATCACTCAAATCTGTTCAATTGATTACTCAAAATTACTCGGTAAGCAGGATTCACGACATCGCAACTTTATGAATTCACAATGCATGTGAGTACCAAATTGAGTGATTTTCTATAATGAAACTGCGATACTGATGTTCTGATTTTGTACCTAAACTTTTCACTCATTTTAATCTTACTGACCTAAAAAAAAATCACTCAAATCTGTTCAATTGATTACTCAAAATTACTCGGTAAGCAGGATTCACGACATCGCAACTTTATGAATTCACAATGCATGTGAGTACAAAATTGAGTGATTTTCTATAATGAAACTGCGATACTGATGTTTTGATTTTACACCTAAACTTTTCACTCATTGTAATCTTACTGAACTAAACAAACATCACTCAAATTTGTTAAATTGACTACTCAAAATTACCAGGTAAGCAGAATTTGCGACTGTTTATAATACCAGTAAAAACAAAAATATACTTAGGAATGAATTTGAGATTTTTTGTACTGTTATAAAAAAAACTGTTATAAAGAAATACAAATATGTATAGAAAGATATACATACAAGTATATAGAACATCGACACAGATCAGTCGTTTGTAGCAAAAAACTTAACTCAATTGCTCCACATCCGGTTAACAAGTTTTTCGAAATGTTATTTATTATTTATTTATTTATTAGAACTAAGATTATAATTACAAATTAAATCCTGGTATTTAATAAGAGCAATAGCGACAGTGGCCTTCAGCTGAGGGGAAGTTAAGAAAAAAAGGAGGAAATTAGAATGTTGCAGAACCAGACTTGCCTTGAGCGGGAATCGAACCCGCGACTCTTGGATGTCAGCCCAGCGCATTAACTTCTGAGCCAACGAGCCAGTCACTACGAAATGTATTTTTGTGTTTAACTTCAATTCAAACTCACTGAAATCTAATTCAACGAATTCTATTCACTTTGAATTGTTCTATTGTCGAATCGAAGATACTCGGTATGCAGGATTCACGACATCACAACTTTATGAATTCACCATGCATGTAGTAAAAAATTGAGTGATTTTCTATAATGAAACTGCGATACTGATGTTCTGATTTTTCAGATAAACCTTCTACTCATTGTAATTGTAAAGGAAAAAAATTCACTCAAAACTGATCGCTTAACTACTCAAATACAACTCGGTAAGCAGAATTCACGACAATGAAATTTATGACTAATAATTTATTAAAGAATTCAAATGAGTGGATTTCAGTAAAGTAAATAAACAAAGCTGAAATAATATAAAGTTGCCACTAATAACAACAATAATTTTTCTTTGTAGAAGAATAAAGAACAATAAAAATAATGATAGCTTTTGTTAAAAACAAACATCACAGAAAAAAATCTCAATAAATAGTTGAATAAGTAGTATACATACATATAGAAAAATCACAGGCGAGCAGATCGTCTAGAGCAATAGATTAGCAAAGTCTCAGATTGAAGCCACGGTATTTTGATCTTTAGAGCTAAAATGTGGGGCATTCAAGAAGGATGTGGAAAATATTGTTACGAATGCAGCACGTAATTGTCAACTTGGCGGGGAAATTTTTTTGCGGGTACGGATATGCGTATTGTTGGAATGTCACAGGAAAAGCCATAGGAAAGTTAAATTTGTTATGGATGTATTTTTTTAACATATCTTCGATAATTAATTCTTTTTATTTTGCCAGATATTCTGCAACGGTATATTGTTTTGTATTTAATTTTGTAGGTTGTTTTTTGTGTTTGTTTTGTGTTTCATGATGGGGAATATTGCTAAACGTCTTGCTGAAAGATACTAAAACTTTCGAAAAATGGTCGCTTGATATTTAAATTCGTCTAGTGACTAAGTTAACTTATACTTCGGGCAACTGATTTTCTATACAAGTATTATGAATAACAAACTAAAGTTAAATGTGAAACTTCAGGGTTAACTTTTCGATTGGCCAAAAATGATTAGAATGTGTCAATAACCATTTGTAACTATTTGTCAAGGCTCAGCTCGAACAACAATTTAAACACATTTGATTTAATTAACGTTAGCACGTTGACCATTTCCGTGGTATGTTAAAAAACGCAAAACACTGCAATATGGAGAGAACGTCAAAGACAAACAAGCGATGGATCTACATCGTCATTGTTATTGTTGATGGTGCTTTTCTGTTGCTGTTGCTGTTGTTGTTGTTTTCATCGTAATATGGCAATGAATTCGCGAACGCGGCCAGATACCAAAATGAACAACAGATAGCAATGTTGGCAATGCCATTTAGACCATATTCCACGCCAGCAACAACAAGCAAAAAGTGTGCAGCCATCAGCAATAACAACAAGTGAAATAGTCATTACCATCATTAGTGTCCGCGCGATATCATTTTCATGTCTAAAATGGACTCGAGACGAAATTTCCGAGAAACACATTAACCAAACAGCAGCAGCAACAACATCTTCAATGACTTCAATAAAAAAGAACGATGGAAGGAAGGCATCGTGTATTGGGGTCTCGACCAGCGCAAATATGGTCTAATAATTCATGCAACATAATATAATTATGGTACGTTCGATTCTATACGGTTCGATTCGGTTTGGTTTCGTTTCATTTGGTTTGGTTCGGTTCGGTTTGGTCCCATCCAGTTTGGCTTGGGATGGGCTACATCTTGCATGTCCACATCACTCGGATACAGATACAGTATGAGTATTATGCTCCAAGCTTGGTCGGTAACTTGAAAAAAAAAAAAAAAGAGAAAAAAAGAGGAAAAGCCTAAGGCCTGCTACTGTTTGTATCGGCAACTGAGTATTTTCTAAATGTATTTTAGGTATGTATGCATCTATGCAGCGGTTGCAGAAAATATGATTGATATCTAGTGGCTGGCATTCATCTTCACTTAGTTATGTCAGTCAGTTAGTCGATAACAACAGGGAATACAAGTATAAAAATGGAGCACATGACTCCAGATGAAATGATGAAATGCACATTTCCAGGAATGTACAATGTGACGTTCGTGTGTGTGTGTGTGTATGTGTGTGTGTGTGTTGCAAGTATAAGGCACACTCTTTCTTTTTAAGCAGCTAAACAATTTTTGTATCTGAGTGAGTAACAACGTAGTATCTTTAGTACTCGATCGGATGGCAATCGGTTAAAGGCTTTCTTTCTTTCTTTCTTTCGTCTGCAACTACAACTGACGTACGCGGTATTCAATGATAGTTGGATGGATGGATGGATGAACGGGCGTTTGTTTAACTGGGTAACTCGATGCCTCAATGCAATGCATGACTTGACTTGGCTCATTAGTTTGCAGCACTTCATTCCGTTTGCCTAAAATGGCAAAAAATCTATACTCGATAAACGGCAAAAACCAAAGCGAAGTTTTGTTGTTGATGTCATTGTCATTTTTGTTGTTGTGTGTTGTGCTAAAAGTAAATTCAGTATAATAAATACATTCGTATCTGCGCATACAAGTATTCCTTATACAATAATAAGTTCTCTTCGTTCTAGCTCATGAACGCTTTTCGAGAGCTTAAGCTTATGTAAAAGGTAAAAATTAACGTATCTACGCACATGGAATCAACTTAATTACAACAAGTGTCAAATGATAACGCATTTGCGTGAAATGAGTGAAATAATAGATACATTTTTATTAAACGAGACTATTACGAATGTCTTCTCATGATTGACCTAAAGCTGCTTTAATAATCACATATGTACATATGTGCATACATAAGTACTAATGATTCTGAACAGATAAAGTAAATACAGAATGTACCTACAAAATCATAGTAATATATCCCCAACCAAACATTGCATGGACCATTTTTTTAATTTTATCCAATCCTTAGGCTAAGAAGCAATAATTTAAGGTAAATTTTCCGCATACAAAGAGGCCAAAATTCTAAGACAACCAGTGAAGTCTTAACTATGTACGAGGTGTATCCCAAAAGTGTTCGACCTGCGTCCTCAACCACGCTCCAAATTATATAATTGAACTCTATGGGATATAAGCGTAACTGAGTGACTCCTTACAAACTGGGGCACTTTCTGGTTAACCTTTGACAACAGTAAATATTGACCATTTGCGAATTTGATTACATCAGATCAAGCGACTTTTGGAAAACTCAAAGGGCGCCGGTTCGAAGTCATAGAGGCAAAGGAAAATAGTGCGCTTTGTGCACTAAACTAAGTTCCGTTATTGCTTCAGAATGTATGTGTGTGTGTGTGTGTGTGTGTGTGTGTGTGTGTGTGTAACTCCGTATGAACTCAACTTGAATACTTTTGGAACACACCTTGCATTTAGGTATTTATGTATGCAAAATACTAGTAAGTATTATAAGTTTTGCCACGTTTCCATACTTCAGTTTGAGGCTTTATGCTTTATGCCTTTGTGTCTTGTGTGCAACTTAATTTTTGCCATTTACCATTACCATTGCTAGTGCATTAATATGCGCTCAAAGTGTTGTGAATTACTGTAATTTTTTGTTGTTTGACTTTAATGGATCCAAGTAGCTAAGATTGGTAGGTTAGTGTATGGACTGATGGATCGTTCGCCATGCCACGTTGTGTTATGATTCGCCCAAGTTGCCACCTTCCCTATGCGTCGGTGTGTGGCAAGTGCATTGATGTGCGCCAACATTGGATTCAATGTCGATAATTTACATTTTGTTCACCTTCAGCTTCTCCGTTCTGGTTCTGGTTTCGGTTTTGAATTCATTTTTGCTTTATTCAATATGATGCACGATTTTACTATCTGAACAAAATCATCGTTCATCGTTCATCGTTGATCAACGTTTTGTTTCGCTTCTGTTTAGCTATTTTTATTATTATTTTGTTGTTTGTTAGATGCTTTTTTATTGGTCTTATTGGGTGTTTCAAGGTGTTTTCAACTACCAAATGATGTTGATGTTGATGCTGATGATGGTAGCCTCACTATCTTTGTAGTGCCGCTTTTTGCACCTTGCAGCTACATAAATTATTCTTTATACCGATGACTCATCGTTTAGTTTGATTTGTGTTTGACAAGATATACAATAGATAAATCTGATCATTTAAAATTTCATTGAATTTGATGTATCCATAAAATTCTGATTTGACTGTTTAAGTCATTAGATAAGTAATTTAACATTAAACATGATTAGCTTAAATTGATTCAATACGATTAGTAAAAATATTTTTAAAATATGCATACATACTCATAGATAGTATTGATAGGAAGGAAATGAAGGAAATATCAAACTTAATTCAATAAAATGCGGTATATAAAAGAAACCTGTGTATCCATTTTTAAGCAAATTAGTCTCTCAGACCTTTTAAAGATGTCTCCAACTTTTGCCATCACAATATTTTAGCAATACAATGAAAATTGGATTCACCAAACAAAATGATACAATTAGATTGGTATGAAAGGCTATGAGTGAATATTCTTAAACTTCTACTGCACTCGCTGTTAACCCCTTGCCTTATTACTGTTATGATCAACACCTTGGCAGCAATGGCTGATAGCTATGATGCATGTCCCTTGAACCTTATGGCGAAGAAGAAGACGAGAAAGAAGAGAATAAAAAATGTAGACATATAGAAGAAAAGGATTTCGATTAATTGACAATGAATAGCTAGAGAGTTGAAATTTTCACAAAATGTGTAGTTCAGCAACAAATACTAAAACTAAAATATTTTCAAAAGCTTAAAGGGGTCCCCATACAAGAAACATTTTGGTTTGAATGGCAGCTATACGATCCAGTAATCTCACGATCTTGAAATTGAGGGTGCCTCCCATACAAATTCAGATTCTTACTCGAAAAACCTTTTTGTTTTTTTAAACTATTGCACTGAAATTTAGACTCTATAAGTTTTTGATATAGGCGCTGCATATCTATTGGAATCAACGAAATCAGCCAATTAGGAGGGGTACCTCCCATACAAACCTACCATTAAAATTCAGGTTCTTATTCTAAAAACTTTTTTGTTTTTTTTTGGGACTATTGCACTGAAATTTAGACACTTTAAGTTTCTGATATAGGCGTGGTACATTTGTTGGAATCAATCAAATCGGACCACTAGGGGGAGTAACTCCCATACAAATCCCAATCTAGTACGGAACCCTCCGTGTATGAGTCTGATTCGCACTTGGCCCATTTTTTGAAGTTAATAAGTTTCTTATTGAAAAACATGCCTATGATCACAAGTAAAATAAATTAGAGTTATTGGCAAGGAAAACTGATCAGTTCTATTATCAAATGATAGAAGAAATCGGCTTAATGGGCAATGATATCTTCATCAGTCACATTAAAGAACCCATGCTAGAGAGATCAAAATTAAGTTAGGTAAATCATTTCGTAAGGAAATTTCATAATTTAGTTAGAATAAAATTATTTTGTATTATATGCATAAGTATTAGTAGTGGTTTTTTTGGACTCTTAATTTATTTATTATTTATTATTGTTCATTTTGTATTGTAATATATATATTTTTTTGTTTTTATTTCTGTTTTATGAAGTAAGTAATTTTTGCACCATTTGCTGTTATTTGCATTTAAAATGCAATTACAATCGATGCCTGGAAGGAAGCGAAGTGCATTTGAGCGTGTACACTTCAAATCCGATGAACTCAATGCCGGAACACATCCGGTTTAGTGGATCGTTTGTTGCATGCTTATGTGTAGCTGCTGTTGCAGAGTTATGTTTTTACTTGCAACTCTTTGAAAGTAAACCCCCTCGTCCTCTCTCAATCCTTCTCTTAATACCATAACTTTATGTTTGGCTGTTGGCTGTTGATGCGTTAATACGTTAATAAAGTGCATAAAACTGAGGCTTACATACTTTGTTAACTCTTTTTATTGCATTTTCTGTTTTGTTTATGTGTTTCCATTGTTGTTTCAGTTAACTCTTATTATTTGTTGTTAACAACACTTAATCAAGGCGCTTGCAAACCACATAGAAATACATACATAAGTACTACGATCAACAACAATCCAATCCAATAACAACAAACACTTGGAAGAGAATTAATAGAGCGTGGAAACCGTTGTGCAAACACATAATAATAAATATAATTAATACCCCAATACTTTCTAAGTTTAAATGGTACACACATGTTTGTATGTTTGTACTCGTAATTACAATATATCCATATGTTGAATGTAGATAAAATCATTGATACTATTATTACTAATCGGAAGGGAAGTTCAATAAGCCAGCGAAAAATAAAATAAATAAACATACGTGTAAGTTTTACATGTTTTGTGTTATTAAATATTGATTATAAGACAACTGTTTCTTTGAGTAAAAAACTTATTTATTTATTTAGATCAGTTAAATTTTCACACATAGTCTAAGTCTATGGACTGTGAAAGTTTTTCATACAAGAATTCAAAATTACATATATATATGTATTATTAAACATATATACATACATAACATATGTTTAATCTATACATATTATAAAACAAAGTCGCTTTTTTCCTTTAACAACTTCAATCTTTAAAAATACGCAACCTATTTTGATGCGGTTTTTGTTTTAATAGATAGAGTGTTTGAAGAGGAAGGTTTATATTTATAATATTTTTAATAACATCCATTAAATAGTGCAGAAATACTGTTATTTTCACTATACATATACCTTTATGCCTATCTTTAAAATTAATGTAGTAAGCATAGTGTTATAATTCATGGAAAAAGCATTTACTGTCACTACAATATCCCAGCTTCTCATTGTTTACACAGCAAAGTTTCTTCAAATGTGATTTTAGATTTTTTTATTTAAGTCTGATTATTACTATCAAGAAATTATAAAGTCATGTCTGGAAGACGTCGTCGTTCGAACATAGGTCGTAGTACAGTGAATGCCAAAAGAGTACGTTCAGCTAGAGATGAAGAATCGTCAACGGAACGTGAGGCTCGCCTCAGTCAGCTTCGGGATAGATATAGAGCACTCAAAAAATAGTATGACCCCGCAAAACTCGAGAACGGCTGGACCAATTTTAATGGTTTTTGGTTTTTTGTTGTACTCATGGAGTTACAGTCAGGTTCTTTGCTACATTTGGATCCGGTAGGTAGCGCTGTTGTCCAAATATAGATAATTTTATGCCATTTTGAAATTTTTTTTTTATTTGGTGAAAAATATACTGAACCTATTTTTTTTAAAGAACAAATGATTCTTATAGTTGCTTAGGTTATAATAGAATATTAAAATATATTAATTACACATTTTACAACAAAGCTTTTTATAAGAAACACCCAATTAACGCATAGAGGGTGTAGCAACGCACGCCGGTTAACGCTAGTAATACATATATATATATGTATTATTAAAATGAAGTTAGACTTAAAAGTAATGAGTCAAAGGATGTAGGAAATTTTATTTTAAATTTATACATATCTAATTGTCATCCAATTCCCTCTTCAATCTACACCAATGCTCCAAATGAATGAGACCAGTGCTTACGCATCCTTAGCCAGCAATAGCATGAGTAAAGAACTGGCATCCAGATCAGATCGGCATACCGATATTTTCAATATTTGATTCCTTTCTTATCTATATAATAAGCAGTCATTGCCATTATTAATTCTTTTAAAAGTAAGATTAGTTTATAAAGCGTTTTTTCCATATTTATTATGAAACTTTATGTCAACTCTTTGCTCAAAATCAATTCAATGATTGTTGGGGTTAGTTAATATGCTCTTAACATATAGATCAAAATTTATTTATTTATTTTGCCTTTTGATAAAATTGTTATGCTTCCTCAACGTTTAGAGAAAAATAATATTTCAAAAAATATCTATTACAATAAGATTCAATCTTGCTTTTCGTAACCATAAAAGAAAAGCAATACATTATTCTCATTAACAAAAACTCACAGACTCAGTCGAGTAGCTTTCAACACATTAACCGAGAGGGTGCCACGATGAGGTTTTCCATCCGCAGCAGGATGCAATTGGGGGCAGGATATGACAAACAAAATGTACAATACTTTATTTCAAATAAAAGATTCCATTTGTTTTGTTTTGTTTGATTTTGGTTGGTTGGGTGTGTGTTTGGTTTTCCAGTAAAACCCATTTAGTGGGCACAGGGTATATTAAGTTTAATGAAATGTATGTAGCAACCAGATGGAGAGATCATTATTAATATTACTCTATATCATCATATAAATTTCACTTGCATATGATCTATTTTTTTTTTAATAATGCTTTAGAATTTAAAAATAATAAAATAATTTTGAACCTGATCACTATCGCATTATGTGTTATCGTAGTAGGAATAATATTTTTCATTCTTTAAGCTTTGCCCTGATTTGGGTATATAGTGGATCTGTTAGTCGGATCCACCTAACCAAAGAAGCCCTTACTAGCTATTTTTCTTTTGCATTTCATAGAAAACCGCATTCAAAATTTATTTACGATTTTTAAAGTCTTTGTGATTTTTCCCCAACAACTTGATTCTGTGATGATTTTAAGCTACACCAACACCAACAAGAACAACAAGTATGACAAAAACCGTTAAGTTGAGCACTTTGAGGCAGATGCCACACGCCACAGGCAAAGCAGACACAGCAAGTGGTCGTCTGTCATCGGCGTCATCATCGTCGTCGTCGTGGTCATCATGTTCCTCTTATGGTCGTCATCGTCAATAGACAACAAATAAATAATGCAAACGGCAATTTGGTCAGAGGCTCACTTACATGTGCAATCGAAGTTTGCGCATACAAGTAGAGGGCGCTGGTGTGTGAATGTTTATCTTGTGTGCATTTTGCAATGTGCAACGTGCATCAGGCAGCAATCACCACATTTGCCTGCATCTTCCACTGACTCAAAGGAATGTTTCATGAATTTTAAATTGCGTTCCAAATTGCAAAAAGATTGATATCCAATCTCACGCAAAGCATCTCCGAAGCACCCCAATATGAAACAAAGAGGGAGAAAGTGTGTGCCTGCCGTGCCTTTCCATGGGTTAAGCCAAATACGTACAAGCTTGCAATAGAAAGATACTCAGGCTTTCAGGCAGTCTGTAAGTCAGTCAGTGAGTCATTTAGTGAGTCTGGTAGTCAGTCAAAGCCCATGTGGGCATATAAGTTTCTTATACACACCTCGGGACTATGCTCTTTCAAACAAACTCATTGCATTTTGATGCATTGAAGTCGTCAGCATTGGCGTCGGCGTCAGCGTCGGCGTTTGTAAACATGCGACATCGCGTCTGCTTGGCCACTTTAATATGAAAAGTCAAGCCAAGGCAAGATAGGCCAAGCTTGGACTTGTCTGGTCTGGCCTGGCCTGGCCTGGTCAGGCTAGGCTAGTTGAACAATCGTCAACAGACAGTTAGCCATACAACAAACCAGCCAACCCGATTGACCGACAGACAGACAGACAGACAGACAGACAGCCAGACAGACACACACATTGATTGGTTTGATAGGATCGTAGTAGCAGCAACCTTAAGTTCGATGATGACGTTGTAATGGATGTGGAAGCTACGATATCCAGTGGGCAGGCAATGGCCATGGCATTGGCAATGGAAATGGTTGTATGTCATTGTGGCTGGTTAACTTCAGTTGGGTCTGAGTCTGGCTGCATGCACTTGCCGCAGGCTGTTTGTCGTCAATGTTGCCGTTGCTGTTGCTCGTTATGTATGCCTTCCGTTTGCTCATTTTAAGCGTTGGAAAATTGTGATTTGTGACTTAATGTATTTATATAAGTTAACATGACTAAAATCGAACAAACCAATAAACAGACAAACAAACAGAGAGTCTGGCCTGGATATACTTAGCGAAGAAGCCTCGTTGCTTTTGATAAGTAATGCAAGTAGATACATGTGCGTGACTTTGTGTATCTCTCTGCAACAACAACACAAACAACCAACTAATTTTATATGTAAGTGGTGTAAATATAATTTTCTGGACGCTCTTGGTGCGGAAAGAATTAATTTGTAAATGTTTAACATCGCTTTGAATTAAAATTCCATTAAAGGCATCAAAGACATCATCAATACGAGTAAGTATGACGTTGACTTTCTCGTCTGTCCAAGACGCTAATGGTCAATGTTGTTTTTGAACTTTAAGGTATTATACAAATAAAAAAAAAAAAAAAGAAATACAAGTTACATATAGTATATGTAAGTCTAGACGATTATTGGTAAGGCGCCGAATGAAATATCTTAATTTTCTTGTAATTCTCGTAAATACATAAAACATTAAAATATAAAAACCTCAAAAAAAAAAATTTAACTTTCTTAAGTTTCATTTAAAAATATCCCACAAGTTGTACATTTAGTAATGAAGGATTTAACATGCAAAAAATCCTCCTAGAAATAAATAAATAAAAATGTTATAAAAAATTTATAAATATTCACTATTACAGATGAAAAAAGATGATCAAAAGAACTTAAAAACAAGAAGTTCGGTGTTCTTCATTAAAATCGATCACATCCAATAAACATTTTCAGAAAATATGTATCTGTACGATCCTTCAAAACCAAGAACACAACCCAGTTTTTACATTTATCGTCATTCCAAATAAATCTCTGATATTTCGTTTAAATATCTTAAGATATGTCCAAGTTTCCTTTACAAAAATTCCTCTACATATGTTATGCTATAAATGTTCTTAAACTAACGATCAATTTGAATTGAACTTTGCATAACACAATTTGTTTTGTTTGTGCTCTGAGAGATTGCAGAGATGTTGATGATGAGATGATGCTGCTTTTTGCGTTTGAGCCTTGTTTTCCAAACGCTTTGGTCACTAATTAAACCTGAAGTTCGCTGTTGATATACTGACTTAACTTTTCTATCTGGGATTTCGCAGTCATCTTTGACAATAATTTTAAGCAAAATATTAAAAATTGCCATCCGCCTACAATGACCAGGTCCCTTTAGCGTATAACTATATAACTGAATTCTACTGTTGTTGTAAATCGTGAGAGCTAAGTTTGAATTGCTCACACTGTCAATTATCTTCCGAAAAATAACTTGTTGCACTCCTCTTAATTTTGGTTCGTTTTATTATTTAAATGTGTCTTTTCGCGGATATGTTCTGGCAAACCGAAATCTTTTAAACAGTGTTCTCCATAGGAAAAAACAATATTATCAAGAAGGGTCTGATGATGGACTCCTCTCTACCTCTTTCGCGAGATTTAAAACATCTTCAAAAAAAATTTTATGAATATTCTTGTGTGTAGTAATAGCCGTATGAGACGATTGTCTCGTTGATTCTTATTTGGTTTCCACCCTAAGAACGATCTCAACAAACCAAAATTGCGAGAGAACGAAATGGTCTTTGGCTATACTGTTATGCGTACACGTAAAGAAGAGCAAAGAGATCAATAATAATAACAAAAACAACACAAAATTCAAGAAGAAGAAGAAGAAGCAAAGCATGAATAACGGAAACACAAATTTGTGTGGTTAATTTTGGGAAAACTTAATCCTAAAATAAAACATATTTTAATTTTTAAAAATCCAAAAAGTAAGTATGCCACTCGATTGTTTTGGATAAAAATATCATTAGAAAAAACAAAAAAAATTTTAAAATTGCTTCAGTATTGATTGCGTGAAAGCGTTACATACAGTGCCCCTATGAACAATATTATATAATAATATAGATGACGACTGCTTCGATGTCGTGATCATATTCAAGATACCTACTGCGAAGGAACCAGAGATAATTCGCAGCACATTTTAGTACTGTTTTGTGAAATCTTTATATTACAGGACAATGAATTCTAATGCATGGTTCTATGCATTAGAAATAAACGAGTGTTACAGAAATCTTAAAGAAAATTTTAAATTTACCTGTAGTTTCTTTTATTTCTATTGGATCAAACTATGTATAGTTGGATTTTTTATATTTTTTTGTGTTATAATAATCACTTAATAGATAAAAAATTAATGGAAAAATCATTTTAAAGTTTTATAAATCTGAATTTTCCTTAATGTTAATGAAAAAATTTTATGTAAAGTACTTCGCGCATGTTCATCTCATTAATTACATTATTTGAAGTGGTTTTTCATTAATTAGCTGCAATTTCATTGAATATATGAATAGTTAAAGAGTGCAAACATTTGAGTAAAACGTACTTCAGAAAAAATCTGAACTCAAACCTAAATATGAGTAAGTAAAAATTATTAAGAAATTCTACACTTGATTTATACTCGTAAATGCAAAAGACAGCAAGCAGCAAACAAATGAAAGATTCTCGCATGTAGATACATTAAATGGAGATAAACTCACGCATGTAAAAATGTTCCTATTAAAAAAGGATATCAAACGGTAAAGCATCAAAGATGAAGATGATGATGATGGCGATGGCGATGACGATGACGATGACGATGACGATGATGATATCCTGACAAGCCTCCTGCTAGGCAAGCACAAGTGCATGATACTTAAAAATGAATTTATGCTTCATGCATGATACCTCATCATACTCATACCCTCAATCATCGTCTATCTATGTACGAGTTCATATGCATATACCATATTTTCATTATTATTGTTGTTGTTGTTGTTTTTGTTGTGGTTGTCATTATTAATATCGAGAATGGAGAATTTGTAGAGTGTGTGGGTAGCCCTGAATGACGACAATGCAATCGCAATCGCACTCGCACTCATCGCCTTAGTCATTGTAGTCATTCTCATTCTGAGTCGCAGGCTCAGTCTGAATCTCATCGTCGTCATCTCCGTCATCATCATCATTATCATCATGGTTGTGATTGTCGTGATATCAAGCATCACTTGCACAATGTAATGCTGAGTATAAGTGTCCCTACGTGCTCAAAAGCGCTTCATATTCATATTCATCTGTAACTGTTCGAGTGGGTGTGGTTATATGTGGGCGTCTGATGGCATATGGATGCATCTTAGGAAACCTTAAACATCATGAACGTGATGCATACGTATACAATACATACAATACTATATGATATGAGAGAGTTAAGTGTTTCACATTACATTATATTCAAAGACATTGAAACGCTAGTCAACATGAATGTTGCCTATTCTATTTCATGCAATCTCATCTGATCCCATCCCATTTTTTTACTATACTTTTCTATCGTGTCTTGTGCTTGTAAGTATTATCCTTTCGTCCATTTTAAGCACAGAAAATTATTTAAAAAATACACCCAAAAGCATCACGCGAGGGTAGAAAGTTTGTATTCATTATCATCGCCATCACCATCACCATCACAATCATCTCCATCTTAGCCTCGGCAATCTTAACGAGCCCCTTTACATTTTACTCTCATCCATTTTGTTGACTTTTCATTTTGTTGGCATTCGTTATTCACCGAATGTCATTCGCTGCATATTTGTTTAGTTCAACGATTCACATTGCATACGAATACAGTGGAAAGGAAGAGGAAGGAATACAAAATAAAGTTTAAATAAAGTAAAAAAAAAAAAACTTTTTCTTTTTGCCTTTGCTTTAGGTACACGCTCGTGTGCAAAGTGGCGTATGAATAATTTAGCGAGTCATTAAAACAAGCACCAAATGTGCGAATGTGAATCTTACCTTGTCTTCCCTCAATAGAGGAACGAGAAAAAGTCTTTTCTACATTTTTGAATTCAGCACTTTTCATTCATTTCATTTTTCATGCATTCTTCTATTTTAACTATTTTATGATATTCCTTCAATATTGTGCCGTGCCTCATTTGACTTTCTACAAAATAATTTCCAATACGAGAAAATTTCTTTTCATACTATATGTATGAAATCTGTGATAATCTTTTGATAACTTTTTATGTATAAAATCTTTTGAATTCATAAAAATTACCCAAATAAATCTCAGAAAGTCACCATTAATAAAATTCAAATCTTCACAATTATGTACTTTCTTTATACCTATGAAAGATGAAAGACAATTATTTAACATTTTGAATCCTTTATTGCATCCTGTTACGTAAGAAAGATAAAAGGAAATTATATGTTTATCTCACGTGTTGTAAGTATATACATACTTATGTAAAAAGTCACGTATAATTTGACAGGAAAGAAATGAAACTGACATTTTTTTTTTAAGTATTTTTTTATAATTTTTCGAGTAAACTTTAAAATGACATTACATTTATCTAGTTCTCCATTTCTCTACTCAATGGAAAAGCTGATGTTTGTATGATTGATCGGAAAATCTCTCAGGCTGAAATAAAAGTTATTATGAAAAATCAAATATCTCACAATTGTGATGATCCGTAATTTTTAAGCTAACACGTAAGATATTTTTTTTTTTTAAGCATGGACCCTTAGTTTTTATGCTTATGTTAGGAATTTTCTTTATATGTAAGGTTTTTTTTTTTCCCACCTTCCTTATGAAATCCAAATTATGTTATGATATACTTATTCACAAATTGCTTTTTTTTAGTAGTAATGTTTACAAATCTAACTATAACTCTACAAAATGTAAATGCTTGTAAACTATTATTATATGTTATGGGTTAATAAATAAATAAATAATATTTATCTAGTGTAATAAATATTTACCTTTTCGGTTTGGTGAAGTTCACTTGCTCGCTCTATCTGCTACAAAGAAAACTTGAATCTTTAAAATCAAATTTTATGGTATTTATAAGTCAAGTCATAGGGATTAATGTTTGACTTTAAAATAAGTGTCAGTAGATGGAACGATTTGCGACCGATCTAGTGGCGATCATAAAGCAAGTGAAGTCAGAAGTGAATATAATTTTAATAGGAATCTAAGCTACATAGGAAAGCAGCGTAGTATTAAACAAACTCAAAGATGAACGGACTTAAAAACCGCTTTATACAAGACACATAACGGACTGAGCCGATGTAACAACATTCACAAAGATGAAAAATGTTATTAATTATGACATAGTACATAGTACTACAAAACACAAATTGATCAGGTGCGGAATTTAAAACATCCATTCTCTTGATTTTACTGTTTCACGCTACTAACTAATAGACACAAATATCAGCCTTAGTATAATAGGTTTATGCCTTAGCACATACAAAGACGCAAAACTATTACAAAAACAAAAAAAAATTATCGAATATGTGAAAAACTTTTTTACCCTTCTTCTCCCTTAATAACATACGTGCGCAATAGGATAAATGCACCAACAGGATCCCGCCCACTTTTATTTTCAGAATGTCTACACTATTTGGCACTACAGTTTTTTAATCACGAGTTATATTAAAATTTTTGGCGACATCAAAGGCGTTTTGATGTAACGCTCCATTTTGCGACTATTTTTAAAACTGAAATTTTGAAGCAGGTTTGACTCATTTTTTTTTAGTGCAGATAAGATGTCTCAATGTTATTGAATTACTAAAATTGGCAAAAACTATCAACCCGATAGATTCTTCATTTTTTTTTTTTTTGTAATATTTGTCCCATAAATTCTGTTGACTTTATCAACTTATCTTTGATTTGGTTTGGAGTTTCCTTTCATAGTATGAAGGGCCCGTTCGGCATAAGTCAGTTCTGACTTTTTTCTGCTGCTTTTTGTTCATGTTGTTAATGTTAATTTACTATTTCAATCAAAATTTAGCGATTGCGATGACTAATAGTCAAACATGAAAATACTTCGCTTTTTTAAGTCTGCTGATTTCAATCAGCTGTGTTTTTTGTTTTAAATTTTTCAATAAAGGTATAAATCTCTAAACGAAACTGCTAGTCGGACTCTCACAGCAAGGGTCCCGTGCCGTCGTACAGACGCTGCATCACGGATTTTGAGCGAAATGTAATTGTCAATCTATTCTGCATTCTGAATAGCTCTTTTTGTTCTTGTATCCTTCTTTTTCATTCATGCTAAGCATTTTATTAAAATTTTCACAATTTTCCAATTTGAAATTTACTTAAAATCATTTCGAAACTGGCAGTTAACGTGTGAGTTGCAGAGTGCACAGGAGAATTGTGTAAATAATACTAACAATTAACTGCAATGTCAATGCACACAAAACTGCCGCTTCGTAACAGTGATGTGCGTGACTGTGCGAAAGTTTTATGAAATGGGGACAGCGTAGGCTTAGTAATAGGGTTTTGTTTGATTTTTCTATACTTATGTTGCATTTCATATTGAATATTAATTTTAATAATGTAAATGTATTTTAAACCAACCGTATTTCTTTTATTTGATGCAGAAAACGCAAAACAATAGATGAAAAACATATGCCAGCAACAATTTTATTAAGAAAATTAAGCGATTTGCAATCTATAAAACCTGGTAAATGAGTTTTAAACTAATAAATTGGAATTATTGTATGATTTCAAATCAAGTAAATCAGTCATGACAAGAGTGTGAGATGCTATTGCTTTGTTGCTCATCACGAGATGAGCATTTGTAAAGTTCTTTTGTTCATCTTGTTTGTGTTTTCCATGTTATTGTTCAGTTTTGCTTGCTTGTACATTCTTCTATTCCTTTTTTTTTATTATTATTATATATTTATTATTATTTTCCTCAATTTGCATCAAGTTTCCCATTTTTTAAAATTAGACAAACGATCAACTCAAAATAATGGTATTATATTTGTTTCAATAAAACATATTTCATACATAAATTCTAATGAAATAAAAATGCAATAATTTAACAAAAATCATGAACTTTCCAGGATTAAAGCAATTATTCAAATGATGAACCTGAAAAGAGTACGACGTACCCGAAAATCTCGGTGAAGAAAAGGTCGATTGGAAAAACTTTGCAAATAAGTCAGATATTCCAGGGTAATCAGTAGCATGCAAAGCATTTAAGAAAAATGAATTAGGAAATAATGCGGATTTGCGTTTAGCACGAACGAAGTTATAAAATTGTCTAGGATTACTTGAAAATTGCAACATACAGCGAGTAAGATAATTTCTGTAGCAACGACTATTGAGGGAGATAAACGTAAATCATGCTACATGGAATCTCTCAAAGTCAAGAGAAGTCCCAGATGTTTTAAACTTTTTATAGAGTCTAGACTTTCTGTTTATAGCTTTGGAAAGCTCTTGAGTAAACCGCGGTGGTTTATAAGATACTTTATCTGTCTTTATAAGAGGAATACATTCAACAAAGACAGAGTTCAGTGAATTGTAAAAAAATTTAGTGGCAACTATCATCTCCGAACAATTTATATAAAAAGAACCAATCAATCTATGTGAGCAAAACATTTAGCAAATTAAAATTTGCCTTTCGGAAACCGGACTATATCGCTACGATGTGTTTAACGGAGCATGGATTTTGTCACCTTTACAAAAAACGAGCATTTCGAGTTATGTGAATTTCGGTGCGAGCACTTCGAGTCATCAGAGATTTCAGTGATCGAATCTTTCGGTGATCGTGGTTTACAAGCCTTCGGCTCCATCTTCTCTTTCGGTGACTTCGCCTCGTTCTATCTCGAAAAGCAGCGGTAAGCAGAAACTCCAAACCACGCGTTATGGCGATCGAATCATTCTATTTTATATTCTACTTAAAGAGCGATGATTCAACTTAAGTTTCATCCTACCGGTTGCGTAAAATATATGTGTTATTCAACTTCGGTTGAACGGTGAAATAAAAGAATAGTTCCAGGTTAATAAATTGTTTTTATTTTATGAGTTCCAGCTTTGGTGTCACTGAAGTTTGTTACAAAAACTCTTTGCTATTTATACTACTTTTAATATTAATCTACCTGTGGACGGACTGGTAAGTATTACCATCTTACATAGGTTGTTAGGGAACAAATCTTGTGTGTGTGTCTCTCTACCTACCTACCTGTACTAAAATCTGTTTTCCGAATTATGATATGTCCTTTATTTAGATATGTCAATGAATTTTGAGATTTTCCTTTATTGGGTAAATACTGTGAATAACAGAATGTTGTTTGATGATCAAAAGAATAGTCGTCACTTGTTATATTATTTTATCTTATTTTTCTTTATAATCATTATACTTCTTTAATGATACTTTTTTACTATGTGTTGAATTGCATTGACTCGTGTGACTCCGTATCGTACGGAACCTTAAAAAGGCATTTGTCCAGAAAATTTAAGTGTTGTTGGTAGCATCAGATTTCTGAGCCAACCGTAATTTTACAAGTAACCAGCACTAATACTTTGATCCAATTGGATAAATTCAACATATACGAATATAATTTATCTAAAATATTTGAAGGAGCAATTCTACGTATCTCGGAAACAATCCAACGATTTGGAAACAAATTTTGCTACTATTAGTGTCTCGTCCATATTTACCAACCATATAAATTTCAAGACCACTGTCAGGTGGAATACCTCACATAAAAACTCAGATTCAAATTCATGTTCTTATTAGAAAACTTTTTTGTTTTTTCTATTATTGAATTGAAATTTGTTCACTAAATGTGTCTCACCCCATTTTACTCGAGTAAAGGCTCAGTCGACTTAAATTAACGTAATTTGTATAGTGATTTCAGTTGTTGTACAAAAAATCTTTTGTTAAATCTTTAATTAAATAATTGTTACGACTAGGACACGTTACAATCAATTTTGTCAGTAATCGCCTAATTTGGCAGACAACAAAATATGTGTGAAGTTGCCACTAAAGATTCCAGGTTAAAAGAGATCGCAATGTTCGTAATTAAGTTGCCAATAACAATTTTAAACGAAAACCGAATGTCGTTTTTAATTAAACACACAACACATAAGACAACAACGCAGTATTATAAAAAAAAAAAACAAAAAAACCTCATAAAAACATAAACACCAACACAAAAAAACAAAATTCCAAACATTTAGCTATTTATTGCATATTTTGTTCACAACATATTTAATTGTGAATTACTCGAGCAATTGAAAAACAAACATATACATACATATATTATTGAGTCTCATTAAAATAAAGGCGACTAATTCATGTTCATTCAATGAGATACAACAAGCATATTAAAGTTGCTAAAAGTATTCAGGATCGACTGAAATTCAATAGAATTTGGCGCCAATCAACCCATCCATATGAACATAATAACATACAAACTGGCATGAAGTGCGAGTATTTCGAACACATTCAGTTGATGATAACAGTTGAGATACACTTTAAACTTGTGTGCAAAATCTTTCTCTCTTGGGAATGATGACTTCTTTAAATCATCATCAATAAAAAACGTTCTTCATCTACAAAGATACTATCGAGATGGTAAGTTCTTCAAATGAAATATTCTATCATCCAAGAAGTTTTACAGAGATATGCGAGTAAATAGAAATTGATGTCTCAAGGCCTGGAGCATTAGTAGCAATCCCCTGCAAATAATCTCCTAGTTAAAAATTTTGTTTCCTTCTCAGAACAGGTCATGTAATGAACTAAGTATAATGAGCTCCACAATAAAAAGGTATCATAATTCATAGAGCGACCTTAAAATGAGTTATGGGTCTACTAGTAATAATGAGAAGTGTATGTAAACTATGATGAGACCCAAAGATAATGGATTCGAAATAGATTTTACGTACGGATTTTGTTGTTACTGCATATTCTTGATATTCTTGTTAACTCAACTTAGAAATACATAACTGTTTTTAAGCAGCAGAAGCAGCAGCATAAAATGGAAAAGAACCAAATGTATCGATTACGAATAGACGACGACAACGCAACAAGTTTAAAATGAAAAATAAATTAGAAACTCAAAAAAATACACAAATTCTTTTCCCCTCTTTTGGTGTTTTCTTTTTTTGTTGGATGGTTTGTGTACATAATCTGGGCGTGGCAGTCTGACTGGTCTGGTTTGGTTTGGTTTGGCCTGGTCTGGCCTCTCCTAGCCTGGTTTGGCTTGGCCCCGTCTGACCAAACTAAACGTGTTTAAACGGTTTGTTTTCATAGTCGTCATTATCATCCATATCGCCAACATCATCATCATTATCGTGGTCGTCCATCTTCAGTAAGTGGTGCAACAACAAAACCAGCAGCTGCATCATCGTCACAATTGTCATCATCATCAGTGTGATTGTTGTTGTCGTCAACAAGATTGTGGCTGCACCGCCCTGTCGCCACTGTATATTAATTTTGTTTATGCTTAAAGCTTATTCACTCGATCGGTTCGTTTACAATGCCCGGGAGAGCTCTAAAGTTAGGAAGACGAGCCTAAACTTGGAAAAAGAAACAATATTCCTAATACGAGTATGCTTTCATTGAAGAGACGTAGTAGTATCGTCGTTCTCTTTAACTTTATCAAAAGTGTTTGAGGTAAGCTGATTTGCGGTCATGACTGTCATTCTATGGTCATGGCCATGGCTAAGATGGCAGAGACAGCAACAGCAACAGCAACAGCAGCAGCAGTCAGTGGATATGCATACTCCTGCAACTACTAACGAAAGATCAGATTACCAAATCCAAGTCCTTCAAGTTGTAACCTAGCTTTTACTCTTGTTGCTGTAGTTGTTGTCATGGTTGAAACTGAAAATTTATCTTAGTTCTTTGGAATTATGATATTTTGTTGTTTGTCGAGAAGAAATTCAAAACGTTTTTAATTGGCGCCTACTCAATTCCAAACAAGTCGACTAAACATACGAACAGAATATTTAGTCTCCGAACCTTAATCATAAAGAAAGAAAATGGTAGCACCTTCCTTCTCTCATCTCCTTACCTTTCCGTTTTACTCAACTCTTAGGCAATTTGAGCATTGCGACCTATTGCGACGAAGAGTAGGGAAAAAAAAATGTACACTAAAATAAAAATTGACTTTAACATGCATGAAACTTAATACTTTGATTAATAAAATTTGAAATTTTATACAAAACAAAAACAAAACAACAAAAACATAAGTAAGTAAATTTAAAAGAAAACAAGAAAGAAAAAAATGAAAGCATGTTCACTAAATGGCAATAAATACCGCTAGACGCCTACAAGAAACAGAGACCTACCTGCAAGGGAGTCATTAGAATGCCAAGAAAGAGACCAAATCGAGCAAAACTTGAACGTTCAATTTGCCACCCATTATGCTGTCGAAAAATACAACAAAAACTAAAATTCGTTTAACTACTTTTTATTGCCTTTTAATTTTTTCTTTTTTATCCTTAAAGCCAGACAGGAAACTTACTGTTGTTTTATTTTTATATATATTTTCAACCTTACATTTTTTGTTTTATTATTTACTTTGGCTTTATTACTTTGACTTGTTTTGGTTCTTCACCATCCATTGTATTATCGGTTTAGTATTTTGCTGTTACTTATTGTATTGTGTGTTGTGTTAGTCCTTGTTGTTACTAATCCATCGCATTTTCTTGTTATCGCCATAATTAATCAGATTAATCCAACCAAAAACTTGTAAGTTTAACATATCCTTCCCCACCTCCTGTTGAACCGAAAACGTCTGTGTATGGAAAAAATACATAAATATGTATGTATTACAAATGAAATTAAACTTGTAAAACATGAAAGCAAAGCTTAAATTGAGTTTAACTTGAAATAAATGGCAAAGTCTAGTCGTAATCAAAGATAAGCGAATTGCTCCCCAAAAAGTTAAACATGCAAAATTTTACCAAAGAAAATAAAAGATTTTATTTCATAATACGTAAACTTGTACTAAGTAAATCTAATGTTAGACTTTTTTATGTCTCAAAATAATATCAGAAGATTAGGAATTTCGAAAAAGAAATTTAAACTTTCCTTTCTGAGTTGGATATCAATTCATTTTACGATACTAGTCATGCGGATGTGTGCAGGGTAAAGTGTATAGAAATCAATAAGAAATCTACCCGAATTGAAATCGAAGAAAACCAACCAACCCCTTACATCTGACGGTATTTTTATTTCATTTTTTTCCCAAGAGCATGTGTCACATATTGGACTCGCGCATACGCCACACATGGTTGCGGATCCAACAAACCAAACACCCACTTACCCAATCATTGATCTCCACCACCGCCAACAGTGAAAGGAAAAAATATATACAAGTACCTAAGTAGAGAATTGCGTACGAAAGTGAAAGCATACACGCAACCATAGAACGCCCGCCAACTATAACCACTTCCATTCATGGGAGTTCATAGTTGGTGTGGGGGTTCAACACATGTGCGACTTGTCGGCACGACTTTGATATTTAAGCATTTCCGCCATCTTGAGTCATACAAAAGAAAAAAATGTTTCAACTGTGAAATTTTGCTCGCATTAACTTGGCAAAGAAAGAACGAACGACAATTAACAAAGAGAAACATGCTGATGATGACGACGATGATGATGACATGGGAATAACACTAAATAATCATTGTCGCACTTCTGCTATTCTTTTCAATTTACACTTTTCTTTTTTCCATTATTTTTCTTCAAAGAGTTCATATTCGTACAACATTATGTACAATATATACGAATAATATTCTTACTTGGCCACATACTGACTACTTAGTACAATAGTTCGCTTCTTTGGCTTCACGAAAGCTCCATCAACCTCAGAGAAATCAGAGGAACTGCTCCCAAACGTGTTTTATTGTCATTTTTGCCTTTGAAATTTAGACGCAGTTTTCTATTATTCTTTCTTTGACTTTGTCGGCCAACATTTGCCGCCTGTTATCCACATTCGTCGAAAACTCTTTTAACTGTGAAATCCTTCACTTTTCATATTATTGTACTTGGTATTATTTTTCGCTTTGTTGTCATACTGAGTTTCTTCTAATCGTACTTAGTTCCAGTGTAGATCCCCATACTAAATGCACGTATTCTTAAGCCTTAGGCCATAGCCTTCATACACGCATTTGCACACAGCCACACACTTTTTCGCCCTGATTTCTTAACGTTCAAATTTTAATTCTTGGTTAACGACATTTTCAAGTGAAAGTCCTATGACTCTTTCTTCCTCAATGTCCTGACGGAATTTCGCGTGTTTATTTGACATTTAGTTTAGTTGACATGTTGACACTCACACGACTTCCACGTCTACATCTCAGACAACTAAGTATGTAGGTATGTATAAAACAATGGGTTCGGACATGAGCCATGGGCCATAATACCGCTCCTTTCTCCTATACGAGTATGCCGCCTACATTAGTTGACATTAGAGTTCTAATATTTTTAACGTTTGGTTTTTATTGTTTTTGGTGTTTTCTCTAACTTTCTTCTCATTATTATTACTTTTGTATTGTATTTTTTTGAATTTTCGTAATTCATGTCACGTGACAAAATTATATAATTCTAATAAAACAAGGGAAACCTATCATTGTAATCATCCATGTCCGTTACCCCGCCCGACCGACCCTTCGACCATTCGTTTGTCTATATTTCTATATACTTATCAGCTGGAGTTCACTAGTTATTTCCTTTACCATTCTTTTATGATCAAGCGGTGACCGTCAGAAGTTTGAAGTTTCCAGGAAGTTTGGCGCCACTAATAAAATTAACATTTTTATATTCGTTAGTTTTATGAACAAATGCGTTTTACTTTTGTATAAATAAAATTGGTTAATGCCAAGATTTTAATGCAAGCAACATGTCAAAAAACTACTTAGCTCGATACATTCACCTGTATGAAAGTTAAATATAAATTGTTTTTGCCTTTACTTTACTTTTAACAACCAAATCAAAAAAAAAAAAAAAAAAAAGAAACAAAATAACTGTGCTATTACACATAAATCCTTAGATCAAGATCTATTACCTCAGGACATAACAGCGGACAAAGATGTCTCTCCAAGCTTGAGGGAATCTATGACTTAATTTTGTAAATGCATTTAACCACCAGAACTTCTAAAAGAATGCTCTCTTTGTAAAATTGTCTTCGTTCACAATTTCCTATTCTAATGCATCTCATCATAGGGTCGTGCGCACTGGTAGTGAGTACTCTTTTTTTTTTTTTGATTTTAGGTATAGTTATTATGTATTATATGTATGTATATGTATATGATGAGGAGGAGGTTCCATGTTCGACTCTATGTATTCATGCTTTCTGCATATATGCTTTGCTTACCAAACTTAATTCAAATATTCAAACTTACCTATTTTCTACTCATAGACACCCGGTAAACAGAATTTACGACACTACAATTTTATGAATAAAACTATTAAAAAGAAGTTTAACTTCGCCTATGCCGAAGTTGATATACTCTTCACGCACCCCCTAGAAAACGTTTTTGCCTACGCTCTGTGATAGAACATTCAGATATATTTAACTATTGATTAGTCTTATATTTTGGGTATAGTCAGAACACATAGAGCATTTCAACACTGAGACAGACATATTTGTATGGAAGCTTTACGATCCAATAATCCTAGGATCTTGAAATCTACACGGTTGTCGAATATGGATCAGGCACTAGTACAGTTCAAATTTCAGTTCGATAACACAAAAAACAAAAAAGTTTTTCTAATAAAAACTTAAAGAATATATACATATATACTTTTTGGAGTCTTTAATGTCTCCTTCTGCCTTTTACAAACCTCATGACAAACTTATAATACTATTCACAGAGTGAAGAGTATAAAAGTAGAATATTGTATCTACAAACAAAAATGCAATACAACTCAACAACTCAAACTAATAACAACAATAATTACTCATTTCTACAATAATAGACTCGTTCGTACATACAATTAGATATAAATAAATAAATTACTCATTTGTACAGTAATAGAGAGAGATACATTTAGATATATGTAGCTTAAGTAACATAAATAACAGGCTATCATCAATCAACCACAACAATTGAGAAAGTTATTCAAATCAAAATTAAGGATATAAGAGAGAATGAAAATATTCATAGTTCAACTTGAATTCAATCATAATTCTCTATCTTCTCTCAAAGATGCTCGGCAAGCAGAATTTGCGACAAAACATTTTTATCAACAAAAATTTACAATATATGTATGTGCATTTACATTGAGTGTTTTTTAATAAGAAAAGCTCAAACTTACTATACCAGAAATAATTACTCATATGTACAATAATTGAAGGCAATAACAATGAATGCTAAGGAAATCTCACTCCATTTGTATATACAGAAAGATATACATGGATATGTGTATGTAAATATATAAGAATCACAGGCAATCAGATCACTCGGAGCAATTCAGTAAGACATTCATCGATCTTTTGAATAACTTCTTCTTCTTCTAAGGAGCACATTTATACTTTTGAGTGATTTTTTTATAAATCAATTAATGATAATTGCGCTAATGCTAATGATGCTCAAATTTAACTCAAAAGAATAAAAACATACACATTTTCGATTTGAAGATACTCGGTAAACAGAATTCGCGACAATGTAATTTTATCAACTCAAATGTATTTATGAATTGAATTGAGTGATAAGCGACTAATATAGAAAATATATAATATATAGAGCGCAGGCAAACAGAACAGCCAGATTAAGAGAATTAAATATATTTATCATAAGTATATTTATTGATCGTTTGAAAAATGTGCTTCTTTTCACTCTAACCCACTTCAGTACAAAATTGAGTGAATTTCTATAATGCGACTGCGATACTGATGTTCTGATTTTTTACCTAAACTTTTCACTCATTGTAATCTTACTGAACTAAAAAAAATCACTCAAATTTCTTAAATTGAATACTCAAAATTACTAGGTAAGCAGAATTCACGATTGTTTATATTATAATTGTAAAAAAAATTGTACCAGGGAATGAAATTGGGTTTTTTTGTACTGTTATAAAAAAAAAAAACTGTTATAAAGAAATACTCTACACACACAAGTATGAATAGAAAGGTATACATACAAGTATATAGAACAGCAACATAGATCAGTCACACTAAGAGAGTTAGAAATATTTATTATATAATATATATTGGTCATTTGAAAAATTTGCAACTTTTCGTTGTGCTCCACTACTTTTCTTCCTTCCCAGTAGAATATTGATGCATCTAATGATGAAACGATGTTTGTAGCAAAAAACTTAACTCAATTGCTCCACATCCGGTTAACAAGTTCTACGAAATGTTATTTATTATTTATTTATTTATTAGAACTAAGATTATAATTACAAATTAAAACCTAGTATTTAATAAGAGCTATAGCGACAGTGGCCTTCAACTGAGGGGAAGTTAAGGAAAAAAGGAGGAAATTAGAATGTTGCAGAACCAGACTTGCCTTGAGCGGGAATCGAACCCGCGACTTCTGGGATGTTACGCCAGCGCACTAACTTCTGAGTCAACGAGCCAGTCACTACGAAATGTATTTTTGGGTTTAACTTCAATTCAAACTCACTGAAGTCTAATTCGCTTTGAATTGTTCTATTGTCTAATCGATGATAGTCGGTATGCAGGATTCACTACATCGCAACTTTATGAATTCACAATGCATGTGAGTAAAAAATTGAGTGAATTTCTGTAATGAGAGTGCGATACTGATGTTCTGATTTTTTACCTAAACTTTTCACTCATTGTAATCATAGTCAACTAAAAAAAAAAATCATTCAAATCTGTTCAATTGACTACTCAAACACAACTCGGTAAGCAGAATTCACGACAATGAAATTTATGACTAATAATTTATTAAAGAATTCAAATGAGTGGATTTCAGTAAAGTAAATAAACAAAGCTGAAAGAATATAAAGTTGTCACTAATAACAACAATAATTTTTCTTTATACAAGAATAAAGAACAATAAAAATAATGATAGCACTTGTTAAAAACAGACATCACAGAAAAAAATCTAAATTAATAGTTGAATAAGTAGGATACATACATATAGAAAAATCACAGGCGAGCAGATCATCCGGAGCAATAGATTAGCAGTCTCAAATTGAAGTCACGGTATTTTGAACTTTAGAGCTAAAATGTGGGGCATTCAAGAAGGATGTGGATAATATTGTTACGAATGCAGTACATAATGGTCAACTTGGCGGGGACGTTTTGTTGCGGGTTCGGTTATAAGTATTGGAATGTCCCAAGAGAGGCCATAGGAAAGGTAAGTTGGATATATTTCTTTAACAGATCTTCAGTAATTTATTCTTATTATATTATGCTTGACTTGTTGTTTTCTAGTTTTTGATGCGCATAGCTGAAAAAGGCGAGAATCAATTTTAAATAAATTTCAATTTGTATTTTTTTTGTTAAACTATTAACAAAATGTGTAGCAGGAAATATTTCCATACATTGCAAATTGTTTTAAATCATGTATTTTCCATTAATGTTACGTTTGAACTTAGCGCAATCTGCGCGCAAATTTCCATTTGTATCCAAAACCAAAACTAAAAACAACGCAAAACCGACAATCATGAACGCAGCGTTGAACGCTCGCTGTGAACCGACCTATAATATATCACCATTGTTTACGTAATCTTTTGATAAATTCTTTTGTTACAAGACATCCAAATCGCACAGCAACAACGGTGGCACCTGTCTAACTATGACTACCTCCCCCATAAACATACAAATCTTGAACTTCCAAAGTATTTTTGAAAGTAAGTTACTGCACATACAACTTACCTGTCACATACCTGAATACATACCTGGGAAGTTCTATCGAAATATTGAAATTTACTGATAGTTTGAAAATTTTGTGATAGGATCCGGCTGATGTTCGAAAATGTTGATGTTCTTTTTTTGAAATACAACTTAGCTTGTCAAATAGGGACTAAAATAAAGCCATAAGTAAGAAATGGGTTAAGAAATTCAAAGCAACTGAAAATTCTTTGCAAGAAGACATGATTTCACCTGCGACATCTAATGCGACATCTAATGCCCTTTGTTAGTATGGAAAAGAACGAAATTGAGGGGTTGTTGTGTTATAAAACAAAAATGCCTTTTGAGCTGCGTTTCGATTGACCATGCGAAAATTACAAATTAAAAAAAAAAAATTCGCGTTTCTGTGTGTTTATATCATTCTCTTTTCTTCGTACATTCCCTTGTTTTTGTACAACACATAAGCTATTTGCTTACATATTATTGTTATAAACATTTTTATACACACAAAATGCATGTTGTTGTTGTGGATATGTAATCTCTTTTCTGAAACTTTTCCAATAGATTTTCTAAAAATTATTTATTAATTATATTATTTGTTGGGGATAGGGCAATTGAAATACACATTCTAAATTTGAAGTCTCTACCTAGTGCGATTCATGATATACTGAAAACACTAAAACGTGACGATTTGTATTTTTTAATCATACTTTTAGTACTAGTAAACGTTTTTGCCAACGCTCTGTGATAGAACATTCAGATATATATAATTATTGATTTGACTTATGTTTGGGTATAGTCAGTACAGATAGAGCATTTCAACACTGAGACAGAAATATTTGTATGCTTTACGATCCAATAATCTTAGGATCGAGCTAATCAAGAATATATGTATATACTTTATGTGGTCTCTTTTATCTCCTTCTGCCTGTTACAAACTTCATGACAAACTTATAATACTATTCACTGCGTGAAGAGTATAGTGAAGTATGTAAATTCCTGCAATTTTCAAATTGATATTAACTGCGAAATTGCTTTATGTTCAAGCAGAACTGTGCGGCTTAGAGCACATATTTTGTATTTGGTTATGTTTGTCAGTCACCTTGTCGTATAGTTTCATTACAATTATCATCGAGAATTTTTAAAGAAAAGGTTATGCAACAAAAATATGTGATTTTTTGTTTGTTAAACGTGTCCCGTTTCTCCATTTGAATAAATTTACCATTCCATAACCAAAACATGACCAAAAATTACTGACCATGCGGCTACTGAAAGTGCTGACAGGCTGTCAATATTGCGCAATTGGTCGACTGCCTTTTTTTTTTTTTTTTGTTGCGCTCTGGTGTTCATTTTAGAAAATTTCAAATTGTAAATGTTTTGCTAAGATGTTAATAAACTACTGAGCAAGAATGAAAAATGTAGGTGAAGGAACTATTTGCATTTACTACAAATTGTTCAAAATCATGTATTTTCCACAAATTTTACTTTTGATATTAGCACAACGTGAGTGTAACGTTCCTTGTATGTATATAATCAAAACAAACAACAGCTGTTTCCAAAAAGCGAAACAACAACATGAAAACAATATGAAAAAAGCTAGAAACTTTTTCATTAATTTTATTTTATTTAATATTTAGTAATAATGGGTAATAAATAAAAACGTGACAGAGTTTACCTACTATTTCATTAAATTGATTTGTCGAGATTACTTTGAATATCTTAAGAAAGGCAAAAGTTTTAAATATACATAAACTAATAAATGCATAAAAAAATAGTTCAAATCTGATCTTTAAATACATGGAAAGATAAAAAAAAAACCAAAAAAACTAACCAGCAATTGTGGTACTTATTAGGTACTAAGATACGAAAAAATATAATAACAACCGTCAGGTACGTTTTCTGAGAAAATTACTTTTTTAAATTTTTTTTAGTAATGGGTGGGTCATCTAATGGTCCGATTTTCGTTTGGTCATTAAATGGATAAAAGTTGATTTTTTAAACAAATGATACCATTCAAAACTTATACGTAACCATGGGGCATCCTGGAACACCAATTTTCAAGCACTTTGATCAATGTTTCCTGGTCAATTTGGACAATTTCGGCGCGAATGTCCTCTTTAAAATGATAAATTGTTTAGGGATTATCGGCACAAAATTTATTTTCAATGTGTCCCACAGAAAAAGTCCAGCGGCGTCAAATCCCAGCTGCAAGCCTGCCAATAATTATTGACAAAACTGTTAATCACACGGTTGTTTAATCTTGCGCGCAGAAGCTTGAAGCTATACGCGGCGGTATGACAAGTTGCTCTGTCTTGTTGAAAGCATTATTCATCGATCTCGATATCTACGGTGATTCGAGTTGGATGTGTTTTGTACGACGGCGTGTGGAATTCAATTTGTACGCAATTTTCGCAATGTTTTGGGCATGAAAGACCCACATTTAAAATAAGATTTCAGTATTTCAAATGTTAATGCAGAACGCAAATTTTTTTAAAAAAAAAAAGAGGTAGTGAAAATTTGTTTAGAAAGCAGAAAAAGCCCAGATTATGAAAATATAGTGAATATTTATTTATTTATTTATTGTACAATAGAAAACTTAATTCTAAAATACAATATTAAAGCTGAAGCAACAAAGGCCTTGAGCTAATATAGTGAATAATATGCTCAGCAAGTTCCATAAACTGGGTTGCAATATGACTACAAAGTTACATTCTCTGAATTCACATATTGTTTTCTTTCCTGGGAATCTTAAGTCAAGAATAAGTGAAGAATGAGGAGAACAGACACCAAGGGAGGTGGGATGCAAACTTGATGGCTGACTACTGCTGTTTATTGAAGAAAGATGAACCGGATAGAAAGCAAAAGGTAAAAAGATTGAACAAGAGTTTTGAAGGAAGTGGAAAAAGATACTATTGGTTTTTATGAATTACTTCGACTCTTTTCCATTATTGATAGGTAAAATTTTAGTTTCAAACTCATTAATCTTTGTTTTTCCATTAAAGTTGTTACAAATTTCTAAAATGTCATAACAAAATTAAATCTCGGAACTCAGGTTTCCATACGTTATATGTATACGACAATTAAACGTATTTCTACCAACGGAAGTGACTGGAAAATCAATTATTTCCTTGTTCCGTTGAACATATCGATTAACTCCTTTTGGTTTCTTCGATACACGATACAGACTCTGTGACAGATAGATAATACTTATTTATATTAGTATGCGAGATTCGTTTATTTTGTTTCCAGTGTTAATTATAAATTTAATGATATAATTTTGTTTTAATAATGCAGTTTTATTAGTTAATAAAAATTGTGGAAATCTTTGCGAAATTGGGTTTGGCAAAATTTGATTGTAACAATTTTGCTAATTATTTAATAACAGCAAATAATTGCGGAATTCTATTAAAAGGCACCATTCGGAGGTATAACCCCATTGACCTCAGTAATGAACCCCACCCAAATAAAGCACAACTTGACTGTAAAAAATGAAAAAGTAAAAAAAAAAAGACAAATATAATAGAATTGCAACAACATGAACAACATACAACAAAAATACTAATTCGTTTTACACAAGATATCAACACCCACAATCACTGATGCCATATAGACACATACATATATATATATGTAAGTGTATATAAATCACACTAAACAACATTAAAAAATTGCTTTAAAGGTTATTGTTATATTATAAAGAATAATAATATTTTTCAGCAATAAAAATATGACATCAAATACATAAGAAGGATGATCATGCAAAAGATATTCTTTGTGGGGATCTGCGATGCAAACAACATTGAACTTAAGTGATCCATACTACTTAATAATAACATCATTAGTGAAATCCAATATCTGAGACTATTTTGCAACTTTAATAGTGATCAGAGATGTATGATGTTTGGTCAACTTGGAGCTCCTAGAAGTTCCAAGTTAAAATCGAATAAAATGAGTTTTATGTTGTTAAGTGTTATTTGCATCGAAGGCGCTGAAAGTACAATATTTTGTTGTTGTTTTGTACTTTGTAATTTTTTTTGTTTTTCAATTTTTGCTGTCGGTTTTGTAGTGTTTACTTGAACAAACTGAAGGTTATCTAAGAATACAACAAACAAAACCAATAACAAAATAAAAAACTCACTTTGTTAGCTTGGCTTAAAGGAAAAGTCCAATAAGAATGAACTCATATAGTAGATTTACCTACTAGTAGAATGTCAAGTTGAGTCAAGTCTTGAGACTTGAGTTCGTAATCTTAAATGAGTTAAGTTGTGCAGTTTTTGCTTTTTTTATTTTGAAACTGCAGCGACTTTGAGTTTTTCGATTAAAAAGTATCTATTTGTGTGTGTATGTGTGTGTGTATTTAGATAAAATATAATTAAGTTGTTTATTGTGAACTATAGTCAGTATAGTCATTGTTGTTGTTGTTGTTGTTGTTGTTGTTGTTGTTGTGATAGTCTAATCTGCGATTGTTAAGCTGAGTTAAGCTGAAAACAATTTATGCAATTAAAATTTTTATGTGATAGTTTTGTTGCTTTTCTTAAACGATTGATTATTTTGTTACTTAGAAAATTGTATTGGCAACTACTACTAATACTTCTACAATACTAAATGTCATGGCATTTAGAATGATATTAAAGAAAGAAACATTAAAGAACAACCAAACTGCAAATCTTGACTAGAGCAATTGCCATTTAATATCAACAACAATTCTCACACCGATGCTTGGACTGATGGACGGACGATCAAGCGAAGACCATGAAAAACCTACATATGTATATAAAATACAATCAGAATCAGAAAAATCAAAGTCGAACTTCGACTTGAACAGAACTAGTGAGTGAGTACCGTCGTCGTTTCGAACTCGAGCTCTCGAATTCAACAACTTGGAAACAACTTTCATTTTGTGTTTGTTCATGTGCAAAACTATATACTAGTACATACGTATTGTACCACTAACCATACATATCCATACAAGACAATCCATAGAGACCTCAAACCTCAGACCTCAAATGCCTTCCGCCTCTTCCTCCTCCTCCTCCTCGTCCTCCCCAAGAAGCCCACAGATATTACATAAACAAAACATTGATCGAAATCATTGATCATTCTAAGGGTGGGCGGCCAAATGGCAGGTGGTTCTTGTGGGGTTATAAAGTCTAATGTGTAGTTTCTGTCACTTGTACTATTGTATGTTGTTCATAATCAGTCTACAAATAAAATTATTGTCTATAATTTACAATTCAAACAAATGGTGGAGTGGGGAGTTGGAGAATTAAGAACTGAGTGCGGTGTAAAACAAGTAATTGTAATTAAGTTGGAGTCGCATAATTAAATTAACGTCTTATTGACTTAGCGCCGGCCTTTGGCAGTGAATGAATAGTAAATGAACCAACTATCGAATGTTGGTTGTATGATATAACAACAGCAACAGCAAAAGCAACTAAATATGTACTGAAGTTGCCACTGTTAATACTTTGCACAGTTACATGCAAACACATTCAATACTTGCAGATTTACCACCCGATCAGCCACCCTCTAACCCACTCACCTGCCCAGTCAGTATCGAATCGAATCGAACTGGTCACTGATCTGGATTAAAACAACGTTCCAAATACAACAAATATTGTGCCATAGTAGACCAAGTTATCATTTACCACAATCACCACACACTCACTCACACACACACGTACTCATTGTGTTACAGAGATACACACCAACCGAACCTTCAGCGAATGTATGAAAGCGTGACAGGCATGAATTAACAATTTGAATTAATGTCAGTTACTCATGGCATGTGGCTTTAACTAAGCTCGATCGACTCAGTTAAAACATTGTTGCAGCAATTCCAGTTGGCAGCATAGTACAAATATGCACCACTAAGGTATTTCATCATATAAAGTTTGCAAATTCCCTTCAGTTCCTAAATAGAAAAAATCGGCCAAATGCGACTCAGACTCGCACACGGAGCGTTTCGTACCAAAAGGGCGGTTTGTATGGCAGGTACACACACTCCAGGTGGTCCGATTTGGCTGATTCCAACAAATGTATAGCGACTATATGAAAAATTGTAGTGTCTAAAATTCAATTCAACAGTGCAACACACAAAATAGTTTTTCTAATAAGAACCTGAATTTGAATGGTCGGTTTCTATGGGAGGTACCCCGATAGTGGTCCGATCAAAGTCAAATTTAAACTCTATAAGTTTCTAATCTACCAAACCAAGTAAACTTAATGTCCGTAGGGTTACTGGATCGTATAGCCCTTATACAAACCCATATGTTTCTTGTATTTTTGTATTTGTTGCTCTAGCCTTGATACAACTGACGGTACCCTTTGAGTCAGGAATCCTAAAAAAAAAAAAAAATGGGACAAGTGCGAGTCAGACTCGCACACGGAGGGCTCCGTACCAGATTGGGGTTTGTATGGGAGGTACTCACCATAGTCGTCCGATTTCACTGATTCCAACAAATGTACCGTGCCTATATCAGAAACTTATAGTGTCTAAATGGTCAAAAAAAAAAAAAACAAAAGTTTTTCCAATAAGAATCTGAATTTTAATGGTGGTTTGTATGGGACCTTAGTGGTCCGATAAAACTGAAATTTCGACAATATTAGTATCTGATGTATAGCCACCAATCCTCGAAATTTCAAGATCGTGAGATTACTGGATCGTATAGCTGCCATACAAACCAAAATGTTTCTTGTATGGGGACCCCTTTAGGTTCTCGAAAATATTTTCGTTTTAGTATTTGTTGCTGATGCCCGGATAGAACTACACATTCTGTGAAAATTTCACCTCTCTAGCTATTGCGGTTTATGATATATGACCGAGGACGGACGCACGGACAACGAAGTTTTTGCAATAGAGTTCCTTTTGGTACCCTTTGGGTCCGGAACCCTAAAAAAGTATCTTTCTATCATTCTATATAGGAAATTAAAACAAAATCAGTTTTGTAGTTTTTTTTTGTTTTTTGTTTTTTATTGGATGTCGATTGACCACACAAAAAATTTATAAATATCTCAGAGATCCATGTGAATTGCAAATTTCTTTGTCATAAATTATCTCCAAACGTGAACTAAAGTATGAAATTAAAAGATATAATCAGTTTTGAAGTTTGTTTTAATTCTATTGCAGTTCTGCTTACTTACTTGTTTATGTATGCCGAAAAATATGTTGCAGATAATACTTAAAAATTTACAAAACATCTATGATAGATGAATTTATAACATTTTAAGTATTACAAAATTGTAGACTATTGAAATTTAGTATCTGTTATTAGATGAAAACCAAAATCTGTTTCTTTAACTACGTGTTAGCTTCTTTGCATATGTCGTGCGCTGTTTTTATGGTTATTATTGCTGCCGTTTGTTTCTTGACCGTTAATCATATCTCACAGATATCCCACCAGTCTTTGTCATAGCCCTCTTGAACGTGCTTCAGCATAACTGAACGCCGTTTCTGACAATAATGGGTTAAATCGAGTACTTTTTGCTTTGTCTCATGCAGATTCACCAGGGCGAGATCACGTTCCAGGCATTCCGATATTTTCTCCGTAGCGATTTCCATGTCGCGCTGATTATCCTCAAATATAATCTTTTGATTATTTTGTTTGAGGTAATAGGCAAAAACGTAGCTGTTCATAAGTGTTTGACGGCACTGGCATAGAACATCGACAGCCTCCTTGAGGAATTGGACTTCTATCCATGACATTTCCTCTTGCATGGCATCCATCTTCTGCCCAACCATCTGATACAGCTTGTGCTCCAAGCCCATAGATTGCATGTGGTTCATGTAACGATTATAATAGTGCAAATATTTGGCTAAAGATGCGCGATACATCTGCTGAGCTGCGCGTGCAGCACGTGAATCTGCTTCTTCGAAACGATTGCAACTGTACCAAGAAGAGCCGTGAGGCTCCCACGGTCCCAAACAAACCCAACAGAAGTCATGACGGCATTGAGGATTCTTGCAAACCATGTGATTGCAACCACCATCTTTCTCAATCGTAATTTTGCACTTAGGACATTCTTTAGTGTTAGCAGCAATCCAGTTTGATGTTTCGGAGTCATCATCGCACTTCTTAATCCACATCCTTAGCCAAGAACAACTAACTGGTTCATGCGAATTCTCGCCGCATTGGAAGCAAAATCTGCGACCGCATTTACATACAACCCCACAAGTATCTGCTGAGCTTGCCTTGATCGCCAAGTTGCAGTTGGGTGCTGGGCACCAACGCAATAGCGAATTACACTCAACGAAAGTATTCGTGATCAGCTGTTGATACTTTTCGAGGACCTTCGCATCATCAGCGAGACGCGCAAAAGCCACATCATCAACAAGAATGTCACAGTTTTGTGCAGGACATGTGATGTTCTCGGCAATGCCCTCGGAGCAAGTCTTATTAGCAAGGTAATGTTTCCAGCAATGTGGACAGAAGATATGACCGCAACCTAGTCCGCAAAGTGTCTTACATACACAAAAGCAAATATCACAAGGCTCGTTGCCAACCAAAGAATTCGATGACGCAGACTGAGATGCCGCATTGTTTTGCGTTAACGGATTAAGAACACGCGCCCGTTTAAAAAACTCTTCCTGGCAACTTTCGAAGTATGCCTCGTAGACAGCTTCCCTATCCCACTTGTAGTTATTCAATATGATGCGTGTCACTTGAGGTGATAGATTTAAAACGGTATTTACATCATCGATAATCTGCCGTTGGTATTTTATTATCTGGTCAGTTGTAAGGACGGTATACTGAGGATCGTCGCATTCTTGGCTTCGTTTTGGTCGCTCTGGATCCACTATTTCGGTGCACATGTCCTCATCGCTATCATCGAAACTACAAACATTGTGAGAACGTCCGGAATCTCCGTGGTCCTGGTCAGACTGTTCACAATCGGAATCCATTGACCTGCTGAAGCTGTGTGCTTTTGAAATTCTATGAGCCGTGGTTTCGATTGGTCACCACCAACAGATGTACAAATTTTTAGACGTCACTTTTAACTTTTGCACTTCCTTGCAAAAGGTCTGCAAAAATACAAAATCGATGATTATTATTATTATTTGTATGTTTGTTGGGTTTTTTTTTTTGGATACCTAACAAAAATTTTTATCAGAAATCGAAAACGAAATTGTTGCGATGGTATTTAGTTAAAAAGAACTTATTGTGAAATTAGCGCTGCCCACCAAATTTACAACACGCACTAAATTTCGCTCACATTTAACTTCTGCTGCCCTGCCAACTTAGGCCTTACTCACAAGATACAATTTTACTTACAGTTTTTAAGCTGTGCTCGCACGACACTTTCTTCTTTCTTAAAGTTTAAGCGGCCAATAAACTTTTGCAATTCATTCGAAAACAATTTGAAATTGGAAATTTTGGAGAGATCAATATGTGAACAGATGAATATTCCTAACAATACAAAATTTGATAATTTTTCCAAAGTAACGAAATAAATTTTTTCATTTGAAAATTTTAAACACAAACTAAAATAATTACAAACTTTACTGTTCGTGCACATACACTACAGTTCCCCACTGTAGTTAAGAATCGTGACAATCTGGCCTTTTTGCAAAATTTACCGTATCAATGCATTGTATTCTTTAAAAAGCGTTACCAGTCAACTGTGCGATACCGATAGCGACATTTAAACTAAAAACTTTTCACAGTGTTTTTGTGAGTTCTGAGCTGTATTTACTTTTTGCGCAGTATAAGTTTGTCATGAAGTTTGCAACACACAGAAGGGGACACAGAAGACCGCAAAAAGTAAATATAAGCCATGCCCGTCAAACTAGTCCCTCAGAGTTTGAGCTACGGAACTGAAATTTTGCACGATCTTTTCTTTTTACTATACTAGATGCTATACATTTGTCGGAACCAGTCGAATTGGATCACTAATTAGAAGGGATAACCCCCCAAACAAATTCAAATTTAAGTTCTAATTTAAAAAAAATTTTGGTTTTTGTATTATCGAACTGAAACTTGGATAGTGTAAGTGCCTGGGGCATAATCACAACCATACAGTTTTGAAGACACTAGGATTACTGCATCGCACAGCTCCCATAAAACCCAGATTGAAATTCATGTTCTTAAAGAAAATGTTATTGTTGTCTACATTATCGCACTGAAATTTAGACACAAGTGCCAAACCCATATTCACAGACCATGTTAATTTCAAGATCCTTAGATTATTGGATTGCATAGCCCCCATACAAATATTATTGAATATGTGTCTGTTCTAAGCATAAATCAAATCTTGATTATAGGATCATAGGCAAAAACGTGAAGCGTGAAGAATATAACAGATTCGGCATTGCCGACGATGGCCATATTTCTTCTTGTTTTTTGTTTTGGTTATATACACTTATATACAAATATAACGTTGCGCTAAGTTAAAACTGAGAACTTGTGAGAAATAGATGATTTAGAACTATTTGCAATGTTTGCACCTTGATTTTACAGCTCCGCTTTTCTTTCCTGGCATGTATTTTATTAAAAGTTTAACAATAATTCAACAATAGAAAATTTCCAAATACATAATTAGCTGTTCAATAATGGCGCGCAATAAAAATTGGGAAGACAGTTGAAAAGGACACAAGGGATCGTCGTTAAAACTTTGTTCGAGTTGTGTTCAAATCGAACACAAGCATAACCACGAAATTTCTTTTATTTTCCCCGTTGTTGTTATTTGTGCTGTACGAGTATAAAGCACCGAGTTCAGTTACTTACGTTTCTTTAAGGCAACTCTCACACGATATTTTGTTCTTTTTTAAGCAGTTAATTCACCTTTGCAGTTCATTCGTAAAAATTTGAAACTTTAGATTGTGATTAATATGTAAAGAGAAGAATATTCCTGACAATACAAATTTGATATTTTTTCCAAAGCAACAGAGTAAATTTTTTCATTTGAAAATTTTAAACGAAAACTAAAACTAGAAAGAACGTTATCTTCGACAATGCTTCACGGGATTTGTATGGAAGGTATCCCCCTAGTGGTCCGATTCGGGTGGTTCCGACAAATGTGCTGCGCCTGTCTTGGAAACTGATAGTGATAGGACAAGAAACAGAAAAGTTTTTCTAATACGCATGAATTCAATTGGTTGGCTTTTATGTACCCCGCCTAGTGGTCCGATTCGGGTGGTTCCGACAAATGCACTGCATATGAATAAAAGCGCGAGTTGGTTAAGGGCAAACTGCTTATACCAACAATGGATCCTGACGTTATCAGTACGCTCAAAGTGAACTTCAGCAGACCTGAACACATTCTGGAGTGGATGCAACGAACATAAGTTTTAATTACAACAACCACGTTCTTTCGATTATTTTCCCCGTTGTTGTTATATATGTTATACGAGTATAAAGCACCGAGTTCAGTTACTTACGTTTCTTTAAGGCAACTCTCACACGATATTTTGTTCTTTTTTAAGCAGCCAATTCACCTTTGCAGTTAATTCGTAAAAATTTTAAACTTTAGATTGTGATTAATATGTAAGGAGAAGAATATTCCTGACAATAAAAATTTGATATTTTTTCCAAAGCAACAGAGTAAATTTTTTCATTTGAAAATTTTAAACGAAAACTAAAACTAGAAAGAACGTTATCTTCGACAATGCTTCACGGGATTTGTATGGAAGGTATCCCCCTAGTGGTCCGATTCGGGTGGTTCCGACAAATGTGCTGCGCCTGTCTTGGAAACTGATAGTGATAGGACAAGAAACAGAAAAGTTTTTCTAATACGCATGAATTCAATTGGTTGGCTTTTATGTACCCCGCCTAGTGGTCCGATTCGGGTGGTTCCGACAAATGCACTGCATATGAATAAAAGCGCGAGTTGGTTAAGGGCAAACTGCTTATACCAACAATGGATCCTGACGTTATCAGTATGCTCAAAGTGAACTTCAGCAGACCTGAACACATTCTGGAGTGGATGCAACGAACATAAGTTTTAATTACAACAACCACGTTCTTTCGATTATTTTCCCCGTTGTTGTTATATATGTTATACGAGTATAAAGCACCGAGTTCAGTTACTTACGTTTCTTTAAGGCAACTCTCACACGATATTTTGTTCTTTTTTAAGCAGCCAATTCACCTTTGCAGTTCATTCGTAAAAATTTGAAACTTTAGATTGTGATTAATATGTAAAGAGAAAAATATTCCTGACAATAAAAATTTGATATTTTTTCCAAAGCAACAGAGTAAATTTTTTCATTTGAAAATTTCAAACGAAGACAAAAACTAGAAAGAACGTTATCTTCGACAATGCTTCAAGGGATTTGTATGGGAGGTACCCCCATATTGGTCCGATTTGGCTGGTTGCGACAAATGTGCTGCGCCTGTCTTGGAAACTGAGAGTGTCCAAGTTTCAGTTCGATAGGACAAAAGACAGAAAAGTTTTTCTAATACGCATGAATTCAATTGGTTGGCTTTTATGTACCCCGCCTAGTGGTCCGATTCGGGTGGTTCCGACAAATGCACTGCGTATGAATAAAAGCGCGAGTTGGTTAAGGGCAAACTGCTTATACCAACAATGGATCCTGACGTTATCAGTACGCTCAAAGTGAACTTCAGCAGACCTGAACACATTCTGGAGAGGATGGTCGAAAGGGTGCGATAGTTGCAACCACCCACATAGAAATTGGAAGCTCTAATAGAGTAAATTTTTTCATTTGAAAATTTTAAACGAAAACTAAAACTAGAAAGAACGTTATCTTCGACAATGCTTCACGGGATTTGTATGGAAGGTATTCCCCTAGTGGTCCGATTCGGGTGGTTCCAACAAATGTGCTGCGCCTGTCTTGGAAACTGATAGTGATAGGACGAAAAACAGAAAAGTTTTTCTAATACGCATGAATTCAATTGGTTGGCTTTTATGTACCCCGCCTAAGGAGTTGGGATCGTCGTTAAAACTTTGTTCGAGTTGTGTTTAAAACGAACACAAGTTTTAATTACAACAACCACGTTCTTTCGATTATTTTCCCCGTTGTTGTTATATATGTTATACAAGTATAAAGCACCGAGTTCAGTTACTTACGTTTCTTTAAGGCAACTCTCACACGATATTTTGTTCTTTTTTAAGCAGCCAATTCACCTTTGCAGTTCATTCGTAAAAATTTTAAACTTTAGATTGTGATTAATATGTAAAGAGAATAATATTCCTGACAATAAAAGTTTGATATTTTTTCCAAAGCAACAGAGTAAATTATTTCATTTGAAAATTTTAAACGAAAACTAAAACTAGAAAGAACGTTATCTTCGACAATGCTTCAAGGGATTTGTATGGGAGGTACCTTCCTAGTGGTCCGATTCGGGTGGTTCCGACAAATGCACTGCGTATGAATAAAAGCGCGAGTTGGTTAAGGGCAAACTGCTTATACCAACAATGGATCCTGACGTTATCAGTACGCTCAAAGTGAACTTCAGCAGACCTGAACACATTCTGGAGAGGATGGTCGAAAGGGTGCGATAGTTGCAACCACCCACATAGAAATTGGAAGCTCTAATAGAGTAAATTTTTTCATTTGAAAATTTTAAACGAAAACTAAAACTAGAAAGAACGTTATCTTCGACAATGCTTCACGGGATTTGTATGGAAGGTATTCCCCTAGTGGTCCGATTCGGGTGGTTCCAACAAATGTGCTGCGCCTGTCTTGGAAACTGATAGTGATAGGACGAAAAACAGAAAAGTTTTTCTAATACGCATGAATTCAATTGGTTGGCTTTTATGTACCCCGCCTAAGGAGTTGGGATCGTCGTTAAAACTTTGTTCGAGTTGTGTTTAAAACGAACACAAGTTTTAATTACAACAACCACGTTCTTTCGATTATTTTCCCCGTTGTTGTTATATATGTTATACAAGTATAAAGCACCGAGTTCAGTTACTTACGTTTCTTTAAGGCAACTCTCACACGATATTTTGTTCTTTTTTAAGCAGCCAATTCACCTTTGCAGTTCATTCGTAAAAATTTTAAACTTTAGATTGTGATTAATATGTAAAGAGAATAATATTCCTGACAATAAAAGTTTGATATTTTTTCCAAAGCAACAGAGTAAATTATTTCATTTGAAAATTTTAAACGAAAACTAAAACTAGAAAGAACGTTATCTTCGACAATGCTTCACGGGATTTGTATGGGAGGTACCTTCCTAGTGGTCCGATTCGGGTGGTTCCGACAAATGCACTGCGTATGAATAAAAGCGCGAGTTGGTTTAGGACAAACTGCTTATACCAACAATGGATCCTGACGTTATCAGTACGCTCAAAGTGAACTTCAGCAGACCTGAACACATTCTGGAGAGGATGGTCGAAAGGGTGCGATAGTTGCAACCACCCACATAGAAATTGGAAGCTCTAATAGAGTTTGCACTGGCTGTACATAATATCTGTACTACGAAGGAGTTGGGATCGTCGTTAAAAATTTGTTCGAGTTGTGTTTAAAACGAACATAAGTTTTAATTACAACAACCTCTCCCCCTCCGGGAAATTCTTCTGAGTTTTATATCTTTATGTATAGAACTCATATTCCTGGAGGGAACATTATTTTCATTTATAATTTGTGATCCAGGTTATCCTCTATAAATTGGATTTCTTGGTTACTACATGAATGAAAACATTATGGGGCACCAACCCATGGACTTTTTGGGGTTCGAATTGGTAGTACCTCGGGTACGAAGTCTGACCAGAGGCTATTTTCTGGTACCACGGGTGGTCAGGAGCCCACGGAACTTGTTTCCGTCCTGGCCAGCTGGTACGGCCCCCTTGTGGGAGTATCGTGGTGGCTGTGGTTTAATACCCAAATGCGGGTAGAGTAATAACTCGACGTGGAGTTGCGTTATACAACCGGGTGCTGTGACCCAGAGAGCAGCAGAGGTTTAAGATAGGCCTCGCTCCCCACCAAGGAGAGAGTCATATTTACCAAAATAAATATGACTTAAATTTGGGACCTGCGGATATATATCCAAGGGAACGTTGATTGACGTTTATCAATCCATGTGCTTGGCACCGTGTTCTTAAGTCTTCACAGACAGGCGAGCACGTAAAACACTGGTACTTCATTACAACAACCACGTTCTTTCGATTATTTTCCCCGTTGTTGTTATATATGTTATACGAGTATAAAGCACCGAGTTCAGTTACTTACGTTTCTTTAAGGCAACTCTCACACGATATTTTGTTCTTTTTTAAGCAGCCAATTCACCTTTGCAGTTCATTCGTAAAAATTTTAAACTTTAGATTGTGATTAATATGTAAAGAGAATAATATTCCTGACAATAAAAGTTTGATATTTTTTCCAAAGCAACAGAGTAAATTTTTTCATTTGAAAATTTTAAACGAAAACTAAAACTAGAAAGAACGTTATCTTCGACAATGCTTCAAGGGATTTGTATGGGAGGTACCTTCCTAGTGGTCCGATTCGGGTGGTTCCGACAAATGCACTGCGTATGAATAAAAGCGCGAGTTGGTTTAGGACAAACTGCTTATACCAACAATGGATCCTGACGTTATCAGTACGCTCAAAGTGAACTTCAGCAGACCTGAACACATTCTGGAGAGGATGGTCGAAAGGGTGCGATAGTTGCAACCACCCACATAGAAATTGGAAGCTCTAATAGAGTTTGCACTGGCTGTACATAATATCTGTGCTACGAAGGAGTTGGGATCGTCGTTAAAACTTTGTTCGAGTTGTGTTTAAAACGAACACAAGTTTTAATTACAACAACCACGTTCTTTCGATTATTTTCCCCGTTGTTGTTATATATGTTATACGAGTATAAAGCACCGAGTTCAGTTACTTACGTTTCTTTAAGGCAACTCTCACACGATATTTTGTTCTTTTTTAAGCAGCCAATTCACCTTTGCAGTTCATTCGTAAAAATTTGAAACTTTAGATTGTGATTAATATGTAAAGAGAAAAATATTCCTGACAATAAAAATTTGATATTTTTTCCAAAGCAACAGAGTAAATTTTTTCATTTGAAAATTTCAAACGAAGACAAAAACTAGAAAGAACGTTATCTTCGACAATGCTTCAAGGGATTTGTATGGGAGGTACCCCCATATTGGTCCGATTTGGCTGGTTGCGACAAATGTGCTGCGCCTGTCTTGGAAACTGAGAGTGTCCAAGTTTCAGTTCGATAGGACAAAAGACAGAAAAGTTTTTCTAATACGCATGAATTCAATTGGTTGGCTTTTATGTACCCCGCCTAGTGGTCCGATTCGGGTGGTTCCGACAAATGCACTGCGTATGAATAAAAGCGCGAGTTGGTTAAGGGCAAACTGCTTATACCAACAATGGATCCTGACGTTATCAGTACGCTCAAAGTGAACTTCAGCAGACCTGAACACATTCTGGAGAGGATGGTCGAAAGGGTGCGATAGTTGCAACCACCCACATAGAAATTGGAAGCTCTAATAGAGTAAATTTTTTCATTTGAAAATTTTAAACGAAAACTAAAACTAGAAAGAACGTTATCTTCGACAATGCTTCACGGGATTTGTATGGGAGGTACCTTCCTAGTGGTCCGATTCGGGTGGTTCCGACAAATGCACTGCGTATGAATAAAAGCGCGAGTTGGTTTAGGACAAACTGCTTATACCAACAATGGATCCTGACGTTATCAGTACGCTCAAAGTGAACTTCAGCAGACCTGAACACATTCTGGAGAGGATGGTCGAAAGGGTGCGATAGTTGCAACCACCCACATAGAAATTGGAAGCTCTAATAGAGTTTGCACTGGCTGTACATAATATCTGTGCTACGAAGGAGTTGGGATCGTCGTTAAAAATTTGTTCGAGTTGTGTTTAAAACGAACATAAGTTTTAATTACAACAACCTCTCCCCCTCCGGGAAATTCTTCTGAGTTTTAT